>CM051499.1:16863311-16967820 GCA_028031935.1 Paedocypris micromegethes
GCGCGCGTGTGTGTGTGAGACAGGGCAGCGCTTTAATTTCCTCATCATCATCGACTTTGAGTCTACGTGCTGGAGAGAGAAGAAATTCAGCCCAGAGATTAGTGAGAAAGTCTTCTCATTCTCTCTCTCTCTCTCTCTCTCTCTCTCTCTTTCTCTCTCTTTTTACTCTTACTATCTCACTCACATATCACACTTACTCCATTGGTTATTCTGTGACTCTTTCTAACATTTAACTTTCGCTTCCTCTCTCTCTCACACACTTTTTCTTACAACTCTTCACAAATTTTCTCACACACTGCATATTAGATTATTAGATTAGATTCAAGATTATTGTCATTACACATGTACAGGTACAAGGCAACGAAATGGAAGAGAGAGCTGCTGCGCTCACGCGCGCTGCCCATGTCTGCATTGCAGAGCATACAGACAGGGGTCTCAGTTCACACGTTACGGCTGGAAACGCCGGTGGATCTTTTTTTTTTCGCAGGAGCGAAGAGATATACGACAGGAATGTGGAGGGGTAGACGGGAGTAGACAAAAGCTTGCTAAAGATAAGGCAGAGCGGAGAGCGAGAAGACACGTCTGCTCAAGTCGGAGTCCGGAAGAGAAGGTATATATATACACTAATTTGCACTTTCTATTTGTGTCACACTCTCTCACAGTTGAGTTTCCGGCTGTTCTACTGGATGTGAGCAATGGTCAGATACGCTCCGAGTTCCACACCTACATCCAGCCACAGGAACATTTGGTTCTGTCCAGTTTCTGCAGGGAGTTGACGGGCATCACACAGGTCTGACGCACGGATCAGCATAAACACTCATGTTTACAACACAGGCGGTGTGTGTGTTACAGGAGCAGGTGGACTCATCTCCTCCCTTTCATGTGTGTCTGTCTCAATTCAATCGGTGGATGGAGATGCTTGAGCGTGAAAACGGTGTGGTCTTTGAGACGGACTCCACCTCCCCTGATCACAACTGTGCTTTTGTGACATGGTCAGGTCAGGATGATGGATGCTTGCACTCACTGTCTTTCACCCCTTACGCCATTTCTGATGAGTGTGTGTTTGTGTGTGTGTCTAGACTGGGATCTCGGTGTATGTCTGCTGTACGAGTGCAAGAGAAAACAGATCAGAGTCCCAGAACCACTCAAGAGCTGGATCGACCTGAGAGCCACATACAGAGTGAAAACCACTTTCTTTTTTGTGTGGGAATGACTCGTCTTTTTTATTTTAATGGAATGTGATCGATTGAGTGATATTAGGCTACTATTTTATTTATATTTTAACAGACTTTTAAAAAAAAAATGTTTTTCCACAAATGGTTTTACAATTTTTAAACAGAAATCAACTTGAAAGATGTTATCACATTTTTAGAGATTCTGTTGTATTGCTATTTATTGTCTGTTAAAAAATGTAATTGGTTTTGAATTGTCTCGAAATGTAAAATTTTGCCATTAATGTAGCCATTGGTGCTAAGATGGCATAAAAAATAATAATTAAACAAATTCTTGATCAGTTCCATCAAGCCAGAACCTGGTCACCACGTGCTTGACACCGGTCCCAGGGGGAATCCTCAGTATTACTAATGCAGCGCATTTTTTTATGTTATTTAATGATGTTATAAAGAGGCTCTTGACGTGTATTTGTTTATTACAGCTGTTCTACAATAGGAAACCTAAAGGACTGAGAGGAGCCTTGCTGGACCTCGGCCTGCAGTTCTCTGGACGAGAGCACTCTGGTACACACGCACATACACACACACACACACACACACACACACACACACATTCTCTCACTCGCTTTTCCTCTAGGTCTAGTGGATGCGAGGAACACTGCTCTGCTGGCTCTGAGGATGATGAGTGACGGGTGTATGTTGAATGTCACCAAGTCTCTGAGACAAGTGAGTTAAAACATCATTCTGCTTCTCCTTTTTAACTCCTCTTTCATGTTTCTGTTATCATCTGTCTATCCCAGACGGGAGCGAAGTGCAAGCGTGTGAAGTGTGACCGCTTGTCCGCAAAAGTGTGTGAGCAGTCAAATCCTCACACTGATGTGGATAACGGGAGTGTTCAGGTGTGTGTGGACGGTTCTGGATCACTGGCTGGACTTTCCGACACAACCTACGACCCTGAGGCTTTGGATATCTGTTGGCGAGAGGAGGAGGAGTCCCGCTCCTATGATGATGTTGTTCTGGAGGCGGGTCCTAATGACATCACCACCTGGCTGTGTGGTCCAAGCGGTTTAGAGGAGACACACAGTAGTGCCAGTACAGCAGAACCGCAAAGACCTGAACACTCACGCCGCTCTCACTCTGGCCCACACTCCTTCAAAATTACGTCTCCGCTGTGCAAATGTGGGCGCAGGACTCGACTTCTAACTGCCAGCAGGGCCGGACCCAATAACGGCAGAGCGTTCTACTGCTGCTCCTCCTCTAAGAAACGCTGCTCATTTTTTATGTGGGAGTCTGTGCTGCTGAACCGGATCAGAACCACCCGCTCCGTCTGATCAAGTCATGTCTCATAAAGATAGAGAGTGAGTGAGGCAAAACGTTGAAGCATTAACACCATTAACATCATACAGCAAGATCTGTATCTGTATACACGCACAGTGTTGTAAACACACACAATCAGCAGATCCATTTCAGTGACTTGCTTCAGGAACCACAAGCCTGGATGGTGGAATCCTGGTCATTCGATAAGATGATGAAACCTGAACATCTGACAGACGTTCTTATATTGACATTTGTCATCACGAGTGTCAAACAGCAGTGTTAAACTGCTTGTTTATTTGGTTATTTCTTTTTTATAACCAAAGATCCTTTATTGTAATTTTTCAATCATGTTAAATCACAATAGATGTGTTGTCCCATGAAGTCAGAGATATAAATGTTTCTGTACATGTTTCGGCTATTTTTGTTAACTAATGAAACTTTCATGGTGGATTTCTGAAAGAGAATATATGATTTAATGTCTGATCAAACAATGACGTTACAGACAGTGTCTTTAAATGTGCTTTGACTAGGATTACGTTTATTGAGGATTTAATAAAATACACGTTAAAGTAATTATTATCCTTTGTTTTCACTAAGCAAGTGTGTGTTAGATATACAAAGTTTAAAGGTGTCTTTAAATTTTAAACGGTCTTTAATTCATTAAGTAAAAAGTTTCATACTTGTTCATTCCCTATTATTAGATATTTCCTGCAATTCTACCTTAGTTGTGGCAAAGCTTTGCATTGATTTGTTTCAAAGCTCTGTAAACATAACTGTACAAAAGCCATTACTGATACAGTACTGGCAAAGAAATACTAATAATGTCGCTCTAGAATTATCTTCAATTATCAATTTAGATTTTTAGGCCTGAAATATCTTTAGTAACTCGTTCTGCTAGGTGAAACACGTTCATTTGAGATGTCTGTTAACATTTACTATGTACTAAATTGTACTTGACAATTTTAACTTCCGTTGTGACTTCAAAAAGAGTTTTAATTCGTCTAAATGCTTTACGACTAAATAATTCTTGTTTGTTTGGCATGCCATTTAGAATGCGTAACATCGGGGGTTTATGTAGTTTTGGCTTGCCATATTGCGACAAACGCGTTTCACCCCTAGATGTCCCTGCCGGCTTACCGTATCATCACTACAGAGAATTCACGCGAGACTTTCCTCCATTGCGATTTTCTCGCTTTGGTTTGTTTGAGTTTGTGGCGTTACTTTCGATCGCCGTTTGTTCACGTTCATAGCGCAATCATGTCTGAGACTCGGAAACGTAGAAAGAATTTTTACGCAGGGCACGCACACAAAAGACAGAAGCGAGCACGCGAGCTGGGGATGGGCGAGCAGGGGATTCTGTTCACGTGCAACAACATGAATTCGCGCAAGTCGACGAGCGAAGCCTTGTGTCTGCTCAATGAGTACGCGGACGAGCTGTACGGACCCGAGCCGGTGACTATATAAAGTCTCTACCACACATACGCGAATAGTTTATCTCTCTCTGACACACACAAAGTTTCTCTCTGACACGCACACTGATTATTTTTCTCTCTGACACACACAGAAACACGAATAGTTTTTCTACCTGAAAAACACAAACACACAACGTTTCTCTCTCTCTCTGACACACAAATCTTTTCTCTCTGACACACAAAAACACGAAGTTTTTCCTCTAAGACACACAAACGCAGTTTCTCACTCTTGACACACTCATACACCGTTTCTGTCTGACATGACACGAACACAACATGTCTCTCTCTGACATACACACAATTGAATAGTCTCTCCCTCACACACACACAGTTTATTTTTCTGACACACACATTTCTCTCTCTGACACGCACACAAATATCCCTTTCTGCCAGGTGACAGCTGAGGAGGTGGACGAGGACGATGTGGAGGTGTCTGTTCAGAAGGAGGTGCGTGAGCTGCAGGGGTGTCAGTCACGTGAGCGGCGCTTCAGCGAGTTGCAAACTGGAGCTAATAATGTCCTGTTCATTCGCTCACACGGTGTCGGTGAGGAAGATCTGGTCACTCCACCAACTCCACTCCACCGACGAGTCGCTCATTACGTAACCCGTCTCTCTTCCTCTCTCAGAGCCAGAGCGGCTGGTGCATCACATCATGTCTGACCTGCACCAGAGCAGGAAGAGGAAGTCACGACTGATCCTGCGCATGCTGCCTGTGGGAGGGACGTGCCGAGCGTTCCCAGAAGAAATGGAAGGTTTCCTGACCCTGTATCTGACACGCTGGTTCCTGGCTCCTCGCTGTGCAACGTTCCAGGTTTGCTTCAAGTCCCGGAACAATAGCCACATCCGCAGAGAAGCCACCATCGATAGCGTCGCAGGTAATGCAGCTCACAACCTCCTGATCCACAGCATTTGTGCTGTAATGTGTGTGTGTGTGTGTGTGTGTGTGTGTGTGTGTGTGTGTGTGTGTGTCTGTGCAGAACTGGTGGCGCAGCTCAACCAGAAAAATAAAGTCAACCTGACAAACCCTGAGCTGACCATCATTGTCGAGATCATCAAGAACATCTGCTGCGTCAGCGTTGTGAGGGACTATCGGCTCTTCCGCAAGTACAACCTCCAGGAGCTGGCAAATCAGTGCTCACAAGGCCAGGACGGGACTGGAGAGGCCGGACAGTCCAATCAGAGCTCTGGTGGACAGGAAGTTAAGCTAGAGTGCAATCAGAGCTCAGGTGAACAGGAAGTGAAAGGAGAGTCCATCAATCAGAGCTCAGATGAACAGGAAGTGAAAGGAGAGTCCATCAATCAGAGCTCAGGTGAACAGGAAGTGAAAGGAGAGTCCATCAATCAGAGCTCAGGTGAACAGGAAGTGAAAGGAGAGTCCATCAATCAGAGCTCAGGTGAACAGGAAGTGAAAGGAGAGTCTATCAATCAGAGCTCAGGTGAACAGGAAGTGGCTACCAATCAGAGTTGACTGTGACGACACAAGAAACACACCCAAAAAGAGGAGTCAGGGGGATTTTGACCAATCAGAATGTGATGTCCAACTGCATTGTAGTTTTAGTGTTTGTCACTAAAATGTCCATTGTTATTCAAACTTTTTGTTTATTTTCCTGCACACTCTATTAAATAAAAAAAAATACTGTGTTAGTCACAAAACACAATTTGACTGAAAGTAGTTTTTTCTTTTTAATCTAAAAGGTAATAATATTATAAGTAGGTAGGTAAGTACTGTATATAGATGTTTTATTTATTACACAGGGTTATTCTTGTGGGGAATTCTTTTAAATAAGTGCCATAATAAAATGATTTCCTTAAATAATTGAAAATACAAATGAGACAAGACACACGTCTTACAAGATGTCATCTTTGGAAACAAATTCAACATCGTTGTTGCTCCAGATAAGAGTATGCTTAATGCTGAAAACTGTAATGGGAAGAGCGCTAGTGATGTTATTACGTTGGTAAAATCAAAAGTGGAAGGAGGGAAGATTGACCAATATATAATTCATAAAACAGAACTATGCAAAAATAATTCAGAGCAGGAACCCTCCAAAAAATATTTTTCTAAACCAAGTCTTAGGTCTATTTTATTAATACATGTTTATGAATGAATGACTTTATTTATCCCACTAAGGGGAAATTTCTTTCGTTTACAGCAGCAACAGGGAGGAATTGTAAAAAATGTATAGTAAATAAAATCCAAAGGAAAATGAAGACACAATAAATATGTAAATGGTGTTTAAAATGTTTTAAAAAAATTAGTGAATGGTAACAAAATTGTTTTTTTATTATGCATCAAACTCATTGCAACCCAGAAATGGAGTAAGCGGTAAAAAAAAATGATCACACAAACATGATAAAATCCACGCCACGCGAGCGCTGTTGTAGTACCGGAGGCGCCACTGCGTGTCGCTCTTTCTCACATCACGACTGACGCCACCGCAGAAGCAGAGCGTGTTGTGAGGTCTGAGGTGAGGTGAGGAGGAAGCGCGCGGACGAGATGGATCCTCTGGAAGCGGTTCTGGACGAGGTGGCTCTGGAGGGTCTGGACGGGATCAGTCTTCAGACTCTCTGGACAAGGCTGGAGAAACGCCAACCCGCGTTTGGTCTGAACTTGGATCCTCTCACTCAACAGTTCCTCTGGACCTGTCTGAGCCGCACCGCAGAGGTCCGGTTCTACCTGCTGCCGGAAGACAGGAGACCCGTCAAACTGTTCAACCGGTCAGTAGCTCATAACCAGCGCCTTAGTGGAAACGCCTGACGTCATGCTGTTTGTTAAAGTAACTGGAACACGTGACATGCGTGTACGCCGAAATCTATGACTACGCTTTATACTAACCTATGTTTAATGCGTTAAATATTGAGCACAACAATTAAAAGTGAATTGCTCATATAACCAATTTACATGACATTAAACATGATATCCTCACTGCCTCGAACTTACTATTTCATGAATACATTATTTAATTCATGTTGGGTCTGCCTTGGATTATGTTTTTTTCCATGTTTGGGTTCATGACAACAACTTTAATTACTCAAAACAACCCACCATCACTGTGTTCAGGTTTGAGGAAATAGAGCGTGGGGTCAACCCTCGGGTTTATGACCCTCTGCAGGACCCCTACGCTATCGGCGTGGTGACTGATGACCCCGAGGGCATCCAAGGCTCCTGTGCGTTCTACAAGGAGAGAGAGGACGTCACCGGGCAGATCAGAACCCCTCAACTCACAACACTGATGAAGCTGGAGCAGATCCAGAACCAGTGAGAAACACACAAACACTTTACATGTTTACACAGATTTAACACTTTCTGAGTTTTAATGTTCATCTGTGAGAGAATGTGGATGTCTCTGATCTCCAGTGTTTGCTTTGGTTTCAGATGGGGGGAGCGGCTGGTTCTGGTGGCGTGTCAGGAGCTGCGGTACCGTGCTCTGATTGGTCCAAGCGGCAACTCTGAGGTGAAGCTAACAGACATAACGTACTGTATCCTGGAGCGAGTGGGCAGAGCGCGCTGGCAGGGAGAGCTGCAGCGGGAGCTGCACACACACATATTCCGGTGCTTACACACACACACACACACACACTGACAGACTGCCGCAGTGATTATGCTAGTTTGTTTGTGAACAAACCCTTTTAAATCTCCTCAGAGCGGTTCAGTGTGTTTATGAGAACAAAACATGTGATTTCAGACTCCCATAAAAGGGGCGACTGGTCCCTGGAGGACATGATTTTTTTTTATTGATATTTGGAACAACAAGTGCATTAAACGACATCTCTCTTCAACTCATAAAAACATAAAAATGTTTGTTTTATTTACATAAAATTAAGAAAATATGTTTTTCGTTTCCATTTTTTCAAAGGCTTTCCATGAATTAAATTTCTTCATGTGATGGCAACATGTGAAGACGCCATGTTTAAAACCAAAGCCACTGCTCAGATTGGGTTTGCATTCTTTAAAAGTTGTGGCAGGAACCAGAATGATTTTGGGTCCCGGAAGACATTCGAAAATAACTGGGATCTCACCAAAATATCTTTTTTGATGGTTTCCTAAAAGTGAACAGGGTTGTGTTCACTGAAAACAAACTACTATGTGTAAACATCCTGTCCCAAACTGATCTGTACTGTGATTGGTCAGGATGGATGCTGGGAAGCTGCACTATCTGCGGAGGAGTCTGGACAGGAATAACCTGATCACACTGCAGTCACACGTCTCAGTGCTTCCGTCCGGCACCCAGCAACACTCACTGCTGCTTGTCCTGAAGCGCTTCTGTGTGGACAGGTGACCTTTGACCCCTCTCTCACTGATTCCCGTCCTTCAAGTGACCCCTCTTTGTCTCTCAGGAGGAGTAAATATGATTTGCTGATGGAGTCAGCGTCTAAGTTCTTGTCGACTCAGGATAATCATATTTGTGCAATGAGTCAGATAAAAAAGCATCTGGTGAGGACATGCATGTGGGTCAGCAAGTGATATGTGTTTGCATGTGCTGATGTCTGTGTGTGTGTGTGTGTGTACAGGTCGTGGGTCAGCAAGTCTTTAAGCGTCTGTATCAGTGCATGGTGGCAGAGAAGATGGTCAGTGTGGTGAAAATCCCACACCAGCAACTCAACCCAGATGAAGTCTTCAAGACTAATCGAAGTGAGTACTGCCACAACCCTTTTATTTTCTCTTTCCCTTTCTTTCTTTCTTTCTTTCTTTCTTTTATCTCTCACCCGCACTCTCTGTGTTTTTTTTCTTCACAAAACGATATAACTGGTCTTCTCCCTTTCAGAGGCACAAGCCAGTGTGCGCTGTCTGAAGCTTCTACGGCCTTACGGGCAGGTTGAGGAAGAGGAGGAAGATGATGAGGAAGAGGAAAGCAAACAGTTAGCCGAGCCACGTGTGATCGAGCGAGACTTCCTGACTCAGGCACACAACATCGGTCGGTGACGTGGCCGATGCGTAAACTTGGGCAAGCAGATGGTTGCTGATGCGTGTTGTGTGATTGGTTCCAGTGGTGGCGAGCGGGACACAAGGCATCTCTCAGAAGCAGCTGGGCAACCGGTTGAATGTGGGCCGGCTGGAGGGCCGGATGCTGTGCCGGATGCTTGAACGCATGGACCAAGTTAAGGTGAGTGGACAGAGGCATGGATTTGTTTCCATGTTATTCCTTATATGGGAATCATCCACTATCTCTATTTCACCACCAGTGATTCTGATTCAGAGAGAAAAGGTTAGAAAAGCTAAAGACAGAAGGTTCTTGAGGTTTTTATTGACCTCACTGTTTATGATATTAGATGAGTAAAGGTGAATAAATGCACTTCAGAGAGTTATAGTTGGCCCTGGCCAGTGTAAAGATGTAAAGCAGTCGCATGATTAAACAATCACAAGTCAGAAATAAACAAGTTAAGAAACAGTCCACTCAGAAGAAGGGTACAGAACCACATCTTCACAGTTGCAGAGAATGAATTGAGTTTTTAGTTTTATTTTTCTGCCTGATATTGTTTTTTTTTTTTTTTTTTTTGAAACGGTTTCCTCTTTCAGTAATTGCAGTAGCTGATAAAACAATTACAGTAACTTCAAACAGATAAAAATGGAAATTGTATGTTCCATGAAATTGCCACTCATACTCACTTTATCTGTTCTTCTCCCTCTCTCTGCGTGACCCTCAGGGATTTATGGAGGATGTGGGGCGTCAGAGAATCACTAAATATGTGAGCTGGAGTTTTGTGAATCAGAGTCACCTCAACCTGAACTTTGCTAAAGAGAAGCAACGGAGTCAACACCTTCGCGACCTGCCACAGAAAACCCCGGCCGGCAAAAGTGAGCGGCGTCTTACACTATCAGTCACTGCTCAGAACCAGCCTACATTGTGCGGCGTGTTTGCTTTTCAGTTAAAGTGTCGGCTCCAGAGACCAAAGCGGAGTTTTCCAAGGCTCATTTGATTGTAGAAGAGGAACCTCCCGTCAGGTCACCTGACCAAGCACCGGACTCCCACTCCAGCCAATCAGAGATTTTGCAGAGCACAGCACCAGTTGTGAAGGAGGTGTTGACGGAGGTCTGTAGATAGGTTTGTGTGTGTGTGTGTGTGTGTGTGTGTGTATTGTGTGTGTGAAGTTTATGTGCGTTTGTGTCCAGGTGAATGCAAAAGTGGAGCTTCATGAGACTTATCGGCTTTTGAAGCGCAAGAACTTGATCATTGAGGCTGTTCGCAGCAGCAGAATCATCGAAGGAGTTTACACGTATTCTGTCTTTCTCTCTTTAATCCTGTCTATCTAAAGTCCATCGTCTATCTGCTCCACTACTCCAGACTCCAGACCGTCTGTCTTTCATTTTTTTTTTCTTATGTTCCTTTATATTTCTGTCTTTTTATCTTTCACGTTATGTATAATCAGATGTATGATCTGCCTGTCTTTGTTTGCCTCATTTATCCATTTTTTTTTTTTTTTTTTTTTTTTTTTTTTTTTTTTTTTTTTTTTTTTTTTTTTCATTTTTTACTTCTCTTTTTTTCTCTGGCTCTCTTTTTGCTTTTTATCTATCTTGTTTATACTAACCTCCTTTCTTCCTTCTCAATGCTTTCTTCTTACCTTTGTTTCTGTCTGTCTTTCACTTTTTGTTTTTGTGAGGTAATGGGACGAGGCAGTTTTTAGGACATGCTTTTAATAACATATTCAGAGAACCTCAATCATCATTTAACTTGAAGACTAATACTACTCTCTTTGTTTCTGTCTCTTTTTGCCCAATTACCCATGTGTGTGTCAGGCTGCACAAGCTGCTGATTGATGAAGAGAAGAAGGACGGTGTGAACACGCGTGTGTGTAAAAAGAGTGTTTTGAGACTCGTTCGTTCACTCTCCAGAGAGAAGCTGCTTAAGCTTTACTCAACCGTCATTATTCAGGATGGAATACGCAAACAGGTGACAAGACATACTCTCTCTCTCTCACACACACACACACCATTACTCACACACGTCTTGTGTCTTTCTCAGGTTGAGTTTGTGGTTGATCCATCTGTTTCTGCTGATGATGCTCTTGTGAAAAGTGCAATTAATCAGATTCGTCTCCGCATGTCCAGCTCTACATCTGCGGCACGGTGAGACTTTCTCTGTCTCTCTCACTACTGTTCTTCCGCTTTTTCGCTCTGTTTTTTAGTTGTGAGTGTTTGTGTGTGTGACAGGGAGTCTCAGGTGAAGCAGAAGGAGGGAAAATCTCCAGGAAATCGCTCCAATCAGAAGAGACTGAAAGAAAAAATGAACATCACAACGACAAATGATTTCAAACCTGTGCTCGGTACTACACACACAAGTTATTTATACACACAACCCTTACACGCAATTTATGTTAAGAGAAGAAGTGTGTGTGTGTCAGTGCCAGGACAAGGGCGAGCAATGGGGTTCCAGCCAAAGATGCCACGACTGCGAGTGGTTCAGTCTTTCTTGTGGCACGTGATCTACGGACACCCGCTAGGGAGGAGTGATACAGAGGCGAGCGAGGAGGAACACAGGGGTGAGTGACCAGGAATGATGTGTGCTGAGAAGCGGGTCTGAGAGAAGATGTTTGTGTGTAGTATATGTAGAGGACTGCCACTGGAGACGCTTTGTTCCTCCTGTGCCGCTGCACAAAGAGTATGGCGAGGGCTGGGCTCTGGTTAGCGACATGCTGTTGTCCATGCCACTGAGCATCTTCATACAGGTCGTGCAGATCAACTATAATGTAAGTCACATGACCTGCTATCTGCTATCATACCTGCTAACACTGTCACTCATCTCGTTGGTTCTGACTCCTTCACTTCTCATTACCCGAATCTCTCATTGTCTCTCATAGCATCCCTCACTCAACAACTCTCCTCAATGCAATGGTTCTCTTCTCACCATGTCTCACTCTGCGTAACTGAACACACGTCTCACCACATCACTCATTGTGCTTTTCACCTTGTCATGTCACTCTTCACGGCATGTCTCACTATCACTCCTCACCACTATTCTAACCGAGTCACTCTTCACTCTGCCTCTCACCAAGCCACCACCATTTCTCCTAACACCTCACTCGCCATATCTTTCTACGATTCTGTTTAAGCTCTGAACGAATCTCTTTTTGTGTTTCAGGTAGAGGGACTCGACCAGTTCCTGAATGATCCGCTGAAGCGGCACTATCTGATTAGCTTTTTGCCTTTCGACATAAAGAGGAAACTGCTGAACCGCAGGTATACACGCAAACACACACACACACACACACACACACACACACACATTTTGTGCACACTTCTTGTTCGCATGTTTTTTAATAAGATGGTTTTTTAATAAAATGACTGGTTTACACCAGGCCATATTTGACTGTCGATGATCAAGGCATGTTTGCCGATTGAAACTGTTGATATGGAACTTTATTACAGTTTGTTAGGAATAATTGTATCCTTTGACAACAAGATTCAATGCTACAAGGACGTCGTCTTTCATTTGTTTATTTTTTTATGGTTTTATTATATGCCTTTCGAACAAAAAAGGCTATATTGATCTTGACAGTCTTTATAAGCAAAACCATCCTTTTTTTTTGAGCAAGTCTCAAAGTTGCACTGGAATCCTCTATTAACATCTTTGAATTAGTCGTCAGAAATGTTTCCAGTTTTACTAAATATTTTCATCAACTTTTATAATTATTTTTAATTATCAACACAATGAGATCAACATTCCCCCTTTGTGTTGTGTGACACAGGAAGTACATCTTCAGCTTCTCTGAGTGTCTGCAGCGTCTCTGCCTCATGGGGCTCCTGCAGTTTGGCCCCAATGAGAAATTCACAGAGAAAGAACAGGTGAGTGTCACGTGACCTCATCGCTGACCTCACAGCCTGACCCGCCCCTGTCCGCCTCAGGTGTTTGTGTTCCTAAAGAGACATGCCACCGTCACCGACACCACGGCCTGCGAGCCACATTACAACCTCGCGGTGGAGAAAGGCCGGGTTTTCGAGCGACGGCACTATAATTTCAGCAGCGTGGAGGATGTGGACAACTACTGGTTCCATCTTATGTGTGTGTGTATCAACACTCCGCTAGGTAAAGTCCTGTGATTCACATGAGTTGTTATTTTTTGGGGGTCATTTTAAAACTTGCACAGATGTCTAAAGTAAATGTGTGTGTGTGTGTGTGTGTGTGTGTGTGTACAGGTGTGGTCCGGTATCGGACGGGTGCCAGTGATGTGGCTGAGTCGGAGCAGGTGCTGCCGATGGAGCGCTGTCCCAGACTGCAGCACGTTCTACAGTGAGTCGCCACCACTGAATCATGGGATGCGCCTGCTCTGTTCTCATTGGCTGTTGCCGTTGTAGGGGCCGGCGTGAGGTGGTGGATGATGGAGAGACCCCAGGTGATGGACAGGGGGCCGGGGGACTGGACTCTGTCTTTTTCAGCCACCTCAACCGCAATTGGATGTGGACCAGCCATAGGAACAACACAAACACACAGGTGCACACACACACACACACACACACGACACATAAAGAATGATGTCACTGATTTCACGCTTGTGTTGACAGAACTCAGATGCTGGAAGAAAACACACCATCAGACTGAGAAACCTGGTGCACAAACACACACTTCGAGCGCCACCTAGCGGTAACACACACACACACACACACACACACACACTCCCGCGTGTGGAAGGGCACACACTTACTCACACACACACTCTCACTCCTCCAGTGATCCAGGAGACTGTGCTGGTCAGCTCGCAGCCCGCCTCCAGGAACGAGGAGGTGCGAGGAGGCCGGAAACTTCCGCGGAAGAGACAGAAGCAGGAAGTCAAAGTTGTGCCGCGCAAGAGGAAGAGAGGTGACGCTTCATGCCATTCCTGTTGACACCTCCTGGGAAACACGTGCCAGATGTGTGTGTTTGTGTGTGTGTAGCGCTGCCAGTGCGGAACTCTGCTCGCCTGCAGGACGAGACGGACCGCAAGGCTTTGCTGGAGATGACCAAGCAGCGAGTGACGTGGACACACACTGAAGACAGTTTACTGATGCTGTGCCGAGTCGCCAGTCACTTCCTCAACCGCAAGGTACTCGACTACACGCATCATTACTGTACACACTCACCCATAAACCGCGTGTGTGTGTCTGTGTGCAGCTGAAGAGGCCATTTGTCCCGTGGGCAGTTGTCCGTGATGTTCTTCATGCAGAATTTGAGTTTTCTCGGGATAAAACGTCTCTGTCGGTCAGTCGCCGCTCGCGTTACATAATGAAGAACCCGCAGACCAGCTTGAACTATAGGTACACTAACCCCGATCAACACCTCACAAACACACATGTAAACTAATAATGTGTGTGTGTGTTCTACAGGATATGTGTGGCTGAGATTTATCAGGACACGGAGCTGACCACGCGCTTCCAGAACCGCACTGCTGACTACAACGACGCAGTGGTACTACACAAGCTGCATGCGCGTGTTTGTGTGTAGTTGTGAAAGGTTTTGTGTGTAATGAGTGTGTTGTTTGTCTCAGGTGTGTGTGTCATGTGTTACATGATTGTGTGTCTAAGTGTAAGAGATGTGTCTTATAGGTGTGTGGGATGTTCCTTGCAAGTTTGCGTGTGTGTGCAGTCCCTTACAGGTTGTGTGTGTGTGTGTGTGTGTGTGTTGTGCTATACAGGTGTGTGCATTGGAGTATAAGGAGTTTGTCAGTGCTCTGAGGTCCAAGTTCAGCTCTAGCTACGAGTCTAGTGACATCATCATCCCTGACACACAAGAGGAACTGTTCAAAAAGTACACACACAATCTAAGAAACACACATTGCCGTAGTTTTCTCTTTCACATAAGCTTCAACACACCCAGACGTTTTTACACTTTTTCACTTGTTTGTGTTTTAGGTTTAAGGTGTACAGGATTGGAGATGACAGCCTGCCGCTCTGTAAAGACAACTTGAAGAGGTGTGTGTGTGTGTGTGTGTGTGTGTGTGTGTCCTGCTGAGGGGCGAGAGATAATATATTCCTTATTGTGAACGCTGCTTTACACATTTATTGTTAACAGAACAAGTTACACAACCAAGTGTGTTTTAAGATCTACAGAAAGAGAAAAACAAGAAATTTATACCTCTGTGATTTGAAAAAGAGAAGCCACAGCAGCTCATTAATCGTGTGTGTGTGTGTGTGTGTGTGTGTGTGTGTGTGTTACAGCGTGCAGGACATTCATTATCTGGTGCTGTTCAATCTGATTCAAAGCACATTAGTGCTGACCAACAGCCAGATGAAGAAGCACAACCCTTATCAGGTACCACACACACACACACACACACACACACACACACACACACGTATGTGATTGTGTCCCTCTCACACGCTCTCTCTTTCTCTCAGTCGTACTGTCAGTACACCCAGTTCAATGAAGACGTGCTGAGTCAGGTGTTTCAGTCGTGTCGATCTCGTGGCCTCGTGAACCGCCGTCGCAATCCCAGATTAATCGAGTCCAGTATCCTCCCATTCCTGCCCATGTCTTACCAACTGTCACAGCACTACTACAGGTGCACAACTCTACACACAGCAGACAGTTACACCATTAACCTTAGATGAGAAGGAGACGTAGTAGCAAGTGTGTTCATGTGCTCCTCAGGTTCTTCAGCTGGCGCTTCCCCAGCCGTCTCTCTGATGAAGTTCATGATCTGATGCTGAGACTGTACAGCGGCGGCAGCAGCGACGGAAACAGTAGCTTCTGCTTTCAGAGTGAAGGAGAGAGCGAGGTGGTGGAGAAGACGGGAGAGCTGCAGATGCAGATGGATGCTCCGGGCGGCTCCTGCGCCTGCTGTCTGACCCTCATGACCCTCGGCTTGATGTCAGTCCACCTCAACATCCCACAGCAGATTGTCATGGTCGACACCAGCAGCGTTGACACGGAAACCGTTAAAAGGTTGCACTTATACACACACACTCCAAAAAATACTCACTCTAGAGTTGCACAATTAATTGTTAATTGATTCCACACTCCTCGCAATCTTAATCCGGCATTTATACGATTGAGCAAAGATTGACAAAGCACTCCGGTGTTTCTATGGAATCACATTAGAGCCAACAAGAGTTTTGCGCACTCTTGGGTTTGCATGTATGCGCACGCCTCTTATGTTGAGCAAGCGCACGTATCTTCACGCTTACTTGCAAATCGGTTCCGCTTGAGTACAAATCGTTTTGGAACTTTTTGACTTCTTGCCCGGATTGGTCAAAGCTTCGCCGTCCCAAAAGGATTTCTTTACATCAATACTTTCACATTACATAATTTTTCCTCACATTTATTTAAATGTAAAGCAAATAGTAATATGCGCTATTCCTTTGCTGTTTGACAACCTTTTGTTTAACGTTAAATATTTAAAAAAAAAAAAAACAATGCAGAATTGTGAAAGAATCGTGATTCTCATTTTACCCAGATTTGGTCAGCTCTTACTCACGCACACACTTTGTGTTTTTCAGTCTGACGCAAGCTTTAGAGGAAGACGAGGATGAGGAGGAGAAGAAGCGGTCCGAGATCAAGCCACACCAGGCCTCACACACTCAGTATTTGTTGATGAGAGGCTTCTACTCACCCACTGTGTTGCGTTCACAAATACACAACTCCAGCTGCAGTGACAACATTGTAGTGAACACCTGTACTGTGCACATGCAGCTGCGACACACTCCCCGAAACACACTCTTCAGTTCTAAAGGTTAGTGCACACAGAATATTACTCCGTTTATTTGTCTTTCAATGTTTTTACTCACACTCTCTGTTTCTGTAGAGGATTTGGTGTCCTCTCTCTCTCCGTTAACAGCCCCAGCTCTTCCGCGCTGGTTCACACGCGTATATCACTCGTCTGCGGTTAGTGTGCCAAACTGGGGTGAGAGATTTGGACCATCTGACGAGCGAGTGTTTCGTGAGATCATGGAGGCAGTGCTGAAAGGGGCGGAGTTTGGTGTTGACAGACAGGAGCTGTGTCTGCTCTTCTCACACCTGGAGAATGTGGACGAGGGGCGGAGCTTAACCCTTCAGCAGTATCTGCAGGTGCGAGAGACACGTGACATTTGTTTTTATGGGCCTGGAGCACCACCTATTGGGCTTCAAGAAAAATGTCCACATGGGGACCACGATGCAGCTTCCCGCCACTAGGTGACGTTTAGACATCAGCCATAAAAAAAAAGTCATTGAAGTCAGCTGCAGACATTTGGCTGAAGTGCAGATGGAGAAGTTAAAAAAACGAACAAGTTTAGAAGAAATTAGTGCAGACCTTTATACAAAAGTTTAATTTTTGCCCAATTACACACCTGACTTATGGAATCAGATTAGTGCCAAAAAAGCAAACGTGAATTTCTAAGAAAGAAATATTTTGCTTGCAATCGTCATATTTTTGCAACAATGCATGAAAAAATATAAAACTAATCAAAAAATAACACTCAAAGGAAAATATGAAGACTGCAAGAAAAAAAGAAGAAATGAAAAGAAAGCGTTAATCATTACGGAGGAGTTGGCTTCATAATTATTAGATTTTTAAAATGTATTTTGTTACTGAATTTAACTTTTTTTATTTTATTGTTATTTGTTTTTTTTTTTAACTTAATGTATATATTTTTCAGGTTCATAGTAATAGAAGCAACTATCTTGTTCAGTATTGTATGCGCAAGTTTACATACGTACAAATTAAATGCTTTTGAGATGATCATGGCATATCGTATTATTTATTTCACAAGGTTTTAGCTTGTTAAACTATGTGTAAAGTGTACTTTACCATTTAATACAAGTGTAATCATGATTTGGATTGGCTGGAATAAAAGTGTTGGTTTTAATGGGCCCCAGGCCACTTTGTACTGGAACATTTGGGCCCCTTAAGAAGGTAAAGAACCCCTGCTCTAGAGCGTGAGCTCCGTGATCGAGTGTTTTGTAGGTGCACTGAAACACACCGTGTGTCTGTTGCAGGAGTTAGTTGATGGTGAGATGCTGGTGGAGGTGGGCTCTAGGTCTCAGAGGTTGGTGTGTGTTGATGTGGCATCACATTGGCTAGTGGAGAGCCCGAAGGCTAATGCCAAAATGCAGCAGGCGTGTCTAAAGAGAAGCCACAGCCCAGAGCCCACCCTCGGCTCAGACAGACCACTCAAAAGAAGAGCCACAGAGTCTGAAGTCCTCAATCCCACCAACACACCCGACAGTCACACAGTAGCCATGGAGTCCAGTGCTGAGGAGGCGGGTCATGTGCAAGCCTCTGATGTGCCTGATGAAAAGAAGGCGGAGCTTCAAGATGACCACTCTTTTTCCCAAAAGCAAGGTGTGTGTGTTGAGAGGCAGTGATCAAAATGTGTGTGTGTGTGTGTGTGTGTGTGTGTGTGTGTGTGTGTGTGTGTGTGTGTTGTATGAGTGTGTAAGATTGATTGCATATGTGTGATGTGTGTACAGTTGATGACAAAATTATTATGCCCTTAACAAAATAGTCATCGTTTCTAAAGTGCTTTTAGACAGAGCCAAAAAAAAATAACACAGCTTTTTTTCTTTTTTTTCAGCTTTCTTTAACTAGGATGTCTAAAAAAGTTTTTTTTTTGCCTCCGATTTAAGCACTTTTGAAAAGACCATTTTGTAGGGGGGGGCTAATAATATTGTCTTCATCTGTACATGTGCTTTAGAAGACTATCAAGACTACAATCAACACTGTGTGTGTGTGTGTGTGTGTGTGTGTGTGTGTGTGTGTGTGTGTGTTGCAGATGCAGCTGATAAGAACACATTCTGTGGCACGGCGCACGTGCGGTTCGTCAGTCGGCCGTGGCGTGCGGTGGACGGCTCTATAAATGCAGTGGTGTGTAAGGGGATGTTAGAGTCGCTGGTGCAGCATGTGATGATGCGTCCAGCGATAAGACAGACACAGCTCCTGCAACACTACGGCACGGTTCTGCAGCACACGGCTATTCTGGAGCTTCTGCAGGTAACGCAACAGTGACACACACACTTAATAAAATATTTGCAAACACTCTCTTAACCTGTGAGTGTGTGTGTGTGTGTGTGTGTGTGTTTGTGTTTCAGCTGCTTGTGGATATCGGATGTCTGAGTCGGCGGTTTGTGGTGCAGCATGACAAACCTTCTCTCTTCTCAAAGCCACGGGTACCGGAGGTCAAAGGTCAGACAGAAGTCAGCGTTAAGGACACAGCCACTGTGTTTTACGTGCCGACAGTGGAATGCACACAGAGACTTGCACAGGTGTTTCCGGGCCAGCCCAGCTGGAACCGATGGGTTAAGCAGTGTCCACAGGACAGATGAACACAGTCTCGGACACGTTTAAGTGTTTAGATTTTTATTTTTAGACATTTTAACATAACATGTTTTCTTTTGTACACAAAATAAAGAGTGCTGGAAAGCGTGAACGAACATTATCTTTCTAGCTGATTGGCTGAAATTGTCAGTCTATCACTGTTTCCTGGGAAAGGTTTCTGCACCGTCCACAGCAAAGGATTCTGGGAAACTCAGGATTTGTTGTTGTTCTGTAAGTCGTCTGAGACTTTGCGTCTCTGTAGCTTCAGCTTGATTGGGTTTTTAGGTGACAATAGGCCATTGAAGTTGAGCTCCAGGGGAACCTGAGAAGAAACAGGTGGAGTGAGTGAACTGACTTCGGCTTGACCTCATGACATCCACTCACCTCTGTCTCCTTGCAAACCGACACGTCAAAGCGCTGCAGCAGCTCCACAATGGCCAGCTTCATGGTCACCTGTGCGAACCTCATCCCGATGCAGTTCCTGGGCCCGGCGCCAAATGGCATGTACATGTAGGGGTCAATGTTTTCTTTCTGTCCTTTAGTGAACCTAAAAGCCAGGCGAGAGAGTTCAGTGAGGCTGGCGGAGGTTCTGTCTGGTGACCTCTGACCTTTCCGGCTTGAAGTCGTCAGGATCGCTCCAGTAGTCGGGGTCTCTGTGCAGGGCGTATGTGGGGATCAGGACCACTGTGTCTTTGGGGATGACCAGGCCGTTGATCTCCACTGTCTTCTTGCAGAAGCGCTCCAGACGTGCGGCCACCGGATACAGGCGCAGAGACTCGTTCAGCGCCGCGTCTAGATAGTCCATGTTCATCAGAGCCTCGTACTGCACAGGAGCCTTGGTAAAATAAAAAAGACACAACTTATTATGCTTGTCCCTATGAAGACAGCTGAAGGGTTCGGGTTCTGTATTCTTCATGTACATTGACTCCCATAAAGCCATAAAAAAATCAAATCTGATGATCAGCAGTCCGGCTGTTATGTATTCACACAACTACTTTATTGGCTTGTTTATTGATTTAATAGAACATCTAAACAGCTTTAACAGCTAAACTCAGGGCTGCAGAAAGGACATGGCGAAAAACCAAAAACCTTTCTGACCTGAACAGCTACCAAGCTTTACTTTCATCTTTCTCTTCCGATGTCTCAGCCGCTAAGATCAGCTTTTACCAGAGTAAGATCAACAGTGCCTCAGACATGCGGAAGCTCTTCTCTAACTTCCCCTCCCTCCTCCACCCTCCGCCATCTCCGACTGCCACATCTATCGACACTAAAGAGTTTGCTCAATTTTTTATTGACAAAGTATCAACAATTAGCAATCAGTTCTCTAATCTGATCTCTCCGCAATATACACCTCCTGATGCAGATACTGCATCATTTCAAACTTTTTCACCTCTCTCAAACGAGGACGTCTCCAAAATCCTTATATCTAGTCGACCTACCACTTGTCCAAACGATCCAATTCCATCTGATCTCATGCAGTCAATCTCTTCAGCTGTTCTTCCAACTCTTACTAAGATCCTTAACATCTCTCTATCAACCGGAACTGTGCCAAGAATGTTCAAACAAGCAGTGGTGACCCCACTACTTAAAAAAACTACCTTGGACCCAAACTCACTTCCCAATTATAGACCAATATCCTTACTACCCTTCATGTCCAAAATTCTCGAAAGAGCTGTTTTTTCAGCAATTGACAACTTATTTGACCAACAATGACCTTCTTGACACCAACCAATCCGGATTCAAGAGTAGCCATTCCACAGAGACGGCAACTTCTGTCCGTCACTGAAAATCTTAGATTGGCTAAAGCAAATTCCAAGTCTTCTGTTCTCATCCTTCTAGACTTATCAGCCGCCTTTGACACAGTGAACCACCAGATCCTACTATCTGCATTGACAGGAATGGGCATCACCGGCACTGCTCTGGAGTGGTTTTGGTCATACCTCTCTGAGAGATCCTTCACCGTCTCCTGGAAAGGTACAGTATCTGATCCACTACCTGTACCCACTGGTGTTCCCCAAGGATCAGTGCTTGGACCTCTACTCTTCTCCATCTATACAACTTCTTTGAGCAAGGTCATTAACAAACATGGATTCTCTTACCACTCCTACGCAGATGACACACAGCTCTTCACGTCTTTTCAACCAGATGACCAGACCGTCTCCAGCCGAATCTCATCCTGTCTCACAGATATCTCCAACTGGATGACAGAAAATCACCTACAACTCAACCTTGACAATACAGAACTCTTGGTAATTCCTGCTGATTTCAGAAGGCACAGAGCAGACCCACCCCCACTCTACATCAGCGGCAACTGTGTGGAGAGGGTCCACAGCTTCACCCTCCTGGGCACCACCATCGCGGCTGACCTCTCTTGGTCCTTCAACACCAAGTCGGTCATCATGAAGGCACAGCAGCGCCTGTACTTCCTGAGAAGGCTCAGAAAGGACAACCTAAGTCAGGAGCTGCTAAAAACTAAAAACCTTCTACCGGTCAACCATTGAAAGCATCCTGTCCTACTGTATCACAGTGTGGTTTTCCCACTGCACTGAAAAAGAGCGACAGGGGCTTCAGAGGGTGGTGAGGACTGCGCAGAAGATCATTGGCTGCCCTCTCCCCTCCCTGGAGGACATCTATCAGACACGCTGCCTCAGCAGGGCAGTGAACATCATCAGCGACTCCACCCACCCTGCCTTCACACTGTTTGACCTGATGCCCTGAGGCAGGAGGTACAGGTCCATCAAAACCAGAACAAACAGACTCAGAAATAGCTTCTTCCCACAGGCAATCACAAGACTCAACTCACACATCCGCTAATTTGCTAATCACACATACCTTCAGTGCAATATCGACGTGCAATATGTGCAATACTGTTTTTTTTGTTTTTTTTTTTGTTTTCTTTTTTACTTTGTCTATTTATATTGTATTATTACTTTTATGACTTTTTATTTGGTAACACCAACCGAGGCTGCTAAACAATTTCATTGTACCCCGGTATAATGACAATAAAGTTTCTGATTCTGCTCATCCATCTATCCACCACAACATTACAGTTCAGCTTGGCTCAACCACGTTAACACCAGTCAAGACTGCCCGAAACCTTGGGGTGATGTTTGATGATCAGCTTACTTTCTCTGCACACATCTGTGCGACTGCCAGGTCATGTAGACTTGCTCTCTACAACATCAACAACATACGACCTTACCTCTCACAATACGCCACTCAGCTTCTAGTACAGGCTCTGGTGATCTCAAGGCTGGATTATTGCAATTCTCTTTTGGCAGGTCTGTCTGTCGCAGCAACACAGCCTCTGCAAAGAATCCAGAATGCTGCAGCACGACTGGTCTTCAAACAACCGAAAAGGACTCATGTCACTCCACTGCTCGTATCTCTGCACTGGCTGCCAATTGCTGCCAGGATCAAGTTCAAAGCTCTATCACTGACCTTCAAGACCATCACTGGTGCGGCACCATGCTACCTCAACTCCCTGATTCAGGAATACTCTCCCGCACGTAGTCTGCGATCCGAGAATGAACGTCGGCTAGTCGTCCCTCTGCGGTCTGGTGGAACAATTTACCTATTCCTCTTAGAAAGTCTGCAACCTTCTCAACATTTAAAAAAGCACTAAAAACTGAGCTCTTCCACCAGCACCTTAACACTGATTAACAAAAAAAAAAAAAAACTTTGTCTTGTGTTCACTGTTTTTGTTGACTGTCATGCTGTTCTGTCTAGTAAGTTTCCTTATATAGCCTGTATTGACATCCACTGTAGCCTATTGTAGACAAATTGATTCACTTGCTCCTCTTTTTGTAAGTCGCTTTGGATAAAAGCATTGTAAAGTAAAATAAAGTAAGTAAAGTAACATAAAATTGCTTAAATCTACTTTTGTGTCTCTCTGGAGAGAGACGACATCCTCCAGCTTTCAGAATGTTCACAGAAAAGGCTGTGATGTTATAGTGTCTTGGTGTTAGAAGCTAGTATCAGAACCAGGTGCATCCTATGTTTATTTCTACCTTAGTTTTCTTTGTTTTTAGTTATTGTTTTGTTGTCTACTTAAAATGTAAACATTTATAGTCTGGGAATCAACCCTGCAACCCTTGAACCCTAAAGGCCAAACATCTAAAGATCAAATACAGAGCACACTATCCTCTTGAGAACCGTTTACTGTTGAGGTTGTTAGAAAAAACCACACGTGTCACGAAGTCAACAAAAGCGCGGCTCTTCAAATTTGCCTTAAACTAGATAACACTTAAAGGCTTGTCGAAATTGCCTCTCTTCATCACCTTGTTGGGGAAGGTCTCGTCGATCTCCTGCTGCAGTTTCTTCATGGTGTCTGGGTTGGTGGCCAAGTTGTAGAACAAGAAGGACAGAGTGCTACTGCTGGTCTCGTATCCGGCGAAGATGAAGATCATTGACTGTGACAGGATCTCGTGGTCATTCAGACCTGCACCAACAGACAAACCACTCTCAGATGTGTGTCTGAGCACAAGGTCAAGAGCTTTCACCTTTGATTGGATGATTTTTATGGATTTCATCGCTCTGAGAATCCATCATCAGCTGCAGGAAGTCCACTCGCCTCTGCTCGGCAACATTAAGAGTCAGAACATCTGATGGAATCTGGCCATTGAGAACCAGGCTCCTACCTTGTGGTCGTTGGCCACTCGGTCAGACTTGATCTTCTGTAAAGCGCTGTAGAAAAAGTCAGTGACGGATGTTGGGAAGAGGGCAAAGTTCATCTTTTCCAGCAGTGGTACAGTGAAGGGGAAGAAAGCTGACGACAGAGATGGTTCTTGTTAAACTTGGAACCAGCTTCACATGTCCAGAGTGTTTTACCAGCAAACAGGATCAGAGGGTTCAGGGGGTCAAACTTCAGCATTTTCTTGATGTTGCTGACAAACGGATCTTTGGGGTTGTTGAGCGAGTCGATGTCCACGCTGAAGGCTGTGCTGGTCACCACGTCCATGCTGTACGCCCCGAAGAACCTTCAGGACGACAGAACGTAACGTTATCTCTGAGCTTCCGTGGTGGGGGCAGTTACCGGCGTGAGGTTACTGACTCTTTAATGTCCACCGTGTCTCCTCGTTGACATGTCTGGCCCAGGTTCTTCACCAGAACTCCACTGTGAGTCTTCATGATCCCAAACATCTGCAAACGACACCAGCATTTAGGATTTACAACTTCATCAATTTAAACAAATAAACATTTTTATTTATTTACCCAGTTCTTGTTTAAACAAAAAAATGGGTGTGTTTGAGGGCAATAGTGTTTGTGAAAGAAAGAAAAAAAAAACAGAAACAGATGTGGGTGTGTGTGTGTAAGAGTTAGCCTCTGACCTCCTTCAGGCGTCCGCTGGTGAAGGAAGGCGAAAGAACACTACGGATCCTCTTCCAGTCCTCGTCTTCGGCGATAGACACTGCGTCGTACAATGGTCCGTTCAGGCGGAAGTTCTGCGCAAACACCGTCCAATCAAACACTCTGGAGAGTCCGTTCCTCTCGGAGCAAGACGAAAAGATGAGATGTTACCCTTCTGTTGGTGAAGAGCGAGTAACACTCTTTAATCAGGATACTCTTGATGATGGTCTGGTCCATTATGCAGAGAACCGGCTGCTTAGAATCAAAGATCCTGCGAGATACATTCATCCACTGTTCAGTTTCATCAGCTACTGGGAAGATCGGTCAAACTTTTCCGTTTTCAGTCCCACTCACCCCCAGACCCGTCCATACTTCTTAAAACACTCCATATCAAAATTGTGGAAACCCTGAAATTATGAGATGTTAAATCACTAGAGACTGACAAATCTGCCAATGTACTTCAGTGATGTTCTCCACTCCTCATCTGAGCTTTAGACGCATCAACGATTGTAAAAATTACCTTTTTATACCCCAACATTGTGCCAAAGAACGGGATGGGCTTCGGTCCTGGAATACCCAATTTTTTGAAGAAGCTGTGGGTCCATGTTCCGTACCTAAGGTGCAACACCAAATCCGTCTGAATCTAAGTTCTCCAGGAGAAAGACTATTCTGGATTTGCTACTTGTGAATGTTAGGTGAAGACTCACAGTAACAGCAGCACGACACAAGTCACGAGAAGAAGCCATGTCTCCACTGAGAAGAACAAGGTGAAGGCCATGGTTCCTACTTGAAGACGCTGGTTCTCTGTGTGTGTGCTCGCTCGGTGAGAAGCAGCGCATTTATCTGAGCTCAAGTTACACATTAACCAGTTCAGTCCAGATTAACAAGCTGCGCACCGCTCCACAAAAACTGCTTTTAGTTAGCAAAAGTGAAAAAAAAAAATGTCACTGGTCCGGTATTTTCTCCCAGTTCCTTGTGGCTAATGTCAAGGTGAAGAAACAAAAAAACAAGTCTCAGCACGGATTTTGCAAAAAGAATATGAATGTTTTGAAGGTGTTATGTAATCCCACTGCAGTTTGACATCTGCCATATTTCTGATCACATTCTCTAATCACTGCCTGACTGATGATAACGGATAAGTCTCTTCTCTTGACAGGCCGTGTCAGATGGCAAACCCTGTAGGTGTTCCAGCTCCACTAATGCACCGACTCGACATGTGAGGACCGCTGTCACGTGTTTCCTCGCCATCACCATCTTCTTCTCTATCTAAAGGCAAAACAAGCTGTGCTGTGTCTGTATGAATAGATGTTTGACTTATGAGTGTGTTTTGCGCATTTTTTCTTTACTAAGTTGCGTCTGCATCTCACTATAACGTTTGGAAAAAGTGACGACTTGTTTGCTGTCACCTTTTTGTAACATCTTCTTTAATTTACTGTTGAATTAATTTCACTCCACCTCAGCATGTTTGCCTGAAGAACACGTCATTTCAGTAATCTACCAATTATCGCTCACTTCAGTCTTTAGTTTAGATTAGATTTAATTAAATCTAATATTCTATGAGTTTCATTTAGTTGGAGAAACCATATTCGGCGCCTGTTTGATTAACAACTGTACGTGTAGATTTTCAGTAGTGACATTCAGTGACATGAGAAAAGTCTGTTCGAGAGGCCGCGCGTATGGCAAGCGGAATTAACATTTATCCCGACTTATAAATTATGTAACATTAACATTTATTTCACTTCAGTATCTCCGCCCATTTTCTGACGCGAAACACATTATTACCGCCCATTTTTTTACGTCAGCGCCGACAATTCAAGATATCTAGAAAGCCAATTGTGACTAGTCAAAATGCAATTGAAGATATCTCTAAATATGTTTGTGGATATGTAACGCGTTAAGTGACGTAGTGGGTGTATTTAGAATGTATTTAGAGATATCTCGAATGCCATTTATGACTAGTCACAATTGAATTGAAGATATCTCTCATTCGATTTGTGACTAGTCAAAATACATTTGAAGATATCTTGAAATGAATTGTGACTAGTCAGAAATTTTTTACGACGAGTCGCCGCGAGGGGATAAATGTTAATTCCACTTGCCATATGTATCACTTGTTTGCGGTTAGTGTGCCAAATTGGGGTGAGAGATTTGGACCATCTGACGAGCGAGTGTTTCGTGAGATCATGGAGGCAGTGCTGAAAGGGGCGGAGTTTGGTGTTGACAGACAGGAGCTGTGTCTCCTCTTTTCATACCTGGAGAATGTGGACGAGGGGCGGAGATTAACCCTTCAGCAGTATCTGCAGGTGCGAGAGACATGTGACATTTGTTTTTATGGGCCTCGAGCACCACCTATTGGGCTTCAAGAAAAATGTCCACATGGGGACCACGATGCAGCTTCCCGCCACTAGGTGACGTTTAGAGTTGGCTTCATAATTATTATAATAATAAATAATAATGCATTCAATTTTATTTTTGTGGCGCCTTTCGAGACCCTCAAGGACAACTTAAAGAAGTATACACAACATTCATACGCATTGGTATTCCACCAATTGCCCGGGAGAGCAGCGGCAGCCAATCTGCGCCAGCGTTCACTCTGATCCGGGCATACACACCACACACACCCACACGGCCAGATTAACCTGAACGCATGTTTTTCTCGCTGTGGGGGTAACCAGAGCACCCGGAGGAAACCCACACAAAAACGGGGAGAACATGCAAACGGAACCTCGAACGCTACCCACTGCGCCACCGTGCCGCCAAATTATTAGATTTTTAAAATGTATTTTGTTACTGAATTTAACTTTTTTATTTCATTATTATTTGTTTTTTTTTTTTTTTTAAGTATTGTATATATTTTTCAGGTTCATAGAAATAGAAGCAACTATCTTGTTCAGTATTGTATGCGCAAGTTTACGTACAAATTAAATGCTTTTGAGATGATCATGGCATATCGTATTATTTATTTCACAAGGTTTTAGCTTGTTAAACTATGTGTAAAGTGTACTTTACCTTTTAAAAGAAGTGTAATCATGATTTGGATTGGCTGGAATGAAAGTTTTGGTTTTAATGGGCCCCAGGCCACTTTGTACTGGAACATTTGGGCCCCTTAAGAAGGTAAAGAACCCCTGCTCTAGAGCGTGAGCTCCGTGATCGAGTGTTTTGTAGGTGCACTGAAACACACCGTGTGTCTGTTGCAGGAGTTAGTTGATGGTGAGATGCTGGTGGAGGTGGGCTCTAGGTCTCAGAGGATGGTGTGTGTTGATGTGGCATCACATTGGCTAGTGGAGAGCCCGAAGGCTAATGCCAAAATGCAGCAGGCGTGTCTAAAGAGAAGCCACAGCCCAGAGCCCACCCTCGGCTCAGACAGACCACTCAAAAGAAGAGCCACAGAGTCTGAAGTCCTCAATCCCACCAACACACCCGACAGTCACACAGTAGCCATGGAGTCCAGTGCTGAGGAGGCGGGTCATGTGCAAGCCTCTGATGTGCCTGATGAAAACAAGCCGGAGCTTCAAGATGACCACTCTTTTTCCCAAAAGCAAGGTGTGTGCGTTGAGAGGCAGTGATCAAAATGTGTGTGTGTGTGTGTGTGTGTGTGTGTGTGTGTGTGTGTGTTGTAGGAGTGTGTAAGATTTATTGCATATGTGTGATGTGTGTACAGTTGATGACAAAATTATTATCCCCTTATCAAAATAGTCATTTCAAAAGTGCTTTTAGACAGAGCCAAAAACAAATTAACACAGCGTTTCTTTTTTTTTTTCCAGCTTTCTTTAACTAGGACAGGGGTCCTCAATTATAAACTTGAAGGGTCCACTTATAAAATTTCCGTTCAGTCCGAGGTCCGGAAAAATATCGGTCAAGTTGCAAATATGAACCGATATGTGAATGGCACGTCATCCGTATAGAAATACCATGCTTCAGGTCAATCTCTCGATCTCTAAGAATCTATGTCACTACTTCATAAATGTAATCCCTCCTTGTGTGAGGTTTGTAAGACCCAAAACATCTTCATAAATTTGACACAATATTGTTCACCTCGCTTTTCTTCATCAAGCATGCTGAGAAAGATCATAGATTGTGAATTATCCCTTTGAGTCCCTTCAAACAGAGCATTCACCACTTCACACCACTCTTCCAGCCTCACACACTCATTGACTATTTCAGCATTAGAGAAAGGTGTCTTGTGTTGTCCCAGGACACATGTGAGACGTTCGTTGTGTGTGTGTGTGTGTGTGTGTGTGGAGGGTAATTTGTTCAAATTGTGCGTGCTTGGATTAATAAATGGCATTTCACGATCACTTTTGACGATCGCGCTGTTCCCTATCGAGCTGTTCACTACTGACACCACATATGGGGAACAACGTTTCCTGACAAAGCAATGAAGCAATAGAATGACGCAGTAATAACTGCAGCCAATGGCGTCGGAGCACCGCCCCCTGGGCGTGGCCTGCGAGCCCAAGCTCGTGCTCCAGCCGCCATCTCCTCAGTACAATTTTCTTCACGAGCAATGGAGCATAGCCTAGACTTTACTAGTCTTTTTAGTCTTTTTGATAGTATTTACCGCCGCTTTGAGTATGGCTAGTGGTAGCAGAAGCACCCGGCTGGAGTTGTACGTCCCCGGCGGGCGAACGATTCAGCCCGGTGGGCGGCGGTGCGTGCGGTGCTCGGGCCCCGAGTCTGCCGGCACCCACGTGGAGTGCATCTCGTGCCTAGGGCTCGGTCACGCTACACCGGTCCTCGACAGATCCGCCGCGTGTTGTGACTGTCGAGAAATGCTGGTGGGCACCCTATGGCGAAGTTTTGAGCGGAAACATCGAATGGCCGGCCTTTTCTTCCCTTCTTACCTTGCGCCGGAGGCAGAGGAGCCACGTCTTCGCTCCTGGGACTCGGATGGTTTTGGCAGGAGATTACCTCAGATAGAGCCGGTAAGTGCTTTTCCATCTGCTGCAGGCCGCGCTTCCCAATTGTCGGACGACGACGTCCCACTCGGTTTTTCCTGAGCACGCGGCGCCAGGTGCTGACCGCGTGCTTGCCGACGAGGTCCTGGCTGAGTGCCGGACCGTTGCCCCAGATGGAGCGGGTGAGTGAGGTTCCTTTTTCCATCTGCTGCATGCCGCGCTTCCCGACTGTCGGACGACGACGGCGACATCCCACTCGGGTTTTTCCTTGAGCACGCGGCGCCAGGTGCTGACCGCGTGCTCGCCGACGAGGTCCCGGCTGAGTGCCGGACCGTTGCCCCAGATGGAGCGGGTGAGTGAGGTTCCTTTTTCCATCTGCTGCATGCCGCGCTTCCCGACTGTCGGACGACGACGGCGACGAGGCCCTAGACGAGTGCCTGGCCGAGGCAGTGGCCCTCACGAACATCGAGGGGGTGGCTCCGGAACTGCTGTCCAGCTCACGGATGGACGGGAGCAAGGCCAGGCCCGAGAGCCTGGTCGGTGACGCGCCTGAATCGATAATTGAGGGCGGGGATGCGGCCAGAGAAGGCCAAACTTTCGACTGTATATTCAGCAGCGTGAATTCCTCGGCAGCAGCCTCGTCCCGCCGAGAGGAGGCGCTCCAGGTCTACGACTGGACGCGCGGAGCCATGGTAGCTGATGATGAGCCTCGTACCCGAGTCTCCGGGTGAGACACACCATCGGCGGCGTGTCCCTCTCTCTCTCAGCCTGTGCCGCTCGCCGGTGTGAGACCGGTCTTGGTCTTGGAGGGGGCCCGCTGTCGAAGCAGCGTTGTCGCATTGGACTATTGGTGCCATAAAGCGGGCGTATGTTTTACAGAATCAACAGTGTCCGGAGGGCGTCCGGGCTCATTCTACAAGGGCGCTGGTGGCGTCTTGGATGGGTGAAGGCATGCCGCTGCAGGACTTTGCAGGGCGGCTGGCTCGGCGTCGGTAGATACGTTTGCACAGTTTACACCACATGTGTTGTCGCAAGGAGAGGAGAGGACTCTGCTTCGGCAGGGCCTGAGCAGGGACTGTGCCAGGTCACGTGAGTTCCCATTGTTGGTGACGTGCCGGGCGTGTGTGACCCTCTTGGGGTTTCGTTGTGTTGGCGGGTGCGCCGGGTTCCCTTGCGGCGGGGATTGTATTCGTCCCCATATGTGGTGTCAGTGGTGAACAGCTTGATAGGGAACTATCTAGTTACGCATGTAACTCCGGTTCCCTGAGAGATGGGAACGGATGACACCACATAGGTTGCCGCAAGGGGAACGATGGGAGTATGGGTGGATAGAGTGGCTCTCCTGTCGTTCAGTCATTGTACTGAGGAGATGGCGGCTGGAGCACGAGCTTGGGCTCGCAGGCCACGCCCAGGGGGCGGTGCTCCGACGCCATTGGCTGCAGTTATTACTGCGTCATTCTATTGCTTCATTGCTTTGTCAGGAAACGTTGTTCCCCATATGTGGTGACATCCGTTCCCATCTCTCAGGGAACGGGCTGCACGGGCAGCGCGGGTGCATATTATTCTGTCCACTCACTCTTAAACTCGCAGTTTTCAAAGTCAACTTTTCTTTTCTAATCGACGGCCATATTCTTTAAGGTTAAAAAAAATCTCTCGATTTACGCAAACGACAGAGCGCCCGTTCGCCTGGCTCTGGCTACCCTGAAGACCTGAGCGACTAAGCGCCGCGGCCGTGTTCTAAAGTAACTGAATGCCGCCAGAGCGCAAACAGATGACGTAGTTGTCACGTTGCTCTTACAGCAGCTGTGATTGGACAAATGCCGCAGCTAAAACGAGTACAATCATTCAAGATAAATTATATACATTTAAAAATATATTCGTTTGCGTTGGTGCGTGTGTGTGAATGAACAACGCGGAATAAAAATTGCGTGACCACTGTAAACACCTTTGGATTTTGATCACAAGAGTAGCATGTTGGTTTTGCCGTCGGTCCAAAAGTAATCGCGTCTGGGTCCGGATGCGGACCGGAGTCCGCCTATTGCGTACCCCTGAACTAGGATGTCTTAAAAAGTATTTTTTTTGCTTCCATTTTAAGCACTTTTAAAAAAAAACTTAAGGACCATTTTGTAGGGGGGGCTAATAATATTGTCTTCAGAATAATATTGTCTTCAGTATGTGCTTTAGAAGACTATCAAGACTACAATCAACACTTCTTTGTGTGTGTGTGTGATAAGAACACACTCTGTGGCACGGCGCACGTGCGGTTCGTCAGTCGGCCGTGGCGTGCGGTGGACGGCTCTATAAATGCAGTGGTGTGTAAGGGGATGTTAGAGTCTCTGGTGCAGCATGTGATGATGCGTCCAGCGATAAGAGAGACACAGCTCCTGCAACACTCCGGCACGGTTCTGCAGCACACGGCTATTCTGGAGCTTCTGCAGGTAACGAAACAGTGACACACACACTTAATAAAATATTTGCAAACACTCTCTTAACCTGTGAGTGTGTGTGTGTGTTTCAGCTGCTTGTGGATATCGGATGTCTGAGTCAGCGGTTTGTGGTGCAGCATGACAAACCTTCTCTCTTCTCAAAGCCACGGGTACCGGAGGTCAAAGGTCAGACAGAAGTCAGCGTTAAGGACGCAGCCACTGTGTTTTACGTGCAGTGTCCACAGGACAGATGAACACAGTCTCGGACACGTTTAAGTGTTTAGATTTTTATTTTTAGACATTTTAATATAACATGTTTTCTTTTGTACACAAAATAAAGAGTGCTGGAAAGCGTGAACGAACATTATCTTTCTAGCTGATTGGCTGAAAATGTCAGTCTATCACTGTTTCCTGGGAAAGGTTTCTGCTCAGGATTTGTTGTTGTTCTGTAAGTCGTCTGAGACTTTGCGTCTCTGTAGCTTCAGCTTGATTGGGTTTTTAGGTGACAATAGGCCATTGAAGCCGAGCTCCAGGGGAACCTGAGAAGAAACAGGTGGAGTGAGTGAACTGGCTTCGGCTTGACCTCATGACATCCACTCACCTCTGTCTCCTTGCAAACCGACACGTCAAAGCGCTGCAGCAGCTCCACAATGGCCAGCTTCATGGTCACCTGTGCGAACCTCATCCCGATGCAGTTCCTGGGCCCGGCACCAAATGGCATGTACATGTAGGGGTCAATGTTTTCTTTCTGTCCTTTAGTGAACCTAAAAGCCAGGCGAGAGAGTTCAGTGAGGCTGGCGGAGGTTCTGTCTGGTGACCTCTGACCTTTCCGGCTTGAAGTCGTCAGGATCGCTCCAGTAGTCGGGGTCTCTGTGCAGGGCGTATGTGGGGATCAGGACCACTGTGTCTTTGGGGATGACCAGGCCGTTGATCTCCACTGTCTTCTTGCAGACGCGCTCCAGACGTGCGGCCACCGGATACAGGCGCAAAGACTCGTTCAGCGCCGCGTCTAGATAGTCCATGTTCATCAGAGCCTCGTACTGCACAGGAGCCTTGGTAAAATAAAAAAGACACAACTTATTATGCTTGTCCCTATGTAGACAGCTGAAGGGTTCAGGTTCTGTATTCTTCATGTACATTGACTCCCATAAAGCCATAGAAAAATAAAATCTGTTGATCAGCAGTCCGGCTGTTATGTATTCACACAACTACTTTATTGGCTTGTTTATTGATTTAATAGAACATAAAATTGCTTTAATCTACTTTTGTGTCTCTCTGGAGAGAAACGACATCCTCCAGCTTTCAGAATTTTCACAGAAAAGGCTGTGATGTTATAGTGTCTTGGTGTTAGAAGCTAGAATCAGAACCAGGTGCATCCTATGTTTATTTCTACCTTAGTTTTCTTTGTTTTTAGTTATTGTTTTGTTGTCTACTTAAAATGTAAACATTTATAGTCTGGGAATCAACCCTGCAACCCTTGAACCCTAAAGGCCAAACATCTAAAGATCAAATACAGAGCACACTATCCTCTTGAGAACCGTTTACTGTTGAAGTTGTTAGAAAAAACCACACGTGTCACGAAGTCAACAAAAGCGCGGCTCTTCAAATTTGCCTTAAACTAGATAACACTTAAAGGCTTGTCGAAAAATGCCTCTCTTCATCACCTTGTTGGGGAAGGTCTCGTCGATCTCCTGCTGCAGTTTCTTCATGGTGTCCGGGTTGGTGGCCAAGTTGTAGAACAAGAAGGACAGAGTGCTACTGCTGGTCTCGTATCCGGCGAAGATGAAGATCATTGACTGTGACAGGATCTCGTGGTCATTCAGACCTGCACCAACAGACAAACCACTCTCAGATGTGTGTCTGAGCACAAGGTCAAGAGCTTTCACCTTTGATTGGATGATTTTTATGGATTTCATCGCTCTGAGAATCCATCATCAGCTGCAGGAAGTCCACTCGCCTCTGCTCGGCAACATTAAGAGTCAGAACATCTGATGGAATCTGGCCATTGAGAACCAGGCTCCTACCTTGTGGTCGTTGGCCACTCGGTCAGACTTGATCTTCTGTAAAGCGCTGTAGAAAAAGTCAGTGACGGATGTTGGGAAGAGGGCAAAGTCCATTTTTTCCAGCAGTGGTACAGTGAAGGGGAAGAAAGCTGACGGCAGAGATGGTTCTTGTTAAACTTGGAACCATCTTCACATGTCCAGAGTGTTTTACCAGCAAACAGGAACAGAGGGTTCAGGAGGTCAAACTTCAGCATTTTCTTGATGTTGCTGACAAACGGATCTTTGGGGTTGTTGAGCGAGTCGATGTCCACGCTGAAGGCTGTGCTGGTCACCACGTCCATGCTGTACGCCCCGAAGAACCTTCAGGACGACAGAACGTAACGTTATCTCTGAGCTTCCGTGGTGGGGGCAGTTACCGGCGTGAGGTTACTGACTCTTTAATGTCCACCGTGTCTCCTCGTTGACATGTCTGGCCCAGGTTCTTCACCAGAACTCCACTGTGAGTCTTCATGATCCCAAACATCTGCAAACGACACCAGCATTTAGGATTTACAACTTCATCAATTTAAACATAAATAAACATTTACTTTTTTAAACATTTACTACAGTTGTTTTCTGATCTGCTTTCATTGCATCTGTATTACCACATACATGACACAGCGTAATATTATTGTGTGAAGAATTTATTTACCCAGTTCTTGTTTAAACAAAAAAATGGGTGTGTTTGAGGGCGATAGTGTTTGTGAAAGAAAGAAAAAAAAAACAGAAACAGATGTGGGTGTGTGTGAAAAGAGTTAGCCTCTGACCTCCTTCAGGCGTCCGCTGGTGAAGGAAGGCGAAAGAACACTACGGATCCTCTTCCAGTCCTCGTCTTCGGCGATAGACACTGCGTCGTACAATGGTCCGTTCAGGCGGAAGTTCTGCGCAAACACCGTCCAATCAAACACTCTGGAGAGTCCGTTCCTCTCGGAGCAAGACGAAAAGATGAGATGTTACCCTTCTGTTGGTGAAGAGCGAGTAACACTCTTTAATCAGGATACTCTTGATGATGGTCTGGTCCATTATGCAGAGAACCGGCTGCTTAGAATCAAAGATCCTGCGAGACACATTCATCCACTGTTCAGTTTCATCAGCTACTGGGAAGATCAGTCAAACTTTTCCGTTTTCAGTCCCACTCACCCCCAGACCCGTCCATACTTCTTAAAACACTCCATATCAAAATTCTGGAAACCCTGGAATTATGAGATGTTAAATCACTAGAGAACAACTGACAAATCTGCCGAATGTATTTCAGTGATGTTCTCCACTCCTCATCTGAGCTTTAGACGCATCAACGATTGTAAAAATTACCTTTTTATACCCCAACATTGTGCCAAAGAACGGGATGGGCTTCGGTCCTGGAATACCCAATTTTTTGAAGAAGCTGTGGGTCCATGTTCCGTACCTAAGGAGCAACACCAAATCCGTCTGAATCTAAGTTCTCCAGGAGAAAGACTATTCTGGATTTGCTACTTGTGAATGTTAGGTGAAGACTCACAGTAACAGCAGCACGACACAAGTCACGAGAAGAAGCCATGTCTCCACTGAGAAGAACAAGGTGAAGGCCATGGTTCCTACTTGAAGACGCTGGTTCTCTGTGTGTGTGCTCGCTCGGTGAGAAGCAGCGCATTTATCTGAGCTCAAGTTACACATTAACCAGTTCAGTCCAGATTAACACAAAGCTGCGCACCGCCCCACAAAAACTGCTTTTAGTTAGCAAAAGTGAAAAAAAAAAATGCCACTGGTCCGGTTTTTTCTCCCAGTTCCTTGTGGCTAATGTCAAGGTGAAGAAACAAAAAAACAAGTCTCAGCACGGATTTTGCAATAAGAATATGAATGTTTTTGAAGGTGTTATGTAATCCCACTGCAGTTTGACATCTGCCATATTTCTGATCACATTCTCTAATCACTGCCTGACTGATGATAACGGATAAGTCTCTTCTCTTGACAGGCCGTGTCAGATGGCAAACCCTGTAGGTGTTCCAGCTCCACTAATGCACCGACTCGACATGTGAGGACCGCTGTCACGTGTTTCCTCGCCATCTTCTTCTCTATCTAAAGGCAAAACAAGCTGTGCTGTGTTTGTGTATGAATAGATGTTTGTTATGGTTGTGTTTTGCGCATGTTTTCTTTACTAAGTTGCGTTCATCTCACTATAACGTTTGGAAAAAGTGACGACTTGTTTGCTGTCACCTTTTATGTGACTTTTTCTTTAATTTATTGTTGAATTAATTTCACTCCACCTCAGCATGTTTGCCTGAAGAACATGTCATTTCAGTAATCTACCACTTATTGCTCACTTCAGTCTTTAGTTTAGATTAGATTTAATTAAATCTAATATTCTATAAGTTTCATTTAGTTGGAGAAACCATATTCGGCGCCTGTTTGATTAACAACTGTACGTGTAGATTTTCAGTAGGCTATGAGTTGAAGCTATTCGCTGTAGGTAGCACAGAAGAGCTGATAGAGTTTATGACTTGACTTTTGCTCCGTGACATGAGAAAAGACTGTTCGAGAGGCCGCGCGGGGTATATGGTCGCTCATTAAATCGCTGTTCATAGGGCAACAACGTGACGTCACTTTACGTACGCCAAACAGCCAATCAATGAGCTGTTACTGTTTTGCCAAGGAACGCCACACTAAAATTATTTCGTAATAACATACCCAAGATACGTAATCTCAAACTCAAAACATAATCGCTTAATACTTCTAATAATGTGCTATAAATTATAGTGCTATAAACATGTGTTGTTGTTTGAGGCGTTCAGGATTCAGAAAAAAAACGTTGCATTTTTCTAGATTTTAATTCAAATTACCGATAGGATGAGTCACTAGGGGGCGCCGTTGCCTCAGCATGAACCAAAATCTAAAATTCAAAGATCATTTGGCGTTAGGATTACGCAATTTTGCAAGTTTTGTCCCGGTTTCCGGTTTCATACCACAGTTGAAACCATGATGTTATGAGAGGTGGAATCGCATTACTGAGGTAAAGAATTCATACGCATTTGGTTTTGGCACAAATAAAAGTTAGAGTCAGACGGGAACTAACAGAACGTAAAGAGGAGGGTTCAAACATTATTTTTATTTTGTATGTGTTTGATTACAGGTCAGTATAATTAGAGCTATTAGACAATTATAAAGAGACAGTTCAAAACGAATCTTCAGTTCACTTTATAGTGAAACCCAACAGGAACCCCAAAGTCATCACATCAACTGCATCGCCATTATAGTCCCAGCCATCAATAGCAGCTGTAGATGGATGGATGCGCAAACTCTCTGTCCAGCCCCTGCAGAGAGAAAGAGAGACTCAGTGTGTGTGTGTGTGTGCAGTCACATATACATGTCCGGAGCCATACCGGTGCTGGTGCTGTTGGCAGTTGCATTGGTGTTCTGGACTGCAGTGGCATTAGTGATGGTGGGCACAGCAGTGACGGTGGCGTTCCTGCCCCCGGTGAGGCCGATCTGGAGGGTGTCGAGATCTGACTGAAACTGCAGTCTAATCCATTCCTGCACGGCGGCTGTGCTTTCATACGTGGCAAGATCTGGTAGATTCACCCCCAGCAAACTCCTCACGTCACTCACACTCAAGCCCTGAAACACACACACACCTCAGCAACAGGAACTAGTCCTGCAGAAGACAACTAGCTGTTCCAGCGTGAAAGATAATAATCTCACTAACTAAACCAAACAGTTGTTCACTAGTTCATCTAGATGTTCCAGTGTGAAAGATAATAACCTCACTATAAACCAAACTAGTTCATCTAGCTGTGTACAAACACTTACATCAATGACGTTCTGGTTCATGGTCATAAAGGTGATAACATCCATATTAATGTTGGAATTCACCAGAGAACGGACGAAGGTTGAGTTGGCACCACCTGTACCACACACACACACACTGTGGAGTCAGAATGAGTGTGTGTGATGTCGTCAGTGTGTTTGTCAGTACCGAGGAAAGACTGCAGCATCTGGTAAGTGGAGGCGCTGACTGTGCTTGTGCTGCGCGTGTTTGTTCCACTAAAGGCGCTCTGAGCAATATTAAACAGGACTGTCATCTGACTCCAGCTGCAGTTTGCTAGAGAGAGCGAGAGGGCCTGCCTGGAACACACGAGCACGCGTCAGGAGAAGACCACTCGAGAAGAGCAGACACTGGGATACTCACTGGATGCTGGCGGCCGTGATGCTGCTCAACACGCTTTCGTTCAGCGCACACAGGTTACTTCCTCCCAGTGCGTTCAGTTCGCTGGTACCCAGAGTGTTTCCGTCCACACTGAGATACGCACTGACTATCATATCAACCTGAAAAGGACGTTGTCGTTTGAGCAATTCAGAAAATTAAAACCATTATCTGTAGAAAAAAAACATCTGATGAACCAATTCAGGGTCCCAGGGTCCATTGCTGGGGTCCATCAGTGCCGTCAAAGTGTCGATCTGGGTCACATTCCAGGTTACGATGTCAAATGGCGTGGCGACCCGGGAGGTGAGGCCCAAAACCTGCAGCACGGCGTCGGGCAATCCGCTGGGATACGCCTGGGCCAGTTTGTCCAGGATGACCCGCTGGAAGCTGCTGTCGTACACCTGATCGGTGATGCCCTGCAGGTTGTCCGTGAGCGTTTGGACACTCAGACAGACATTGAACTGACCCACATCGTAGGCGAACGGAAACAAGTCTCCGTAAATCTGAACCTGTGTTATTTGCCCTACAGAACATGCATCGCCTGCAGGAGAGAAAAAGAACAGTGGATCAGGAATGGTGATGGACCAGGAATACAGTAGATCTGATAAATAAGAACACGACGCATCTTGAACCCAAGGTAGGGCCTCAAAATGCCGGTAACGTTTTGTATTTAATTTTCGTTTTTAAACATTGTGTTACATTTCTATTCTCTAGATACTTTTAATATCTGGAACTTGTAAAAAATAAGAACTTATTGAAAAATAACGGCTCAATTAATTTACAACTAAACAGCTCAGTAAACACAGTGTGTTTGGTTCAATTTGTGGGCTTATCCCATATCTATATATGTTTTGTGTTCCAAAAAGTCGGAATGTTTTACCCCCATTTATTAAGAATGAATAGTGTGGAACATACTAGGTTAGGAGCCATTGGGAATAATATTGTACACACATTGATTTTGTTCTGAAGAATATATTTGGGAATTCTTAGCAGTTCTTTCATTACAGCACAACAACGCTATTTTGAATGAACTACCTAAACTTCCCTAAAGCCCTGGAGATGGATCGGTATTGTCATATAAATTATGTACAGTAAATCTAGGGGTGTCACGTCTCACCTGCAGATCTCTTGATGCGAGTGCTTATCGTCAGTTGGTATATCATGTACATGATCTGCTGCTTTGAAACCACGTTTGTTGCCCTCAGCTGACGAACAAATGTAACGAGAAAGGCCATCTTGTTTGTCTGATGGAGAACAGATATATTTGAAATATATTTGTGTAACCATTCCACACATTTCTGATGCCCACCTGAGACATTTGAGACCATATGTTGTTGCTGAAGTAGAGAGGAAGATTCCCCAGGCTGAACAGTGTGGTACTGTTCCAGGAGCTCACAGGCCTGAGAAGAGAAGATCAAACCTTCATCTCTTCTTCAAATGGATGCCAGTGAGAGCAAGTGTGTACCCATAGATGGTATTTCCTCCCATAAAGACGGTCTCTATCGCAGAGGCCTGCTGGGCTGATAGACTGGAGCACTGCTTGAGCTGCTCCAGCACGAAAGCATCTGAGTTTATGATGTAGTTGGCGCTCAGTTGGCAGCAAAACCGTCCCAGAATTATCAGCTGTTGGCGGGTTATACTGAACCCAGAGATTCCCTGAAACACATAGCAGCAGAATCTTGGATGCTGCTGCGAACTGTCTTTGGGTCTTTTTTTACTTACAAGACAATTCCTGGCGTTGGCAAACAGTGTTGGTATTTTGAAGGACAGCATGCTGGTGACGACAGAGAAATCAGCCGTGCCCAAGGTGGAGAAATACGACTGGCACAGAGATGGTCCCACCAGAGAATAACTGAAACACAGAAGCACAAGCGACTGTGAGATCGACTAGTCAATTCTCCAGTGATGTAGGGAGGTAAACTTACTCGTAGTAGATGAGCACCTCAGGGGGAAACTGCGAGAAGGCGCTGACGTTGTCCTTTCGAATGTACTGATACATGCAGGTCAACTGAACACACATTAGGATTGAACATGAGGTTAATCATATTGTGGATTGTGATTTCTACAGTAGTAGATGCCAATCTTCATCTTTTCTGTGGTTTGAAAAGGATCGAGAAGGTGAACCTGTGACTCCTGCAGGCTGACGGTGGTGTTTCCGCGCGGACGGCATCCATGGATGAGACTCATGATTTTAGAAGTGCTGAATGCCTGGATTCGTGTGCTGGTGAAACCCTGCAGCACCTGAAATGAGATGCTAGACGCAGACACGAATAGTGAAATGCTGAACGAACACTTCACAAGACCAGAATCTCAAATACTGGCTGCACTCACCTGTCCGAGTTGGTGAATGCTGTGGCCACGTTTTCAAACAGAAAGACAGCCTGAGAAGAATTGGAAGCAAGTCATCCTGTTTGTCTCTACTTCAATAGACACCCGATTCGCAGTTGTGAGGTTTCAAACCTGCTCACGTTTCCAACTCTTCTGATTGAGTGTTGTCGCCACTGAGGATGTGGAGGACAGGCCAAGAAGGTAGTTCCGAGGAATACTGGTGGCTAAAGTATCTGGAACGTTTGCGATGACGGCATCCGAGGTGGTGTTTACTGTGATCACCTACAGAATCAGAAACATCCCAACATGATGAAGTGTTTTTTGTGAGAGAAAGAGAGATTGAGTCTACCTGCTGGACGATGGTCTGCTGGATGAGAGTCGGAGCAGTGAGAATGTTGGTTTGGAACTGCTGGGACACAACTGCATCACGCAACTCAAGTCCTGAAATTGACCTGATCAGCTTTGATGGAATGCCAATGATCAGTGTACCCAGATTCTGGAGACTGGCAGCACTGTTGATCTACAACAGACGCCACGTCAAGTACTGGTTGGTTCACCTAAAGCAGCAAAAGCCTCGGTCTGTACCTGGTAAAGCCCTGATGAAATCAGTGTTTGGATGATCATCATGGCCTGATCTTGTTTCCAGTTCTGCACCACTTTGAGCCAATACAACGCATTCAGCAGCACCTTCGCCCCAGCACCGTTGATCTGGGCTGTGCTCAAGTCACTGCATGACTGACCCAAAGCAACAATGGCGTTGACGGTCAAAGTGTTCACGCCTCCTGCCAGAGCCGCCTCTACCTGTTCCCACAATCCACACCAAACTTCTCAGCACACAAACCTAATAGAGATAATATTGTCTAAAAGAGAACTTACAGCGGGTTGGACGTTGGTGCAGTTCAGATTCACGCTGGTGGAGACGATCGTTAACTGCTCAAGGGTCAGCTGCAAGAAGGCGGCGACTGGGGCCAAACAGCGGAACATCACAGGAAGACTGAGAAGAACATGTAGCTGTGTCAGTGGACTGGCTCAAAAGGCTGAGGTGAAGCAGTGCTCACTCACTAGAATGCACTGAAGGTAGGATCCTGATTGTACAGCAAAGTCATGTAGAACTGACTGACGTCATCAGGAACAACCACCTCTTCAAAAAGCTGCAGGTTCTGAAGGTTAGTGGTGAATGGCTCGAGCTGAAAACACATGAAAATAGTGCAATTCAAGAAGTGCACAACGGATCAACTGAGGACAAGATACCTCAGTGGAGCCAAAGTTGTTGAGATCGTCCAGTGTGATGAAGCTCAAGAAGAAGTTGATGTACTGGACGAACCAGGCAGTGGAGTTCAGAGCAGGATCAGATGTGTTATAACATTTCGGAGCTGAAGCTTAAGGTGCAAGAACAAGCATAAGATACCAGACAGGTTTGGGCTCAGACATGACAGTGGAATGGATCAGCACTCACTGGTGTTAAGGTACGCCTGGATGGTCCTATAGACATCTCTCTGAGAAAATTCTAGCAGGCCGTAGTTATATGTGCTCATCACTGAAACACTGACACAAGGAACTTCGGAGTGAGCTTCTCAAACATCAACATTATAGTCACGGTCGGACATACACCACAAGTATCTACTCACAACTTGCTGAATGACTGACAGGAGGCGCCACTGAGTTCTGCTGGACTGATGAGCTGAGAGCTGAGAAGAGGCAGATAATGAACCAGTGCATGGTCAAACCACTGATCCACCTCAGACGGAGATTTCAGCTGCAGGACCAGTGGCCAAGCATAGGACAACACCTGCTGGGCCAGAGCCACCGACCCCAACGGCTCCTGGAATAACAGCCCTCTCACACATGAGATGATGTAAGCTCTCGTGTGGTTATGAGATGTGTGCGTACCATCTCCATGTACTGTTGAGTTTGAGGGTAGAGACTCAAAAACTGGTGGAGTTTGGTAGGTTCATCTACAGTGTTGGGCCTGTTTAGCAAACTGCTGACGTCTGCTGGTGAAAGGGATCCCATCAGCTGTAAATATAAGAGATAAAGTGATCTGAGAGAACGGAATCATTGGGCAAAGCTTCATCATTCAGGGGATGATTCTGACCTCTGGAACCAGAGCTGGTGGCATGAGGTTAAGAAATGTCGTCAGATTTGGAAATTGAAAACTCATGAAAGTTGATGACAGGAAAGAGTAGAAGCTCTGATTGTTATAGCAGTGCAGTGCCGAAGGACCTGTGGAGAAAGATGGAGGGTTTGAAGATGATTTGAGAGAAGATATTGACGTATTAACATAATTATAATTGACCTGTTAGAGTGCTGAGGATTTGCTGGTAGATCATATCCTGTGTTTTAGGCTGGAATGTGGATATCGAATTGTTTAACAGCTGCACCCTGCAAGATAAAGCGTTGCATTAAGTGTGTGTTAGATGGAAAGAGAGATAGAATGTCTTACCCTTGGTGGCTGATACCGCAAGGTCGCTGATCAATAACACTGAAGTAGAGAGCCACCTGCTGAACTGTCATGTTCTTCACAAGTGGAGGAAGAATCTCCACAATCCAGGTCTGAAGCTCTTGGTTGGAGACTGTGGTGAGGTTGGCTCTGACAAACACCTGCTGCAGAAACTCTTCCTGCACTGGAGGAGGCAGCACGGTTCCGTCAACCTGACGCACCACAGCCAATCAGTACAAGCAGCCAATCAGAGAGCAGGTTTGCTCTGAGTGTGTGCGTCACCTGCAGCATCCCAGCGAGAATCGTGTAGAACTGAGTGAAGTGGGAATCAGGAACGTAAAGCAGCACCTGATCCACGGCCGAGGCGCTGAACAGAACACTGGGACTCATGGACACCTCCACTAACTGACTCAGTGTCAGAAGACCTAGAGTGTCCAACTACACGAACAAGTCATCAATTAAACCATTAGGTGGCCATTGATCTATGTGTGAATGAGTGCGTACCACATTGAAATGAGGGTTCAGCGTCTCAAGATCCTGGATGGAGCTGAAAACGGAGAATGATCCAAAGTTTTCAACGAGCCAATCAGAACTGTTCTGAGAGTTGATGACACACCCTGAAACAAGAAATCATTTCAGAAAGATCTTGATATTTCTATACATGTGTATTTGTGTGAGAGAGACTTTCACCTCCAGTTGTGTTGAGAGAGAGAAACACATGAATGAAGTCGACGTAGACATTTTCTTGTGTAATGACAGACATCAAATCAAAAGACTGATCAAAACTGTTCACTCTGCAAAAAAACAAACATCTTAGGGCTTTGTGCGTTTGTGTGCGCAAGATAATGTATGTGCACGTGTGCTTTCTCTATGCATCTATGTGAGTGTGTGTGTGTGTGTGTGTGTGTGTGAGAGAGAGAGAGAAAGAGAGAGAATATTGTTTCAGTGTATGAGAGTGCTTTCTGTATGTATATGTATTTGAGTGGACTGGATGTGTCATTTTGGTCAAAGTGGTCCACAATGGCTAGGTTTTAAGTGTATTAATTATAAAAATGATAGTAATTATAATTGTAGTACTGTATATTAAAGTATGGCCTATTGGGAACTTGAAGGGACCTTTGTCTGGGTGCAATTACAGAAGGCCTGTTTGAGGTCAAGTGGAACAATAGTGCAAAAGTAACAATTGAGTTTTTGACAAAAGTTTAAGTTAGCGTGGGAGGGGGGTAATTTGATGGTTTGGGTTAGATTAATGGTGGGACCCCACTATGATACAAATGCTGGTGTGTGTGTGTATGAACACAACACCTACACTATGCTGTAGCTGCTACAGCTGAAGCTTCTGGTGGAGAGGCAAGACAGAAAAGACTCGGAACTGAAGGGCAGAAACGGTCGGAGTCTCTCGCTGAACCAGAGCTGCACGAAGGAAGGGTCGCTTAAAGAGGCGGAGCTAAAGCTGTTCAGGGTCACTTCGCCAATCTCATTCAAAAACGATGCAGCAAGATTGGAATTATTCAGAGTCTGAGGAACAAAAACACATGTGTGAGAGTGTGAGTGAGCAGACAGACAGACAGAGACAGACAGAGAGAGTGAGACGCACCATGTTTGTGAGTTGGTCGAGCGCGAGGCCGAGCACAGGATTCGCTTTCTGTGTGAAGAGTTTCCACAACGATTCTGACGCATTGGCATTCACGTTGTTGTTCAGAATGCAGGTGATCAGAGTCACAAGATCATCTGGAGTCATTTCTGACAACTGACACACATATTACACGTTACATACAAGCCAGCGCAACACAATGCAGATGTGTAGTGTGTGTGGTGTTTTACATCTGCACAGGCGTCTTGAGTGAAGGAGAAATCACAGAGATGACGACTGCTTGGACTCAGACCCAGATACATGGACACCGTAGAGCTGCACACACACACACACACACACACACACACACAAACACACACACAAACACACACAAGTTAGTACTTGAGAGAGATTGTTTTTATATGTGTCACGGAGAGACTGTTTGTGTGTTGGTTTTAAAAAATACAATATTGTGTGTGTGTGTGTGTGTGTGTGTGTGTGTGAGTGAGTCTTTATGAAAGTGCGAGAGGGTTTGATTGTGAGAATGTGTGTGTGAGAACGAGTGTGCATGTGAGAGAGAACATTTTGTTGTATGTTGCGAGTTTGTGTTTGTTGCAAGTGTTTGTGTGTATGAGAGATAGTGTAAGTGCGTGTGTGTGAGATTGTGTTTGTGTGTTTTACAGAAAAAGTGTGTGAAAATATAAGTATGTCTGAAAGTGTGTGTGCTTGTGTGAAAGAGAGTGTGTCTTGTATATGTGAGACAATGCAAGTGTGTGTTTGTGTGTGTGTTTATTCCTACCTATTGACACCAGTACACAAGGCTGTTTCTGAGGGTGAGAGAAACATAATTTTAATTATTAGAAGCAAGTCTCAATAATTATAAAGAGATTTGAACAAAAATTAGAAGTGACATGAACAAACCGTTCACTGGAGTGACATCACACTGAAAAACAGGAAAGAGAAAAAAAGATGATTATAGTATTATCCGCAATACACTTTTTGCATATGTGTACTGTTGGTTGATATTCAGTCATCACAGAGTGACACACATTTACTCAAACACACACTTTCCCTATCTCACACACATAAACAATCTGTGGCTTGATACTCTTCACCAAATGAAACCCATATACAGTATATATATTAAAAAAAATAGGCGAAGCAAACACTCACTCCACCGATGTAGCCCACACAACCTGAGAAGGAGAGAAAATGAGACAGAGAGAGCGTGAGACACAAGACATCTTGAATCACTGACTCTCTTGAATGTTCTCTCAGCATATGAGCGTCTCACCCCGAGGCATCTGTTCCATCAGCACAGCTTCACTTCTCAAAATCAGTGGCTCTAGATCCAGAGACACGAGGAGGATCAGATGATCCAGGCGATGAATACTAGAAAAGTATTCAACGTTGAGTAGATGATCAGATGACAGTGTGTGAGGATGAGTGAGAGCAGATCTGATGGTGAAGAGCAGATACTCACAGCTGCTGAAACCCTGAGCATGAGATGTTGCTCTGTTAACGAGAAGAAGAGATATCAGACTGAGCCAGACTGATTCCACTGCTCAGCTCCAGAACCAGTGTCTTACAGTTCCTGTGTTCTCCAGCAGCAGCTGGAGTGTGAGGATGATCCGCTGCTCTGGAGAAACGGCGAGGAGCTGGAACACGGCTGAGACCACCACATCTCTCGACGGGAGCCCAGGCACGTCCCCCAGCAGAAGCTCCACCAGCTGCTCTTCAGACAGAAGATCCAGAACCTCCAGCTGCACACAAGCATCCAGGTCTCACTGTCTTGCACCAAAACACCAACTCACACTTTTTTTAATGACTCTGTTTTTTTCCATTTCCACATGGCTGCTTTGTGTTGTTCTTTGTGTATTACACGCTCACACTTATTCTACTAGATACACTCACACTTACTCTATTAGACACTCATACTTACTGTATTACACACTCACACTTACTCTATTACACGCTCACACTTACTCTACTACACACTCACACTTACTGTATTACACGCTCACACATATTTTAATACACACATACACATAGACTCACTCTATTACACACGTACTGTGCGCATTGAGACAGTTAAAACTGTGAAAAGCTCCTTACAAATGCTCTGAACTTGAACTGTATTACACTCACACTTACTCTGATACACACTCACACTTATACACAGTCATGCTTGTGTTAAATCTCACCGGTTGGAATTGTGGGTTGATTGAGGCAAGTTCTTTCAGAGACACAAGTCCAGAGAATTCACCAAAGTTACTCAGCAGCCACAGAGAACTGTTGTTAGACACACAGCCCACTCCTTCACACACACAAAGCAAAAATATAAATGAACTCAAATGAACGGTTGATGTTTCAATGATGTGTTAGCGTGGTTGTGTTTCAGAACATTTTGGTACCTGAAGTTCGGGAGATAATCGAAAGATACGCAGGTAGGATAAACTCTGTCACAGTCAGTTGTTGTTGAATGTTACTCATGTGCTGAAACGCGGCACTGAACTCCTCAACCCTGAGCACACACACACACACACAAACATTTGATGATTGTACAATGCCTTCATCCTTGAGTAGATGATCAGATGATCCAGATGTTGAATACTAGAAAAGACAGTGTGTGAGGATGAGTGAGAGCAGGTCTGATGATGAAGAGCAGATACTCACAGCTGCTGAAACCCTGAGCATGAGATGTTGCTCTGTCAACAAGAAGAAGAGATATCAGACTGAGCCAGACTGATTCCACTGCTCAGCTCCAGAACCAGTGTCTTACAGTTCCTGTGTTCTCCAGCAGCAGCTGGAGTGTGAGGATGATCCGCTGCTCTGGAGAAACGGCGAGGAGCTGGAACACGGCTGAGACCACCACATCTCTCGACGGGAGCCCAGGCACGTCCCCCAGCAGAAGCTCCACCAGCTGCTCTTCAGACAGAAGATCCAGAACCTCCAGCTGCACACAAGCATCCAGGTCTCACTGTCTTGCACCAAATCACCAACTCACACGTGACTGTTTTTTCTTAATTCCACATAGCTGCTTTGTGTCGTTCTGGTTCTGAGAAAGCGCTATATAAAAAAACTCAAACTTGAACTTACTTTCCTAGATACACTCACACTTACTGTATTACACACTCACACTTACTCTATTACTCTGGTCACACTTACTCTATTACACACTCATACTTACACTCTTACACACTCACCCTTACTCTGTTAGACACTCACACTTACTCTACTTCATGCTCACACTAACACTGTAATATTAATAATAATAATAATAATATATTTATTTGGGAGCGCTTCACAAAACACAAAAATATTAAATAAAAAGACATACACATGGTTCATAGGACAATTAAGATACAGAAAAAGTAGTGAGTGGTGTTTAATAGACATGCCAGTTTAAGCAGGCAAGTTTTAAGTGTTGACTTAAAAACCGGAAGAGAGTCAATATTACGGATGTGATGGGGAAGAGAGTTAGAGAGTACAGGAGCAGAGCGGCTGAAAGCTCTACTTCTCATGGTGCTCAGATTGGCAGCGGGAACAGTTAGGTTGATAGTGGACTATGATCTTAGAGAGCGAGTAGGTGTGGCTGTAAGGATGATCTCGGACAGATAAAGTGAAGCGAGGTTGCGAATGGCCTTAAAAGTGATAATGAGGATTTTGAAATGTATTCTGTGCTGAATGGGAATCCAGTGGAGCTGATGTGGGACAGAGGTGATGGGATCGTAGGATGGGATTTTGGTGATGATACGAGCAGCAAAGTTCTGGACCAGTTGTAACTTGTGGAGAGATTTCTTGGGAATGCCGAAGAGCAGGGAGTTGCAGTAATGGATGCGGGAGGTGACCAGGCTGTGGACCAGGATGGAGGTTGAGTGGAGGCTAGGGACGGGCGGAGGCGATTGATGTGTTGGAGGTGAAACTAGGCAGATCGGATGATGTTATTGATTTGCGGTTTGAAGGATAGAGGGCTGTCAAGGATGAGACCAAGACTTATCACCCGAGGAGTTGGGGACACAGAGGAGGTGTCAATAGACAATGCAAAGTTGGCAGCTTTGGAGAGAGTAGCTTTTGTGCCCACCAGCAACAATTTTGTTTTATGCGTATTTAGTTTGAGGAAGTTGTTAGTAAACCAGTTTTATTTCAGATAGGCAGTCGGTTAGGGCGATGGGTGGCAGTTGAGAATTCGATCTACGGTACATGAGAAGGTAGAGCTGGGTGTCATCAGCAAAACAGTGAAAGAAATGTTTTAATTTCTGGACGATGTTGCAGAGGGGTAGAATGTTTATAATAAAGAGCAAGAGCCCCAGGACTGAGCCCTGGGGAACACCAGTGGTGACCGAGGAGGACTGAGAATAAAAGGATTTAGGGTGGATGGATTGAGAGCGGTTAGTGAGATGTGAATGGAACCATTGCAGGTGATGAAGGAGTTTTGTGTGAGATGGTGTCGACGGCGGCGCTCAGGTCGAGGAGGATGATGATGGACTGGAGACCCGAGTAAGCAGCCACAAGGAGATCGTTAGTGATATAAAGACGCGCAGTTTCAGTGCTGTGGTGGCTGTATGAATGAATTAGAAAATTTCAGAAGCGTTGGGGAGGTAGAAACTTGAGAAGGGCTAAGAGATTGGGGAAGAGTCGAATGAGGAGACAACTGAAAAATCAGCGCCAAGGCTTTGATGGATCTGATCAATTTTGTCGATGAAATAGAACAAAATTTTATCGCACAGCTCAGAAGAATAAAAATGTGGCGCAAAGGGATCAGGCGGTTGTAGAGGATATTTTTGTACAATGAACATTATTTTGGAGTTGCCCTCATTAGAGTAAACCTGTGATAAAAAATTTGCAGATTTTGCCTGAGCAATAGCTTTTTTGTAGAGGACTGTTTGAGAATTGTGCATGTCCTTGTGCCTAGCCAGAAATTTCTATTGAATAAGCGCTCCAGTTGTCCAAGATATTAATGAGATGCTTATTGAACTGGTCAGCTAGCTCGTCTGGGGTTGTTGGAATGTCCGGGAGAGGAGTACCATCAATGTAGGAACGGAAGGTAGAAACATTGACATTTTCAACATTGTGGTTTGAGATTATGTGTCGCAGTTTAGGCTCCTGCAAGATCCGCGATGGATGTATCTCCGACGAGATGGAAGAACGATGTCCTGACGAAGGTGCAGCGCTACCGTAATGGGACCATGCTTGTGACGGAGTCTGAGGAGCTCGGCAGTCGAATATTAAATTAATCCAGTCATTGTTTGGAAACGGGATGTAAAACAGAGGCAGGAAAGCTTTTGAAGAAACATTGTGGACAGCAGCAGCCGTATGATGTCACAGAGCAGAGAAGTGCAGCGGACAGCTGAGCTAACAATAGCCAGCTGACCTACCGAACAGCTGGATAGCTAACTTCTGTAAGTGAACCGTTGAGTGACGGGAACTATAGTAAAAGGAGAGAGCAGAGACGAGGGGTCCAGGGAGAAATATACAGTATTCAGTTTTAAAGAGAAAGTCGAGGTAGAAATGTCAATATGTTGATGAGCAGCGGCAGCCATCCCGACAGCGTCCATTCAACCACAATTACACTCACACTTACTCCATCTTGCTCTTATACACAGTCATGCTTGCTTTAAATCTCACCGGTTGGAATTGTGGGTTGATTGAGACAAGTTCTTTCAGAGACACAAGTCCAGAGAATTCACCAAAGTTACTCAGCAGCCACAGAGAACTGTTGTTAGACACACAGCCCACTCCTTCACACACACAAAGCAAAAATATAAATGAACTCAAATGAACGGTTGATGTTTCAATGATGTGTTAGCGTGGTTGCATTTCAGAACAATTTGGTACCTGAAGTTCGGGAGATAATCGAAAGATACGCAGGTAGGATAAACTCTGTCACAGTCAGTTGTTGTTGAACGTTACTCATGTGCTGAAACGCGGCACTGAACTCCTCAACCCTGAGCACACACACGCACACACACACCCACACACACACACACACACACACACATTGAATGAGTGTACAATGTCTCCAATGAGTAGATGATGAGATGACAGTGTGTGAGGATGAGTGAGAGCAGATCTGATGGTGAAGAGCAGATACTCACAGCTGCTGAAACCCTGAGCATGAGATGTTGCTCTGTTAACGAGAAGAAGAGATATCAGACTGAGCCAGACTGATTCCACTGCTCAGCTCCAGAACCAGTGTCTTACAGTTCCTGTGTTCTCCAGCAGCAGCTGGAGTGTGAGGATGATCCGCTGCTCTGGAGAAACGGCGAGGAGCTGGAACACGGTTGAGACCACCACATCTCTCGACGGGAGCCCAGGCACGTCCCCCAGCAGAAGCTCCACCAGCTGCTCTTCAGACAGAAGATCCAGAACCTCCAGCTGCACACAAGCATCCAGGTCTCAATGTCTTGCTCCAAAACACCAACTCATACTTTTTTTCAATGACTGTTATTTCCTAATTCCATATAGCTGCTTTGTGTCGTTTTGGTACTGAGAAAAGTGCTATATTAATAAACTTGAACTTGAACTTACTCTCCTAGATACACTCACACTTACTGTACTACACGCTTACACTTATTCTACTAGATGCACTCACACTTGCTCTATTACAAACCCACACTTACTGTGATACACACTCGCACTTACTCTATTACAGTCTCACACTTACTCTACTACACACTCACATTTACTGTATTACATACTCACACTTTAATACACAATCACACTCTATTACACACTCACACTTAATGTATTACACACTTACTCTAATGCACGCTCACACTTGCTCTACTACACACTCACACTTACTCTGACACACACTCGCACTTATTCTAACACACACACACACACACACACACACACACACACACACACACAAACTTACTCTATTACACACTCTCCCTTACTCTATTAGACACTCACACTTACGCTAATGCACATTCAAACTTACTCTAAAACACGTTCACACTTACTCTGTTTCACGCTCACACTTACTATATTACACGCTCAAAGTTTCAATATTACACACACATTTACAATGTTACTATTATTTTACTCATGGTACTATTATGGTACTTACTATTCTCACATTCTAATACACACTCATACTGACTCTATTACACACTCACTTTTGCTCTAATACACAGTCATGCTTGCTTTAAATCTCACCGGTTGGAATTGTGGGTTGATTGAGACAAGTTCTTTCAGAGTCACAAGTCCAGAGAATTCGCCAAAGTTACTCAGCAGCCACAGAGAACTGTTGTTAGACACACAGCCCACTCCTTCACACACACAAAGAAAAAATATAAATGAACACAAATGAAAGGTTGATGTTGCAATGATGTGTTAGCGTGGTTACGTTTCAGAGCAATTTGGTACCTGAAGTTCGGGAGATAATCGAAAGATACGCAGGTAGGATAAACTCCGTCACAGTCAGTTGTTGTTGAACGTTATTCATGTGCTGAAACGCGGCACTGAACTCCTCAACCCTGAGCACACACACACACACATTTAATGAGTGTACAATGCCTTCAATGTTGAGTAGATGATGAGATGACAGTGTGTGAGGATGAGTGGTGAAGCAGGTCTGATGGTGAAGAGCAGATACTCACAGCTGTTGAAACCCTGAGCATGAGATGTTGCTCTGTCAACGAGAAGAAGAGAGATCAGACTGAGCCAGACTGATTCCACTGCTCAGCTCCAGAACCAGTGTCTTACAGTTCCTGTGTTCTCCAGCAGCAGCTGGAATGTGAGGATGATCCGCTGCTCTGGAGAAACGGCGAGGAGCTGGAACACGGCTGAGACCACCACATCTCTAGACGGGAGCCCAGGCACATCCCCCAGCAGAAGCTCCACCAGCTGCTCTTCAGACAGAAGATCCAGAACCTCCAGCTGCACACAAGCATCCAGGTCTCACTGTCTTGCACCAAAACACCAACTCACACTTTTTTATTCAATGACTCTGTTTTTTCCTGATTCCATATAGCTGCTTTGTGTTGTTCTGGTACTGAGAAAAGTGCTATATAAATAAACTTGAACTTGAACTTACTTTCCTAGATATACTCACACTTATTCACTACTAGACACACTCACACTTACTCTATTACACACCCACACTTACATACTGTCTTACACGCTCACACTTAATTTCATTCCCACGCTTACTCTAATACACGATCACACTCTACTACACAGACTTACTCTGACACACTCACACTTACTCTGATACACACTCACTCTATTACAGTCTCACGCTTACTCTACTACACGCACTAATTTTGACACACCCTCACAATTACTGTATTATACACCCACACTTACTCTATTACACGCTCACCCTTACTCTATTAGACGCTCACACTTACTCTGATACACCCTCACTGTATTACACACCCACGCTTACCCTATTAGACACTCAAACTTACTCTAATAAACACTCAAACCCACTCTAAATAACGCTCACACTTACTCTGTTTCACACTCACACTTACTATATTTATTAGACGCTCTCATACTTACACTATTACACACACACACTTACTATGTTACTATTATGTTACTTTCTATTCTCATACTCTAATACACACTCATACTGACTCTGTTACACGCTCACACTTTCTTTAAATCTCACCGGTTGGAATTGTGGGTTGATTGAGGCAAGTTCTTTCAGAGACACAAGTCCAGAGAATTCACCAAAGTTACTCAGCAGCCACAGAGAACTGTTGTTAGACACACAGCCCACTCCTTCACACACACAAAGAAAAAATATAAATGAACTCAAATGAACGGTTGATGATTCAATGACGTTTTAGCGTGGTTGCGTTTCAGAACAATTTGGTACCTGAAGTTCGGGAGATAATTGAAAGATACGCAGGTAGGATAAACTCCGTCACAGTCAGTTGTTGTTGAACGTTATTCATGTGCTGAAACGCGGCACTGAACTCCTCAACCCTGAGCACACACACACACACACACACACACACACACATTTAATGAGTGTACAATGCCTTCAACGTTGAGTAGATGATCAGATGAACCATATGGTTAATACTAGAAAAGACAGTGTGTGAGGATGAGTGAGAGCAGGTCTGATGGTGAAGAGCAGATACTCACAGCTGCTGAAACCCTGAGCATGAGATGTTGCTCTGTCAACGAGAAGAAGAGAGATCAGACTGAGCCAGACTGATTCCACTGCTCAGCTCCAGAACCAGTGTCTTACAGTTCCTGTGTTCTCCAGCAGCAGCTGGAGTGTGAGGATGATCCGCTGCTCTGGAGAAACGGCGAGGAGCTGGAACACGGCTGAGACCACCACATCTCTCGACGGGAGCCCAGGCACGTCCCCCAGCAGAAGCTCCACCAGCTGCTCTTCAGACAGAAGATCCAGAACCTCCAGCTGCACACAAGCATCCAGGTCTCACTGTCTTGCACCAAAACACCAACCCACACTTTTTTTAATGACTGTTATTTCTTAACTCCACATGGCTGATTTGTGTCGTTCTGGTACTGAGAAAGCGCTAAATTAATGAACTCGACTTGAACTTACTCTTCTAGATACACTCACACTTTCTCTAATACACGCTCACACTTGCTCTACTACACACTTGCTCTACTTACAGTATTACAAACACACAAACACTTACTATGTTACTACTATTTTACTTATGGTACTATTACCGTATTTACTCGACTATAAGTTGAGGATTTTTCCTTAAAATTTCGGGTTCAAAGTGGGGGGCTCGACTTATATGCGCGGCCTACCAAAGTAGTAAATATTTTACTCAGAACAGTGCGCAGATATTTCACTCTTTGATTACTTACTATTCTCAAACTCTAATACACACTCATACTGACTTTGCTACACGATCACACTTTCTTTAAATCTCACCGGTTGGAATTGTGGGTTGATTGAGACAAGTTCTTTCAGAGAGACAAGTCCAGAGAATTCACCAAAGTTACTCAGCAGCCACAGAGAACTGTTGTTAGACACACAGCCCACTCCTTCACACACACAAAGAAAAAATATAAATGAACTCAAATGAACGGTTGATGTTTCAATGGCGTGTTAGCGTGGTTGCGTTTTAGAATATTTTGGTACCTGAAGTTCGGGAGATAATCGAAAGATACGCAGGTAGGATAAACTCCGTCACAGTCAGTTGTTGTTGAACGTCACTCATGTGCTGAAATGCGGCACTGAACGCCTCAACCCTGAGCACACACACACACTGCATATCAGCATCATTTAACACAATGCCTTCAACGGTGAGTAGATGTCATACACTAGCTGCTGGTCGGAACAGCTGTAGTTCCTCACGCTCATACACTGCAGGAATGTATCTGAAGCGTAGGGCAGGAAAGGCCGCAGATGTTCAGAAAGCCACAGTGCCACCCCCGAGTCTGGAAGATGATCCAAGCGAATCTCCCTCAGAGCGTCCAAGACCACAGCGGCCGAGCTGCTGCTCCACCAGACCGACTGTCCGCGACAAGAGTCCAGACATGAACCCAGTGTTGGGTGATGAAATGAGCGAAGGATGATGGATGTTTACCGCATCAGAGAGCTCAAGCAGAACCTCATCCAGCAGGATGGAGACTTTGGTCAAGAAGAGTTTCCAGCTTTCAGCTGATCCACGCACGTTAGATGAGTTCAAACAGTCCATCACCAACAGCAGCTGCTCAGTAGTCAGACTCAGCACCTGAAAACATAGCACGTTCGTCTCTCTTTCGCCTGCTATGAAAGTACTTGGGAATTGTGGGAAATGAAGTGAATAATGTTACCGGAACACAGGCATATTCAGAGATGCTATAGATGCATGGAATCCCTGTGATGTTCGACTCATCCAGGAACGACTGCAGCCCAGAACTGAACACGCAGTGAAAAACAGAAGGTTGTGATTCATTCTTGATTCACAATCAGATTATGAACTTGCTATCACATCCAATTAGATTGTAAATCTAGAGATCTTTGTAACAGATCTACAACCAGCTCGGCTCCAATTTTTGAAAGGTCAGTGTGTCACAGCCACCATAACCATCTCATGACAGGCAGAGGTCAAAAGTGTCGTACCTGTCAACTCCAGCGCAAACCTGTGTCTCTGAAACACACAACCAGAAAAATAATCTCATTACAGGTGTACACAGAAACACTGATGACGAAGGAACATTTGTGGTGGTGGTTACCATTGATGGATGTGATAGGACACTGAGGGGAAAGAGAAAAAAGTTCTTATTGCAACTGAAGATAAGTGTACCAAAATGAATTGGTTTAAAAGACACACCTCAGGAACCTCTGAGATCAGCAAGCAACCTGTGAACAGACAGAGAATTGGCATGACCTCAAGAAAGAGGGCAGAGAGAAAGTGTGTGTGAAGAGAGTGAGAGAGATGGTCAGAGAAAAAGTGTGTGAAAGAGTGTGAGTGTGCGTGAAAAAAAGACAGACAGGGTCGTGTGTGCATCTGTCACCGACCTGGAGGAGCCGATAGACTGAGATTATTAACACTGGCCCAGACCACCGGCTCCAGGTTTCCCACTGAGGAGCTCAACAATCGTTCCAGCTGTGTGAAACTAATGATAGAGGAGAAATCTTAGGGATGCTCACAGTCTCATCTGGACCATCACAGCATCTCAAGATAAACACTTACAGCAACTGCTCTGTTTCACAGCTGAGTTGAGTCTGAAACACCAAAGTCATGTGAACAAATTAGAGAAGACTTAAAAGTTTGTTTAACTGTTTGAAGAGATTTTGTACATTTTCTGAGAAGAAGTAGATGCCTTGGAGGACATCTGCAAGTCCCTGTTCCATTGGAGATTGCAGCAAAAAATCAAACACGGCAGAGATGAGCAGATCCTTCGATGGTAGTCCAGGTAGATCTTCCAACATCAGCTCCACCATCTGATCCGGAGACAGAACAGCGAGCGCCTCCAGCTAAACACGAAGCAGAAGATCAGCACAGGAACGTTTCTAATCTAAGCTAAAGCTAAGCTAAAGTCTTACTGGATCAAAATGGCTGTTGATGGAGATCAGTTCACTGAGACTGACAAAAGCACCAAACGGTCCAAAGTTGTTCAGGAGCCAAGTGCTGCTGTTATAACTCAACACACACCCATAGTCTGACACACAGACACACAGAGTGAAGTCACAGTGTAAAGTCAATGAGGAATAGTAAAGAGCCTTTGTTACCTGTAGTGTTGCTTGTGAGGAAGGGCACGATAAACATTCCAATGACTTGTGATGGTTTGCTAACTGGGAGTTCAGTGAGTCTGGAGAAATCATTTGAAGCCACGTTGAAAACACAACAGGTGAATACAACAGAGCTGAGAAGACTTACAGGAACTGGAAGGTTTGACAGCTGAGGTTTCTAAAGCTTAAGCAGTACAAGAACGATGGGGACATGAAGGGTAGGAAAGGCCTCAGGACTCCGCCAAAGTACTGGCTGATGAAAGTGAGGTTTCTCCACTGGTTAGAAGTCACCGAATCCAGTCTCATCTCACTGATCACATCCAGAACTTCAGAAGCCACAGCAGGTACGATAGGCTGCGGCTGATGGAGAAATCAATTACTCACGAGGAATCCCACAGCAAGCACTTGACAGTCTGAGATGTGGTTACCATATAGCCAGTCATGTTAGAGAAGATAACCAGAGCTTGATCAAGAACAGCAGTCGTTTTCATGAAAAGCAGCTTCCAAATCTGAATCGATGAGTCATTGCTGTTGACAAGTCCACACGTCAGCTCTTCAGCCAGGCTTCGAGCTGTGAAGCCCGTCAGCTGTCAACAAAGCACATTTTACTCTCTCCTTCTATTACATGTTCAGACAGTGATCAAGATCTTACCGCACTGCAGGAGAGCTGCTGCAGGCCAAGAGCACAGGAAGCGTTGAAGAGCACAGAGGAGCTGAGAGAAAGACTCCATCATTACTACATTGTTTTCTACCTTCAACTCTAGAACAATTCTACCTGTTCATTCCGGCACACAGAGAAGTTTCTGCAAAAAGCATCAAGTGAGAAGATCAGATTATTCTTCAGCCTTTTGACACTGTACATTCAGCCTGACACTCACCGTTGACTGGGGTTGAAGCACACTTGAAAGAAGAACAGAAATAATTAAAAATCACAATGAATAGATCAATGTGAGTGTGTTTGGTAAAGTACGTGGACACCTGAAAATTTCTTACCGGGAAAGTTGGAGAAAAGCAACTGGGAGGTGCTATCGCTTCCAGCTGGTCTATGATCATCTCAATCGACTTCATGCCTGAAGGAACCACAGCCTCCAACAGAATCATTACTCTGACAGAGAGAAAGATCAAAAACATCACACAGCCGCTGTTTTAAAGACTAAATTCAGAAGAACTTACATCTGTTGATACGATGAGCAATCCAGACCCATCTGGGAGGAAAACAACAAATCAATATAAAACACTGCCTCACTACATTCACTCCTCACCACTAGAAGAATGAATGTAGAATGTATGTCGCTCAATCTCCTTACAGGTCTCTACATTCACTCTATTTCAATACACAGGCCTCCATTTCCATCCAATCATGTTATATTGCTTCATGGGGAGCTGAAGCCACTCTCAGCAATTCTGGACTTGAGGAGGGAAACGCTCGGATTGGTGGCCAACCATTCACAATCACACGATGTCACTACAAATCATTACGTTCTCTCCGCTTAACTTCAAGTCACTACACTTTGAGTCACGTTATGTTACTGTCTGTTGTTGTGCTGCTATTGTGCTCAATATATCTGTAACCATTTGATGGGAACTTGGATCTTGTAAGCTTGTATGGTAGTTGTGGAAGATTTGCACTGCATCTGCAGCTCAGTCTTCTGCATCTTTGCATGCTACAATGTTTACACAGTCATATGGTGAGCAGAGAGCTTTACCTGCTCAGCAAGTATAATAAGGCTGTCCAGCATCAGGAGCAAATGCCTTTCTCCAGGAGAAACCAGGATGTAGTTGAAAACCTCCTCTATAATCACACTTTTCGGCGGGAGACCTTCAAACTGCTCAACAATCAGTTCAGCCGTTTGTAATTGTGTAAGGAACCCCAAAGCGTCCAGCTGAAGCACAGATCAGCAAAGGCCATCAGCCATACAATGAACGAGAGAGTTGTGTTAGTGCAGAAACGTACTGCGTTGAAGTTCTGGTCCAGCATGTAAATCTCACTCAGCCCTGCAAACTGTGAAAATCCCGCCAAATTCAGACTGATCCACAAGCTACTGTTAACAGCAGGACATCCACCTGAACACACATTTATATAAACATATGTAAATACCTGCATACGTATACCTGCATTAAGCAAATGCTTTTTACATCACAGGACATTATTGAAATAAAACACAGTAATGCTTTTAAGACAGACAGAAAAACAGGCAGGTGAGCAAGTGAAGATTCACCTGACATGTTTTGATGAGTCAAGAAGGGGACAATGAAATACTCGTAAACATCCTGTGGTCCTTCTGCCATTAAAGCCATGTTGTCACTGAGCTCTGAAACACTGAATGCAAATACTTTGTGAGCCTGTGCTGAGAGAGGGTGAGCAAGAAAGGAGAGAGAGCAGTGAACCTACAGAATCTGGAAGGTATGGCAGCTGAAGTTCTTGTAACTGAGGCAGGTGAGATACTGTGGGGTTAGCGTGGGGAGAAGCGGTTTTAACTTAACCTGGAACCACAGTCTGATAAAAGACTCATCCTGCAAGTGGCTCTCAGGCATGTGGTCATCATTCAGAACGTCAGAAAATGAGGAATTCTATGATGGAATAAGAACAATATTCTCTGAAAATCTTTGTAAAGGGCAACTTCAGACTTGAAGGATATAGCAAGTTTCGCTTTACAGTCATTGAGAGTTGGTCCAGAAGAGAGGCGAGATTCTGAGAGAGAAGAAGCAGAAGGTCCTGTAGTGTCTCTTCAGAAAGGGAGAGATTGGAGAGTTCGGCACAGTGAAGAACAGTCACCACATGTTCCAGCAAATCAACCAGCTGCAAAACATCAGACAGTTCACACAGAATTCAGCATTCATCCGTCAATAATATAAATCGATTTAACAGTGATGTTTCCCTCACCGGACATGTTCTGTCATCTATGACAACGCTACACATATCCTGACTCTCATTTTGGCTTCCGGAGTTCATCCCTGTCTCAATGTAACTGAAAGGAGTCCAAAACCATCTCAGGCGTCTCACAGCATAAAACAACACAACAAAACACATGTCATTCACTTAAGCGGTGAACTCACTACTGGTTGTGAAAGACAGCGGTAAGGTTGGACGGAATTCCGATCTGATCTTGAGGCAGGAATTGTCTGAGGAGCGGAGAAACCACATGATCAAACCAGTCGTCCACATCTGAGGGGTCAAACAGGACAAGATCCATCTGGGTGTCTTGGACAGAATTCTGCTTGTAGGGTTCGGCGATGTGGGATAGTGTCAGGTTCATCATGGCTTGGACCAGCGTAGCACTCCGCATGCTGCTTAGATCCGGCTGAAGGAAAGTAAGGTCTAAGTCTCTGGGCAAGAGGAAAGAAGTTAAGGTGTACCATTTACCTGCTGCGCCAGAGACACAAAATCCCTGACGAACCCTCCCACAGGCTTAAATGCCATCAAGAAACTGTTCAGAGCCTGTAGCATCAGACAAATTTGCATCAGACAACCGTCATATTTGTTGGTTGAGAGTGTCTTCAGCACATCTTCAAGGTAAGATCTTGCCTTTGAGAGTGGCTCCTTTGGCGAGAGAAAATCTGTGCTCGAGTAATCTGGCATCAAGGAGGTCATCAAGCTGTGAAAGACCAGGCTGAGAGAGCTGTCATTCAGGTTCATCACCTCAGGGTGCAGAAGGAGTTCTGCCTTCTGTTCAGGACTTAAGAGGTGCAACACTTCCAGCTGAAGAAGAACAAAACATAACCACCATATCAAAACAGAATCAAGAGATTATTACTATGTATTAAGGGTAGAAGTAGTCGGCCCATTTTACCCCACTAAACATCAAGTTAATGGAGGTGAAGTCCTGCACTGTGGCCATGACGGAGAAAGAGCCAAAGTTGTTCAGGAGCCAGACCTCACTACTCTGGTTTGAGTCCACACAGCCTAATCAACACAACAACATCAGCCAACTAACACAAGACCTGGCCGAAGTGTCGGCTGTCTTCACCTGAGCTGGAGTTTCTGGAGAGGAACGGGAACATGAAAGAGGAGTAGATCCATTTTTGTCTTTCTGGGTCCAGAGCAGAGAAGTGCTGGCTAACTTCCCTGACACTGCAAACACAGAAATACGTCATTAACTCCCGCATGCTAGTCTGTAGCTTTAACTGGGGTCCGTACACAGTCTGGTAACCGCTGCAGCTGAGGTTCCTTAGGCTGAGGCACGTCAGGAAGTTTCTGGAGACAGTCGAGATTAGAGGATTCAGTCTGATGTCCAGCCAGACCCTGATCACACGGTCCTCGTCCTCCAGACTGGCTCCTCCAGACAGATCCAGCAGTGGCAGTGGAACGTCAGATGCACTGGAGCTCTGCGACATGAGGTGAGCATACCTGAACCTATCAACGCAAGATATTCTGTGTGTGTGCTAGAGTGTGTTTCACCATGAAAGAGTGGATGTCCAGTGCAGCACTGATCAGACCCTTTAGGTGAAGAACTTGAGGGACATCAGGCTCCAGTGGGACATCAGCACATGACAGAAACATCTCTGTTGGCTCATTGATCTAAGAAATAATTCATGAAAATTCTTCACTGTCACAAACACATGCACAAACACAAATCTGTGGGAGTGTGTGCATTTGTCTGTTACTATGTGTGTATGACAGAAAACTCACAGCACATTGTTGTGTGAATGCAGCACCCGTTATGCAGGTTTGACTGTAAATAATGAAATGACAGCAACAAAAGAGAATTGACGTCACAATAACAACATGCACAGATTAACAAAGGGCTAAACATGGAAGTAGCATTTTGTTTGCTTATATCTGATAAGTTTCACTCACTTCAGCGATGAAGATACACCTCCTGATGAGAGAGAGAGAGAGAGAGAGAGAGAGAGAGAGAGAAAGGAAAAGTGTGAGAGAGTGTAAGAGGGGGCAGACAGAAAGAGAGTAAAAAATGGAGAGGAACATTAAAAGTCAATAAAAAGAGAAACAGAGAGAGAGAGAGAAAGAAAGAAAGAGAGACACAGACAGACAAAGAGTAAGAAACAAAAAAACACAGAGACAGAAATGAAGAAAATAATAGAAAGAGTGAAGAACAAAAGAGATAAGCAGAGAGAAATAGTACATAAACAGATAGAGACAAAGAGTACAGATGACAGACACAGTGAGTGAGTGAGTGAGTGAGGAGAGACAGAAATTAATGAAATTATTGACTTGTTTTTTTTCTATTAGTGATAAATTGCTTTTTACTCACGGATATTCGTGGCACCGACATATAATAACAAGAATAAAAGAGTCGCCATCGACTTAAGTCTCATCCAAGAATAAATATTGGTCAATTTTTTCAATCTCAATGCTGCAAAAAAAACCAACAAAACGATAAGAACTACTTCAATGTGTTATGTTACACATATTATATAAAACATATTTGACAAGTTTTTTTATGACGTGATATGAAAAAGCTGAATTACCTTGAGCCTCACTTCAGAGTGAATGCTAACAATAAAGTGAAAAATACATTGGTTGTTCAAGTGTAAGAGGTGAGCTATTGGTTCACATCACTGGCATTCCACACACAACATCAGCAGGTCCGACCTGTTCCACAGAGCTGCAGCTCTCACACACTGAGTCACACTAAAACACCTTCACGAACTCTCCCACACACACACACACACACACACACACACACTAACTCAACTACACACTCACACACCAACCTCTCTCCAAGACATACACTCAAAATGGACACACATCCCTCTCTTTCTCTTTTTCACAGATGATGAGATTTGGCATTTACCTGACGTTTCATTCATCTGCAGAATGTGAATAAATGTGTCCTGCAGTCGTCAGTCAAGCATAGGCTCAGCCCACTTCAGCTAGAGTGGGAGGAGCCTGAACCATACAATATCAAACAGATACAGATCAACATCTGACTAAATACATGAAACAAAGCTTAAGCAAACAACGAAATACACATACAATACAATACAATGGGGCACAGAGACACACCCTTGCGCACATACATACTCTCTTTCTCTCTCACACACACACACACTCACACACACACTCCTCTGTTTTAAATGACTTACCGGTAATAACAAATTTGAACAACTCAGAATCGTTTTGAAAAAAGTGCCTGATTGAACTGCTATATTGCAATATGCAGTTGTCCTCTGCAATGGGATTTAGACCGATATTTTGGTAATGCACTTTATTCACACCATGGTGGCGCTGTGGCAGTGGGTAGCGCTATGCCCTCTCAGATAGAAGGTTCCGTGACTCAAGGGGCGAGTTGGAGGGCGACAGGCATATAGTTGGTCTGTTCTCCCTTCAGTCATGCGTTTCAGGTGAATTTTGTCATGGGTGTGAGTGTGTATGGTGGTGATGCCTGGATGTGAGAGGATGCGATGATATTTGGCTGCCGCTATTTGGCCGGGAATTGGTGAGTGCGTGTGTGCTTTCTGTATCCTCCTTTGAAAAATGACCTTGAGGGTCTCAAAAGGCAGCAAATTAATTATTATTATTTAAACACAAAATTCAGTGAATTCTGTAATAAGAATGTGAGTCAGATTCTCAAGAATGAAGGTGTTTTAATGTTTCATTACAAATCAACTGAACTCAAATAAAACAAAAGTTAAATTAATACATAAATACAAATCTAATTCCACAGAAAAGCAAAACAAAACTTTGTGATAGTGCAAATCCCTTCATTAGATAAACATTCATTAAATTAGCTATATAACTTATTAAATTACTTAAAACATACTACGTTGTGTGATTAGTTACATGAAGTTCCTCAACCCAAACAACAGACTGTTACACTGCTTTAATTGATTATTGCTGATACAATGTGTGTGATGTAGTCGAGTTGTTTCAATCATCCATGGTCTCACAGAACACTCAGAACACAGAGAAACACGATCCACCGGCTTCCAGTCAGATAAAGTCCAGACGATGATCCTGAACAACCACACAACACACATCAGCTGTTAGGTTAGGAATCTTTACACACTATTTTACACTGTGTTTTACCTTGTGAAGTAGCAGCTGATTGATTTGAAGCTGTTGACGGTGAAGTGCTATTGGATGAGCTGGCTGTGGAATTACTGGATGGTAACGTAACTGGGTCAGACCGACCCCCTTGCAAGCCCAGATTCAGAGTGTCTAACTGGGATTGGAGCTGTGAGGAGATCCAGAGTCTGACAGCAGTGTTGTTCTCAAACAGCTTCAGCTCCGCCACAGATGAACCCATCAGAGCCAACACATCTGGCACACTCAGTTCCTGTAACACAACAACACATCAGACACACTGAGTTCCTGTAACACAACAACACATCTGGCACACTCAGTTCCTGTAACACAACAACACATCTGACACACTCAGTTCCTGTAACACAACAACACATCAGACACACTGAGTTCTGTAACACAACAACACATCAGACACACTCAGTTCCTGTAACACAACAACACATCTGACACACTCAGTTCCTGTAACACAACAACACATCAGACACACTGAGTTCCTGTAACACAACAACACATCAGACACACTGAGTTCCTGTAACACAACAACACATCAGACACACTGAGTTCTAGTAACACAACAGTAATGCAGAGTCGTGAATACTTTTGCAAGCCACTCAGGGCCTTTAAAGGGCCAGTGTTTTACCGTGAGCACAGGCAGAGCAAGGCTAACAAAGGTGTTGATGTCCATTCTGACGTTGTATGGGGCCAAAGCTCTGACATCTTGCACTGGAGCTCCACCTAAAAAACATGTCAATCTGATATAATTTGTGCTGCTGTTGAGGTTTATAATTTGCAACAAATTGCAGTCTAGCACAAAACCCTTGTGATGTGCGGGGGAGCCTTTACCCAGATAAGGTGTGATAAAGTGGTAGTAGTTTGAAGGTGTGCTTCTCTGAGCTATGAAGGAGATGTTTGCCACGTTGTACATTGCAGATTTCTGCACATCTGAACATGTGGAAAGATCCAGAACATTTGCATTCCTGGGTACAGAAGAAGAAACGGTGAAGGATTTGAACAAGTGAACTGTATTGTGGTGTGTTTGTGGTACCTTAGGGCAGAGGGACTGATCGTCTGAAGAATGGAGACATTTAGGACGCACAGATTTGAGCCGATGACATTCAGCTCATTAGTACCCAGGCTGTGAGTAGGGACACTTAGGTAGCGTAGAATCACCGCTTCTGCCTATAGACAAAGTCAGTTTGAGTTCCAGAGTGCAAGCAAACTCTTCACACAGAACACACACCTTGGCCGTGTCCCATGGTCCATCACTACTCCTCATTAGGGCTGTAAGCGTGTCTATGGTGGTAATGCTCCAGTTCTCGATTTCCCCTACAGTAGCTTGACGTGAGACCGATGAAAGAACTTGCAGAGTGCTGTCGCTCAGCCCGGCAGGGAAAACCTGACACATCAGATTTTATTATATGACGTCTTCTTGACCAAACCGTACCTCCTTACCTGATTCAGCTTGTTCAAAATGACTTGTTGAAATCCGCTATCAAACACGCTTCCGGTTATAGCTGCCAGGTTGTTGGCGAGGACTGTAGGGTCTAGGCAGGCGTCAAACTGACTCAAGACGTAACCGAACGGGAAGGAAGGATCTGAGATTGTGGCTGCAGTGATGTTTCCTGACGTACAGTCTGAAGCACAAACAAGCACACAAGGCATTTCATGAATTGAATATTAAAAAAATCCCAAATGGTGTCAGCTGGTGGACTGAAGTTGTATAACGTCAGCTCATACCAGTAAAACGTCTGTTTCTGCTCTTTGCACTCAAGGCAGTGTTGATGTTGGTGAAGAGATTCTGTAGTCCAGCCAAACCAGTGTTTATTGACTTCAGGTATGGCATAAAAATCCTCAGAAAACTGATTTTCACAGTCTGAAAAACAAAAAGCAACATTTTTATGCATCTGGAAAAGTAGAACCAGAGTCTCAGAATCATGGTAATTACACTGTTGAACTGGCTCCAGAATCCACTGCTGAAGTACAATGGCAGGATGGCCAAGCGCTGAAGTGTTCCCTGGTCCCACACCGATGGGTTTCTGAGAAGACCATCCACACATTAAGACCATTCAGACATAACCACTGACTCAAATTTCTCCGCACCCGTAGCTGGTGTTTCCTGAGAGCAGTAGTGTTTCCAGAGCGCTGATCTGACCACCTGACAGATTGCCACAGTTCTTTAAACTCTCAATGATGCTTGCATCAGAGTTCTGAATGTAGGCTGGGTCCAGAGTGCAGGTCATGTTACCTAAAACGGCCACCAGACTACTGCTCAAACTTTGCCCTGAAAAGCCCTGCAAAACACAAAGAGGCATAGGGTCAAGAACAGGTAGAAGCTAAGATCTGGACAGAGTATTCTTTGGGAATAGATGCTGTTCTAGCTTTTAGACGAGTCCCATTCTGAAAAATGCCAAGAGTCAGAACTTGATCTCAAACAACGTAATGTGTGTGTGTGTTAGTTTGGTCTGGATCAAGTATGTGGGTACATGTGCTTACCAGACAGGATTGAGCATTGTTGAACAAGGTTGCCTGTATGTTAAGTACGCTTGATGGAATGGAGAAATCCGCACTGCCCAATGCGCTGAAATACTGCAGACAGTTTTGTTTCACTGCATCATAGCTGAAAAAAGACAAGAAACAAAACTTAACAGGGAAGGAATGGTCTATGGACATCAGTGTGACTAGAGTGAATTGAACAATACACAGCCAGGTTAATGAGACTTTCGGACTTTCCTTGGTCTAAAATCCCACACACACAGCACCACCTCACCCAGTCTCATTTTCTCAGATTCTCTAGTCTGTATGCTGCGATACTATCATTATGTTCAACAGTTGCTATTTATTTGTAAATATATAATTTAAGCGCTTCGGTTTAGATTTCACTGGGTTTGTAAATGTACGTTTCATAATGACAAAAAAAGTTCTAATCAAACCTGTAGTAGAGTAGCAGGTCTGGAGGCAGGTCTGTAAAGTTCAATGCCGTGTTGCTATTCATGTAACCGTTCATGCACAGGAGCTAATAAATAACCACAGAGCATCTTTTGAGTCTTGAAGCGGGAAAGTATTGAATTGGATGGTTTGTGACAGTGTGATGCACATGGTACCTGACTTTCTGTTAGCTGCACCCGCTGCCGGCCCGGTCGGTTTCGACATGCTCTCACTAGTGGCAAGATTTGCGTGGTGTTCATCATCTGCGCCGACGTGCAAGAGAAACCCTGCAGCATTGCTACTGATAAGCTGTACACACACAAAATAGCAAATATAAGAATAATTATTTCCACGGATCTAAATGTTGAGCGTGAGAAACGTACTGTTCAGGGTCCACTGCATCACTGACGACCGAGCCAAACAGCATTGCAGCCTGAAATACAGACCAATAAAGTCAAAGACCTTTTATTTGTCTTCAATGTTTCGCACTCATTCATCTCGACTCTGACTCTGACACAAATAAACAAAAAAGAATCAAGATCAGAAAAGAATTACCTGATCTGGGGTCCAGGCCTTCTCGTTTACCAAGGTGAAGTTTAATAAATTCTGGGAGGTTAACACTGCACAAGGGATTAAGCTGGCCAACATGTTTGGAACATTCTCTAAGATCTGGCTCTCATCCACCAACATTAGCTGGGATATGGGAGATAAAAAGATATTAAGACAGAATACTTCAAAACCCTCGTACTTCCCTCCTAGTTCTGTGTAGCACCTTTTGCACATAAACTAACTGCAGGATGACCGGCGCCGAGAGCATGTTGCTGACAAATGAGGTGCTCAAAGTTGTGCTGAGTATATTTGAAGTCGATATGCTAGAGATACTTTCTGACTGAATGCCTATGACCAGGCTCCCCAGAGACAGCAATGTTGCAGCATTGTTAATCTGAAAAAAAAAAACAGATATTGTTCAGTGATGCATTGTTACAAAAGGTACAGGGCAGGAAATTCATATGCAACGTCAACATTTTTAGTATTATGCGCTTAGTCAAAACATTTATCCACAATGACTTCATGTACATACAATGGATTCGAGATTACAATAAAAGACTAAGCTCATGCTATTGCTTGGTGCAGAAGCCGTGTTTTAGTTACAAAGAAAGCTTGAGGTTCACGATCTACTTAATAAATATATGACCTAGTATATATACGTACTGTACATATATATATAATTTTTGAAACACTTTTTGACATTTTTTTTGGAGGGGTCTAATAATTTTTTCCTCAACTCAGTAGAATCGCTTTTTACTTGGTCCAGCTTTTCCACTCATTTCATCCCCTTTATTAGCAAGCTTGTCCACTCATTTTATCCCCTTTATTCGCAAGCTTGCTAATTGTTTTTAGTTTTTAAACTTTTTTTTTTGGCATTTTTTGCAATGCCATGCAATCTCGATTGCGATCGATGTAATGGGCACCCCTGGGTTAGAGCATGTTCTCTGGGGCAAGCTTCTCATGTAGGCACGTGTTTCAGGTGCGAACTCACCGTGTAGCCGGACAATGCAAGTGTTTGTATGATGGCATCGGCTTGGCCCTGGTTCCACCCGGTCACTGTGCTAAGTGTGGGCAGCGCCGCCTTGATCACGAGTGGGGAGGCAGAGCTGAGCTGACCCTGTGACAGGCTTGTGATTTGGCTGCCCAGTAGCGCAATGGTGCCGGAAGAGATGGAGCCCAGATTGGCTGTGAGGGCGGCGCTGATCTGAAACAAAGTCATTAAAAAAGCATCACAGCCTATTTCTATTAACATAACGTAAATGAAACAGTATCTGCAAGAAATTGAGAGAAAAATATTAAAAAAGTGGTTAAATTAGAGAATGGGCTGAGTACTGAGTAGTGAGAGACTTATTGAAACGGTATATACACAAGAGGGAAATTTCAACGTTGCAGCAGCAGTACAATTTACCGGAAAAGGTAAATTGCATAATAATGCAATGATAAAAGCATAATAATCTGTACTAACCCTAATCTAATATTAATTAGTTTAAAACAAAAACTACATTGGTAGTACTAGAAATTGTTTAGGCTATATGTCTCTGACCATTTTTACTTTGACCTATTCACCACAGAATAGACAGTAGTTTGTAACTCCACAAGGCTCAGTGCTTGGTCCTTTTGTTTTCTCTCTTCCTTTAGTTCACAATATTAAAAAACATGGTCTCAGGTTTATTTGATCTATATCTCATCAAGTCCAGACAAAACTTTTGAATGAACGAAAGAGTGAGAGGGTTTTTGATAAAATAAGAGAGTGAAAGAGTTGAGTTGGGTGATGATGACGTCGGAGTGAGTGAAAAGGTGTGTGAGGAAATGAGCGAGTGAATGCTACGTGACGTATTGATACCTGTGGTGACACTGTTCCATTGCAGAACTCAGTAAAACGCTGAATCAGGACCAGACTCCCAGACTGTCCCAGACCTTCAAATGCATATGAAGGAACTTCGCACAAAAATGATCCTGGAAGGCTGTACACAAACACAAACACACACACACACACACACACACACACACATGTAGGTAATTGCTGTGTGTGGAAAGTACATGTGAGGAGGTTGTACTTCATGGGGTTGAAGGATGGAATTGTTGTGAACAGTTCGCTGACACAGTAATTGATGACGCTGGACTGAATGTCTGAGCTGCTGTTGAGGAGCTGAAGGTTTTCAGGGTTTTCTAAGAAAATACCAATCTGCACAACAACATCACACAGAGATTATAAAACAGTATAGCACAACGACAGCAGTGTTTGTGTTGGAGTGTGTTTATGAACGTGAAATGAGTGTGTATGACTGAGTGCGTGTTTTGGATTGGGAGCTTTTGTTTGTTTGAGGGTGGAAAATTTGCGTTTTAGTATAAGGCTATATTTAAAATTTATTTCTAAATATTTTACTCTAATTTTATGTAAAAAGAAATTTCAGAAGCAACCCTATCAAGTGAAAACATTTTATCTGTAGTTCCTATATCCTAAATACTATCAGTTCGACTGTACCTCTCTGCCGCATTTGATCATAATAATCTATACTAATAATAATCTAATACTAATGCATATACTGTACAAAAACAAAAACTACATTGGTCGTACTAGAAATTGTTTAGGCTATATGTCTCTGACCATTTTACTTTGACCTATTAACCACAGAATAGACAGTAGCTTGTAGCTCCACAAGGCTCAGTGCTTGGTCCTTTTGTTTTCTCACTTCTTTTAGTTCACAATATTAGAAAACATGGTCTCAGGTTTAATGTTTATGAGGATGATACATAGATCTATATCTCATCTAGTCCAAACCAAGTTTTTATGATATTTTCACCATTACCATCAAATATAGAAACATACTCTTCTTTAAAGGACTTTAGCTTGTGTTTCAATCTACTGGATCATCGGTGTGTATGTGTGTGTGTGTGTGTGTGTGTTTGTTAGTTATTGTGCACATGTGTGTTACCTGGCCAGATGGTACAAATGCTTGTAAATCAGACAGAGTAATGAAGTTAATGAAGATGTTAATATAGTTGAAGAGCCAGTTTGTGGAGTTAAGCTGCGAGTCAGATGCATTATAACAGCGTGGAGCTTTGCCTGAAACCAGAAACACATTCAAGCAATGGATCAGGGAACTCACAACATTTTATTTCACAGGCACTAACTCTTACCAATCATGAGATAATCCCTGATGGAGCTGTAAACGTCCTCTGGGGTGAAATCAGTGTTTGAAAAGTTGTAGCTATTTCCAAGAACTGAAATTCTTTAATTCATAAACACACACATACACACACACACACACACACACGTACGTATATCGACTTAGTATATGGAGAAACAGTTGTGAGGTGTGGACTTGATTCTGCAGACTTACAGTGTGCTGAATGACTGACAGGAGGCGCCACTGAGTTCTGCTGGACTGATGAGCTGAGAGCTGAGAACAGGAAGATACTGAACCAGTACAGAGTAAAACCACTGATCCACCTCAGACTGATCATTCAGCTGCAGAACCATCGGCCACACACAGGACAACACCTGCTGGGCCAGAGCCACCGACCCTAGCGGCTCCTGGCGAACGGAGAGAGAATTAGACAAAACTCAATATTTAAGTCGCTGTGTCCTTGACCAAAATGTGTGTCAAACAATATAGTCTTTGAAATTTTTTTTCTTCATGTACTTTTAATACAGCTTAATGCGTAACTGCGGCACAGCAACTTGATTAGAACAATAGAAGATTGTATTCCCTGAAATCCCCAGAATTCCCTATGTGTCTCTGTATAGTTTTTGTCAAATTTAACTGCATACATGCTGCTGTCTTCACTATTACTTATTGTGTAAATTCCCAACTTCCTTGTCAATATAGTGAAATTCACTGAAATGTGTTTTTAATTAAAAGCAGGAGCAACACCAATATTTACATTATTTTTAAGATATTAAGAGAGGAGAAATCAGCATTACCATTTCCAGATACTTTAGAGTCTGATTATATTGATCCAACAAGGCACAGAGTCCTGAAGCACTACTGAAAGTCTGATTTAGGTTCAGATAATTACTCAGTTCTGTTGGAGAGATGGAGCTCAAAACCTACAAGAAAGAAACCAGAGCTTCTGTCACACACACACACACACACACACTACAAAACACACACAGAAGACCCACACATACCCTCACAAAACAAAGTAAATAACGCTCACCAAACACACGCACACACACACACTCACACACACACACACACACACACACACACACACACACACACACACACACATACACAATCACAGAAACCACTAACACACACAATGGAGATGAACAAATGCAATTCTAATACTAATTCTATTACAAAGCAATACTAAGAATATTACTGAAACTAACACATCTAGACTGAAGTTAAATGATCTAATTTACTATGTGCTGTGACTAGTTTTTATATTATTTGTAATACAGTCTTTAACAAAGCAATTTTTACACAGCATAAAATAGACAACAAACTGCAATGAAAAAAACAACAAAATGACAAGCAGTTATGGACAGATTAGGCATCTATATTTAGCCATGTGTTGTACAATGTGTAATGCGTAAAGCAGTTTGTGTGTGATGCTTGAGTGCTTCATTGAGTGAGTTCATATTGGCAATTTGTTATTTGATGGTAAAACTTCTGTTGCGCAAATCAAATGTATTGGCATGATAAGATCCTTTTGCAAACACAATGCATATTGTTTAGGCCAGAGAATTTGAACAGACGGCTTGAAAGCAATCAAGAAAGACATCAGATAAATGTAGTACCTCAGGCCTCTGGGCCATAGGGATCAGAGACAGGAAAGTGTTCAAATCTGGAAGGCTGAAGTGGAGAAATGTAGTCTTGAGAAATGCGTAGAAACTACCTCCTGAGTAACAGCGGAGAGGAGTCGGGACTACAGAAGGGAACACATGAGATATAAACAAAAGACATCTCTATAAATACAAGTTTATCTCTAAACTAGACCCAAACTGTACCTGTGAGCGATTGAACAATGCTGAGGTAAATCTGATTCTGTGTATCCTGGTCCAGGGCTGATCTTACCATGTCTAGCAGACTTATGCTGAGATAGAAAGGCAGGCAGAGATAGATTGATAAGATTATAGGTTTTTCAAAAAACTGCAAGGATGTTCTCTCTAAAAGTATCTCTACTCACCCCTCCCGAACGATGCTGCAGTTGCGAGTCTGAATAGTGTCAAAGTACGACACCACATCAGCCGAATTGATTGCTGACAGCAGAGGCTGGAGTCGAACAGTGAGCCAGAGCCATATCTGTGAGTCGGTGACTGAGGGAGAAGACAAATCTCCTCTCTCAAACACGGCCTGTAGAAAAGCCTGCTTCACCTCCACAGGGTAACTCGCTTCATTCTCCTGGAGACAGACAAGCAAGCACAGCATGACGACAACAAAATATGTAGAAATGCAGCTCAAATGCTCAAATATACCTGAATATTTGGAGAAAGAATATCAAAGAAGACAGAGAACTGCTCAGGCTGCATGGCCTCCATCACAATTGTGACATCCTGAGGCCCAGCGAGATTTAAAGAAGATGAACAAAGTTCTGCCAGCTGACGAGCTGTTAAAAATTCTGCAGCTTCAATCTGAGAGAAAGAGATTTAGATGAGGTTTAATGGTATAGTAGGGTCTACAACTGAGTGTCTTTGGGCTAGAGAGTGAAATCCACACGCCACCCAGTCATCGCGGCTTAAGGCTGCCCACTACTCTGGGTTTGTGTGTTCACTTCACTGTGTGTGTGTTTGCGCACTTCACTGAATGATTAAATGCAGAGCACAATTTCGATATGGTTCGGAGTGGCCATATTGACAAACTCACTATCTTTCTATAGTACTCCAGAGATTTTTTTGATTACGTGAAAGCACTGATTTGCACTTCACTCTGTCACTGAAGTGAAATCAAAGTGAGGATTTACCAGAAAATGACAGTTTTGGAGCGAGATGAATCTAAATGACAATTAAATAAATGTAACGATTTCATTAGGATTATTCAATAAAATTATCTATGGTTTTTATGCTCACTTGAACTCCCTAAATGGAACAATTATTATTATTGTACTTTTAACATGAGTACTTTAACATGAGTAACATTTTGAAGTTTTAGTGTGTGCCTGTGTGTTAGTTAGATAGAGAAAAATAATGAGAGATGTTCACCCCATTAAAATCTTTTTTTAGACTGATGAAGTCAAAATAAGAAGCGAAGGTGCGAAATTCTCCAAAATTATTTAGGAGCCAATCAGAGTCACTGCTCATGTTTTGCACGCATGCCTGTCCTGGAAACAAAAAGATATACTGTAAGAACGTCTTTTCTTTGAAGAAAACGACAAGAAAAACAGAAACACAGACGTTGAAAAACGGACCTTTGCTGGACTGATAGGACAGATAATTCCATTCAAAAGTATACACATCTTCAGTCTGATTGAAGGAGAGACTGGTGAAGACAGCGTCACAGCCCTTTACACTATAAGCACAACAGACACAATTCACCGGTGATTAATACAAGCAACAGCACGTCTCTTGAATAGAAACACATTAATTGTATTATGTAAAAGTGAATGAAGTGAACTCACATCTCTCTGTAGGAATCACAGGTGATATTGTTGGGAATAGCAGAAAGACTATAAAGACTGATCCCAGGAAGAAAGAGGTATAAATAAGACTGGAACCACAACGCAAATGTCTGTGTAGTTAAGATTTCAGAATTTGACACTAGAAAGCTTAAAGTGATATTCAACATGGAGGACCTCACTGCGCTGTTAATTTGTGTAATATTTCTCTGAAACAAGACACAAAAATATTTAATTACGATTCAAATGAAATAAAAAAAAAAACATTTGGAGTGACGTTGAAAAAAATCTGGTATGTCCCTTACCTCTGCGCAAATCGCAACAAAAGTCGCAAAGAAATTCTCCAGCTGGCTCTCATTGTGAGACTGCAGGACACTGCTCAACACGCCAGTCGCCAATGTCACATTGTCAAGAGCTCCGCTGGAGGGGTCCAGTAGCAGCTCTGCTTTCTGGTCGGCTGAGAGCAGCCCCAGAACAGACGCCTAGAGCGAAGCACAGACAGAGAGTCGCAAAAGAAGCGCTACACGTGGGAACTTTTGTCATGACCAGCTAACAACAAAAAAAGCTGGCAACATCACATAGCTGAGGACGCTACCAGTCAAATCAGCTACAGCAACAAAACAAAGAGGCCACTGCCCACGCAGCTCACAGACGCCGAGATACTCACGCTGGAAAAATTCTTATTCAGATTCTGCAGCTCCTGCAGGGAAGCATAGCTCGAGAAGACGCCAAAGTTCATTGCAAGCCACACTGCGCTGCTGGTGTTTGCCGAGAGACAAGCAGGTTCTGAGTCAGAAATTTTTTTTTACACTCATTAGTTAGGTAAGCAGTGGACTCACAGTACTAGACATTATATTAAAATTGTGCATTAAATCCATACAGTGAAATCCCAAATTGTGTCGCTCAAGCAGTAAGTGTTAAGGTATAAGCTTTTTTTTTTTTAACACTTTCCATTTATTTGAACTACTTAGTTTTTTTTTTATAACACTTAAGGGTTTTTATTCAGATGAAAAAAAAACATCAAGTCAAGGTTCACATGCTGTAGATGTGTTTTCTTTGAAAATTAAGGCCCGATCCCCACATTACTTTTTGCAGCTATTATTGTTTTTGTCAAATGTATTCTCAGAATTATTTTGAATAGTGCATTTTTACTTTCTGTTTGACAGCAAAGCAATTATTGAGAAGTATTATAACTTTGTTTTCAGAAAATAGAAATGTAGAACTGCATTTATCAGTGTTGAGATTTTAGGTTTCTCACCTGAAGTCTCTGCGGAGAGATATGGCAACTCAAAGTCGGTGTAAATCGATGCTCTCAGTGATGGCGTTAGAAGGAAGGTTTTGTTGCTTAATGTGCTAACACTACAAAAAGAAAAAGTTTTGCTTGTACTTTTTTGCTATGTATGTTGTTTGTGTCATTGGAATCAGACAGCCATACATTGCCTGGTAGCTGCTGCAGGACAAGTGAAGTTGGCTCATGTTGTAAAGGAAGTCCGGAGTAAGAAATGGAAGAATAGGGACAAGTCTGACTGACAGCCAGAGCTGAACAAAGTCTAGACTTTGTGCATTTTGCGTTGTCATTGTCTGCAAGGCTCCAATAGTGTCCACAACATCCTCCACTGAAGAAACTCCCTGAAAGAATATTCAAAGAATTTAGTTGTAAAAGTGTGATTGTAGAGCCAATTTTAATTCTGAAATTCTATTATTTGAAGACTTGGATAACTTGATCAAAACAGTATATGATCATTTAGCTAATTAAAAATATTGAGAAATTACGCATTTAAGATACGAAGATGAATCTCTTAAATATATTTTCCTTACAAGCTGAATCAGAACCATTATTGTTGACGTAATGATTGTTTCAAGCTCATTTTGTAGCACGAGGAGTTGGTTTGACGAAAAGCCAGCATTGCTGTTTGACATGCACTGTATCTGGTTTGACGTAGTATCTACTGCTCCTAGAATCTAAAGATGAAAGGAAAAAAACAGTTTCTTAAAAATTGAAATCTTACATTTGATATTGTCATTTAAAAACAACACACCCATATTATAATCATACAGAGGCATTTTTATTTGAATATGTGAATTCATTTACGTACTGTACATAGCATTAATGGGTCGACATAAAGGGCACAGCACTGGGTTGGTTTAAATCTTATCTAAACGACAGAACTTTCTGTGTCAGACTTGGAGATTGCCAGTCCTCTTCTGCTCCCCTCTTTCGTGGAGTTCCTCAAGGTTCAATCTTAGGGCCCATCTTGTTCTCGCTGTATCTATTACCTCTGGGTTCCATCATAAGGAAACATGGAATATCATTTCACTGTTATGCCGACGACTGCCAGATCTATGTCCCTCTTCGTAAGAAGGATGGTTTTTCTGCGAACTCTGTCTTGGACTGCCTAAAAGATATCAAGGACTGGATGGCTCTGAACTTCTTACATTTTAACGGGTCAAAGACCGAGGTTATGGTGTTAGCTGCTAATTCATTCTCGGGGGCTCCGGTGCCTGTAAAATTGGGTTCCTTGGCTGGATATGCTAAATCTGAAATTGTAAACCTTGGGTTTAAAATGGACTCAAACCTTAAATTTGAAAGCCAGATCCGGGCTGTTGTTAAATCAAGCTTTTTTCATCTGAGGCAACTGAGCAAAATCAAGCCACTTGTGCAAAAACAGCATTTTGAGACCTTAATCCACGCATTTGTAACCTCTAGACTCGACTACTGCAATGCACTTTATTTTGGTCTAAATCAGTCACTAATCACTCTCGGCTTCGGCTGGTTCAAAACGCTGCTGCACGCTTTTTAACCAGTACACGCAAACGAGAACACATCACTTTAAATGGTGCTGCTCCTCTGTACCTCTCCGAGCTCCTGCATCCGTATACACCAGCACGGTCACTCAGGTCAGCCGACCTGCTGCTCTTGAGTGTACCCGTGACCAAGCGGAAGCTCAGAGGGGACAGAGCCTTTGCAGTGGCAGCTCTGAAACTATGGAACGAGCTGCCGCTGAACATCAGACTTGCCTCGTCTCTGCCCAATTTTAAATCCCTGCTCAAGACGCACTTGTTCTCAATGGCTTTTAGTTCTGTCTGAGTGTATCCGGTGTTTTTACTCTTTGAACTATGAAATAATTTTCTATGCTCTGTATTGTTTTTTCTAGCCTAAATGTGTTTTTATTGTGTAAGACCTTTTGTCTGTGAAGCACTTTGTTTCAACACTGGTTGATTTTAAAGGGCTAAACAAACAAATAAACTAAACTAAACTAAACTAAACTTAATGGCCAACCTTTTCCACAGTGGGACACACAAACATACATTCACACACTCACCTATACCTTTGGTTAATTACTTCAATTTCATTTCACCTCAAATGCATGTTTTTGCAGAGAAAACCAAGGATAAAGGAGCAAACCCTAGCAAGTACCGGGAGAACATGCAAACTTCACACAGTAAGGCTTCAGGTCTTGAACAACGGTGTGTGTGTGTATCACCTGTAAATAACTTTAAGCACATTAAATAATTTGAGAGACAATTGTTACCAGCGAAGTGACGTTTCTCACTGTCGTCAAACCACATATTTCACCAGGGCCAGATCTACATCAGAGAAAACAAAAAGTGAGATGTGCAGAAGAACGAAGAGAACTTTGAGGAGATGATGAATGCTGTGAACACTTACTCAGCACTCAGGTTGCCTATTCCTGAAAATGCGAAAAGTCACAAAAATTAGCTTAGACTGTTTACAAATGCACTTAAAAATGCACAGAACTTGTTTAATTTCTTTACTTTATGAAAAAGCATGATAACTCTGTTTCATGAATTCCCTTCAGTTTGACCAGGACACATCAAGACGTTTAGGAACCTCATGATAATTAACATTGAAAAAAGGTTATCACTTTTTCTCTTGAAAATGTAAAAACATTTATTGTTATTAGAAAATAAACTATCATGTTTATAAGGGTGAGATTATCACGTTTATCAGCCCTAAAGGTCACTATGAAGAGCTTTAATCTTGATTTTTAGATTGATTGACGTTTTCTCCACACGTCACACATTGGAGATGTTCCACCAAAACCGATGCTAACACCACATCAGCAGAAAAATCATCACCTCAATATACTAAACTTCAAATGAAAAACAAATAATGCTGCTTCCATTAAGTGTTGAGTTTTGTTAGGAGCACCGCTAATGTTTTAAGTTAAAATCAGAAAAGTGCTCTTCTGTGGAGATCAGTAATCAATACATACCGGTATGTTGGCATTTCATTGATGTAAAAAAAAAATTAATTCATCTTAAACTTAATCCTTGACTAGATGGGCTCATCAACCAGAGATTGTACAAGAGAAACTTAATAAACTTCAAACCCGGAGGAAACGCAAGCACGGGAGAAGACCCTGAGCACAGAAAGGCCCCGATCAGCCTCAAACTCACACCTCGAGTGTCAAACGGAACCTTGCTGTGAGAAGGTAACCACTGCTAACTTCTCGCTAACAACTGCGCTGCCCCACACTAATACATTGCTTTGTTAACAAAGTTGTGATGGAAATGCTGATTCATCTCACCATTCCTTAGCGATGTGTTGGCCTGGAATAAAACGACATTTCAAGTTAAAATTAAACGCAAAAAACACTGTTTAGAAATCAAACTCACCAGCAGAACATCCAGAGATGTAGATGCCCCTGTGAAGAAGACCAGATAAACAGAGGGTTAAACGTCAATCAGTGTACTAGAAACAACATCACATACACGCTAATGTAAATGTATTACTATACTCTAATATGTGTAATGTACAGCAGACAGGCGAACACCAGCGAGGTGGAGAACTGTTGTATATCTGTGTTGCATACTGAACAATTCCCCAAATCTTGTTAATGTTTTCATTTGTGGCTCTTTGGATTTTGTCTGAATTGTATTTGTCATGTCAGCCGCCTGCCTGTCTGCGCATAACCGTTTATAATAAACATTCAAATCTGCATTGAATAAAGATTACGACCAAACTCAATCATTACAATATGTGTATATAAAAGTATCCGTAAAGATCAAATATAAATACTGTGGAGTTATTACATCATCTGTGTGGATTACTATCTTGTATTCAAACTAGTGAAGAATTTTGTGAATGAAAATGTAAGAAAAACGATGAAATTATTGATCCATCTCACCAATCCTTAGCGTTGTGTTGCCCTGAAATAAAACAATTGCACTTCCGATTACATTTAAACTCATAAAAATATTGGAATCAAATTCCTGTGGATTTGATTATAAATTGACTCTGCAGAACTTACTGGTGGGACACCTGGAGATACAAAAGACCCTGTGGAGAATGCAAGACGAACAGATAGTTAAACATTTGAAAACAACCGGCAACACCCTGCCACTGGACCTCAACTGCAAATATAATTAAAATATACACGTATATATAAACATGATGGAAATGTTAATTAATCTCACCAATTCGTAATGCTGTGTTTTCCTGGAAAAAAACAGTTGGAGTTTTAATCAAATTTAAACCAAAACAAAATAATCAATTGAAATCAAATTCCTGTAGATTTTGGTACAAACTGATTCTGCAGAACTTACTGGTAGGACATTTAGAGATACAAAAGCCTCTGTGGGAAATTAGAGATGAACAGAGTTAAAACATTCAAGCAACCGGCAGCGTCCTACCACTGTATATATACATATATATTGGTGTAAATAAAAAAGAAATGCAAATATTATGGAAATGTTGATTCATCTCACCAGTCTGTAGTGTTGCGTTTCTCTGGAAAACAAATTGCAGTTTGAGTTCAAATTAAAAAAAGACAAAACATTTAGTTAAGACTTCTGCTGAACTCACCGACGGAACATCTGGAGATACAGATGCTCCTGAGGAGAAGATGAGATGTGAATAGACTGAAAATCACACTCCAATACATTCAAGAATGTGTTTTAATGTATTGGTGTATACTGAATGCGCATTTATTGAGGCCAGCTTTCGTTTCACACCTAAATTCATTCTGTACTTGGTCTATAAACTGTATTTTAGCTCAGTTTGTTTAAGGTTGGAGTGTACCAATATCCTCTGTCTCAACTACAACAATGAATGTTTGTAGTTAAGTGGCTAAAAAAATACAGCACGTATAGTAGATGAAACTGGATTATTCATGTGTACCACTAGAGGGCAGCAGCACATGGCTACTATCAGTCTCAGACATGTTTGTGTAATGAAACATGAACTCAAATTCTAGAAATAACGTAGACATTCCTCACAATGTCAACACCCCAGATCTTACTGGTACTGTTCAGTAGAAATAGTTGAATTAGTATTACATGTGAACATGACTGTAACCACATTTTCAGGATCATTATCTTTGGCCGCAGTACAGACTTTTCTGTCAGAGAAATACGAGATCTTGATTTTTCCATGTAGCTGTATATATATTCAACATGTGAAATAATATTCATTACGGTTGGCTTATTCTCATTGGTTAGTAAAGACTGATGTACATAGTTGCTGATGCAATGTAGTATACTAAATAATAACTAATATCATAGTAATACTAATATTACTTCTTAAAATGACGGTAAAGCATTAAACGGCGTCGAAAAACTTAATAATAGGAACACACAAATCATCTTCTTTAGACAGGTGATGACGTGAGTAAAATACTTGGAGTGCTTGTAGTTCATACGTTATATTTTTCTTTTATGCATTTAACAATACCGTGGTGTTATTTGATCATCTGTTAAAAGACAGTGGAATTTTCACACCAATAAAGTGTTTTGTAAAAGAAAACAATTCTTACCAATTTCACCAATCCTTAGTGTTGTGTTGCCCTGTAATAAATTAAACCTTGAGTTAAAATTGGGCAAATAATGAAAATGTTAAAAATCTAATTCCTGTGTATTTCAGTAATGGCAGATTCTGCAGGACTCACCTGCGGACCACCTGGAGATACAGATGCCCCTGTGGAGTGGATGAGATGAACAGATGGTTATAATTCCATTAAGTGTATGTATTAAGAGTTTTTGTTTTGCTTAATTTTGTTGGAAACCAGAAGGTTATATTCACATCATCCCTAAGCATCTGGACAACACAAGAATTTCAGTCTTGCTTTGAAAACTGTTATACCAGACAAGCAGACCCTCATAAAGCTATGTTTTAGCTCAATTTGTTGACCAGAACCATGTCTTCCACTGTATTGACCATGCATTACACTAGAGGGCAGCATCACACACATACTATCAGACACAACCATTGTATTATGCCATACAATTTTGTATGGCAATGGCTTTGCCATACAAGATAATAACTATTATAAGCATAATATAATATCAACACATCAGGACTTGCTGCAAGACGGTACACATAAAAAAAATCCAAGTACACAAAGGTACAAAAGCTTTGTAGCCTCAGCAGTACCAAAGCAGGGTCCCAGTACTGGACCTTTGACAATGGTACAATTTGATACTTTTATTTCAGTACCTCTAAAAGACCCTGTTTCTGCCCCTAAAACAAATTTGTACATTTTATATCATATAATTCATGAGAAAAAACAATTAATAATTCATGGCTATTTACTTTCAGAGATTAAACTAAAAACTGAAAACATCAGGTACCAATAAGAGCCAATTCATTAATCAGTTGAAAATGTAAAACCCTCAAGCAATTAAACACATGCTTCTACAGTATTGTGGCACACTCAACCTTTACATTAATTATGTTAGGTGCATTGAACATTTCTAACCAAGTCACTTTTAAGCAAATAGCTTCAAGGCAACATCCTTAACTGTATATGTATCCAATGATTTATTTTTCTTGTTTGAGTATAATCCAATCACTGTCTACTTTGTCATTCCCCATGCCTATGGAATTGAAAGCAGTTATGGACGCTAGTATTCCTCTATACTCTTCCAGTTATTTCCATTTTACAGTCAATGCCCCATGTGGTCCGGCTCTAAGAGATTCGGCCTCTCACGTGCGAGAAAATGCCAGAGTCATTATGCGAAAGAAATGTTCATTCTGTTCAATCTTTTCTGAATATCTGAACCTACCCATCATTTTCTTCTACACGTACTTCCACATGCGTACCATGCGCATAAATCAATTATCTCATGTTCTGCTGTAATGTCAAACCAGCAGAGGGCGCTATCCCCAGAATACTGAGCCAATCAGTGAGATCGACTGCAACTGCTCGGGCAGCCATATTACCTAAACCCACAGAAGATGCATTGCTGAACAATTGCTTTCTTGCTTTCGACCCTTTCCTGTTTTCTAGTCATTGTCTTGGATAGCCCGTTGTTTACAGTACCTGTGTAAAACTGTTTACCTGTGTATGACCCTGCCTGGATTATGCATTTTGTCTATTAAACTCTTAGTGGCTCTTCGTGGTTTCGCCCTTAATCATGTCCAACTGGATTTTTTTGTTGCATTTAACTTAACATTAACCAGATGGTTAGAGTGTAAATATCGACATGTGCACTGACGCATGGGTTAGGGTAGGAAAGAATGATAGAACAGCTGTTACGCCCATGAGAGCCATGCGCGTGTTACCAGACGCTCATTGATTTCAGCTGCTCCTGAATCTGCGCTCATTCACACTTATGATTGATAGTAATGATTGCTAAATTAACCTAAAATATAAGTGGCAGAGCAATAATAAATAAGAGTTGCTTGGGAGCCAGAAGAGCAGGCTCTATTAAAAGAGCTGAGCCTGAAGAGCCGAATCTTTGAAAAGAGCCGGACTTCCCATCATCCCTTACTCTCCCTCTGCCAATCCAGTCCAGTTGAGAGACATTCTTCAGTCACCAACCCAATCATTTATGACAGCGGAATGCAGACGAAATAACCAACAAAAAAGACGTTTTTTTCACAAGCACATTAAAAAACATCACTGACTCAAATTGATTATTCATACCATCAAATCATGAATAATTTCACTCAGATCCTTCGTACAGCATAAATAAAAATGGTATTGGTAAATACAAATAAAATATATTGTGTTCATTAATAAAATTAACACATTACTGTACTTCACAAACATCAGCCCTGTAGTTATTATCGGGCTACATAAAATTACATGTGAAACAACAGAACTAGTTGATAATATCTTAAATTGATTATCTATGTTAAATATTTTGAAATTACTGATTTGATGTACAAGCAAATTGATACCTTTGGAATTTTGTACATTTACAAATAATCAAAGGACCATTATGGTCGCCTTATGGGCCATTTATGTACCTGACGGGTAACTTTTTTGACAAATGTACCTCTAAATACAGCAGGGATACTTTATTTTTTCTGTTGTATGGTGATTAGAAAAGTGAAATATTTCACCATTACATTATTGAAGACATCAGAACACACTACATACCCAGCACAGTGAGAACATACTCAGCATTTTTTCTGCCCTTCTATAAAACTTAATGGAAAAATACAGAGGGGTTATTTGATCATCTGTGTACATTATTAGACAGTGGTGTTTCCTCTCATGTGCTTATGGAGATGGTGTTCCTGGACTGGTAGAGAAGCTTTGATGTTTGTGAACTGCTGGTTTTCTCCGAATCAAGGGTGTTACAGTTTTGGTGTAAGCGTGTTACATAAATTGTTGCGGCAGTGAAAGGAAGTTGTGGTTTTTCTGGTCTCTCTGGGTTTGTGGTGAAAAGTGTTTTAGATGATCTACTAGATATAGAGCTAGATATTTGATATATAGTGTGTGCTCCATATTTTAGTGGTTTGTAACTTTCCAGTTGTGCTTTTAGTGATTTGTAGTTCTTTAGTTGTTGTGGCTATAGTGGTTTAAATATCTTAGGTGACGTTGACAGTGGTTTAAAGTTCTTAAATAGTTGTGTTGATTGTGGTTTGTAGTTCTTTAATTGCTGCATTTAACTATTTTAAGTCAATCTATCATTTTGAATGTTACATTTATTTCAATTCCTCCTGCTCCATACACATATATAGCAGTAGGAGTAAATTCACTTCAGGGCTCAAGCTACGAACCTACAAAGTTAAAGCAGAATCCCAAATTTCTGCTTGCAGCTAATTTTGTATTTAGAATAGTTTTGTATTTCTTAATTTATGATGTTGATAGTGGTTTGTAGTTCTTCAGTTGTTCAGTTGTTCCACAAAATTGTGTTTATTGAATTGTTATGTACACTGTGGTTTGTAGTGTTTCAGTTGATACAGTAGTTCTTTGTGGATCTTCAGATGTTGTGCTGAGGATGGTTCGCAATTCTTTGTTATTTCGCTGAAAGTGATTTATAATTCTTTAGTTGTTTTGTTGTTACAGCTCTGTTGTTAGAACTAGAGTTGTTTCTGGTGTGGTCATGGCCGTTTCGACTTTAACATAACGCTCATTGTTTTTAGAGTCTGTTGTCGTAAATGCACCTTGACATGTATTAAACTGTCATTTGTGTTTTTGATGCTTCAAATGAGAACATAATTCCATGGCACGCTCTGAATCTTTTTGTCAAACCGGAATACAGAAACCTGGGCCTGATTGTCTTTCTGAGCGCTCGGGGACGTCAATACATTTATTTCTAGAATTCAATTCAAGCGTCATCTCCAACACGTTCAGAATTTAGCTACAGACATCATTAAAAAAAACCATTCACCGTCATATTTTATCTATTCTCCGAAAATTCCACTGGCCTTCAATTAATTATCGCATTATTTACAACATTTTCTGAAGACATTTATTGCCTTTCACCTCTAAATCTGACCTCCTTCATATCATTTTATCAATCCAAGATTCATCTTCTTCTATTCATCTCGACATTCTTCCTTTGACTTCTGTGACGGATGCATTTAGTCACATTTCTCACCAACTGCAGCCTTTCCTTCCCTCCCACACTTCAAATCACTGCACAAAACACGTGTCTTTAAATTAGCTTATTCTCTTTTACTGGTCCATTTTTCACATTCTTTTTTTCTATGTTGTACGCATGTTTTGTAATTTATGCCTGTTTGAATGTTTTATGTTTTAAATGTCCTGATTGCTGAACTTTATGGTCTAACACTATTCCTTATACTTTCTTGCGTCTTTTATCCAAGTTTCTTTTTCCCATACTGTGACCTTGAGTGTCTGGAAGGACACTGTTAAATAAATGTATTTTAGTATTATTATTATAAAATTATTAAAAAACCTCACTCCACCTCATTGGGCATCACAACACTCTTGGACACCCAGGTTCGTAATAACTTCACGTCGGACCACGACATATGCAGTTTGGAATACTCCAGCATCACTGGCCTGAGACAACTTGTTCCAAACCAACTTGTTTCAAAAGATTCTTGCTTTTGGACCGTTCTGGGATAAATAAATAAATCCTACAGATAATTGAGCATTTGTATGAGGGAAAGAGAAGCCACTGTGAAATGTGCTGCAAATAAAGTCCTTTGGTTGAAATTCTCATAAGAAGAGACCAGCACAGACATAAATCTGCATGCATTTTTTTTTACGTGTTTGGAGTAAAAGGTCACGTATGCAAATGTATGCGGCCAATTTGAACTCCATATGGTGATATTTTTAACATCAAAGAGACCATAAAGGGTACATTAATGACATTACAAACAATTGAATTAAAAATGTTCTTCATATGCCACTGTCGGGTCGTGGATGAGGCAGAAATATGTCCAATTACAGGGACAAGGTTTATCAAGAACAACTGACAACAATTGGTGAAAAGTCACTAAAAAGACTAAAAGATGCAAAGACACCGGCACAAATTTAGTGTATTTGTGTGTGTTCTGTCTGTGTGCTAATGCTGAAATGAGAGTGTGAAGGAAAGAAAGACTGAGGAGAGACTGAATGAAAAAAGACAAGGAAGACAGAAGGAAAGAGAAAAAGAGCCATAGACTCAATTTTAGATTCTAATATCTAAAATGTTCTCTATAAAATATTCTCGATTTTAGAGAATTCAAGTGCAGCATTCTGTAAAAAGCTTCGAAGCCTGTTCAAAGAAATTCTGGTTGTGGAACTTTTCTTATAACTGCAGTTGAGTTCCTGCGCAGTAAAGCCTCCAGGGCCAAAGAGTCACATGTAATGAACTCACCTAAAATCTCACCTGACCAAAGCATAGACAGGAGAATCAGTGCGAACATCTTCATTCTTTTAGCTACTTTATCCTCGTTTCTCCCATTCAGCTCTTCATTCTAATAAAAACAGACACGGGAAAACACATTTTGACATAACTATAACTATCAAACATCATGTTCAACTGTCCCTCTGACATAACTGAATCTGATCTACTATTATCACATATCTCCGATGTGATAACAATAATTTTACAGTAATTATCTTTTTATCATACATTTTTACCTGTTTTACATGTTTTGATGTGTGCTGTGCTATTTGTGTTTATGTTTATTAAAGTGTTGTTATTTTTTTACAGAAGTGTTACTATATTTGTTCTCTACTCTCTCTGCAGAGATTATACTCTTCTCTGCTGTTGTAAGAGTCAATTTTCACGCTGTGGGACTAATAAAGGTATTTTCTATTTTATTTGACCTGACATCACTATTTATACATACCCTATATATACAGTTATTTTAGTTAACAGACTCACTACTTATATCTCAAAACCTAAACCTTATTTCAGTTTTAATAATCTGGAGATTTGTTCATGCTTTGTTATTGCTCAATTTAACTACTGTAATTCACTCTATGAGGCATCTGTCAGATTTGCATCTGCCCATCTCTATATTGAACAATAAAGCAACTGGTAACTCCTTGGCTAGAAAGAGGTCAAAAGGTCAAGCCTTTTCTACAGCTGGTCCTGAGTTGTGGAATAACGTCCCAGTCTATATTTGTCAAGCTACATCTTGGGGTCTTAGCTGAAGACCTATTTGTCATCTTTGGTATTTTTATGCAAATATCAAATCAGTAACACCAGATCAGCAATAACAGATTAGATCAGTGATATAAGATAAATATAGGCAGTTTTGATAAAGAAATGTGATAGAAGTGCTTTTCTTACCTGTGTGATGTTCAGGTTTGAAAATGAGAAAGTGAGGGTGGAGCTGATGTCTTTAAATTCACACAGGTCATGATACAGAGAGAGGAACGAGATGCATGTCTTCATTTTTCTGGAACATTCCTAAGACCTGTTCATCAACACAATTGTAATAATAGCAGTTCCTACATCTGCCTCATTCATCTGCTGAGATTAACTCAGCTGCTGTAATTTCACAAGCTTCTTCTGGCTGCATAGATACAGTAGGCACAACTATAAAATCAATGAAATATAACTTTGGAGCTGCTATCTGCTAAATGTCAAAATATGCTAACAGAGGTGAGCAGTGGACTCATCCTTTTTGCTTAGTGTCATGGATTCTTTTCCGAGCAGGGCTGTTTTTGGGCATGAACGAGCAAGGCAGTCCCGGAACAAAAAAGGGTCATTTAGGGTTTTATGTTTTTTTTTTAAGATCAATGCAAGTACTACGAAGCTTTCTGTCATTTTTTTATGGGAACTGGAGCTTTGGGTGTTTTCCATTGTCAAGTCCCTGTGAAGATGCAGGCGGAGCCCTGGTATGACACACCCCCTCTAAAGTCAATAAATGGAGTGTTGTCCTTGGAGGAGACCATTCTGTTTCAAAGCATGAGCTTGGGCGTGGTCTTCTTCCCACCTTTTTTAGTTGTGTATAACGTTTTCTTCATTTTTCTCCTTGCCGTTGGCTTCCACTACAAGAACGACTGAAAGTTTTGTTATTATTAACCACTGAGCGAGATAATTACTCTGAATTTATTATAACAGAATAACAGTTAAAACTGTGAAAAGCGCCCTACAAATACTATTATTATTATTATGATTATTATTATTATTGTTATTATTATTATTATTATTATTATAAATGTCTATGTGTATAATGTGCACGTGTAGAAAAGAGCAAAAGGTATTTTGGTTCTCTGGCTTTATTGTGGATTAAACCCAATATTTAATTGGGTAAAAAAAACTGAATAAATAAAAGGTTGTGAATTGTGAAAACAAAAGTTGTGAAAACAACATGCATTACTACACTGGACATTTGCACATGCTGGGCAAGCTACATACCTTCTGTAGTTCACAGTGGAAACAGAACTATACTACACGCATTAGTGCCTTAACTGTCTAATTGTACCAGAACAGGACTCGGGTTGGATGTGTCCTCATCTAAACCCAAATGTAGACCCATTATTATGCTATTATGCTAGTCTATTGTGCCATTATTATGCTGAGGAATCCATTTTCTTCCAGCTTACTCCATTGAGGATCACATGGAGCCCAGTCACATTCATGATCCATTATCCAATCCAATTTGACTGTAGTTTTTTGATTGTAGGAGGAAACCCACGTAAGCATGGATATAATATGCAAACTCCACATAGAAAGAACCCAACCAGACATTGAACTCATACTTGACTCTCAAACGGGTTCTTCTTGCTGTGAGATTACAGCGCTATCCACTGCGCCATAGTGTTGCCCTTGAGTTATATCCAGAGACATGATTCAGAAAGATTTTTTTGTGTGTACTTAGTTAGTTTGGTGGGGATGAATGTTATCAAAGAACAGTCCTTGTGATAAGATCCATCTGATTTCTATGTCATCAATTTGGCACCAGGGGGTACAGTATATGATGATAACGTGTGTGTTTATGTAACCGCTTCTTCTGTAACATGTTCTTCAACAGGAATGTGGATGTTCAGCTCTGCCTGATTCACAGCTGTTTTTGGACTGAATCACGAGCAGACGCTCTGGATTCTTCACACCTTGCTGTTTTTTGGGCGGCATCCTCATTCCGAAAACAGTTGAGAATAACCTTAGATCAGCCCTCAGGTCAGCAAGTCTGTTGGCTCTGGTTTCTGCAGAAGTGATGAGCCGCGGTCAGGACTGACAAAGCTCAATCTCACCTTGGCTGTGAATTTAGTGAATCTTCTGAATTGGTTCAGCAACAAGTTACTCTGGTTCACTGTGAGCATTACTGTTTCTGTTGACTGACCTGTCAACTTTATAAATAAAATGCTGCAGTACAAAGATGGTAGATCATTTTTGCACACAAAAACGTTTTATTTCAACCTTTTTATTTGTCAACTTTTATTTAATTTCTTTTTTTTTTATATCTAGTTTTGAGATTACATTATTTGTGCCTGTTTGACATTTTGAAGAATTGGCGCCACCTATTGGATGGAGGCGTTCATTACTTTTGGACCCATTGAAGACGAATGGTTTTCTGTAGTATTTTCAAAGCTCTTGTCACTATTGGTGTAAACACCTGGCGAGTCGCATGAGTGCTGAGATCACAGGATGCAGGAGTTTGGAGGCAAAGGCTGTCGTACATTTTGGCGGCATTGTCATAAAAGCCATCGTAATTGCCATACATTTTATGTTAACTGTTGCCTGTACTTTACTTTATGTAAACACAGCAAGTACCTTAATGTACAACTGGATATCTCAGTACATTTTTGTGTTTATAAAAGATGTGAATAATAAACCAATGTAACATACGCAGAAAGGAAAGTATGAAAAATATATAGCAAAAGTATAAAATATACACAAAAAAGGCAAGAATAAAGGATCAAATACACACTTGTTTCAAAAGAATTTGCTCACCTGCCCTGACTTGCGTTCAAAGTGACTTCCCATTGGGGTTCAATATGTTATTGGTTCACCCTTTGCAAACAGCTTCAGCTATTCTGAGAAGACTGTCCACAAGGATTAGGATTAGACTTTGTGTTTTTGGGAATTTATTTTTTCATTCATCTAAAAAACACATTTGTGAGGTCACATGACGCTAGACCTGGCTCTCAGTCTCCGCTACTTCATCCCATAAGGAGCGGGTCAAAACTTCAGGGTTCAAAGACCAGGCCCTAGAAAATACCATAATACAATCATAAGTTCATGTGTTTAACTTAATTATCTTGACTCAAATTAATTCGACCACAATCACAAACAAGTATAAATAATAGTTCAAGTAAAAGTTATAGTTAAGTGTGCAATATTTAGGTGACATATACGGACAGGTAAAATGCACCTAGGAGGATGGGATCCTCCAATCCATCCTATTCACCAAGCCCCTGACAGGGGTCTATTCTTTTATAAATGTTTGTTAAAAAAAAACTGTCTTCACATTTTTAGACCCGAGGCCATGCAGAGACTTGTCATGGGGCATCTCAGGAAGCTGCTACCTTCACTGGAAGCCGAACTGTTTGTGTATCATCCCGAACACTTCACAGACAATGCCATTATTAAGTTTATACACTTCAGTTCAGCCTTTATCACAACACATACCACACCATCTGATTCAGACGCTGAGCCTGCTGGGCTTTAACACATTCCCTTCAATTAGATCCTGGATTTCCTGAGTGCAAGACCTCAGTCTCGGGAACAGCACCTACAGCATTACCTCTCTGAACACTGGAGCTCCACAGAGCTGTATTCTCAGTCCACTGATGTTCGCTTTGCTTACTGGCAATGACTAGAATACATACTAGAAATAAAAAACAACTGGCCGCTTGGAGAGGTGCAACAACTCTTTCAACATAGACTAAACAAACAGATTCACAACTTTCCTCTGAAGACCGTCAGATCTCAAGTGGTGATTGTCAAGGACCTACATCTCGAGAGTTCAAGTTCAGATTGTTTCTAAAGCGCTTTCTCTGGTCATCAGTGTGGAATTAGAACAGCCCTTGTTCTATGACCTTTGATTTTGGCTATGAAAAGTGAGCAAGCAACAGTGGCTAGGAAAACAAAACTCCCTAACAAAGGCCGAGTTGAAAAATAAACTTAAGGAAAATCCCACTCCTGTGCCAGTATCTTAGATTATGCCAGCCTTATAACATTACAAGTATTTGTTGACTCCAGATGTTGGATAAACAGTGTTTCTGCTCACCATTTACTATAAAGACAGTAGAGAGCTTGCTAAGGAACTGCATCACCGCTTGGTTTAGGAACCGTACCATTATGTACAGCACAAACTTATAATGAATAGTGAGGGCAGCTGAGATCATCTGAGCCTTTTTTACACACTCTGGATTTAATGCTCAACCAGTCACTGAGCAGAGCACAGACATTCACACTCTCACACCTTTGGATTTCAATTTTCCTAAACAGAATTTCCTGGTTTTTGGAGTGTAAAAGGCAATTGTAGCACCAGAGGAAACTCACACAAGCACATGGAGAACATGCAAACTCCAACACAGAAAGACCTGGGCCGTGCTCACTACGCCACTCCTTTTTTCCTTTCTTTATTCTCTTTTTTTGCATTCTGTCTATATTTATTTTGTTGCTTATTCGGGTAATAGGAAATCTTTTTAAAAACTTGATTTGTTCATTAGAAACATTGACTATAATTTCCGATCTTTAAAAAGCAACAACTGCTTGAAAAAAGAATAGAACAGCTGAGCCAGATTTTTCCAAACACACAAAACACTCACAAACCACAAACATATTACCACTTACAATAATACATTTGTTAAAAGGTCTGTGAGAACCAGAACCTAGAACAAAAAGTGAGATGTGTATTTGAGTGATTGTGTGTGTGTGTGTGTGTGTGTGTGTGTGTGTGTGTGTGTGTGTGTGTGTGTGAGTGAGAGAGAGAGAGAGAAAGAGAGTTGGCGCCAGGGCCTTTTAACAATCAAAGCTTAGGGGCGTGTGGTGTGAGGAAGTCTCTACCTGAAAATACAGGTGTGCAGCACAATCAAAGAGCAGCTCCATAAACACTAAACACAGACTCTGTGTGTATGTGCGTGAGTGTGTGTGTGCGCGCAGGTCTCTCGTCGTCCTGTGGGATTTCCTGGATTTCCTCTGACAAACAGGCGTGTGTTCATCTGTTCTGCAGGAGGAAGATTCCCATCAGACTTAACGCATACATTTAACAATCGTGTAAACTTAACTAAACTTCACACAGATAAATTGAGCTCCGTTTCATAGGCCTAATCAAAGCTTGCAAAACTAAACTCAAAGGAACTACACAAACTAACCGCAAGTTAACATGCAACTACACTAAACACTAAAAAGTCAACAACACACCACTGAACCCAGCTAAACCAACTCAAGTCAACTACAAACAACTGAATGTAACTACACTGTTACTATACAGTAACTATACCCCACTACTCATAGCTAATCTTCATGAGGGACCTAAATTGCCTAAATGTTACACATCGAATGCACAAAAGAAATGTGAACGCGACAACTAAAAGTCAACTGATCTAAATCATACGCAACTTGCAAGAGCTTGAAATCATGTGGCGGAATGAACGTGTGTGTGTGTGTGTGTGTGTGTGTGTGTGTGTGAGTGAATGTGTGTTAGAGTGAGTGTGTGTGAGAAGTGAGTTTGGAGAGGGGTTGGGGGTTATTTCCTGTCTGTGTCTATGAGTTTGCACCAGAAACATGTTGAGACAGAGAAAAGTAGTGCTCGCACAGACTGTCTGTCTGCGAGAGAGAGGTTGTGTGTGTGTGTGTGTGTGTGTGTGTGTGAAGGGGGTGTGGCTCTCACTGACTGTCATAAACTTGTGCCGATTTCTTGAGCAGCGTCACATTCACCGTCACCTGAAGACATTGAGCAGGTAAAACTCTTGCTCTCTTATGTGCTTGTGCACAAAATATCTTATGTGTGCACATAATGTGATGCGTGTGTGTGTGTGTGTGTGTGTGAATGAGAGAAAGAGATAAAGATAGACTTTTCTGTTACATTTTAATTTAATTGAATGAAAGGTATTGTGAAAAATATTTTTTCAGAAGGAGAGAGTGAGAGTGATTGAAGAGTTGAAAATTTTAAAATTGTATAAAATGTGTTTTAGATTACCTCAGGGGCACACACACACACACACACACACACACACACTTCAGCTGTCAACAGCTTTTAACATCTGTTTCCTTCAGTCTTCAAACGTGTGTGTGTGTGTATGTGTGTGCGTGTGTCTGGATCCAGGTGTGACAAAGACACAAGTCTGTTATCTGTGGAATGTGTTTGTATGAGTGTGATTATGTGTGAATTCATTTCTTTATGATGCTGCTTTAACAGACCGGAGCAGATGTCAGATTCATAGCCATGTGGTAAACAACGACACAGAACATGGCGCACCCGTTTGACCCTTGGTTGCGCTCTGGACCCTCGCCGGATGAGGTGAACGTCTCAGGATGGTGGGATGTCCACAGTGGGACAGCAGCCGGATGGATGGACCTGCAGACGTCTTCAGGACAGGGGGGGTCCATGAGCCCCTACAGCCCCGACCCCCAGATGTGCTGCCTGCCCCCCGCTGGCCTGCACTATCCTGCCGAAGGTTTTAAGATGGAGCCCTTGGCCCAGGATGTCCTGCCTCAGGCCTCGTCCTCGTACCCAGTGGAGGAGCAGCAGCAGCCGGACCCTGCAGGCACTTCCAGTCGACCAAAGTCTCAGCGGCGTGCCGGGGGCCGAACTCCAGGCCAGACGTCCTGCCGCTGCCCCAACTGCCTGAGCGCAGAGTCACTGGGCAGCGACGCAAAGCGGAAGCACCTGCACAACTGCCACATCCCCGGCTGCGGGAAAGCCTACGTTAAAACCTCACACCTGAAGGCACACCTGCGCTGGCACAGCGGCGACCGCCCCTTCGTTTGCAACTGGCTATTCTGTGGGAAACGCTTCACCCGCTCAGACGAGCTACAGCGCCACCTGCAGACGCACACAGGTGCCAAGCGCTTTGGTTGCAGCTCTTGCCCGAGGGTCTTCTTGCGAGCAGACCACCTTGCGAAACACGTCCGCGTCCACGAGTCGCCGTGCCTGGCGAATGAAGATGCGCCAGTGGGGGCAGCAGAGAGCGGTGCCACCTCGAGTTCTGTGCTCAGAGTGAAGACGGAGTCAGACAAGGAAGACGTGACTGTGCTTAAAGGGTCCAGTGTGGAGACTCAGCATTGCGGCCCCTGAGGAGCTCCACATGGTCAACGATTACAAGGCCGTTATTTATATTTGTGTATGTACCGTTTTCATGACTTCAATGATGAATGAACTTAAAATTGTTGCTTCTGTGTTGTGTTTTTATTCTAGATGTTGCCTGATGTAATGAGTTTGATGTTTAATTAGAATACTGCTTTTTGAGTGATTGTTGGCAACAGGCTTGTTGAATAGTGAAACTTAAAAATCATTAAAATATCATTTTATTCAAGGCAAGTAAAGCACATGACAATAAAAGACATATAAATTGACGCTAAAGACACTGCGCAAAAACACTCAAACATCTGTTAAAAATATACAAAAAGCAATGATGAAAAGCTTTGAGATATTAACTTCTTTTCCCAATGATATTATATTTTCTCACTCTCTAATGAGAGTAAATGCTTTACCCTCCACTGTGAGAAAATCCTCCGGCCGTTTCCGTTTGAAAAATCCACACTGTGAGCACACAAAGACAGTTTTTCCACACAAACATACACACGCACAAACAGATGGCAGCTGATTGGCTAATACCTTCACTGGCATCACTAGTATGATAATGAGCAGGATGAAGCCACACCCCGCCCCAGTGCAGACAATCAGCGGCAGACACGGTGTCACGAACAGCACAATCCGCAGAGTCGCCTGAGAGACACATTAGAAACACTCACAATGATTCTGACACGGTGAATGTCGGGAGAGCAGGCTGTACCTGAGATCGGTGAGGATCATTCTGTAGATCAACCACAGATAAACAGTTAAACTGGTTCATTCTCTCACTATTACAGTCATTTAATCAGTCAGTCACCTTCAGTCCAGTCATAGTCTGTCTGTAGCGCGTCCTGTTAAAGTTCAGATGAGCTTCAAAGTCAAGCCGTGAGTCCCACCGGACCTCCTGAAATCGATATTTCTGAAACAGAGGAAATAAGACTTGTAGTATTATCGGTATTATATTGCAACACACATATAAGTACTGTATGTATCTTTACATTGATAAATGTAAAGATAAAATGACTAAACACATAAAAGAACGTCCCACCGAGAGGAGAAGCTCTTTGTCCCGGAGAGTCGCCTGTGCACTCAGCTGGAAGAAAACAGCCGAGAAGTTCCTTACAGAGAAATATGAACACTCAAACCTCCCGCAGTCGTCCTGCACACACACACACACACACACACACACACACACAGATAGAAGGAAACACAGTATTTAACATCGCTACAAGTTAATTCAAACTCACCTGCTTTTCTTGGATGAAATGGCATTGTGTTAAATTCTGGATAAAAGAACAAAACAAACATTTAGATTAGGTTTTTTTTTTCTCATCATCAACACCACCATCATCATCCTCATCTTCCTGGGTCCATCAATTGAGACAGAACGTTAGTGAATTTGATGAAGGCACCTCCTGAGCTCTGAAGGTCTCATCCTGTAGCATCACGTCAGCAGTCGGGCAGGGCACGTTGATGCTGACAGATACTGGTAGATCTTTACTGTCCAGATTCTCAATCTGCAACCACAAACACAACAATAATGAGAACTTGGTCAAACAATCTAATACTGGGTGAATTCCATCCATTCTACTGCTGCATGACCACAGCCATGTTGTGAAAACTTCAATACATAAATAAGAACTACTAGAAACTTGTCATAGTATGTAGCAAGGTTTATTGATGTTGCTCCATGATTTTGAGTTTCCATACTCAAGATTCAAAGAATTTGTCATTAAAAAGTCTGGTTTCTAAACCCAACATTTTCTGTTCTGTTTCCAGCACAAGAAAACCAAATATTTTACCAATGTTTGATTCATTGGTTGAATTAATGGTTAAAAATACAACCCTAAATTGTATTTTATCTAAAAAAAAAAAAAAAAAACCTAACAGAGGGATTTGTCCAGTTATTCAAGTACCGGTACATTTAAAAAATGAAATCAGACTGGCATTCAATATAAAATTTCTGACATACTAACCTTAAAGATGATGTTGATGGTTTTTGAAATTTTGTCTTCCAGAGAAAATATCAGAAAAGTGGAAGAATCTTCAGGCACTCTGAAAGTGAAAGATTTCAGAAATTCCGTTTTCAGCACTCTCAGACGCCCAGTAAGGAGAACACTCACAGACTGATGGCCAGATCCACAGCGAACTGAACTGGCACACTCTTCCTCACCAGGATATGGCTTGTGTTGACAGAGTTGTCACTGTGGGAAGAGTGGCAGGAGATCCAGAGTGTGATTCCTACAGTAGAAAAGAAGACATTACTCACCTGTTGGCACCAATCACCATCTCCATCATGTCTGACCAATCGTAGTCTCTCTCCATCACCCGGAACGTGGCCTGAAACACGGTCTGTAGCACAAGAGCAAGTCTCAGTTTTGTCTGACGGAAGCGACTTTGTGTTGTTGTGAGTTTTACCATGGTGCTATTGTAGTAAAAAGGCCAATTTATTCTGCAAGTTGTGCTGTTTCTGACATCATCTTCATCACAACGGCTCCGGATTTGACTGGGCTTTGTTTCACACACAAACACAAAATGTTTCTACAGTTTTATTGTTATGTCTCAACTTCAAGATGAAAACGGTTCACATGCCATGTTTTGCATCTTAAAATTATTCTTTTTTTGGAAAAAGATAAGACATCCCACAGACACTTTTAAAACTGACGTGTTACTTCTGAAATTGATGTATTTATCAACTAATCAAGTCCAATCCAGCTCTCCTCGCAGTGTAAGCTTGAGACGTACCTGAATAGGCTCAAACTTGGAGAAAGAGAGACCATCCGGGTACTGCAGCACCACCCTGGTGTTAACCGAGTCACTTCCATAATTGACCAGATGAATAAGGGCGGTAAACTGAGCTTGATTCACTACCAGTAACGTGTCTGTTCTGCAAAAAAGCACTGCATATTATTTTCTACATTGAATGCCAAAGCTTTAGTTATTCAGATGCTTTTCAGATCAATTTCTCACTTAAAGCTCAGGTTCACCCTCAGATCAGCAATGCAGGCGTCATTACAGGTCATCTGAAATGGTACCTGATAAAAAAAACACTATTATGCTGGAAATGGACTGGAATAATAGTGTTTCATGCACTTACACACCTAACACAATCCTTGTCTCAAACACAACCTATCACACCGGTGTGTGACTCACCTCTACTTGCTCCTCTGTGCGACTCTGGACATCCAGAAGAGCTACTGAGTTTTCAGACAGAATCTTGCTCTGGGAGAACTTCATCTGTACCTTCACTGGAGACTTGATGTCAGAAAGACATTGCTAAAAGAAAGAAAGGATCAGCAAGTTTTTCAGAAGTATAAACAGACCATGCATACTGGCATGAAGACTGGGAAGCTGAAGCAGGAGACGTGTGAGTCCAACAGGACTGACTGCTCCAAACTCCTGGAGGAAGTGTTACTACGGTCAAAGAAGCCTCGGCTCATTATTGGCTCCACGTCCAGCTCCAGTCCCAGAGTGAGATTCAGGGTCTTGACGAAGGAACCTAAAATACATCAGACGAGTAATACTAATTAGTGATTAATAATAATTAGTAATAACAATAACAAGCCAAATAGCAGCAACAAAGTAATGTAGCTGAGAATCTTAGCGTGTAAAGGCTGTAAATACCTCCATCAAATGTGTATCATTTAAGAGGGTTGTACCATTTAAGTTGTTATCAACGGTTGCAGAGTTGAACATGGTTTCACAACGCTGCAGTTTCAAATCCCAGACCAGCAAGTATCACAACAGAAATGTCCTGATAAATATCATGTTCAGTTGCAGGCAATTGTATTCATATATTTAAGGATGTGAGCGTCAATCTAGTGATGTGAATAATTGATGCTTTGGCCTTTATGTTTATCCTGATCATGTTTCTGTTTCATGTTCCTTGATCCTGGTTTTAAAATCAAATCAATTCAAATTTTATCTCACTCTCTCCACTCAGGTTGTGGTGACTGGGTGGTATGAGTGCTACTGTTTCTTGCTGAAGTCCACCAACTTCTTGGTTTTGCTGACGTTTAGGAGCACGTTGTTTTCCTGGCACCATCTCTCCAGGTTCTGGATCTCCTGTAGGAAGGCCCTCTCATCCTCATTGGTGATCAGGCCCATCGCCACAGTGTCGTGAGCAGACTTGATGATGGTGGTACAGCGAGTACAGCAGGGGGCTCAGTACACATCCCTGAGGAGCTCCAGTGCTGAGGGTGAAAGAGAATGATGTGTGTTTTCCCAACCGCACGGATTGTGGACTGTTGTTTAGGAAGTTGGAGATCCATAGACGCAGGGATGGGCTGAGGCTCAGGACATCCAATTATGAAGTGAGCGTAGAGGGAACAATGGTGGTGAACGCTGAACTATAGTCCACGAACAGCATTTCCGCATAGTTCCTGGTGGCTCGTGGTCGTGTGGAGGAAGTGTGAGATGGCATCCTCCATTTCACGGTAGAAGAACTGTAGTTGATCTAAAGAGTTTGGCAGTGATGAAGTCTCTGACCAGTCTTTCAAAACACTTCATCACTATCACCACTTCATCATCATCAGAGCTACAGGACGGTAGTCGTTCAGACTGGCGGGTTGAGGTTTCTTCAGGACAGGAACAATGACGGACTGTTTGAAAACATGAGGGAACTGTCGACTGATCCAGGGTGAGGTTGAAGATCTCGGTGAACACCAGTTGGTCGGCGCAGGCTATCAGAACCCGACCTGTGATGTTCTCAGTGTCATGTTCTCACGGCTTTCGATCTCTGCCTGTGTACTTGGTTTTCGTCTTTGTCTCTGCTTATCTGGTCTGACCTGCTACATGTATTGGACTTTGTCTCTTGCCTAACAAAACTTTTTTTTAAAAGTTCACATTTCCAAACTGCAAATGAGTCTCGACCTGCTCTCAAGCTCTGTAGAACATGGCAGATTCACCTGTGTTTACGAATGATCTCAGCAAAGGAGAAGCGATTCCTATCACATATTGAATATTTTGAATAACATGGTTGTTATTTTTTGCACGTAGAAAAAAAAAAACGTTTCAGTTAATTTCATAAAAATTGGCAGCAAAAACAAAAGTTTTTCTTTTATATTATTGCTGAGTGACAAAATAAAGCAAAATGCCTATTATGTCGCTCACACTCTTTAACTCCTTAACAGGGCTATGATAAATGCATAGTTACTAAAATTAGAAAAACTAAAATTTCTAAAATTAGAATTTAGAGATTTTGCATTTATAAACAGTGAGAACTTCAGAAAAGTTATTTTATTGATTCAATTTTATTCATATAATGAGGACAAAACCAAAACAGAAGTGCAAGTTGCATATTAATGCTATTAATGGTACCAGAAAGTTCATACCTGTGCTGCTTGTTCTCTCCAACAATGTAAAACATGTTGTCAAAGTAAATACGTGAATGCCATCTTCACCAGCACATTCAAAGCTGGTTAGGCTGATCTCCTTTGGTTTGAAATTGAGCTGAGAAGACACAGACATGACAGGCAGAGCCCTGTGAACACAGACAGAAGAGCTAATGAAAGATCTGACTGTGATATGGGGAATATACATGTTGTACATTTCTTCATGTAAATTATGTATCTAGTAGTCTGTAATCATTACACATTTGAATGCAATCTAAAATGGAGCAGTAGTTGTCCTACTTCAGCAGAGCGACTCCTCCACGAGCTCCCACCACAACATCGGTCAGGTTATCTCCGTTCATGTCCATCTGACCTGAGATCGATACTCCAAACTGCTGCAAGCCTGGTAGAACCGAGCTCCCTTTGACCAGCTAAACACCAAGAAACACAGTTGATGGATTCAAGAAGATCTAAAGAAGCAGTGAACCCTCACTGACCTGAGGACTGAGATCCAGGTTTATTCCGTGTGTTCTGTCCCCGAGGTAAATAAATACAACACCCTGACCATCATCAGTGAGCGGCGCTCCAACAGCCACGTCAGACAGTCCATCTCCATTCAGGTCTTTTAGAGCGGCCAGAGAAGCAGCAAAACGGCCAGTATTCAGCCTGCTCACGTTTTGCTTTAAGACAAACTGTCAAAGAAAAAGCATATTTGAGCAAATTTGACGGTCATAGGTTGTAATTGAAGGCAGTGTCAATAATCTCACAGCACCCGCTCAGATAAATGATAGATATACATCCTTCCTTCCAGCTTCGGCTGACGCTGGTGAAATAATGGAGCTCCAACCAAGAGAAAATCTGACTCTCCATCCGAGTCAACATCCAGCAAACACACAGATCCACCAAAATAAGAACCAATCTGCAGATAATGTAAAGCACAAGAGAAAAATATGACTGTAATAGTTCAGGATTTTGTATGTTTGGAGCTCTGGTTGTCTGGTTCTGGTTCTGGTTCTTGTCACCCACCTGTTCTCCAGCAAATCTCTTCTCTACCATCCATTCACCTCCATTCAGGCTGAAGAGAGTCACCTGACCCTTATGTTCAGCTCGCGGTGCCCCAGAAGCCAGAAGAGAGATGTTTCCTCTCCTTCCCAACACGACTGAGTAGCCTAAATATCACAGCCGTTAAAATCAAAGAGATACAAAGAGAATATAACTCATCACACTTACCCAGGTACGAGTCTTTACTGATTTCAGAGTCTTTCATTTCCTTCTCTCTGAGTTCAGAGCCTGAGCCCGACACTTCATACAGAGCTCCTGACCAGTCGTATGATCCGACAGACCCAACAATCATCGAGTCCTAAGACACAATCGCAGTAAAGCAGTGAGATCGAGTGAAAAGGATGATAGAGAGAGAGATAGAGGTGAATCCTGACACAAACAATCTCATTGTCTAGTGAAAGTTTTAATTTGTACGAGACATACTCGCACTGTCTTACATTAAAGGTGCACACAAAGTAGAAAAGCAGATGTATGTATGTTTGTACCCTGTGGTGGACGACACTGAACCCACTCTGAGAAAGTTCATTCTGTCTGTCTCTCCCATCTTCCTTTGACCCTGAAAATACAGAATGAAATTGGTTAATGAAAAAGTTTTTTTTTTCTCTTCTTCTTTATATTAATTTTATTCTATAAAAAATCTACTTTTTTCACCTTCTATGTTGTAGATCTTATTTTGTATTTTGTCGAGAAGACCATGAAGCCCTGTGTAGTTGTTAATATAAAAAGTGTTGCTTTCTCTGGGTTCTGATGCCATCTGATGCAGATTTTCCAACTTCACCTTTCCCACCTGATCAACATAATCTCCATCAGACTTGACCAGGTATTTAGACAAGTCCACCACATAAACCATGTGACCTCACCCCAATGATGTAGCGCTGGATCTTCTGATTCTCACAATCGCTCAGTACTTCAGTTTTATTATGTTTATCGAGTGGGTCTCCATCAGTGATGATAACCAGGACTTTGGTAGCGTTTGGATGAGCACCAGACGACACATTATTGAAGAGGTTTGTCCTAGTGACACCAAATCACAACAGTTTGATTTCAGTTTGCAAATTTTTTCCTGTTTCAGTTGTTAGGAGTTTTACTCACAGAGCGTAATTGATGGCTCGGTATGTATATGTGAGTTGTCTCATCTGTTTCTCTCTCATGAGTTTGTCTTCAGCCAGACCAGTCTGATAGTCATTTATGTCAAAAACCGTGTTCACACGAGATGAGAATTGAACGGCTGCAAACTGTAGGACAGAAGAAAGAGAGGAAACTCAAGCTTTCAATTCAGTTCAGACAAATCAGTCCAAAACCACCAGTAAAGATCACCTTGATGGAGGTGTTGGTGAAGTTCTTCATCACGTCAGAGATGAAATATTTGTTTAAGTCGAAGAATTCGACAGACATGCTGCTGGATCCATCAAACAGAAACACCAGGTTGACTTCTTTCTTTGTGCATTCTGACGTAGAATCACAAAAAAATAGTTTCACTTATAGACCGTACCAAAAAGAACGTTTTGAACAACATAATGAACATATATCTAACCTTGAGATGCCACCGAGAAGTTTGACACAAGCTGGAAGTTTCTGTCCAGCTGTGAGCAAAAGCCATTGAGAAATGAGTTTCCATCACATTCACGAGTCACATATGGAGTACAGCTCTGAAACACACACACACGCACGCACACACACACACACACACACACACACACACACACACACACACACACACACACGTACTGAGCCACATGTCATAACATGATGACATTGAGACCAAATGTCAGCTTTAGAACTGAACCTTAAACTTGACTTTAAAAAGAGAGAAGCTCACAGTCACACGTTTGAGAAAAGGAGAGACTGAAAAAGTGAGATAGAGAAAGATAGGCAGAGAGAGAAATAGAGTGCAACAAAAGGAAAAAGTAGAGTTAGAGATGGATAAATTGAGACAGATATTGGCAGGGACACAGAGCCAAATTTTGCTGGAATTTATCATTGAATACTTTAACTACACTTCAAGTATTATAGTTTTTGTGGCTTGGGTTAAAATGACATCATATGTTTAACCACATACTTTCACTTTATTAAAATTCATATTGCATGTGTTGAGTGTGCGTGTGTGTGTGTGTGTGTGTGTGTGTGTGTGTGTGTGTGTTGAGCACCTGTGTGTTTGAGAGCAGTACAGTTCTGCAGGTCTGAGGTGCAGAGATAGAGTTTCTCGGTTAAGTTCTGCTGTAATGGAACTCCAACCAGGATCCTGGGAAGTCAAACAATTATTATTGGAAAAATACACAAGCAGCATCACACAAGTGTGTTTCACTCACCATGGCTGCAGGTCAGTTTGAAGCTGTTGGACGCTGAAGCCAAAGAAATGAAGTGGTGAGGATCTGTAGGTCAGACGGTGATGTCATCTAGTTGAAAGCCTCACAACCCGACACTGCTGCACACACACACACACACACACACACACACACACACACACACACTTACTCTTCTTGTCAATGTTTAACACGCATCTGATATATTTTTTAATTGGTACCGTCAGAAAACATGTGAAGTAACTTGCCATGTTCCACCAACCACCCTACCCCAGGTCCACAATGCACAGGACATCCCGGTCCAGCCACAGCAGGAAAGAATCAAAGATGTAACGTGTGCCAAGTTCGGTCAAAACATTACAAGAAAATTGTGCTCTGCATTTAAGTGAAGTACACATAAAGTGAATTTAACCCACACAAACCCGCAGCAGTGGGCACCCTTAAGATGTGGTGTCCCAGAGGAATGTGGGGTTTTGTGTCTTGTTCAAGGGAACATCAGTTGCAAGTGGGATAAGCTGTCTGATGCTGCACCATCTCTGCCATCACACTGTCTGGTGGTTAATGTTGATGGTTGATGTTGCCACCGCTCTACTGTCCTATCAAAAAGTAGCTTTTCTTGTAATCATAATGACTCCCCTGAACACACAGCCAATGTCCATATCACTCGAACACTGTACATCATCTTCTCATCCCTGCTGTAATCTAAAGTCCGGTCACCGTTTATTGTCTTTTAATTGAAAATCAAACAATTCAGGCTCAGTGATTCATAAATAGTAAGCTAACAGGTGGCATGTGAGAAACCAATAGAACAAATAAATAAAATACCTAAACAGTGAGTAAACCAAAATAACTGTCCTTAACTTGACCTGTTAAACAAATACTGTATATAGTTAAACTTTCCCAATTCCAAAAAAAAAAGTGGGATCACCTCCAGAACTTTCACAGGACAAAGTAATATTACAGGTCAATTTGGGCGTAAACGATTTCCAAGGCAAATCAATTCTCAGGGTCAATTAGTTAGTGATTAGTTGAGACAGTTAAAACTGTGAAAAAGCACCTTTCAAATGCTCTGATTAGTCATACACAGGGGATGTGGAAGTCTTTGTGGGAAGTTTTTTGCAGCACGAATGCGAAAGAGCCAAGGCACTTGAGGCACTTCCTCGAAAGTGAATCTTAGAAACTGTCTGTCTGGCCACTATTTGATTTTGAAAGAATTTTAATATAATTTTAATATGACACTTGATATGATGAAGTTATCTTCTAGAAGAACATTCACAAGGATCTGCTACGGTGTTAGTATTATAACATTGCGTTTTGCTAATGACTTGATAAATCTGCTCAGACAATATAAAATGACCACATAATAACGCTCCTACTATTTCTTTTGCTTTATTTTCTCTCTGAGTAATTGAGCTTTTGGATCTGGCACGTCCGACATAACGGTTCAGCTCAAACACGACGCAAGCACAAGCCAGAGCGTATTACCCTTCCTTATTGTTTAAAATACCCCACTGTGAAAAGACTAAAGAGAAAAACATGTGCAACAAGTAATAGTTTAGAGAGAGTTAATGAGAGAGCTTTAGTGGGAAAGAGTGATTTTGATTTAGTGATTTGAAAGGATTTTACTGATGTAATTATTAGTACAGTATATTTTTCTTGTCTCACCCCAAAGCACAAGCATTAAACTCAGAATGTCCATCTTCGACTGACTGCTGTTCCGTCTTTCATGCCATGCACTCAATGTTCAAAACACCAAATCCTTCTCTCAAAAGACCAGTGTGTGTCTTTTGTGTGAGACAGAGCGTGTTTGATCTGTAGCGCCTGGCAGAGTGGCCTGGAATAGACTATACTTCCTGTAAAGGAGTTAACTGTATCATTTCCAAGAGTTTCTTTTAAATAGTTTACACAGATATGTTTTACATTAGCTAACTTTACCTTTTTCACCAATTACAAGTATTAAAATTGTGCTTCAGATGTCCTCATTTTAAAGACACTTCAGACCCACAGAAATCTCTTGTTTCGTGTTGGCTTTCCCAGCAGCTTTAGCTAACTGCCAAACTTATTTGCGCTTCCACAAGTTCTGTTCCCATTAATGGAGGAGCGGTTCAGAAGATGAATGCAATTAGAGTTCTGCCGTGGTCTTAACCCTTAACATTTAAAATGTATTTAAAACATTTAATACCCATGATGAAATCTCAGAATCTGAATCAGATAGAGCTATTTTTGAGAATAAAATTAAAATAAAATATTTTTATATTTTCAGAATGTGCATAGATGGCAGAAACTTGATGGAACCATGATGGAACATTTGCAGAGCAGAACAAACAAACAAGCAAACAAACAAACAAACAAAC
>CM051499.1:16986235-17094154 GCA_028031935.1 Paedocypris micromegethes
GTGTGTGTGTGAAAGAGAGATGTGATAGAGATGAGGAGTCGCAATACATTCATATTGATCTTAAAAGCCTCTTTCCTCTAACTCACTGATCACTTGCTACTCAAACTGATTAAATTTTGTTTGTATATTTACAGTAAAACGCTTGACCTTAAAAAATAGTTAATGCGATTACAATTAAAATGATGGATTATTACTTGTTTGGTCATGTTTTGTTTTCGACCCCGTGACAGACCGATCTGGAGGAAGAGCGGGTGAAGCGTAGGATGGAGAGCCGTTCTCGTGGAGAGAGGGTTCGAATCTTCACTCTCAGAGCCGCTCTGAACCTGCTGGTGATGTCGGTTCTGTGTGTGTGTTTCTACTGCATCTACCGCGCCACCGTCTTCTCGCAGCAGAAACAGGCAGAGGTGACGCGTCTACCTTTCACGCTCTCACTCGCTGTGAATGTACATAACTACATATTCTGTTTTTTTTTGCACTGTATTTATTTGATTTATTTATTGCCTATATACACTTTTGTTTTTTTATTTTCTGTCTTACCACTGGCATTCAATGCATGTTTTTCATTGTGCAGAACAACCTGCACACATGACAATAAAACGCTTTGACTTGACTTGAGTTATCCTCGTGTGTGTGATTCTAGGAACAGCAGAGGAACTTTGTATTGGAGCTGATGGTGGAGTATCTGCCATCCATCGTCATCACACTCGCAAACTTCATCACGCCGCTGCTGTTTAGCGTCATCATCAGCTTTGAGGATTATTCTCCTGCGTTTGAGATCCGCTTCACACTAATGAGGTCACTCACATCACTCTAACATTTACTCACATTCTTTCTCTCACACACACATTCTTGTAGTTATATCATAGTGGGGTCCCACCACTTACATGCAAAACATGACATTCCCTGACCCCAACTCTCAAAATGTTCCTATCATCTTTTTTTCTGTCCAACTTTAACAAAAACTCAATTGTAGCCTCAGGCCTTAACTTTGTGCTAAATGCCACAGACACACCCTCTAACACAGACACACCCTTATTTCCTCTGTCACACGCAATAACACTCTTTTTTTACCCCCCCCCCCACACACACACACAATTCAATCACTAACACATTATTTTTTCTTTTTCACGCATACTTGAACATATTTAACTCACAAACGAAGAAACATTCTCACACGCACCTTTTTCTCCCCCACTCTAACTAATGCACAACACAAAATTCAAATTTCTACTGACACGTGTGTGTGTGTGCGTGTGTGTGTGTGTGTGTGTTGTGTGTGTCTGTTTGTTCAGGTGTGTGTTCATGCGTCTGGCCAGTATTGGTGTGCTGCTTTTTTCACTCTGGACTCAGGTCACGTCCTGTGGATCTTCAGACTGTGTCTGTGGATATAATCATCAGCTCTACCCTGTAATATTCACCCCACACACACACACACACACTCACACACACACACTGACACGTATACGTGGCTGTTGTGGTAATGGTAATGATGTTGATCTACAGTGCTGGGAGACGCATGTCGGCCAGGAAATGTACAAGCTGATGATCTTTGACTTTCTGATCATTGCTGCTGTCACCATTTTTGTGGAGTTTCCCAGAAGGTATGAAATGTGGTTTAAGCACACACACACACACACACACACACACACACACACACCCCTCTCTTTCTCTCAGGATGCTGGTGACGTACTGCGGCTGGCCTATAGTGAAGTGGTGGGGGCAGCAGGAGTTTGCCGTCCCTCAGAATGTGCTGGAGATTGTCTATAGTCAAACTATATGCTGGATCGGAATCTTCTATTGTCCTTTACTTCCTGCTATCAACACCCTCAAATATGTGCTGGTCTTCTACCTCAAAAAGGTCAGAGAAGGCATCTGCTTCATTATGTGTGTACAATGTTTTGACAAATTGATCCACAAACATTCATTTTTACCATTTTTTAGTTTTTTTACCTTTGAGACAATTTTGTATTTTTTAGTGATGTAACAGACTCCAAAGTTGATTATTATAATATTGATTTATACATCTTGAGATATTTATTTGATTTTTTTTTTCTCTTGGTGGATCACAAAACATTAAGCTGCTTAATATAGAATCACAATCACCTTTTCAAAAGTTTATATAACTCTTGCCTAAATGTATCTCGGTGTTGCAGAAATGTCTAAAATCTTTTATTTTCACACGATGTAAAGCTTAAGTGCTGGTTTTAAGAAAGTGTTGAAACAATGGTAATTTGACATGACAATAGCTTGACTGTTTACATGTGTAAAAATTGTGTCATGCAGTGAATGTGTCTGGGATGGTAACAGGGTGAAGGGGGTGATTGAGGGGTCGTGACCTTACAGTAACTACAACTTTCTGTACAGGTCTCGCTAGTGACCAACTGTCGTCCTGCCACTCGTCCTTTTCGTGCGTCCAGCTCGAACTTCTTTTTTCTGGTCGTTCTTCTGATTGGTTTATCACTCGCAACTGTCCCTGTGATTGTCAGTATTGCAGTGTGAGTACACACACACACACACCGACCTGAACTTACACTCACTCACAGTGTTGCTTGTGTGCTGTAGGATCCGGTCGTCTGGAGCGTGTGGGCCATTCACCAGCTACGTCACATCATGGCAGGTTGTTTCACTCGTCATCACACAACTTCCTGTTGGTCTGAGTTCATTCCTTCTGGCGCTCGCGTCCGAGGCCTTCGCTGTCTCCTTTTTTGTCATCACCTGGTAATAAAGTGACCCACCTTGCACACCATCTTCTGTCCACACACTCATTGTGTGTGTGTGTGTGTGTATGTGTTTGTGTGTTGTCTAGTCTGGGGATGTTCTACGTTATGGCCTTAGCTGGAGCACACAAACGTGTGATCGAGCAGCTCCGGGATCAGTTGGTTATGGTGAGTCGTCTGCTCCTTGTTCAACATGATTGAAGTTAGTGTGTTTGATTTCATTATTTTGTCTACCTGTGTCTATGTAGGAGGGACGGGACAAACGTTTTCTCATCCAGAAACTGTTCCAGACGCAGGGATCCGTCTCCGTATCCCACAGGAAGCGCAGTGACTCCAGCCTGTTTCTGCTGGAGCCTGTGCTGATGGAGACACAAGCCTGATGAATGCACTGTTACTGACTCTGCTGGAAAGAGTGTGTCTGAGTGTGAGTGTGTGTGTCTGTCAGAGCATGATTGTGTGTGTGTGTGTGTGTGTGTGTGTGTGTGTGTGTGTGCGGCAATGAGGGGAAAAAAACCTTTTTGTAGGGTTATATATTATTTTGGGCTGCTATGGTTTGTTTTAAAAAACACTATGACTTTTTGTCCACTACAAAATAAAATCTGCCTCACAATAAGTCTAAATCTTTCATTACAATTGAAAGTGAATCTGGTGTCGTCCCAGGGAATCACACAACACTTTCACACTAAACACACAAAGCATCATTACTGAACACTCTTAAGTTCACACACTCACATACACGCACTAATAATACAAACACAGTGTATACACAAACAGGGAACAACATACAGTGAATATTTGATCACAGCTTCTGAATATAATTGATATTGATCACAAGAATGTTTTAACTGAAATGAGTGTCCTCATAAATGCTGGATTCAGTCTTAGAGAAAAGGTGAGAAGACACTTTCAGAGAAATCCGATTAGAACTTGGGAATTCTTTATCCCAAGGGAGGTGTTTGGTCATGTCCCTCAAGGACATGGTCTGAGGAAGACCCAGGACACAATAGACATCCTGTAAACACCTTACTGCTCTTTCAGAGGAGCTGAATGAAGTGCCAAGGGGGAGGGAAGTTTAGGACTTGGCCCTGGAAAAATGGAAGATATTGGATTGATAGATGTTTGAATATATTTGGATTAACAGTGATTTGATTTTTACAGATTTTGAGAGGACTAACGTTTTCGCTAATTGCGTTTCGTGTTTCAGTACTTTCCAGGGCTTTTATTTTGAAGTGCGTTGGCGGCGAAGTGTCGTTTTTCAAGGGCTTTTATTTTGACAGTTTGAAGCGTAATTTTAATTTTTTTCCAAGGATATTATTTTGACAGATGCTTGCAGCGCTCGGGCCTGGAGTGGTGCAGGTTGAGACCGTCGCTGGAGACAAATCCAGTGGAGATCGATACTGGAGCCGGGATGAGCGCGAGTTAATGCGGGAAACGCCTCTGCTGACGAGCGTGTGTGGCTTCAGCTGTCAGTTCCTCTGAAAAACGTCGATCAGCCGTGACGTTCTGCAGGCGAGTTTTATTTCTCTTGAATATTGTATTGCAAAGCACAAATAACCAATAGAAGCATGCTGAATTGTGTTTTTGTTTATTTTGTGCGTTTCTGTGCGCGCGCGCGCTTGTGTTTTCATGCGTGTGTGTGTGTGTGTGTGTGCGCGCGCGCGCACGCAGGGTCATGGCATCAACTTCAGAGGCCGTTCACTACATCCACCTCCACAACTCCAGCCAGTCGGTGCTGGAGGCCCTGAGGTCACAGCGGCGCAAGGGTCTGTTCTGTGATGTGACGGTTCGCATTCACGATGCCTCCCTGCGTGCCCATGCCTGCGTGCTGGCGGCTGGCAGCCCCTTCTTCCAGGACAAGCTGCTTCTGGGACACTCTGAGATTTCTGTGCCGCCGCTGGTGCCGGCAGAGACGGTGAAGCAGCTGGTGGACTTCATGTACAGCGGTTCTCTGGTGGTGCTGCACTCGCAGGCGCTCTGCATCCTCACTGCCGCCTCCATCCTGCAGATCAAGACGGTCATCGACGAGTGCACGCAGATCATCTCGCAGAGGCGTGCGGCTGTGGCTGGAGGAATGGGTCCTCTGGGTGGCGCGCTGCCCAAGCAGGAGGAAAGCGGAGAGGGGAAGGAGCAGGAGAGTGCGGCGGCTCTGCAGGGCTTCAGCTACGGTCTGCCCGGGGACTGCGGGGCAGCGGCTGAGATGGCAGCGGCCTTGAGCGCTGGCACTCAGGCAGAGGAAAGCGGCGGTCTAGATGGCAGAGACGTGGGTCCGCTCATGCCCCTCGGAGACATGGGAGGCGGGGCCATGTGTCGAGGGGAGGAGCTGGCTGCGGGTGGGTCCATGATGAAGGCCCATAGCTGCCTGCAAGAAATGAACTTCATGGGGGGCGCGGCCAACGAGCGTCCTCACGTCAGCCCCCGCGGCGCAGAGGTGGAGTTCACGGAGCTGAGTGAGGAGCTGGTGGAGCGCTTCAGCGAGGACGAGGAGAGGGACGGGCGTGAGAGCGAGAGAGAAAGACAGACGGCGCACACACGCAAACAGAGGCAACCGCTCAGGCTTCAGGTGTGTGTCATGCATTTGAGCGTGTGTATGGCATATGTGCGTGTGTAAAGTGTCAAAGTGTGTGTAGGTGCTGGATGGAGGGGAGGTGGTGGTGAAGAATGAAGGGGAGGAGCTTTTCCAGTTGGACGAGAGAGGAAACGCATCACACATCTCTCACCAGCAAAACTACACGCAGGTAACACACACACACACACACACTTGCTGTAAGACTTTAGCCTAACAAGTGTGTGTGTGCGTATTTCAGAACAACCCCTATGAGGAATCCAGCGTCTTCGCCAGTGGATTCTGGTCCCCGGCAGAACCCCAGGCGTCTCTGGGTTCAAACTCTCGCGGCCGTGTGTCTAAACCGTTGTCGCCCATCTCGTCTTCCTCGCAGAACATGGGTGGACAGGTAGCACACGCTGACCTCTCTCACCTCCGGACACATTAAATATGTGTATGTTTTCCACAGATGATGTTCCAGTTCCCGGCCAGCGAATCACAGCCCTCACAGTTCTTTGTGGGTGGACCCATGGTGATTGACAACCTGACTGAATCGTGTCAGCAGGCTCCTCCCCCTGCCCCCATGACCCCTGTGCCACCCCCGTCCGGCCAGGTGTGTGTAACGGGCTCAGGCTTTTCAGCGCCGGGCTCTGAGACATCATTCGACTGCAGCCATTGCGGAAAATCTCTGCGATCTCGCAAGAACTACAGCAAGCACATGTTCATCCACTCGGGTAGGAGACCCTCAGGGGTCACACATACATACGCAGGAGCTTTCTTAGTCTCAAAGTGACTAAAGGCATCAACTTCCATGAGTAAAGGACATTTTTTTTATTGTGTTATTTTCTGGTTGTGTGTGTGCTCACACAGGTCAGAAGCCGCACCAGTGCAGCATCTGCTGGCGCTCCTTCTCTCTGCGGGACTATCTGCTGAAGCACATGGTGGTGCACACGGGCGTGCGAGCATTCCAATGCTCCGTCTGCAGCAAGCGCTTCACGCAGAAGAGTTCCCTGAATGTGCACATGCGGACTCACCGTGTGGAGCGCACATTCACCTGCGCCATATGTCACCGCGCATTCACACACCGCACTCTGCTGGAAAGACACGCTCTCCAGCACCAGCACCCCTCCCCTATTAAACCTCCATCCAATCATTTAGAGCAGGTGGGGGCCAGAATGGGTGGAGCCAATGGGTCGGGTCCTGCCTCATAGAGGAACCCAGCTTTACACACATACACCATCTCATTGTCTCTCTCTCTCTCTCTCTCTCTCTCTCTGTCACACACACAACACACACACAATCTCTAACTTGCTTTCAATTTCTTTCATAATTACTCACACAGACTCAGACACACACACACACACACACACACACACACACACACACACACACCATTTATTTTGCAGTCACCTAAAATCTCTCTCTCATACACACACCTTTCTATCTTATATTTCATATAATCTCTTTCTCTTACACACACGCACACACACACACACACACACACACACACACAATTTCTCTGTTACACACACACATTTAATCTCTAGCAGTAGTGTATTGAACCTGTGAAACCTCAGAAACACATGAACCTCACCGAGCGCGTCTCACTGAATTGAAGTGAGAGCCGCTCTGAGCTCAGGACAGACCTCACATGTATTATTACTTTTATCTATATCTCAGCGTGTGTTTGTACGTCTTGTTCTTGCGCTTTCGGCCTCTCTGTATCAGCATGTGCTTGATGCTGCATGACAGCGCATTAAATGCATTTCCATGTCATAACGTCTCGTTTTTGTTCAAAACACAGAGAATTTTTAATGAACGACTGATAAGATGCACTGAGGGTGGGTTGCTTTAACACAGTGAAACCCAACCTCCGGCCCGCGGGCCATATGTGGCCCGTGAAAGTGTTGTACAGTATGTGGTATGCTCTTTTATTGCTATATTCACAAACATTAAGTGGTTTTTGACCATTGGGGAAAAGAGGTTATGACTAAACATACAGTATTAGAAAGACATTAAATCGCAGCTGACCTTCAGACATTTTTAGAAAATCTTGACTAAGTTTATACTGAACTGTCATTAATGTACAGTATTTTCCAAATTTGAGAAAAGAAGAACTGAATATAACCATGGCGTTTGCAATCACATTGAAAACAAACTAACTCTGTGATGAAGAGAATATTTAGTCTGTGCTGAGAATCAATGTAAAGAACTTGTCCCAAACATTCAGATACTAGTACAATTGCAGACAATGCACTGATAAAGTAGTCTACAATTTTTTGATCTTTTAATGTTTTCCACATTTCAACAACTGGATTGATTTTAAACTAACGTGTTCATATAATTTACAAGTTTGGCCCCAAAGTTTTTCATTGTAAAATGTTAGCAGCTGTCAATTAAGGTATTTAAATAGGGTTTTGTTTTGTGATTGTAAAATCGAGATCACGGTTTTTGTGCGTAATTTAGAAGCCTAATTTGCATCTATACTTTTTAATTTGATCCTTAAGGGAGAAAGACAAAAACATGAAAAAGTGCTGTTATCAGGAACACACGACAATTTGCTCAGATCGAAAAAAAAAACATTTTACTATTAGAAGACATTTTTCTGATTCTTAATATCTGAGCTCCTCGGAACGGTTCGTAGCCCACATTCTTTTAACACCTTGCGCATTAGTATTCGACGATCTATCGCCCAGTCTGTCTGCGCATGCGCACTATTGACTCAGAACGAGTCGACTCCGTACAGACGAGCGAGCGTCTTCTTCTCGATTCAATAGAATCGACCTGAAGTTGATTCGGAACAGCCTCACGTTTGACACCATCGACGTTTTTGTTTAGTTTGCGCCTCTGCAGAAGCTCAAGTTGGACTGGTGAGTTTTCTTCACGAAACACTGTTAATAAATCAGTAATCGTGCGCGTCTTTGTCAGCTGTGAGTTACTGGGTCAAAGTTCACAACAGATTCGTTTGTCCTGCGTCATTTTCAACCAGTAACACTGTTTTTGCATGAGATATATTGCAAAACAAGATGAATATACGTACATTTTTGCGTGTGCAATCTATCCTCTATGCTATGTATATACGTACTTGTATTTATTTATAGTGTTCCTCGAGAAACGCAATTTGCGCACTTCAATTTGACAGGAGAATGTTTGGACAAGTTTTAGCGTCATTTTTTGACAGAAGTGTCAAGAACATTAACTGTAAATTCTTTAAATGTCAGGCAAAACGACCATTTACTGCTGTCGTTACTACATGTGTACTAAACCATTTGACCCAGACTGCCGAGTGAACATCTCTGAGTGAGCACTACTAAGTGAACACAACTGAAAAGGAAGCGAGGGTTTTAAGTTCAAGTTCAAGTTTAGTGCATTTGTAGGACACTTTTCACAGTTTGAAGGTTCAGTGGCGGAGTGTTTCTAATTTTCAACAAGAGTCATCATGACTCCAACATCAATGCATAACCATTTGCATTCATTCACAAATTTGGTACAATATGGTATGTCATAAAAGAGAAGAACATAAAAATATATAATTTATTTTAAGGTTTCTGAGGAGAGTTTAGAAAATATAAAATCTATGTATTTAAGATTGTATTTTTATGTATTTTTAATTCATTAATGACCTCAAATTTTAAGATTGATGTGGCAGCAGCTGCATAGTTTTGATTAAAAATGTGTGTTATATATGACCTGTTAAAGTTTGCTTGACCTAATTACGACTGTATGTGCATTTGTGTTTGTTATTTGTCTTATATATCTGTGTGTACCTGCGCGCGCATGCTAGGTGACAGGTATGGCCTTCTTGGTGTGTTGCCGTGGAAACCACTGGAGCCTACAGATGTTCAGGAGTGTGTCTCACAGCAGCCAGTGTGTGACTAATCAGGACGCACACGCTCTGTCTCTCTCCAACCAAGACGCACTGTTTTCTCGCTCGGCCATCGGAAGCTTCTTCCAGGAGAAGCCTCTCCTCTCAAACCCTTTTACCCAGGATGCATTGCTCAGATCCTACCTGCGACGACACCTGCCGGTGCAGGTATGACACACACACATAAAGGTAGTGCTGTGTTCTGTTTGTGTGTGTTTGTGTCCGCAGGCAGTGGAGAGAGACCTGAAGCTCTTTGGTGAGCAAGTGGTGGGTGTAATAGATGATTTAGGCCGGGCGTGCGAACTGATGCCACCGCAGCTGCAGCGCTTTGACGCCTGGGGCAGACGAGTTGACCGCATCATCACCTGCGATGCATGGACGCAGCTGAAGCGCATTGCCGCGCGGGAGGGGCTGCTGGCGGCCGGATATGAGCGACACTATGGAGAGTGGAGGTGAGTGAAGGAGTGAGTAAATGAGAAAGTTCTCAGCTTACACTTTCCACTGTGTGTGTGTGTGTAGTCGTGTGTATCAGATGTGTAAGATGTATCTGTTCGCACCATCTGCTGGACTCTTTACCTGCCCCCTTGCCATGAGCGACGGAGCCGCTAAAGTCTTGGAGGTAAGAACACACTTTTTTTGTTAACTTACATTTACAATTATAGACTGGCATCACACACACACACACACACACTCACACACACATATTTCAAACACTCATTCTTTCTTAAACACACATACACGCACACACTCTTTCCCACTCACTTCACTCTCGCATACATACTTTCACAAACATTTTTTTTTATCATTGTATGTGTTCAGACTCTGGGCATGTCTGGCACACATGCGTTCTCTCGCTTAACAAGTCGTGATGAGAGTCAGTTTTGGACTTCGGGTCAGTGGATGACAGAGAGACGAGGAGGATCAGATGTAGGTAAGTGAGTATCTGTGTCTTACAGCTGTGTGTGTTCGATTCTCATGTGTGTGTGTGTTTGTGTGTGTTCACAGCTGGTGGTACGGAGACGGTTGCCAAGCAGCAACAGGACGGCAACTTCAGACTTTATGGCTTTAAATGGTTCACTTCAGCCACAGATGCAGATATGACCCTCACACTTGCCCGTGTTGCTGACTCTGACGGACTCACCACATCTGTATGAACACACACACACACACACACACACACACACACACTTACACACTTACTAACCTCACAGTTTGATGTGTGTGTGCAGGGCACTCGGGGTCTTTCACTCTTTCTGGCAGAGGTCCGGGAAGCTGACGGCTCTTTTAATGGACTAGAGATTCAGCGTCTGAAGGAAAAACTAGGAACTCGACAGGTGCCAACGGCCGAACTGCTGCTGGATGGCATGAAGGCCAAGCTGGTAACAATATATGCCACCACTACTGCCTCATTCTCTCTTTTTTTAATGCCACTTTCTTTCATCTTTTGTCCCACTCACTTTTACCTCTCTCTCTCGTTTTCTGCAGCTGGGGGTTGAGGGAAGGGGCGTGGCCTCAATCTCACAAATGTTGACGGTGACTCGTGTGTATAACTCTGTCTGCGCTGCGGCTGGGATGAGGAGGTGATGAGCATCTACACACGTCACAAATTCACATTAGTAGTAAAAGCATGAAGAATAATATCAGTGTGTGTGTGTGTGTGTGTGTGTGTGTGTTAGGGTGGCTCAGTTGTCTAGGGATTATTCCTGTAGACGCTCTGTGTTTGGAAAGCTTCTGAAGGACCACAGTCTTCATGTCCAAACACTAAGCAGGCAGGAGGTAACGTGTGTTTGTGTGTCGGGTGGGATCTCGTAGCGTATTTGTGCTGGTGACGTGTGTATGTGTCAGGTGGAAACTCGTGCTGCATTCCTACTGGTGATGGAAGTTTGTCGTCTGCTGGGCCGAGAAGAAAACGGAACTGCCAGTGAGAGAGACACACACCTTCTGAGACTCCTCACACCCGTCACCAAACTCTACACTGCTAAACAGGTCAAACTCATTCTTGCACACAACCCTCCACCCCGTCTGTCAGGTTCAAGTCAAACGAAGCTTTATTGTCGTTTCAACCACACACAGCAAAGCAATACAAAACCTGAATCAGCTTTAATGGCCAAATTTGCAGGACAAGGAATTATTTGTGGCTTGACTCCGTCTTTGTTTTCTCTTATTACAGGTAGATAAAATAAAACGGAATCAGAAATCAGAATCAGAAATTTAATTGTAGTTAGTTTAAATAGTTATTAACATAAATTTTTAAATGATAAAAAACAAATGACTTGCTTTGAAACATTCAGTTAACTCATGTGCTTGTTGTAGAAGCCCCAAAATGCCAGAAGTGTAAAGTGGTTAAAAACCGTAAAAAGCACATTCTTTGAATGTCTTGATTTTAAAGACATTGAAAGACTTATTTCTATGTGTTTATCCATCAAAAATGTTATTATCAAAGTTATTATCAAGAGTTTTTATCAATGACACGTAATGTCAATCTAATTTATATATTTTTGTGTTTTTTCCTTGGAAATTTTTTGTTTTTTATTAATTTTAGCTTGTCATACATAATATTGTATGTTTTCTATTGTGCATAAGTTTATTTAAATTTTGTATATGCCATGAAATGGTCTCTAAAGCTGAAATGACAATAAAAAAATCAATCAATGAAACATTCAGCAGAACAGAAAACAAAGTACAACATTTGGGGTGAAGGATACAAAAATAAATAGAAAGGTCTAAAGCAAGTTCAATGACAAGATGTAGTACGATAAAACACTAAGAAAGGACAAACACTGACATGACGCACCCTGACTAATGAATTGTGATGATACTCATTGTGATGGAGTCCATGTCTTCCTCAGCTTCACTCGATCTTCCTTCATTTCACTCAGTGTTGAGCATCCTGATGTCTCGGGGGAAGAAACAGTTAAATGGTCTGGTTGTAAGGGTTCGGATGCTTCGATAACTCTTCCCAGACGACAGGAGACGGACGATTGGGTTTGAGGGGTGTGTGTAGTCATCTACAATGCTGTTCGCCTTGCGGATGAAGCATGTGGTGTAGGAGTCCATGATGGATGGATGAGAGACACAGTTTGGAGATGGAAGGAGAGATTTCTACAGCTTTTATTCACAATCTCCGCTTAGGATCCGTCAATTCCAGTAGCTAGCGGTCACTCTGAGGTCTGCTGAAGTCAAAACCATCTTTCATCTTTGCTATGTTGTGGCTTTGCATCTAGAATCTGACGTTCCACATCTCTGTACACTGACTCATCGTTCTTGCTGATTAGACGCACCACAGTCGTGTAATCAGCAAGCTTGATGATTTGATTTTAGCTGTGCAGTCGTGAGCCAGCAGAGAGAACAGCAGTGGACTGAGAACAACAGCTCGCTCTTTGTTGTTTTTTTTTTTTTTTTTTTTTTTNNTTTACCTGTAATGGATATTTTGATTTGCGTGTGTGTGTTGTAACAGGCGGTGTCTGTGGTTTCGGAGGGTCTGGAAGCCTTTGGTGGTCAGGGCTACATGGAGGACACAGGGTTACCAGCTATGCTGCGCGATGCACAGGTGTGTGTGTGTGTGTGTGTGTGTGTGTGTGTGAGAAAGAGAAAAAAGACATTCAGTACATCTTTCTTCACACCAACAGATGGCAGCACACACAACATTTTACTCGCAATTTGTCACTGACACACACTTGCATGTTTATGTGTCTATAGGTTTTGAGTATATGGGAAGGAACCACAAATGTTCTATCTTTAGATGTTCTTCGTTCCATTGCAAAGTCTTCTGGGTCTGTTCTGCAAGCATTTCACACTGACGTCAATGTAAGTATAAACACACACACACACACACACACAGAAAATTACATGATCTCACTTGACTTTGCACACAACCAGTCACTTTTGTGTAAAATTTTTGTGTCTCAAAAATGATTCTTTTGTTGTGCAGGAACGTTTGTGTGCAGCAAGTTTGAGTCCAGCATTGCGTCCAGCAGTGGACTCCCTCAAATCGTCCCTTTCATCGGTCATGCGCTTCACTGCAACAGCTGCGGCTCGTTCGCCAGAGTCACTGCAACTGTGTGCCAGAGACCTGTCCTACAGCATCGCTCGCATTTACTGCGGTAACACACACACACACACACACACGCCTGTCCTACAGCATCGCTCGCATTTACTGCGGTAACACACACACACACGTCTGTCCTACAGCATCGCTCGCATTTACTGCGGTAACACACACACACACGTCTGTCCTACAGCATCGCTCGCATTTATTGCGGTAACACACACACACACGTCTGTCCTACAGCATCACTCGCATTTACTGCGGTAACACACACACACACACACGTCTGTCCTACAGCATCGCTCGCATTTACTGCGGTAACACACACACACACGTCTGTCTTACAGCAACGCTCGCATTTACTGCGGTAACACACACACACACGTCTGTCCTACAGCATCGCTCGCATTTACTGCGGTAACACACACACACACGTCTGTCTTACAGCAACGCACGCATTTACTGCGGTAACACACACACACACACGTCTGTCTTATAGCATCACTCGCATTTACTGCGGTAACACACACACACACACACGTCTGTCTTATAGCATTGCTCGCATTTACTGCGGTAACACAAACGCACACGTCTGTCCTACAGCATCGCTCGCATTTACTGCGGTAACACACACAATTTAATCACAATTTAAAATCTGTCCTGCAGCATTGGGGAGTATTTTTGTAGTACTTTTAAGTAAGATAATTTTGTTTTTATTTAGAATATTTAGACTCTTTGTTCAGATTGTTGGTCCAAAGTGCAAAACATAATGGCCAATGCCCAAAAATGTTATATATGAACAATACTTCACAGACCTTGTATTCTAATGTCCACTAGATAAAGCATACTGTTGGACAATGGGATTGTGCCAAACACTGAGCCTTGTGTAGCTCTAAACTATTTCAATCTGTACTGTATTGTGGTAAAAACATTTACAGAAACAAATATAGATACCACCTAAAGAACTGTAGTGCATGTCCAGTAATACTAATGTATTTTTTCCTGTCAGCAAGTTAGAATATTATAATCTTTCATGTCAAACATGTCACTGAGATTGAGTTATAGTTCTATGGTGACTATTCCATTGGGCTGAAGTATTGAGTACGTTGTTTCTTTTTTTGTTGTTGCCAATGAGCAAAAATGTTAAACTGATTTCTAGATAGTTTTTATATAATGATCTGTTTAAAACATGTGAATGTTGTGTGTTTCAGGCGCTCTGCTGCTGGATCACGCTGCCTGGGAAGGAGCCACACACACCGATGCTTACGCTGCGCTCAGGTGTGTGTTCTTGCTCTTTAGCCTGTTTCAAGCCTTTAGCCTTTTTCTGTCTCTCTCTTTCTTATGTGTGTGTGCGTGCAGGTGGTGCGAGCAGGACTTATGTCCCGTGGTCAGTCGAGCAGCTGCTGGATGTTACGACCCTCAGACAGTCGCTATGGACACTGAGCTGGTGTTCGACGGCCTGGAGCGATGAGCAGAGAGCGCACACACACGCTCATCATACATCCTGTCTCTCTCACGCACAAGTTTGATTTTATGCGTGTGAAATTTCAGTTGTCTGAACTATATCCAGTTGTGTGTGTAGTTCTATCCGGCAGGGTTACAGTAGATGTAGTGCCTCCTCCTGTGGGGTCAGAGGTCGCTGTTCTGATGGGTTTTCGGCCTGTGCAGCACGAAAGATTAATGCTGCTCGTCCTGTTATATGAGACACACAATCAATACACACTCACCTTCTTTAAAGTTCATGTCTGCTGTTTCCACTGTGTGTGTGGATAGGACAGTGTGTTTAATGTTTATGCATACAAATGTGTGTGTATGCGAGTGAATGCATATGGTTGTGTGTGTCTGTGTGTGTGTTGTTGTTGGTCACATGAGTCCATCAAAATCTGAACTGAATTTTAAAGCTCTGAATGATTCATGAGTCTTTCTTCTGCAGTAATTCAGTACAGACTGATACGATCAGAATCCTGCTGTTCCCGTCTCACTCTCTCTCTCTCTCTCTCTCTCTCTCTATCTCTCTCTCTTCCCTCTCTTTCTCTCTCTCTCCCGCTCTCTGTCACGCAGGAATATCTGATCTCATGATAAGAGTCTTTACTGGAACTTTTCAGTTTTTGTCCTTGAATAAATACACGAACCAGCACTAAATTTAACTGAGCCCTTTATCTTTCTCACTTAGTGTGTGTGTGTGTGTGTGTGTGTGTGTGTGTGTGTGTGTGTGTGTGTGTGTGTGAGAGAGGGTTAAAGAGAGGGGTGCGAGAAAGAGTGTGTGTGAGACAAAGACATCTGGCTGTGTGTGTGTTCCTAAGAGCAAGTGCCTAAGAGACGGGAGGTGTGTGTGTGTGCGCGCGACAGCACATAAAAGAGGGGGAGAGATGTTTTAGAAAATGTGTGTGTGTGTGTGTGTGTGTAAAATGCTTAAGGGACGGGGAAAGAAAAAAAGTGTGACAAAAAAGTCTGTGTTGAAGAGAGTGCTTAAGAGAAGGTGAGCGGAGTGTGTGTGTGTGTGTGTGCGCTTGTGCAAAATCGATTACGAGAGAGGGAGATAAATGTGCGCGTGAGCAAGACAGTCGGTGTGAGAGTGTTTGTGTGTGTGTGTTAGCTTTTCAGAAAGATGAGAGATGGATATAGGAGAATGCGTGTGTGAGAGAAATTGTCAGATGTCAAAGAGTGAGCGAAAACAGCAAGTATGTGTGAGAGAGAGTGCTTCAGCAAGAAAGAGAAGTGTGTGTGTGTGTGTCTGTGTGAACCAGTCATTGAGAGAGCGTCGAAGAAAGTGTGTGTCAGAGAGAGAGTGTGTGAGAAAGAGAGCTCTTAAAAGAATGGGAGGTGTGTGTGTGAGAGAGAAAGGTGGAGAGTGTGCGTGTAGAACGAGTCTTTGCGAAAGAGCGTCAAAGAAAGTGTGTGTGTGTGTGTGTGTGTGTGTGTGTGTGTGAGAGAGAGTGCGTGTGTGTGTAAGAACGAGTCTGTGGGAGAGTGTCAAAGAAAGTGTGTGTCTGTGAAAGAGTGAAATAATTTCATCTTTCATCAAGAATTTTACAAAGAAAGAGGCGTGTGTGTCTGAGAGAGAGCACTTATGAGAAAGGTAGAAGTGTGTGTGAGAGAATGAGGTGGAGAGTGCTTGCAAGAACGAGTCTGCGAGTGTGTCGGAGAAAGTGTGTGAGCATGTGTGTGAAAGAGAGAGAGTGTGTGTGTTTGTGTGTGTCTGAGAGACAGCACTTAAGAAAAGGGTAGAGGTGTGTGTGAGAGTAAGAGGTGGAAAGTGTGTGTGTCATAACGAGTCTGTGCGAGAGTGTCGGAGAAAGTGTGTGAGCATGTGTGTGAGAGAGAGAGTGTGTATGTGTCTGTGTGTGTCTGAGAGACGACACTTAAGAAAAGGGTAGAGGTGTGTGTGAGAGTAAGAGGTGGAGAGTGTGTGTGTGTGTGTGTGTGTGTGTGAGAGAGAGAGGGCGAGAGACAGAGCCGCTAACTCTCTTCGCCATTATTCTGTTAGATGTTCCAGATCAGCTGATTTCTTTCTCTCTCACACACTCTTTTTCTCTCTCGGCAGCTCACTGAAGGTGACTTTGATCCAGAAGGAAGTGTGTGTGGTGCTCTCTCAGGTCCTGTAGGGGCTGCAGTGCAGTGTTCAGCGTGGGAATGACAGCGACGGGGTGTGTGCTGGACATGTGATGAATTCCGCCACGTTTTGCTAATTGCAGAACAGATTAAAAGGGGGAAATGAGGGAGAATAATGCTGTTAATGAGCGAGTGATATCAACTCCCACACTCCCTCACGCAATTACCCAACATCCTCCTTCATTAGTCTTAACTGATGTGGCTGTGACCTCTGACCTCATGTCTCAGCACCTCAAGTCACGTGGACGTATCGTGACCAGAACCAGCGATTCTGATTATCAGCAGCACGGATGGCATGAATAATGCACTTGCTATAACTGTCCAGTGTGTGTGTGTGTGTGTGTGTACGTACGTGAGGCCTGGAGGATCCTGCAGGCTCTGTGTGCACAGTCATGCTTCAGTGTTGATAATAAAATAATCTGTCAATTGCATCAGGGGTTGCTATGGTGATGAGTTTCTTAGAAGCATTAAGTTGCCATAGTGATGCGGTAAATGACAGTTGAGATGTATTGCAGGAGTCTGACTCTTTCTCTTTCTCACACTCACACACGCACACACACTCTCTCTATCTCTCTCTCAGAACTGTGACACAGTAATTCCTCAGTCTCCCTCTTGTTCTATTACTCCAGCTGATCTGCTTTTCTCGCCTAAAGGAACAAAACACAGTTATAACACCACAAATTGTCCAGAGTGAGTCACGAGAGTGTGCTAGCGAGCCCATCACTCTGCTCTCAGTGTACCTGTGCTAGACAAAACAGCCTTCTAACTGCAAAAAGATTCTGAGCAAAACTGAAAAAAGCAGCCGTTATAAAATATATAAAAGTGAGGGGGAATTATATATAAATATATGTCTCTTCTCCTCTCCCACCCAACCCATCGGTCTTGGCGCGAGTCACGCCCGGTAAAGTCAGTGGCGCGAGCGTCACGTGCTCTGAGAGAAGGCGGCAGGAGTCAGATTCCCGCGCTCAGAGTCTCAGACTGACGGTCGTTCCCCCGCACGCGGTCTCGGTGTGATGGGCTCGTCAGGGCGGCGGTGATGCGGCGCTGTGTGTGTTTATTGCTGATGCTCCTCACGGCGGGTGAGTTTGTGTGTGTGTGTGTGTGTGTGTGTGTGTGTTCACTGCTTCATTAAGAATGCGCGAGCGTCGCCGTTAATTGATCTTCGGTGTTTGGTGATTGCAACAGTGCAATTAATTGTCCCTGACTTTAGTTGTTTGAGTCAGACTGAGTTGGTAGTTTTAACTTGTTGTGTTGGATGTGCAGCTTCTTTTACTGATTCTGAATAACACAGTTATTGTGTACTAAATAAAACAGTTTCTTAATTTGTATACTAAATAGTTATGTGTTTTAGATTCAAGTAGCGTTTTCAGATGATGTGAGGGTGAGATGACACGTTTTGTGTTGTCCTTTGTGTTTGTGCCTTTGTCTGAGAGAAAGTGTGTGTGTATGTGCAAGAGTGTGTCTGATAGTGTGTGCGTGTGTGAGATAGAGTATCTGAGAAAATGTGTGTGTGCATGAGAATGTGTGTGCGCGCTGTGTGTTCATGTTTGTGTGTGTGTGTGTGTGTGTGTGTGTGTGTGTGTGTGTGCGAGAGAGAGAGTGCAATAATGATTTGTGTGCGTACCTGTGTGAAAGAATGTGTGTGTTTGTGCTGTGTGTAGCTAAGCACAAGGTTTAACACAGTGTGTGCGTGTGTGTACAGGTGTGTGTGTGTCTTTGCAGATCCAGTGCTATCAGTGTGAGGAGGTGAGAGAGGGAGACTGTAACTCGCCCCAGTTCATCGTCAACTGCACCGTCAATGTGCAGGACGTGTGTCAGAAGGAAGTGCTCGTGATGGAGGACGGTGAGCTCACGCATCACTTCCTGTTCCCGCCCATTCATTGCAGTGTTTTCTGTTGCTTGACACAAGTGTGCGTGCATGTGTGTGTTTGTTTGGAATTTAAATCATTCACACACACACACACACACACACACACACACACACACACACATTCATCAAGAGCATGATTGCTTTTGATTTATGTGATTGTGTAAATGTTATTGTGGTATAAGTGTTATTGTGTAATTGTGTGTAGAAGTGAGTATATTGTTGTGGGTAGATGAGTGTGTAGTTGTGAGTATATAACTATTGGTAGATGTGTGTACCTGTGTGTAGATGAGTGTGTATTGTGATGCTGTGGTTGTATAGGCATTTTTTGGCTTAAACAGAAAGTGTGTGTGTGTGCGCGTGAGCAGGAGTTCACTACAGGAAGTCGTGTGCGTCGTCGGGGGCGTGTCTGATTGCGTCGTCGGGGTATCAGCAGTTCTGCACGGGGAAGCTGAACTCCGTCTGCATCACCTGCTGCAACACGCCGCTGTGTAACGGTCCGCGGCAGAAGCGTCGCGCGCCCTCCTGCGCGTCCTCTCCACGTCCTCTACTCGCCGCCTCGCCACTGCTCCTGCTCGTCCTCACACTGACTGCCTACACACACTTCACCTCCTCACACACACACACGGAACGCCGGACGATACACATGACACAAATCTCCTGAAAACATGTTCAGGGGTTTTTAAACACACAAACACTAGTGACTTTTTACACACACACACACACACACACACACACACACACAATTTTGTCTGTATAATAATAATAATAATAATAATTGAACCTTTATTAGTCCCTCAGTGGGGAAATTTTTTCTCTGCATTTAACCCATCCGATCAGACACGAACTCGGAGCAGTGGGCAGCCACACAGTGCGCCGCCCGGGGGGCATGTGGGGTTCAGTGTCTTGCCCAAGGACACTTAGTTGTATAACTAGTCGTAGGGGGGATTCGAACCGGCAACCTTTTGGACACCAGTCCAAGTCCCNNNTTTTTTTTTTTTGTTTATAAACACACACACACACACACGCTTGCCGGTACGAAAAAACTACACAAACACACATACAAAATTGTCTGTACGAAAAACTACAAAAATAGAATTGACTGTACAAACACGCACACACACACACACTACTGTAGTTAATTAAATCAGGCAATACATTGATTACCGTATTTAGCATCAGAAGCATCTCATTGGTCATTGTGTGATGAATACAGTGAGCCATTTATTCATCTGTGACTTTAATCCTTCCTGATACAATTGTTGTTTTATATTTAGTCATTTGTAAGTACATTAACATTGGTTTAAGTGTGTGTGTATAGAGGTGTGTCAGAGTAATTTGTGCAGTGTGTTATTAGTGAAGTGTGTGATGACGGTTTCACACTGGTTTGTGATGTTTTATTGTGCAGAATCAAACACTAGTGATCATCAGTCTGGGAGTGTGTTTCGTTGGGATCAGATAAGGGATCTAGCGGAGTGAAGCAGTGCTGTAACTGACACTCCCAGTGTTTAAAACAAAAAGAAAAAAGATGAATCTCGTCCCTCGTGGTGCAGTAGTTAATCGTCCGTTAAACTGCAGTAATGTACGTTTATGAAATAAATGTAAAAGCAAAAAAAAAAAGCAGTGAAATCTTTCATTGTTTGAGCAGTTAACATTTTCTTTCCTGAAAATAAAGGCTGATACGGTGACGTTCCTAATCTAACACTACACTTTAAAACAATCACTTTATCCCCTGATCTTATGTCGAGTTGTCTGATCTTGCTTCGAAAAACGTATAGTTTCTTTTTATGGCAATTTGCTACAAATAACACTTCACAAACAAACACAATATACTCCCACCATCACTCCCATAAAATAACACTACACTCTAACAATCACTCCAATATAAACACTCACAATCGCTACCAGATAAACACACACACACTCACAATAACTCCCATTAAATAACACAATCACTCCCATATAAAACACAGTCACTCCCAAATAAACACACTCTCACAAATATCCCATTAAAAAAACACAATCATTCCTATACAAAAACACTAACAATCACTCCAATATAAACACACACTACTCGTGCAATCACTCACACAAAAACAAACACAATACACTCACACCGTGCCCATAAAATAACACACTACACTTGAACAATCACTCCCATATAAACACACTCTCACAATCACTCCCATAAAACAACACAATACACTCTCACTCCCATATAAACATACTCACTATCACTCCCATAAAATAACAATACACTCTCACAATCACTCCCACAAACACACACACCCTCACAATCACTCCCATAAAATAACACATTACACTCGAACAATCATTTTCATATAAACACACACACCCTCACAATAATTCCCATAAAAAACACAATACACTCGAACAACCACACCCATATAAACACACACACTCTCTCTCACAATCACTCAAATAAAATAACACAATACACTCGAACAATCACTCCCATATAAACACACACACACACACACAACACAACACACACACACACACACACACACAACAACACTACACTCACACACACACTCCCAAACACAACACACTGAACAACACTCCAAACACACACACCACACACACCACACACACACACACACACACACAACACCACACCACACATCACTCCCACAAAAAAACATTACTCTTGCAATCACTCAACATATAACACATAAAAACTCACATCACGCCCATCAAAAAAAACAACACTTGAACAATCACTCCCATATAAACACACACTCACAATCACTCCCATAAAATAACACAGTACACTCTCACAATCACTCCCATAAACACACACAATCACTCCCATAAAATAACAACAAACTCAAACAATCAGTCCCATATAAAACACACATTACTCTTGCAGTCACTCACACATAAACAATACACTCTCACATCACGCCCATAAAATAACACACTACACTTGAACAATCAACTCTCATATAAACAATACACTCGAACAATCACTCCCATATAAACACACTACGCTCGAACTATCACTCTTATACACACACACACACACACTACACTCGGACAATCACTTCCATCTAATACACTACACACTCCCATCTAAAGACACTACACTCTTGCAATCACTACCACAAACACATACACACTACACTGACAATCTATAAACAAACACACACACTCCACTCCCAATCACCCCGATCTAAACACACACACACACACACACACACACACACACACAGGACTCTTGAGCAGAAACACAGGCAGCAGAGGCGCTGATCTGGTCAGTCTTTATTACTAGCAAACTGATTACAGCAAACAGGGCGGGGCAGCGATCGCCCAGAGAGAGAGAGAGAGCGTCCCACCAGCCCCGCACAGGTCAGGGGTAATGAGTGACCTGAAGGTCCGCCTCAGGGGGGCGTCAGCGGGTCCTCTTTCGTTTCATCCTCTGCTTCCTCGTCCGGTCGGGAGTTTGGAACCCAGAGTCCAGAGTCGATGCAGCGCTTCATGTGGAGCTTGGCTTCCTGCAGGCAGAGCATCATCATCATCATCACAGAACAATGACCAAGTGAGGGTCATCGCACTGACCGTGGGGTCCATCTTACTGATCGTGTCCTGGAGAAGCTTGATGTCCTTGTCATCAAAACATTTCTGCATCTCCTGTGGAAGAACCATGGTGAGTCAGAGGACCAGAGCAAAAACAACACACACACACACACACACACACACACACACCTCTGGTAGCGACTCATACACTTCCACAGGGTCGAGGCCGCCAGGGCCGAGTCTCTTTTGTCGCTCCTCTTCCTCATACTCCTTCATCGCTTTCTCCACACGGATCTTGGCTCTCCCGCGCACTCGCTCCTTAAATGCCTCCAGTTCTTCATTGAAGGCCTCCTGATACTGCTGGTCCGCTGTCTGAAACACACACACACAAACCACAATTACTCATCCAAATAGTTTTTGTAATCACTTATTTTATTCTGATTTTGTTCACTGATATGATAAAAGTGCTTTATAAATAAATCATCACACACACCTTGATCTTGGCGAAGAACTGACGGAAGCAGCCTCGAGGATCGATCTTCAGACTTTTACTGAGCTCTAGGATGAACTGCATGACAATGGTCTGGTGGGCCACCTGTTCCATCAGGGCGTGTTTCTGTTTCACACACACACACACACACACACACACATACAAACACGTTAAAATGTGTTTGTTACACTTTCTCTCACACACACACAACACACACTTATGTAAGTGGATGCCAATGCCACTTTTTCATACTCTTTCACTCACTCACACACACGCACACTCACACGTAAATACATATGACGCATATTCCTCATACACAAACACATTTAAAAAGTGTTTGTTACACTTTCTCACACACCCACATGTATGTATGTAAATGCATATGCCACTTTCTCATACTCTCTCTCACAGACAGACAGACAGACAGACAGACAGACACACACACACACACACACACACACACACACACACAAGTATGTATGTAAACACACATTCATATCACACACACACGTAATACCTCTTCCACCTCCAAGTCGATGCACATAATAACTAGGTAGTTTGCGGTCTCTTCACACACCAGATCTGGATTGTCTGACAGAAACTTCTGTGAGTCGTCCCACCGCCGCAGCATTCCTACACACACACACACATTAGCTTTTACTTTATCTCACACACACACACAAACACACGCATTTACGTACAAACACACACTCACCGAAGTGTTTGATCTGTTTCTCGTGTTTCTCCACAAAGCTTTTGTGTTTCTCCTCCTTTTCCTCTTCCGTCTCGGCCTCCTCCGACTTCACATTCACTACACTCTGAAACACACACAAACACTCTTCATCCTCATCCTCATCTGAGAGCGAGTGGAGTGTGTGAGAAGTACCTTACTGAATCCCTCTTTACTGAGCGTGTCGACGTTCCAGGGCATCTTCTTCTCCTCGCGCCGATGCTCCTCCACCTTCTTCAGACAGGAGCGTTCCTCCTTCTTCAACTGCTTCTCCTCCGCCTGGGCCTGCAGCAGCTGATCTTTGCCCTCCTCTTTCGAGACGATGCTGAGGTCCTGCACTCGCCGCTGCACCTCCGCCAAGCGCCGCCTGCTCTCCGTCAGGTCCTTTTCCAGATCATCGCCTTTCTTGTTGAAGGCCTCCATTCGCTCCACCCGAGCCTGAGGAAGTGAAAAATACAGTCATTCGGCAATTATTACCACATTTCACATTATTTAAAAAAGCAATTGTGAAAGCTTTGTTTCACTTTAGGATTTTTTATAATGAAACCATAGCAGGGTTTAAAATGTTAACTGCTACTGTTTAAAAATTATGACAATTGTAATGAATAAAATGTACAATACCAAGTGGGTAATGAATAAAAATAGTTTCACTTGCATCACAGTTTCCATTGGAACAAAACACTCGAATAGACCACAAACCGTTTATGCAAAATAAACACAGTAGCCACTCAATTCTTGCCAATACAATTATGAGTAACTGTGACAATATGCTAAAAAAGCAAAAGTAAACAACACACAATGCAGTTATAGACACAATTGTGCAGGAAAACTAAACGCTGCTGATCACTGACCAATCATCATCATCAGTGGCCGACCAATCACCAGCCAGCGCCAAACCAGCTTCTTTCTGTTGCTAAGGTTACAGATAGTTTTTTCCCTTGTTCAAGGAATCCGCACGGGAAGAGTGGAGACGTTTCAGAAGAAGGAATTAAAACTGACTTACAGTAAGTCTATGAGAGTCTGAACGACAATAACAAAGGTAGTTGATTTAAAGAGAAAGCGACTTTATGGGGTGCGTTTCTTTACGTGGAAATTACACTTAACAATTCACAACGTGAACACGGAACGAACCTATCGTTTCGATAATATTACAGTAAGCCAGTGTGTGTGTGTGTATTTATTGTGGATGTGTGTGTTGGTGAGGGTGTGGTGTGTGTGTGTGTGTGTGTGTGTGTGTGTGTGTAGTCAGTGGGTTTATCTGAACCTGGTGCCTCCAGCGGAACAGACTCGGTGTGTCTATGTTCGGATGTGTATCGTCTTCATCGTCAGACACTTCGATATGGTCCCACACGCTGTAATCGATGGTCGCCATGGTCGATGATTAATCAATACTGCCGAGCGTCTTCAGCGCGTCGCTTCCTTAAATCAACGACTCCGTAGTTTTCTGGAACTCTCCTTGACTTCCGGTTGCCTTGTCGTCATCCGCAAGGGCCGGATACGGATATACGTCATCCGTCTAGACTTGTTAGTGTTTGAATTGCCTTCATACATATATATATATATATATATATATATATATATATATATATATATATATATATATATATAGATAGATATAGATATTCATAGATAATGAAAATAGACGTTTAGTATTATAATTTGTGGTAATAATGTGTAACACACTATTAATATAATGCATATACGTACTATGAACCCAAATATTTATTAATTTATATAGACTTAATGGGGCTCTTTTCAGTGTATAATAAAAAGAAGCTGCCACGTTGGCACGTGTAACCACACTAAAACAGACTGAAACAACACTATTACAATATAAGACCTCAATCATTTTTTATCACATACAACGTACAAGGCAACTCCACATTCCCGACAGAGCTGAAAGCTGTTGAGGTCGTCTTGTATACAATTGACTTTGAGTTTAATGAAAAAATTTTAAATAAAAATAAAAAACCGGTGAAACCAATGTTGGTCAATTTTAAATAGTGTAAATCAGAAACAAGCCATTGTGAGACCTAAACGCCACCTAGTGGCCAATCAGAGTTAAGACTCACCTGAGATATTCAGACACCTGAGACAACAGAATCTCCCCTCGACCTTTAGTGGCTTTTATTCAAAATGCTTTTGTGTGACTATACAGCCTTTTTGTATATAGGTTATGTGTGACTATACAGGTTTTGTGTGGCAAAAGTACTGTTAGCAAAATTAGTTAATGTTATGATGCAATAAGCTAAATAATATGTGCTTCTTTTTATTTATAGCCACAGTCTACAATGTAAGTGCTTCTGAAAGCAACAAAAACTAACTAGAAAGGGCTGGTTGGTTGGTCCAACAGTTTGTGATACCTGGGCACTGTGTGTGTGACCTTTGACCTGCAGTGTGGGGACCGTCATGGTTCGGAAGATAGTGTCAGCCAAACATCCTGAACGTCACTGAGACTCTCGAAGAACAGAGAAAGTGTCCACCTCAGCATGTGTGATGGATCTCCATCTTTCCTCCATGCTGTGTAATATTCTTGAAACGTTTTTTTTTTTTGCTCTACATTTTTCCCATGCTCACTTAGGGTATTTCCATTGATATTGTGATATGCTTTAAATATTTCTTTGATTTTAGCTGTAAGAAATAAGAATTCAAATTTGCCACGTCTGACTAATAAAGGTTTTCTTATCTTATCTGTGCACTGCCAACAATTACACCAGAATGCTTGCAGAATCTTTTCTTATCTCTTATCTGAGATAAGAGATTGTCTAGAAAAACGATCTTCTCAATTCAACAAAACAATTAAATCAAGTTTTATTTGCAAAAATAGTTATCCCACTAATCAATTTTCTCCTGCTTAGAGAATCAATTCAAGACCCAAATATTAAGACTTAATGAGGATATCAGTGGGGGAAAAGGACCAGTTCTTACTCAGACTTGCTCTTCCGCACCAAACAGCTCAGCTGGATACAGACGGTGCAGGGAAGAGTTAATGCATCTGTAAATCCCTTTGGTCCAATATTACTGACTTATAATTATCAACCACCCTTAGCAGCCATCCTGGAGTTTAGCATGGCGTCCGTCTTCGATGTTCTTCACATGACTGAATTGTGAAGTCATGACTACATTAAACCTTCTGTTGGGTTTTTTTGATGAGTGATAAGATGAGTTTCTCTTGGTTTTACTCTGTATTTAAAAACACACTCTTGTCTATTACTCACCAGAATAATAATTGGATTTTGGGAAACACTAAGAAACACAACAAGAGTTCTTTATCGGAATCAGTCTGATAAATTAAACCTGTTGAAAACCCATAATGTCTCACCTCCTCATCCGGTCTAGACTGGTAGATTTAAAAGATAAACTGTATGCACATTTATATTATCTTTTATATATATATATATATATATATATATATATATATATATATATATAATAAAATCATATATTTTTATTAAAATAAACATTATAAATAAAAAATATTATTTATAATGTATAACCATTATTATCCAAGCAGGAGAAAAGTATCAAAATCATTCTGGTCATAAAATCAAAGCACAAAAGCAAAATACAACGCTTTTCCATTTTAATGGTGACATTTTATTTTTATTTTAAAAAACATCTTTTTGAAAATACCTACGTTAAAATACCCTCTTGCTTTCATACAGTCTGTGAAAATGATCTTAAAACCACTTTAATAAAAAATCTAAACTATCTGAATTTTAGAAAAAAATATTTAGTAAAAAAAATGTACAACTTTGTCGAGTACAGTGAGTAAATAGTGTGAGTAAAGCATTTGCTGCTGCTGCATGTGTGTGGAGTGCTCTAATAAGCCATTGGAAGAGTTTTCTGTCAGATTAAACGGTTTACTCCACAGCCGTCAGTGATGAAGATGAGGCACAAGTCTTCATCACTCGTCAGTCACTGTAAATTCTGCACGTTTATGACCTTTTCTGCTTTTTAAAGCTACGATTCATTGTCACTGAAGCGAGTCTGCCTCACTTTTACCTCAGAATTCAAGAACATTCTACAAACATTCTTTATTATAAAAATAAATACATCTTCCAAATTCAAAAAATTCTATTAAAAAAAAAAAAAACTTAACAGTCGTGTTACCAAAATGAATAAAACCCTGCGGTTCAAACCTCAGCACAGACAGTTTAAAATTCTACGAGTTTTCTAGTGTTTTGTCTGACAGTGAAAGCTAAAACCGGACTGCGAGGTGAATGTGATGGTGAGACTGAACCGTTCTGGCTCTCACAACAAAAACCAGATAAAAAGCAAGTCTCTTCCTCTCGGGCCTACAGCTGCAAGCTGGCGGTGGTCGGCGAGCCGATGTTTTTGGGCGGGGCCAGATCCAGGAGGGCGTGAACGGTTCCGGCCAGCTGAGAGAGACCCCGCCCCTCCAGCACGTGCAGCGGGAGACACAGCTGACTCTGAGGAAACACACGGCACAGGACACACACAAGGACGGGGAGAAGATGGCCGTGTCAATGGAAAAACCGATATAAACTGAAAAATGTGAGGATTAAAAAAAAAACGACAATGACAATAAAAACACGTGATGTACAAATCAAGAAGAAACAAAGGAAAAGCAAAGGAAACTGAAGGGAAGTGATTTGATTGGACGATCAACAGGTCACCAAGAACCTGCTGAGCATCGTGTTGCTCATTCCTTCTGGAATGTTCTGTGGAGTGTGTAGGCTTGCACGAAAAGTTCCACTGAGAACTGGTAAACACATTTCAAGACTTTATTCGAATAAAGATTGCTTATGAAAAATGTGCAGCACATTCTGAGATTGTCAGAACATCAGTGGTAGAAAAAGTGACAGCCACACACGGGGTCCATCATCCACAACATGCAACAGATCATCGGCGTCCACCATCTTCACGTGAAAGAAAGCCAGAACGAAAGAGTCTGTATCGCGGCTAGAACTGAGGCTAGTCCCTCATATAGGGCTGGACAACAATACCACAACAATAAATATCATTCATATACTGTATAATTTAGAGAAAAATTTTTTTTGGTCTGTGAAATAATAAAATGTTTCTTATTATTTGAAGAAAAATTAAATTCAAATAACAAAAGTAATATAAAGCAAAATAAAAGAGCATGAAAAGATGTGTTGAAAAGATGTGTTACAGTGTATTTTATATAAGGATCAGACCAACTAAGATGTGAGTGAGACGGAGAAGAGATTTTTTTGTGATTTTGTATGAAACAATTGATTCATTTTAACTCATTTTTGTCACACTTTAGTTCAATTGAAGTTTTTTTGTTTTAATTACAAACATAAGACAAAGAAGCTGCATAGGGGTCACGCTGTAAAAGTTTGGAAAATTTGGAATGTTATCAAGATGAAAAGTACAAAGAAAATGTATACAATGAAAATGCAATCGAACAACAAGCTTCAAAGTAGTGAGCTAAGTAATAAAAGTAGTACAAATAATAGTAAAAATGCATATACGGTATAAGAATATAATTTATGTTGCCGTACTGTCCAGTCCTACTGTGAAATGAGACAGATGTGATTATTGGTAAGATTCTAACAAGATGTTTGATTTTAACAAAATGGAGTTTCCTCTAGCTTTTGTGTCTTATAGTCTTCAGGGTGAGAAAAAAACAACTGGTAAAATTCCATTTAAATAATCAAACGTAACCATAATGACACGCTTGAAGTTGTGTTCTCTGGTTCGATGGTGGAGTTTCAGAATTACGCCACAACCACTAAAGGATCAATCTCACATCTTTGGAGAAATGTGCAGCTACAAAAGTGCCAAAAAACATCCATCTTGTTCCTGTAAGTACATCCTTCTATTTCCTACAATAAGTGAACTTTGCTTAGAACGAATCACACTTCCACCTACAGTATCAAAACTAAACGTATGTAAAAACGTACGCGTGTAAAAACGCTTGAGTGATTTAAAGTGCAGGCAGCAGGTTGCAGTAGAACACACATAGCAGCGACATGACGGACAGGTAGAAAAGAGCAAATCCTGCCAGCTGATTGGAAGGGGCGGAGCGAAGAGGTGGAGCCAGGGAGAGTAAGGCCTCCACCAGCCTGAACACACAAGACTCCTCCCCTTTCATCAGCTCCGCCGCCGAACACAAACTGTCCTGCCGTGCGGCGAGAAAACGAGTGAGAATGGATCACAAAAAGGTTTAATGAAATGAGAGAGGGAAGGAGAAAGAGATAGCGTTAGTTCTAGCAGGAGTCAATCATGTGACATGTTAAAAGCCCAGGAAGAAAACAGTTTTTACAAACATGTCCTTTTCAGATTAGACTGAGATACCGACACCAGACAGTGAAATACCTGAGGAACTCCAATCCTGCGACAAGCCTCCAGGAAGTTCTCCACGTTCCGTCGACACTTGGCCATTGTCAGCTTGGGCTGGAAATAAGACAATAATTACCATGTCCAGAACAACCCGATGGCAATAAGCCGCTGCTCACCACTGCTGGGGACGGGACGTGGATGCTGGGTATGGATCGAGGGCGAACGTGGTTGGCCAGGTGGCACAGTACGACCCCATCGGTCAAGGCTGCTCCAAGATCAGTGGGTAAGGACACTTTCAGTCGACACTCGATATTCTACAAATGGAGACAAGCTGTTATTATCAAGAACTCATATGATCGCTGTGAAGTGTAACTGATTTATCACATTAGTATGTCATTTTTAAGTGTTATTTTCCATCAGCTTCACTCGGATCTTTATCAAACGTGTGTGTGAAGGAGTGTAAAAGAGGGAGAAACCTACAAAAAGTGAGAACCTACACAGTGGACTTCTTACTAAATTCTGTATTTACTAACTGATGTAACAGTTGAATGGACACACCCTTCTAAGCTGATCTATCTGCTCCGCCTCTTCTCTGCTAGGTGCTTGTGTGGGCGTGGCTTCAACAGGATTCTCCTTATGTTCACATGATTCTTCATAAAAAATAAAAAAAAAACACACACAGCAAGGTCATAATGTTAAAACAGTTGTTTATCGCTGATTGCATTGTATGAATAAATAAATAGTTGTTCTTTCTTGATAAGGATTGCTAGTAAACTAAACATAATAAAAGCATGGTAACAGTTCCGGTAGCTTTACAGTATTAAGTATTCAGGAGTCTTTACAATATTAAACTAAAATCTGGTAGCTGAACCTTTTTTCTTCTCCTCTCGCCGACTCAGACGGAACAGGTAACTCTCAGGACGCGGTGATGGGCTACATGACGTGGCTCCGGGACATGTGGGAGACTGGAGAGCTGCAGAACACAAGCAGTGGTCACAGTGGGACGATGCAGACGGTCAGAACAGCTGATGGGACCGTTCACGTACCAGTGGAGGAGTTACAATCGACACCATGCTGGAAGAAAAAAAAAAACATGAAATAATGTGAGATAATTGAAGAAAAGGCTTTCGTAATAAAGTCTGTACTAGTCAAGGTTAATTCTACAAATCCCACATTACTGAGTATCTAAAAATATAAGCAACTTGTGATAGTGCGGGACAAGTATTCTATCGCTGGCACTTTTTTGCACATTTGAGTTTGACTGAGACTGACGTTTTGTTCTTTTTAATCTATTTTGTTCTGCCATTTTGAAACATTGAAGTGTTCAATATTAATTTCTATTTTAAGAAATAAAACCTCAAAAATATAGAGTTTCTTGTTTTTCACATTTCTTTATTTTTGAACCCAAATTCAGTACGAGTAAAACACAAGTTCTTTTAAAATTGTATACAACTTTTACTCAAGTTTTCTTGGAACTTCTTGGGACTTGTAATGGAGTAAATTTTCACAGTAAGGTACTTTTACTCAAGTATGGTTTCCGCTGGCTCTTTACACCTCTGCTCTCAGTAATATATATACACGTAATTAGAGCCTAAATATTTATTTAAACTAAATTTGAACAGTCAAATCATGAGAGTGACATCATGAGACAGTAGAAACATTTTGAACATTTATAGAACAAATAAAAATAGCACAGTTATCTTTTAAAAGTCCAAAAGCGGGGACATTTTATGTGTGTTTTGTGTGTACACGCATCTTTATGCTGTAAGAGCCACAGTAATGGGGTGTTGTAAGAAGACCACCAACAAGACAGACCACACCCAACAGGATGACAGTGGAAAGAGGAAATAGACTGAAAGGGATGTCCGGGTGCTAATAACACTTCTTTAGATCCTGTCATTAGCTATAGTGATCTTGCTTCCATCTCCAGCAACCTGCAGCGCACCTTCCTCTCCACCGTCAGTCAAACAAACACCTAACACTTGATTTGAATCAGCAGAAACTGGTCTCTCCACTGCCTCTATCTGCTAACCTATCAAACCCAGAAATGCTTGGGATCTTTCATCAGAACTTCGCCAACTTCGCCAACCTTGTTCTATTTTCACAAACCCTGGACAAATTAAAAACTAGAAAATGAGAGTAGACATAAAGATCAAGACAGTTTCCGCCTTGGTGTAGAGTTAGGTTAGATGATCCAATCTCGAACCAGCTGGTTACAAAATTGTAGTGTGAACCAGAACCTAATCTGGCATAGAGTGTGTGTGTGTGTGTGTGTGTGTGTGTTCACTTCACTGCTTGGACGGTTGAATTGCTCTGCTGTGGAGAGACCAGTGAAGTTATCCACTGTGAGATGATTAATGGTTTAATATTGATATTTGTAATACTTTATCATAAAACTCTATCTATATATTACCCATGAGTCTAACTGTCCGAGCACCGCTTTAGAGATCTACACTTACAAAGAGATTCTAGGTATATTTAAGTGACTTGAGACGTTGGGGAATGAAGATGAACAACATATGAGAACAAAGCAGAGATGAAGAGCTTTGATTTGGGCGCAGAAGTCACATTAAATCAAAATAAAACTCCCATCAGCTTCTGTCCCTCTAGCTTTGTGTGAAACGCAGACGTGAAAATGTGATATTACAGTAGTCCATGGAGCGGTGGAGAGGGCTGGAGGCGATAATATCATGAAACTGGAGGCGTTCAAATATCTCGAGTCGAGGAGCAGGTCAAGGAAAACTACTGCTCAATGCCACATGGACATCCACATGTGCATTGCAGCTGTGCTCTACAGCTAAAGTTCTGTTACATGCCGGTCTGTGAGAATGTGCTGTAGTTCAGAGATGTGCAGATTAGATAAACCGCACTAGCTGCAGGTCGCTGATACTCTTTATGTAGTCAACTGGAGTGTTAAACTGAGAAAAGTGTTGAGTAAATCAAGACTAGAGGAGCCCATAGTAAGACGATTCACGACAGTATCACCATAAATCAAAGGACAAGGAAAGAAAATGGCAAAGTCTGGATTTAACCCATCCAGTGAAGAGAGAAGTTCAGAAAAAGATGTGTGTAGAGTAGTAGACTAGGCCGCTTCTACTCACTTCACTGTCTGCTGGGTTGAGCGTCGCCGGCATTGATGACAACTTTGGCTGAATACACGAGAAAAAAAAAAAAGCGTCTTCATGTCACAGCGGCCACAGAAACACACAGCTCCCGAGCTCCGATCCGCCTTTGCTCACCTTGGTCTGATTCACCGGTGTTTCACTGGTCCCGGGACGCATCTTCTGCCTCTCTTCATCATAGCGCAATGCTGCTAGATGAGCTTCTCTCCTCACTCGCTCCACACCGCTCCGCTAACAGACACAGAGGTCAATATTCAAGCTCAGATGTGGCTCTGGACTGAAGCAGAGTAAGGCAGATGTTTACCGAAGCAGCTGCGGCATCGGATCCAGCGCTGAAAGAGAACAGAGATAAGGCTCAAAAACATTCCATTTCACTTATAAATGAGTGATAAAAACAGTAGCCTCCCACTTAAGTGCGCAGATTGAACCAGAACAGGGAGGGGCCTACTTAAGGTTGACCACTCCCAACAGTCTTAGAAACCAAGCACAATGAGTCTTAAAGCTGCAAAATTATCTCAAAGATGAGTTCCAGTAAGACGATTTGAAAGAACCATATTATTTTAAGAATATAATGTATTATTACAACAAGAATTCTAATCTGCCCAGCTTACAGTGTTTTAACCGTTTTAATTTTTCGGTTTGGATCGGTCGCTGTGTGGCTAACATTTCAATAAAACATTAAAATAATTCATAATTTCAATAAAAACATTCATGCATGTCTGCCTCCGGAATCATTATTTAGAGAAATAAAAGAGGACACAACGCAGAAGCACACCGCTACATAAATACATGTTTGAAATATGCGCATATAAGCACCCCCCAAGATTTTGAGCTTCTAAAATTGGAAAAAAATTGGTACTGATATTCACGTAAATATGATAGTTTTAAAATCGAGATCCTTAAACAAGGAAAAAGACATGTTCAACCGGGAATGTGCACTTTACACTTAAGCAGGGGACCACTGCAGATGAAAACTGTTAGTATTTCACTGTTGAAAACTAATTCAATCATGTGCACCGGTTGTATAAGGAGCCCTGGCTTCGTGAGCTGTCAGATCTCAAGTCTCTGGATGGACTGGTTTGAACTGGTGAAGCCTGGAAAGATGAAGAAGAGAGTTTGTGTTGGCTTAACCAGAAACAGAAGGCAGTCAGCCTCAGTTCTCCTCACCTCTCTAGTGATTCGTCTTTCAATGTACGCCATGAACTGACAACTGAGGCTTGCAGCATCCGTCGCTTTACGGGACCGTCCTGCCTCGTCCTCCTCTTCGCCCGTATAGCTGTCGATAAAGTCTATTTGTTCCAGCTCGGCATCTACTAGAGGAAGAGCACAGAAGATCAGGTATATTGAGCAGATCATCAGATCTATGTGGCAGATGTCTCACCAGTGCCATTGGTCACGTGAGGTCCGGCCCGGTGTTCCTCTCGTCCTCGTCTCTGACGTTGCTCTCTGTTAATGTCCACCACTCTCTGTGCAAGGTCGGACCACTCGTCTGATGGCTGTGTAATTACAAACATGACCACATGAGCTTCGTCACAGTAAATTATGAACGATTTGATGTATTTAAATGCACTTGCCTCGTTCCCAGACCACCTCTTATCTCCACTGTCCACGCTGTTGAAGCCGGAGTCCAGCGCTCCATATGGACGGCCAGAGTACAGCTCCTCCGCACTGACCGGAGGAAACACATCAAGATATTTCTAACCACAAGAAACTGTTTGATATGCAGTTTATGGACATTGCTAATGAGGATTGCTGGCTAGCTAGACACACACACTTTATTTACTCGAGAATTCAATTTCCAATTTAAATTATACATGTATATATTATTATCGACTTATATAATTATTATTTTTGTATTTGAAATTAATTTCATTACGAAAACACAAACATAGTTAATACAAGTTTAATTTGAACAATATGAAATATAAAATAGTTTACAATGAGATCAACAATGAGAAACGTGAAAGCACATGAACAACCAGGGACAGCAATGCTAAAACTTTAAACAGTGGAGGAATGAAACCTGACACGCGTCTGTCGCAGTCCTGCCTTATTTACCTGTGGAAGCCATTAGGTGCTTCTCCGTTTTAGCCAATGGTAAAACAGTTTTTTAATAGATTTGTGAGTGAACGTGATTTTGATTGTCTTAATGTTTGAATGCATGTGAGAAAACAAGACGATACATTTGAAAGTGTATTAACACACGCATTCTGTCTCTCTCCATCGCTACTTGTCTCAGCATTAAGATCTTTCTTTCGGCATGTCTCAAATAGTCTCACTTTCCATCTTCTACTTTTTCCCTCATTCTCGCTTTCCACCTTTCAACACTACTCCATTTCTCCCTTTATCTATCACTCTCTTGGACTTTTGTTTGGAGAGGAGCATCTTCCTGCTCCTCTCTCTTTATCGCTCTGATTTTTTTTGGAAATCTCTTCCAGTGGGTCATTTCCTTCACTGCACCATAATTCTGCTGAGAGTCTAGGCAGACGGAGCAGATGAACACATATATCTGATTTCAAGAACTTGACACGTAACTCACCAGGATCCGAATGGCAGTGGCCGCCTGTCGTAGTCGGGAAGGTCTGACGCGGCTTTGCACGCTTCCATGTTCAGGTATTTGAATATGTGAATCTTTCCTTTAATACAGATCTGACAGAAGCAACAGAAGCAAAGGTCTCAGAATCTTCACAAAGCCCTTCCGGCCGAGCGCTTACCTGTGCGGGTGGACTCTGAAGAGGGTTGTTGTCCAGAATGATGCTCTGGAGGTTTCTGAGGTTGCGGTAACATACCGGGATCGTCGTAACCTTGTTACAGGAAAAGTCCAGCCTGACCAACGGCAGCTTGGCCAGCTCTACAGTACAAGAGAAGAACATTAAGAGAAGAAGAGGTTGGTTGGCAGGGAGGTTGCTGTCTGACCTGGAGGCAGGCGAAGCAGGTGGTTTCTGCGGATGTTGAGGTCCCGCAGCGCCTCCAGCTGACCGATCTGAGCAGGAAGCATCTGGATCTCGTTGCAGCTGACATCCTTCAGGGAAACACAGGTTAGGAAGTGAACAGAAGTGCTGATGAGGAGGCAGGATCTCACCAGTTCTGTGAGCTGTCTGAGTTTGCCCAGGTCCTCGGGCAGCGCCACCAGCTTGTTATTGCAGGCCAGCAGAACTTTGAGCGGCAGGTGGCAGAGCGGAGCAGGAAGTGTGGACAGCTGATTCCGACTGCACAAAGAAAACCAACAAAACATCAAACCCACTCAGAAATGACCCATGTAATTATGAGAATGAAGATAAGTGAAATGTGGAATGATCTATCTTCATACATTCACAGAATTACACAAAACAAAAGAGTAAACGAGCATAACGGATGTCTAATTGTTGGAGAGTGTGTGCCTTTGTTCTGTCTCTATTTTAAATTACATGTATCAGAAACCCAAAAGATTTTAGTTGAAGTAGATATCTGTATGTATTATTGAAAAATAAATTAATCAATAAAAAAAAAAAAAATCAAGCCAGAAAATCTGAAAACATTAATAAACACAAACACGTCTCTCTCACTCCACCTCTCCTTGTCTCTCTTTCTCTCTCCATCTCTCCATTTTTGTCTCTCTATCTCGCTCCTTAAAAACTATTCAAGAAGTTCATAAGTTCACACACCCATCTGTTTCAACACACACTAACTGAGCTGGGCAATAAAATCAGTCCCTGTAATTACTGTAAGAAACACTTAGTAACAACAGAAAAATAAGTCCATATATTTAGAATGCATTTAAGTATTTTTCCTGCTCTTAGTCTAAATGCCGACGTCACTTTCATAGCTGGCTGGTGACTTAAGCCCTCATGTGTCCGTAGCTTCCAGCTTCATGAGTTTATCTGATTGGCTGACCAGTTTGTCAATCAAATGACAACCATGGTGAGAATCACTGTCATTTTCATTTTTTTTTTTTATATTGAACGACGTTTATTTATATTGCTAATGTCAATTTACTCATAGCTGGGTTGACTGTGATATTGAGTCTTTTCACATCAAATTCACCGTGCTTTCTTGTGTTCTTCACGCGTCACATTACAGAGACTGAAGGGCTGAGCACTGGAATGAGTTGGCGGTTTTCCTAGATGCCGAGCTTGGTGTAAGATGATAGTAATGCTGCAGGCCTTCCGTCATGTTCAGTTCTTCTGGCTCTGGCTGATGTGATGGCTCTTCTCGTTCTCTCTGTATGTGATGTGGCGTATGAGGTCCAGGACTGTACTGTACATCCAGGGTTTTTGATTGGGGAAGTTGTTGTGTTGTCAACACATTGTGTAAGATCTTCACACAAGCATCGGCTATTATTAAGTCATTTTGGCCTGACTATTAAAGGATGTTGTTTTGTTTTTTTAAACATGTAACATCAGGTGGACCCAACTGCCAGATTAAATAAAATGACTTCTTGAAAATTTTAAATGCATCATTATCAAAGTACTTTTCTGTGTGGCTGGTTATAAATGCAACTATAAACATAATGAACAATTCTTTAATGGGCAACGTGTCGTTTCTGAATGTTGTGACATTTTTCCATGCTTTATGGCAGTTATAATCTAAAGCTTAGGGAGTTAGACTTGCAATCATGAAGTGGCAACTGTCCTATCCCAGACCAGTAGGTACCATCACTAAGTGTCCTTGAGCGAGACAGTGACCCTCAAATGCCCCGCACACTCGGTCCAATAAAGCCTCTAGTGGCCACATTTGGCCTTCAACTCACTGTGTTACATCACTTATGTGTTTTTAATTTGACTTAAAACCAGTTGCTAATGACCAAAAATCTTGCAGAGAAAACCATTTTCATGGAAGCATCTTCTGCGTGGTCATCAAAATGACGGATTCCAGTTGTTTCCACTTTTGGCTGCTAAACACTGACAACAGAACTGTTTGCTGATTCAAACCCAAACATTCTCACCCAACAGAGGAACACAATGTCTTTTAAATTAATACTTCCTCACACTTACAAAGCAACTGTGTGTTCTCTAGTCTTTTTATCTCTGTGTCAAATTATGAACACGGCCTCAAAGTTAGCGTGCACGGCTAACGATAGCACTTTTCAGGATCACTTTCAAGTGTGATGTTATAATCTTATTCAAAGCCACACTACAATAAAAACAAACACACTCATGAACAAACAAAACTAAAAAGGTCTGTACACATAACAGTGCAAACAGTCACTTATTAATTTTACAAAAAGATACTTTAACAAATTTTAACACATTTACATTTACATTTGCTACATTTACTGCATTTGGTCGGAGTTATCTCATTTCCCTTTTTTTAACAGAACAAGTATTATGACGAAGCACTGGAAAATATGCAAACTACAAAGACAGCTTTTGTATCTTCAAATCCTTGTGGTAAGTTTGTATTGTAGTTTATAGATTAAACTCCCCCGACTGACTTTAGACTGGGAATAGAATAGTGTGGGCGTGTGACCATAAGATTGCAGGTTCAAATCCCAAGTGTCCTTGGGAAAGCCCCCCGGGGGTCACGGCTCACAAGCCCCCCCGCGGGTCACGGCTCCAGCCTAAAAGCTGCTCTGTAAAAGCTGGCAGAGTTTTCTAAAACTCATGTATTGAAATGTCGCTCCGAAATATGATGCCTATAGGGCATATTTTACGGCATCCATAAATTATAGCCTGATTAACAAACTATGTTGAAAATGATACAATCTTGAAGATGAAAATGGGGTTTTAGTTGCAGTGCAGCAGTGATTGTCACTAAAACACAATGATTATTTTTCCCATTTAACCACAAATACCATGTGTTTTTGTTGCTTTTTTTTTCGATATAATATACTAATAATATAATAAACACCCACTGTTTAGATCTGTGCATCTAAAAGTCCTGATCCAAAGCTAAACTATGAGAGAACAACGACTGGACTTGTAGAGTCACGGCAGTGATGCCAGCAAACACGGTGCTTGGCTAGAAAAGCACGTTTCATTATCTCCACATGACGAAACACGCCCGATGTCTGATAAAATCATCAAATGCTACAGGCTGATCGAAAACACAGCGAGTGTTCCTCATCACGTGTTTCTACAGCGGAAATGTGAAATAAATAGTATGGTTTCTGACCTGATGTTCAGATAGGTGAGGGACTGCAGGTACATCAGACTCTCCGGCAGCGAGCGCAGACAGTTCTGGTACAGGTTCAGCTTCTCCAGAGACACAAACATACACACTTCCACTGGCAGCTCCGGCAGACGGTTCCGTGACAGGTCTGTGAAGAGAGGACATGGAAGACTGGAGGTCACCGTTTTTAATAGTGGTCTTGTTCCTGATCGGATGTTTTGTGATGGTCCACGATTACAAAAAGCACTTTGTGAATAAAGTCAAGCTTAACACTTGAAATTTTTCCACATATAAATCTCTGTAAGGTCAGTCTTTACAACATTATATATAGTTAGTATCATATCATGGCGAATTGGCTATTGTTGTTCATGCTCACGTTGTTGTTGACTCATTTTTGAGATATTTTAAGCTAGTCACTTGGTGATGCAGTTCGAGCCCCTGGAGATTCAGAAAGATCTTCCCGAGACAAAGAGAATGACACCGGATACGAGTTTCTAGTCCGTTTCATTCCAAAGATCAGGGTGTATCTGTAACCCACGGCAGTCAGACACGCTGCGTTTTACCGGACACCGTTATTATGTTGAGTCACGAAATGGATTTAGCAATATCACGGTGGAAAACAAGTCCCGACATGAACAACAAACAACAATTCACTACCGCAAGGGTGGGCAAGACCCCATTTGTATTAAGTTGTGCTAAAATTTATTTTTTGTAATGATAAAAACACCAGAATTTAAAATAGTTTTTTGCTTTGGGATTGGTTGGATTTTCCAGACAGACATTTGTAATCAAACACAGAAAAACTGCCACAGTCATTTTGCTCTATTGCCAGAGCCAAAAAAGAAAATGACTCAAACCCGTCTTTTTTTCCTGAAAAGAACGAATTGCGTAAACGCGCTGTGCCAGAAAGCACAGTGACAGCAAGAACAGATTTATCATAGAAATCTATTGTGTTTCGTTCTTCATCACGTCTCCAGCAATGCAAAGGATGTGACGCTCATTCAAACTACAGGGAGAAAGCTTCTTTCAGAAGCAGAAAGATTATAATGTTCACTCCTACTTTAGAGTTGATAAAATCCTCCATCTGTTTTTGCTTAAACGTAGTTTACCCAGTTTTGCATTTATGTCAATCTCGTGTTACCTACAAAAAAAATTCAGAAATCATCTGATCAAAAATCAAGGCAAAATTGATGAACACCTTAAAAAAACTGATGCTCGTTAGAAAAGATAATCTTCATGTTTAACATTTACGCTATATTGGTCATTGAAATTTTTTGAATGTAAAATGTAAGCATCTCATTTACTGTATAACTAATATAATTTCTGCTTTTTACTTGAATATTGCTATAAAGCATTGGTATCCTCATAATCATGGAAAATCATGGCTCACCTATCCAAACTAAGAAAAAGAAGGAAACAATGCATATTCAAAACATAGACAAAAATTGAAAAAAATAAAGGAAATCTAATTAAAGTATTTCACCTAAAGTTGGTGAAAAACAAACGTTGTATCATTTTATTTTTCACATGAAATTATGTGTGAATCGATCCCAGCATCCACAAAATCTGTATTTGACTATTTTTTTTTTAAATGGTCTGTATTTGACTATTTTTTTTTACTTATACCAAGTGTACAAACAGCCATGTAATAACCACAAAAGCTAACTTTCAGATCCACACTCTACAATTCAGCAAAGACGCGTGATTGTCCATTTTGTCGTCATGTTGAGCTCCAGATTTTGGAATCAAAATTGCCACGTGAAAGCCAAAGTGCTGCAGAAAGATTCAAACAATTTGACCCAGTTTTTTGTGTTCTGAACATTATCCAAAGCAACTGTAAGTGGCTTGTATAAAAGCTCTTCCGGTGGGGAAGACAATGATTCATTTCTCTGACAAAACCAAGCTTTCTAACAGTCTCAATCCCACACTGAACTGACAACAGTGGACAATCCGATCAGAACTGAATAGTTTCTCAGATGACGTCGCTGTCGTGCTAATAGCAAGAGGACAAACTGAGAAAGTTAGAAGAGTTTTTGGACTAGACAATTAGATCAGAGTCGAATGTCACGACTGTCTGTGTATAGAACAATATTCGGGGACAAATGTAAAGGTTTTGCACAATTGCATTTACGATCTGTGACAGAACATTGTGAAAGTTCAGTTTGTAAACCTTACGGAGATGTCTGGAAACAAAAAAATCTACTGTGATTTTCTATTTCTGTGGATGACAAAATATTATCCTCTCAACACACACACACACACACACACACACACACACACACACACACACACACACACACACACACATAGTCATTGTCAGTATGCAGAACTATAAACAATCTAAATTAAATCAAACAGTGATAAAATGCCCATTTGCACGTGACGTGAACAACATCATCACTCTCGATCTGAAAAACACACAATTGCAGTCGAATTAAACACAATCAACAGACAGATCAACACAAATAACGACCGTTGATCGACGTTTCACCTTCGAAGTGTTGATGCAGAGAGTTTGACAGGACAGTTTTACCCGAGGAATGCGATCAAACATCATCAGTAATCGCGCAAAAGTGCCGGGAAAGTCGGACTTTGTTGATCTATAAGACAATGTGTCACTTTTTGGGTGTAAAGCGTGACAACTGGTGAAGAGAAGTGACTGGACGAACCCACCCGAATGTTTACACCGTCCACACGTCTCGGCCGTCGAACTAAACTTTTGAACCTTCAGAGCAGAACCGTGCGGCTCGCTTGCTCTTACCGGCCCGTGTGGTGTCGGTCAGGTCGAGTCCGGCGGCGCTGCGCGGAAACTCCTTCAGCTTCCTGCCGCTCAGGTTCAGCGCTCCAGTGGTCGCCGCCTCGTCCAAAGCCCGTTCCAGAGTACGGTTCCAGGACGCGGGTCCAGGGGCATTCGAATCGATACGATTGTTGGTGACAGTTGCCGCTACGGGCCCGCTAGGATGGGCGACGGGGAAAGTGTTCACAGCGTTGTCCGAAGACAGCAACACCGAAGCCGCCATTACACAGAAAACGCTCCCGCTGGATCCTCGCGGGCCCCGACAGTGCGCGACGCTGTCTGTGCGCATGCGCGGAACCGAAATCGGCAGGACCCTAATCTCTCTCTACTACACACACACGCACTTAAAATGTTTCATTTTTTTAACAATGAGTATAAAGATATTTTTCAATTTCGATTAAGTTTTACTTTGCCTTCTATTATCTCCATTTTTATGTCATTAGATGCATAATTTCTGTGATATCAAATGTTTAAAATAACTTATCAGAATCTTTCTGAATCCAGAAAGACTGGAGAAAATTCCTACATCACCACCATCTTTTTCTTCCACTACAGAGGGCCATGGATCTCTGTCCAAGTCAGTAAAAAACAGTCCTGAATTAGATTATATTACGTTCTATCTTTCTGGGAAATTTTAACTGAACAAAAATGAGCAGAACAGAAATGTTGATTTGATTTGCTTTTATTTTTTTTTTTCATGTTTAGACACAAAACCTGAACCAGCAGACCTTCATTTTCCTGAAGCTTTTTTTTTTCCATTAAAAAAAAAGACAAATTCAGCTTCACCAAAATAAAACAAACAAAACTGCAAAAAAAAAAAAAAAAAACTGTAAATGGCGCTGTAGAATGTAATTGAGTTGGTCTGATACCTTTAGCAATTCATACTATTGCAGTGTTGATTTTAAACATGTCCCTCACTGAACGATTCTGTAATCATCGCCATCCTTGAGCTCAATTCAGCAACAATTTCAAAGTCCCACTCTGGCTTCCGATAAGGCACGTGAAACCATGGCGCTGTAATGAAAAACCATGATCCGTGTGAAGTTTAAATAAAAGAAACGTCCGAGTGATCTTCAATCCAACCGAGTTTCACATTCCCATCCGGATGCTCTGAATGATCTGGAATATTGCTGAAAGATGGAGAAAAGTTATTAGACAACGAAGAGCGCGAAAGACCTTATTCAGAGAGAGAAACTTCTTCAAAATATCTTAATTTAAATTAACTTGTAAGTTTAACCATACTTCAATTATACTTCGGTTGTTTATGTGACAAAAATGATCAAATTTATTTTCATTTAAGAGAGAGACAGAAAGAGAGATGTATGAAGAATAGTGTCCTTTAAACTTAAAATTACACTGTTTGGTCACTTTACACTTCAGCTACTTACCTCAACATACCAGTTTTTGCATTTGATTTTGTTTAACTGTACTATTGTTATTCATTTACCCTTTTTACACTTTAGTTCATTCATTACTTTGTCTTGCACTACATTCCCCCACCCCCTTTTTTTTTTTAACTTCATTCTACCCTCAACACGTTTCAATGCTGGTAGAGGAATGTTGTACTATGTATGTATGTAACAAATCAAATTTGAATTAGATTTTAGATACTGAGACCGGCAGAGAAACGCAGAGAAAAATGCTTGGTGTGAGAGATAGACTACGGATAGAGAAAAACGTGGAAATATGTTTATTGTTAATCTTCCCAGCCCTGTATTCACGTTCATTCTATTGAGAGAAGACGCTTGAACTGCAACAGATCAGACATTTGTCTCTATTAGAAGGACGAAACCCACCTGATCCACACACCACAAACACGAAAAGCGCCAGGAGCCACGGACCCACGACCGCCTTCTCCTCCTGGGAGACTCTCTGAGAAAACACCCACGTCCACGCAAATACAGTAGATGAGCACGTGCATAGTGAAAATACTAACTACAAGACCAGGAGCGCGGCGCAGTGATTTACCGTGGATTTGGCCACGTTGCCTCTCTGTGTGATGTTCTTGCTGTGTTTCTCGTTCGCCATGCGGATCCTCTGTTTAGCCACCATCGCTCTGCTTTTGTCTCGCTGGAATAAGAAGGAAAAGCCAAGCGTGCGTGTCTGTGCGATCAGCTGACGTGTGATTTGGCTTGAAGAAGTCGACGTGTGCATCTGAGATTCCCACTCCACCCACGTGACGTGAATGCGCACGGATCAGAAAATGGGCGGGAACCTAAACTGTAAAATAATTGGAAAAATACATCACGTACATTTTATCCATAAATATTTCCTTTGCTTTTATTATTTGCTTGTTACAAACACTGAGTGTGATTTCAGAACTAACGCGGCGAGATTGAAAAAAAAGCTTTCTCGCTGCTAACCACGCCCAAATGTGCCACGCGTTCCCGCTGGTGACTGTTATGAATCTTAAAGTACAGTAATAAACAGTGAGAGTAAAACAAACCGAGAGAAATGTGTCAGGTGGCAATTTTATTTATTGCAAACCAAACCTATTTGTCATTTATAGAGAATTATTACGTAAAAACTAGAACATTTAACAATAATGGTTCAATTCAATAATAAAACCATACAAAAACTATTGGGGATAAAATAAATTGATATTTAATGAAATAGTTTAAATATTAAATATTTGTAGTTTAAATATGTAGTTTGTTTAAAGGATGCCATGACTCTGATTAAAATAATCTTGCAAGTATGTGCGTTATCATTTAAAATTGGAACTAATTTAATTTCTGTTTTCACAAAATAACCAATATTTTCAATTCGCAGAATTAATCTACACAGTATAGCCATCTGAAAATGTGGAATTGTTAGGTACTAGTCGCCAAAATCGAGAAGGAAAAAGTTGGAGTAAAAGGAAGAAGGCGCTCAGCGTGTGTCGGAAGTGACGCAGCGTGACGTAATCGTGGGACTGTACCTCGGAACATGGCGCCCCCCACACCTCATTTAGCGGGTGAGTTGTCACACTAAAACTCAGTAAACACGTCTGTTTCAGTGCCAAGCCTGTCAATTGTCACGCAACTCGAGCTGTGCTCTCACCGCATCTGTCGTTAGTGTCGTGTGTTCAAGAATCGACACACTTTCTCATGATCTTGTCTCGCGAAGCATGTCGCATTTAAGCTCTTTTCTGTTTAACACGTGTCTTCCCTGACCCAAATCCGACATATCTTCTGTGTTTCTTTGTAGTAAATTATATTTGAGTAGACAAAAGTGATGTGCATTTATTCTGTCTTATAGCTAGAATCTATACAAGGCACATGGTTAGCATTCATGTTAAATGGTATGTTATGATAAAGTTTTTGGAGAACATTTGAACGAAACTTCTGGTGACGTAAACGGCAACATCTTAGTTCACCTTTAATTTGAAGAAACTGGGACAAGCAATGTATTATCATTTATTCAAAAGAAAACAGAACAAAACAAAACACGTGCAGAAGTTAATTAACATGCATCTAATTAGACGTACACACACTTGCACATGAGATGCTTATAAAATGCAAATAAAGATTCATCATGGTCAAAATTAGACAAACACAACAACAATACAGACAGATGAACATTAATGTGTAGATCATGATGTCACATTGTCTTTAAGTAGTTTTACATTAATTATTTTTCAATGATTTCATGTGTTTTATGAGTCTTGTTTGTATTTGCAATGTACTTTGGTTTTACTGCTTAAAACGCACGTGATCATGTTTGTTGTTGTTTGACACTTGTGTAAAAAAGTGTCTTTTTTTTTTTTTTTTAATTTATATAAATACAGTATTTTCTGGATTAAAGCCGCTACCTTTTTCATAGGTTTTGAACCATGCAGCTTATACAAAGGTGTGGCTATTCTACGGATTTTTTTCCACCGCTAAGCACACACAATTTTTATTATTAAGTTTTAATCAGCAAAGTTGCTAGTGTTAAAATAGAGGTTAGGAAAGGATCTATTTAGTTACATACATGTACATTTACAATTCAAAATCGTTCTGTTCCTGTAGTAAATACAGTGAACCCTGGTTTATCGCGGTAGATAAGTTCCAAGCCCGACCGCAATAGGTGAAAATCCACATTTACATATTTATTTAGCACTTAAGCAGACTTTTAAAACACTTTTTCGTAGTATTCTTCATTAAAGTAATGTTAACAAACATCTCAGTACAAAAATCACAGGATCAGATGTCAAGTAATAATGGCAAGTAAGTGCACAACATAAAAAAACTATAGATTGTTAAGCAGTATGTACTAAAGATTTTAGATTCATGCGGTACAACGGAACGAATGTCAATCAATAAAACAGTAAGTGTTTTATTGTTTTATGCACCACGTATAAAACTAAAAAATTATGCTACCAGTACTTGAAAATTTCATACATTCATTCATTTAACGAATGCAAGCAGAAAAAAAAAATGACACCACGTAAAAACAAAAATTGTTGTGTACAGTAACGGATTGAAATATTCATATATAATATACCCAGCTTCTTGCTAGCACGCGTCCGTGGAGATATTAATTTTCACTTTTTGCCCACTGCTCCGAGTTCGTGGCTGATCGGATGGGTTAAATGCAGAGAAAAAAATTTCCCCACTGAGGGACTAATAAAGGTTCAATATTATTATTATATTATTATTATTTTGGGGTAAAGGCTCAAGAATCACATCAGCAGACCTCGTGGTCGCACGAACGTTTCAATATATTTCTTTTATAATTTATGCATACCTAATAAAAAAAATCTGCGAAGCCGTGAATCCGCGAACATATGTAATAAAGAAATAAAATCGATTCGACTGAAACCCTTGTTCCCTGTCAGGTAATGTTGTTCCCAGTAGTGTCCAGTGAACAACTGGAAAGGGAACTTTTTTTTTTTAGAGCGGGTGCGGCTTATAGTTCAGAAAATACGGTAATAAAATAAAACTGTGATGATGGATTGAAATTTTACGTTTGGCAAAAATGCAAACCGCTTGTCCAGCAAACAAATATTTAAGGTAAACTGCTGGATGCTCATTTTCTGCCGATTGGGATCTGTTGATCAAAAAACACAGACTAAACAGTGGGGAATTGTGCAAGTGCTAATTCTTAATAGAGACTAACTACTTATTGTGTGTTTGTGTGTGTATTTGGAACAGTCCGACAATCAGACGGAACCCTGCTGATGTCGGGACCCCCTGGACCACTGCAGGACTGCCAGGACGGTTCTGTTCTTCCCAGGCTAGTACTGAGTTTGATGTGGTTCTGAACTGGATTTAATGGCAGCACTGCTTGTGTTTCAGGTCTGTGGTGGTCCGGTACATGACCTTCAGCAGGGACGGAAGTCTATTTGCATGGTGCAGCAATGAAGGGTACGTGTGAGGTGTTGGACCGGGCACTCTGGCTCTGGAAAAAAACCCACCAGGCTTCTGTTTGTGTTGAAGGGTCCGTGTGGTCCGGGTGTTCAGCGGTGAGCTGCTGAAGTCTTTGGACTTGTGTAAAACGACTATGCTGGATTTTTCTCCTCGGAACACAGTTCTGGCGACGTGGCAGCCGTACTCCAGTGAGAACCACATCACTCGTCATGCACACACACACACACGCACACACAGCTACAGGCTGAAGAAAAGCTTATTTCCAGAAACACAAGACAACCCGAGTGGAGAGGAGAATCTCCAGCTGTGGGATCTGCAGAGCGGACAGTGTCTCAGAGCGTTCTACCAGAAGAAGTCTATCGGATGGTGAGTGTGTGTGTGTGTGTGTGTGTGTGTTTTGACTCTTCTATATGTGTTTGCAGGTGTCCAGTTTGGGCCGATGATGAAAGTATCGCTGTGAGAAACGTCAATAACGAACTTCAGTTCTTTGAGAAAAATAACTTTGGTAAAGAGTTATTTCCTTTTTGCGTAGCAATATTAATATATAGAATATGTCTTTGAGGTTTGATCTTCATATTAGGAGTAAAATTGAGCTTTTGTTTGTTTATAAAATTTATACTGCAATATTTATTCTTGTAATATAAGCTTTTTTTACAAGTTGTTATTTGTTCTAACTGATTGTTAGTTTCACTCTATAATAAGTCATTCTTGATTTGGTTATATTGAATTTTTGGTATGGTTTCTCTATGGTTAGATGCAATTAACTTAATTGATTGTTTATTTAATTTAGAATCTGAGCTGGATCTCTTGTTGTAAAAAAAAATTTAAGATCTATATAAGATGTGGGTTATATATCTGGCACAAAATGTGAGGTGCCTTGATTGTAATTACTCTGTTCAACACTGTAAAATAACATATGCATGGATTTCTCATTATGATTTTATTTAACTTGGAATAACTTTAGGCACTTGTACTTGCAAATGAAAATGCATATTTTTATTTTACTAAGATTATAACAATAGAAAAGCATTCCAAATACTGTACTAAGAAAGTAGGCCAAGACTGCACCAAGAAATGATCTTTCAAAACAATCGACATCAATCAAACAAATTTCATATGAATCCATTGATGGAGCAAAATAATCAACAACAAAATTTGCAGTAGCTTCGCTTTAATGTTGATATAATAATGTTAAAAAGGCTCAAACATTGCACTTGCTGCTTGCATTTTGTACTTGCTTGTATTTATATAATATAAATGTGCTAACATTGCATACTCGTTGATGAAGAAAGGAAAGTGTTGACGTTTCCCTTTTGTGGTTTTTTTTTTCTTTCCCAGAAACAATTGCGAACAAGCTTCACCTTCAGAAAGTGCAGGACTTCTCATTGTCGCCCGGCTCGCAGCCCAGTAAGGTACCAGAACCCGTGTTCTGCTTCATGGGCTGAGATGTCACACGCGTGCAGTGATCATATGTGCTGATGAAGGTGGCCGTGTATGTTCCGGGAAGTAAAGGCGCTCCCTCCTTCGTCCGGCTCTACCAGTATCCAAACTTCGGCGGCCCCACGTCAGCTCTGGCCAATAAAAGCTTCTTCAAAGCGGATAAAGTGATGATGCAGTGGAATGATAAAGGTGCGGGATGGACAGGAAGTGTGGAGTGTGTGCGCTTCATGTGTTGTTTCCGTGTTCAGGCTCTGCAGTGCTGGTGACCGCAAGCACAGAGGTAGACAAGAGCGGAGCTTCTTACTACGGCGAACAGACTTTACATTACGTGGCTGTCAACGGAGAGAGCGCCGTGGTTCAGCTCCGTGAGTACCATGACATCACACTTGTCCACATACGTTTCTTCCTTTTAACCCACCAAAAACACACTTCTGTCTGTTTGTCACAGCAAAAAACGGTCCCATCTATGATGTTTGCTGGAGCCCCTGCTCTTCAGAGTTCTGCGTGGTTTACGGCTTCATGCCCGCCAAAGCCACCATTTACAACCACAAGTGTGAGCCGGTGTTCGACTTCGGCACCGGTCCCCGCAATGCAGCGTACTACAGCCCGCAAGGCCACATCCTGGTTCTGGCCGGGTTCGGCAACCTGAGAGGTCAGATGGAGGTGTGGGATGTGAAGAAGTACAAGCAGGTGTCGAAACCCCAGGCTGAAGACGCCACACACTTCTCCTGGTGCCCCGATGGAGAACACGTCGTCACGGCGACCTGCTCGCCCCGCCTGCGCGTCTGCAACGGCTTTAAGATCTGGCACTACACCGGCACCGTGCTGCACCGCTACGACACGCCGGCCGGGAAGGAGCTGTGGGAAGTGCTGTGGCAGCCCTTCCCTGCCGGAACCTTCCCCCAGCAGGCAGTGAAGTACCAGGCTGTGCCCGGGGAGCTGGGCAGCACCGAGGCCAAACCCGTGCTGGCGTATCGGCCGCCTGCTCTGCGCAACAAGCTCCAGACGGGCTGCAGCAAGCTGGTGAGTGTGAGGTGTTCACAACTGACCGCCGGCCACAATGTTACACACATTTAGTGTAAATGTAATAACAAGCATGGAACTACTATGCAACTTCCAAAAAAAAAATTCGGACAAATTTTGTAAACATTGTTGTAGAATTTCAAGCATGGCGGGTTAAGTGTGTGTGCTTTAATTTGGGGTAATAATGAATACGCCATCATTCAGGACACTGTTAAGTTCCTGTGGCTCTAAAATAAAATAGCACTCAGATATTGAAAAAGTCAATGAATAGATGTGTGCGCTTGGTACCAATCAGTCCGAGTCTTGATGCTGTGATCTGTCTCTCAGCATGAAGAAGAGCCGCCACAAAACATGAAACCCACAGACAAGCAAATGTCCAAAGCTGCTCTGAAGAACCAGAAACGACGAGAGGCCAAAAAACAAGCTAAACAGGTTTGATGGATCGTTGCGATTTAAAAATGGCATTTTTCAAATGAGTGAATGTGGAGTTTGTGGAGTTATAATGTGCTTCACAAAGATGAGAGACGAGTGTGTGTGGTGCTCCAGCAGGAGAAGAGCGATGTGGTCCAAGAGGAGGACGCTTCTCCCTCAGACTCGTCCTCTGCTGCTCGTGAGATCAGTCACAGTCATGGAGATCCAGAGCTTGACAAGAAAATCAAAAACTTAAAAAAGGTCTGTGTTAGAGGGATGTCTTCCAGAGCTTTTTTACTTTTCTATTGTTGAACATCTTCTGTGCCCTCAGAAACTAAAAGCAATCGAGGAGCTTAAGGAGCAGAAAGCAGCTGGAAAAGTCATGCAGAAAAACCAGGTGAAACCTTTTTTCAAGTGGTTTTGCGTGAATTTTGCCTTTTTCTTATCTCACATTCTGACTTCTGGCCTACAGCTTGAGAAAATGCAGAAAGAAGCGGAGCTGCTGCGAGAGCTGGAAGAGCTGGAGTTGTAAAGTTCATTACTGATTCATTCTGTTCACCATAGTCAATAAAACGTCAACAAAACCTAACAGTGCTTGGTTTCTTTTTTTTACAACCGTTGAGAACAGACGAGCCAGCATCCCGTGCAGGACTTTTATTTTGTTGCCCTGTGAACCGGAAGTTCTCGCTCACCCGGTGTGAAACTGAAGCGGTTGCCGATTTCAGCAGAATCACGGCTGACATGAAGAAATAAAGTCAACGGGATAGAAAGAAGATACGCGGATCTCAAGTTCGTCGTGTCCAGGTGTGATTACTAACACTCTCGCCCGGGAAATGTAACGTCCGCTCGGGGACGTTGATTATGATTGAAATGTCCCGACCGGCGTTTGTGTGGGGGAGCCGGTGCGACGGTTTTGTTTGTTTGTTTTAACCCTCATAACTATCTGTCTACTTTTCTTAATAATCGGAATAATCCTATTCATTCGTTTTTCTTTGGCCTTAATAGGTTTTATTTGAGCAGTTCCGGCGTTTCATTGTTGTCGAGTATTTCGCGCAGCAGAAATTACGATTAGCGTTACGCACTTAAGCTCATCCGCGTAATACAGTAATGTAGGTTATTTATAACTTTAATATATATATTCTAACTATGCTATATAAAGTGTCAATAATAACGCACATGACGTCATCTATTCTGTGTGCGTGCGCGTGAAAAAAAAACAGGTTTCAGCGTGTGAGACGCTTCAGTTCATTCCATCATGTTATGCTCTATTTCTGATCTTCCAGGTTCTGCTTGAGTTGGATTGATTCGGGATGTGGCGGTTGAATTCTGGTTTCCACTGAACCAGGACGGACACGAGGTGCTGGATCAGAAGACGAGCTGTGAGGTTCCATCATGCCTGTGAAGAAGAAGAGGAAGTCGTCTGGTCCGGAAGAGCCCCTTATCCACAAATATAGAATCAGCAGGTACCATGACCTTCCTCTCATGACCTGGTCACCACGTTCTTCATCTGTTTGTTCTTCCTCTTATAATCATAGGAAGCCGAGCACCAGGGCTGTTTTAATAACTCTTGTATTCCTTTAAATCTCAGCTTTTGTCGGACACAGACAACTGGACAGATGCTGAATCCTGTAGATCAGTTTTCCAGCAAGAAATGTCTGGCCTGGTTCTACGAATATGCAGGTACGGAGTATGTTTATTTGTGCATGGAGCATCATGTGAATAAACTGTTTGTGTCGCAGGCTCAGACGAGACGGTCGGACCGGAGGGCATGGAGAAGTTCTGTGAAGACATTGGAGTTGAGCCAGAAAATGTCAGCACTGTCTCTTTAAATCAGTGACTCCGGAACTGGATCTGCTTGGTTTTGACCTGCTCTTCTTCTGTGTCTTCAGATTGTGATGTTAGTTTTAGCATGGAAACTTGAAGCTGTTAATATGGGGTTCTTCACCAGAGAGGAGTGGCTTAAAGGAATGACATCACTGCAGTGAGAACACACCTCATTGTGACATCACTTCCTGCACTGGATGTTCCTCTGACTGCTCTGTGTTTACAGGTGCGACTGCACAGAGCGATTGCGGAGTAAACTGGATTACTTGCGCTCGCAGCTGAACGAGACGCTGGTTTTTAAAAGCGTCTACAGATATGCCTTCGACTTCGCCAGGGTGAGAGACTTTTACAACACTTCCTGTGGCGTGAGTTCTGGGTCGTTGATTGGCTTTTGACTGCAGGAGAAAGACCAGCGCAGTCTGGACATGGACACGGCTGAAACGATGCTGGCCTTGCTGTTGGGCCGGACGTGGCCTTTGTTCCCGCTTTTTCACCAGTTCCTGGAGGTTTGGTCACTTGTTTTTTTTCTTTTTCTTTTTCTTTCTTTTTACTTTTCTTTTTTTCTTTTTTTTCTTCTTTGCACTTTAAACTTACAACCAGTTGACAAATCTTGGGTGTGACTTAAAGGTAAATCTAAGATGAAACCTAAAGTATTAATCAGATGATCTGATCAGAATCCTTGTCATTTATGGATGAAGGCTGAGTTTTCTTTTCATAGCATTTAATAATTGGTATATAAAAAAATTATGGCAATCATTAAATTTAATGACATAATCTTCTTATTTCAATGATCCTCTTCATCTCCCGACTCTTCTTAGTCACGTTCATTATCACTCCAGTTTACTGTGACTCCTCTCTGACTTTTATTCCTCCTGTGATTATTCTTGTTCTTACTGTGAGTTCTGGAGATTAATGTTGACATCATAATCATGAATGTCGGCTCTGTTCAGGATAATAAACGAACCAGATGGACTTTTATTTGAATTTTAAAGTTTACTAATTAAAACATGTATATTTGTGATCAACCAAGCAATTTTTTTATCCAATTTCCCGAACATTATATACTAAATCTATCATCGTATACAATCATTGTATACTAAAATTACACTAGAGTACTGTATAAGAAAATAGTGAGATTAGAATTTGAAATTTAGTATTAACAGAGAAATCCTTTGGTTATGAATGTCTTGGATGAGTGACTGATACTTCTCTTTTGACATCATAACCAACCAACCAAATCATGTCTCTAAGAATATTCTGATTGGACTAAATTGTCCTGCCATAGTGCCTTTATTTGCACTGTTTACATGTTTAGTATTTATATATTCATTAAAACAGATTAGTGGATTTTTAAACCATTTAAAAAAATTAGCAAGAACTGACTTGCTCTGTGTGTGTGTGCTGCAGAATGGAGGTTGTTCTGGTATTAATCACGCTGAATTAAGTGTGTCTGCACTCTTTTGTTCTCCAGCAGTCGAAGTATAAAGTGATGAACAAGGACCAGTGGTACAACGTGTTGGAGTTCAGCCGCACGGTTCACGCGGACCTGAGCAACTACGATGAAGACGGTGCCTGTAAGTCCAGAACTCGCTGTCACAGGAAATCTCAGAGCATGACACACACAATCGTCTCTTTCAGGGCCTGTGATGCTGGACGAGTTCGTGGAATGGAACAAAGTGCGAATTGCGTTGTAGCGCTGGTGAAGTGTCCCAGGACAGTGTTGGCAGACAACAGAAGTGTTTTCATTTATTACAGCCCGAATCTTCGGCTGACACCGTGGGAATTTAGTCTTGTTTTGTCTTTTTGTGCTTATTTTGTTTTATGTGGAAAATAAAGGCGTTGTGAATTCTTTGTGTGAGCCGGTTTCTGTTGGTCATGAAAGGTTTTTTCCGAGGTATTCGTCTGAGACGTTCCGTGACGTGGCGGGTCGGTCCAGAGCTTCGGCTTGGTTCATGATGGTGCTGAGTCGCGTCAGGGACTTGGTTCTGACTTTGGTCTGGGCCTGCTCTTCGCTCTCTGTGACGTGGCTGTAGCGTCTCCCGTCCTCATCGTAGTTGTAGACTTTAATGACTCGACGCTTCTTCTGCGGATGTGGACTGACCACTGAGCTGAACTCTTGCTTCTCTCTACTCTCGATCTCCTCGCTGATGGCCTGATGATCCACACTCTGGTCTTCTGCCCCGTTTTCCCCTTCTGTTCCTCCTGGAAGTCTCTCCAGTTTCTTCTGCTCCTGGATCACCCCAATCTCAGTCTGAGAGGCTTCAGTCGAGTCGTCATTGTCTCGTATCGCTGGTAGACACTGAATCACATAAGGTCTGCTCAGAGCTCCTAGTGTGAAGGCCAGCAGGAAGCTCACAATGACCGATGATGTCACCCCGGCCACAAAGTTGCCCTGCGGCACGGGCTGGTCATGTGCTTCCTGTGCGTCCCTCACGGCCCTCATGACTGTGAACATCCGCACGTCTCTGGCGTGTTTGCTCCGGCTGACGCAGAAGTATTGTCCCTCATGGCTGACGGTGACGCTGGAGCTCCTCAAAGCGCCGTGACACGTTTCCACTGGATTTTTTTGGTGGCGCTGGCAGCCGTGAAACGTCCCAAATGGCGTGAGCCACTCCACCGAATCTGCTTCTGTTTTGACGATGTCTAATGAGATAAAACAGGACTTGTTAGTCATGTGATCAGTCTCAGGTGTGTGTGTGTGTGTGTGTGTGTGTGTGTGTGTGGTGTGTGTGTGTGTGTGTGTGTGTGTGTGTGTGCTCACACCGTTCTCGGATCCGTCTGTGCAGTTCAGCTGTAGCGTTTGCTCTGGTCGGAGCTGAAGTGATGTCACAGATCTGAACACATCACTGCTTCTTTTGTGTAAAACAGCGTCAGTCGCTCGACCGCAGAGGCACAGAATGTTCCAGAAGAGTCTGGATTGGATGTCCAGTGTTTTCATTCTGTCTGGATGAGATTCATGTTCATATTCTCAGTGTTTTAACCTTATTGTAGTTATTACATGGTAGTTAATATTACCATGCTGTCTGTCTCACTTTTTTTCTTTGTCTCTCTCACTCTTTCTTTGTGACACCCCATCCAGCCGTCTGTGTTTCTCTTCTGGCCTTTCTCTTTTACTCTGTTTGACCTTTATTATATTCTATATATTTTCTTTTTTTTTCTGACTCACTCTCCATGTCTGTGTCGCTGTCTGTCACTTTCTGTGCTTGCCATTTTTAATCCGTCTTTCAGCTAGTTTCTCTCTTTCCTGCACTCTTTTTCTCTTTCTTTCTCTCTCACTTTTTATCTCTCCTTATTCTTTCTATTTGTCTGTCTCTTTTATGTTTCTTTCCACTTTTACTTTTGCATTGTCTCTCACTTTCTCTCTCTTTCTCTTTCCTATCTTCCCCTTAATCTCTCTTTATTTATCTGCCTTTTCCCCTCTTTTATGTCCATTTTGCTGTTGTTTTCTGTCTTGCTATTGTCTTTCTCTCCTTTTTCTCTCCAACTTTTTGTCTATCTGTTGTGTTCATCTATATAAACAATTCACAAAGATTACATTTATACTGTGTATTCTAACAATATAAAGTTCAGCATTTACTTACAGGATGGCGTGAAGTTGCTGTTTTCTCTGTGAAGAAGAGTAAAGTGCACTCTTCACATGACAGCGTTTATATTTCACCTCCGGCATTGTGTTTAAAGATTAACACTTTAAACTGAAAGATTTGTGATGATTCAAGTACCTTGACTTTATTACTGCACATATGAATGTCCCAGTGTAACTGTTAAATATATTATTTTAAAATGTTTAAGTTGTTTGGAAGATTTCAAACCCTACAGTCATTTAGCAGACACTTTTATCAAATGATTTGCGTCGTTACAATGTTTCCAAGCCAACAACTTCCTGTAGCGAGTTTTCACCCAGACATTGCAAGTCCGTATTCTGGTCCGATGGTGGTGACTGGTGGTGATGGTATAAGTACTTTGATACTTATGTGCCAATTTTAAGTTATTAAACTGTGAAAACTCGGAATTTCAGATGAAACAACGTTCCCAACCAATCATCCAACCATAATCTTTCGCTCTTCCATTTCTGGGTCACCGGAACCTGGGAACTAGGGCTGCACGATATATCGAAAAAATATTGTTATCGCGATAATAGAATGCGCAATACCCATATCGCAAACAGTTAAACATATCGCAAAGTTATTTGACCTAGCGGATCAATGCAAAATTAGTCTGTTTGCAATAAACAAACATGGCTGGATATGTTTAAAAATATCCGACATAAAATTATTGTGTGTTATTTATTTTATTTAAAAAAGGCAAGAACATATTTCGTTTAAAAGATGCTCATTTTAAGACAGTCTTGGTGATTGTACGATTATAAGGCCTGAACACTTTGTTTAATATTTTGCATTATTTATTAGTATTTAAAAGCAGGAAAGGCAAGGACACATTATGTTTAACAGATGCTCATGTTGATCTTGATGATTGTATGTTTATATTGTTTGTGAATAGAATGTAATGTTTGAGAGCAATATATATCTGCTGAGGTTCAGAGCAATTAGAGTGTGTTTTGAAATGTTTAAATTGTAACAGTATTTTTGAATAAAGACACAGATGTGTTTCAATTTAAACTAACAATAGTTTAAATTGTGCACGTGTGAACTAAATACACAAGTTATTATTTTATCAGAAACCTTCCGTTATTGAGAAACTCGTGATTGTGGAAATGTAATCGGAAGAACCGTTCCCATAAGCGGAGCGTTTTTGACGTCACAAACTAAAAACACGCGGAGCCAGCGGCAAACGAGGAAGAAAGTCTGGGAGTGAAAGAATGTTTCGTAGAGCACGGAAGAAAGAGTTTGGGAGGGAATGAAGGTGTCGGAAACGCGGAAGAAAAGGTCTCGGAGAAGATTTCGGAAACACGGAAGAAAAAATCTGGGAGTGGATGAAAGTGATAGAAACACGGAAGAAGAGGTTTGGGAGTGGATGAAAGTATCGGACGCATAGAAAAAAGGTCACAGCTGGGCATCTTTTCCCTCGTCACAGGTAAAGTACAATGTTGTCGAAAACTTTGGGGCGCGTATTTAAGAAATGTGACTATAAAAGGCGTAGTTAGGATGTATTTAGTAAAAATGAAATTATCATACACGCCCCCAAGCGCGCGCGTTGTGAGTGTTTGGCGTGAGTGTTTGTACCGTGTATAGTGTATTTGTAGTGTAGTTTGGTGTGTGTGTGTGTGTGTGTGTGTGTGTGTGAGTGGGGTCTGGATGGGGTCTCATTGTGCAGATTTGACTGTAAACATATTTTTCAGATGTTCTCCTCAGCTCGGCCATACGAAGGCCAGGTCTTCTCGACCTTGAAGAGCCGCTGTCAGCAGAGCCGGACCCTGTTTGAGGACCCTGTGTTCCCTGCTGAAGACTGTTCCCTCTTTCACCGCATCAACCGCGTAGGAAAGGTGTCCTGGAAGAGACCGAAGGCATGACATTCCTCTCCTTTTGTGTAGTACTAGATTATTCAATCATGTTATTACTATCAATCATGCTGACTGTATCAAATTATTCCCATTATAATCTTATATTGGACTACATCGCAAATTCTTATGATTATTTCTAAAAACATTTTTTTCATGATCACACAAACACACAGCCACATCCCCCCACACACATACACAAAACACATATTTGCACACTCAATAAACAAACACACACAATCTACAAAACTAACACACTCTTGGACAGACGCAAACAACCTCTTCAACCAACACACTTCCTCTATTTGTAGACTTTGACCTATACAAAGTGAAGATATTAGTTCACCTAGCACCTAGCAAGCTATTCATTTCATCAGCGCAGCAGAGAGTCACTGTAGCGCAAATCATTAGGCGAGATGTAGATCTGAGTGTCATTAAGAGCTGCAGTAGGAGATTTTGTTTTTTATGTCTGAATGTGGCTCAGTAGGATCAGTTTCATTTGAAAACTAAAGAGGGCCAAGTACTGAGCCTTGGTGGTAACTCGTTGATATACACTAACATGTTCTTTCTGTATTTGACTTGTACATTTTAAAAATCAATACAAAAAGTCCAAACTATTGTTGTCTGTAATGCATAATGTTACGATCAACATTGTCAAGCATTGCATTGAGATCCAGTAGATCCAGATTATATATTTTTCTGTATTTTAGTGGATACTTTACTATCTGTACTATTCTGCACTGTGGCGGTGGTGAAACTGGATTTGGCTTGCTGACTGCTCAGTGTGTTTGATCTGTTTAAACAGAACAGAATCGTGTTCCCTGGATGACTAAGCACAGGAATGCATATTGTTTTTACTATTATCTACTTGTAAATGTGATAAGATCTTAAAAGCCCAATAAAAGAGTCATTTTTTACATGTGTCATGTTAATACACTTAAGTGTATTAAACACAAAGTTAAATTTTTACCTTAATCACTTGACCCATTTACTAAACTGCACCCTTGTTCTCACCTTAACCTAAACCCTCACAGTAACTAACTCTAACTCCATCCTAACCACTTACAGTGAACTAACTAACTCCAACCCAATCTAAACCCTTACAGTAAACAAACTCTAAACTCTTAAACTAAACCCCACCCAAACTCTAAACATAAACCATTGAAATAAAAAACCCTCTAAACCCAAAACTTTAACCCCGCCCTAATAAAACCTGAACCCCAAACGCAAACTAACTTTAACCACACCCTTGGCATAGATTCTTGCACTAAACCCAACATGTCTTGTCTGTCAATAATTATTACCAGGATTGAGACTTGTGTGGCTGTGATTTTATTATATCTAGTAAGCATCACTGTGTGTGGTGGTCTACAGGAGCTGTGTGATGACCCTCACTTGTTTGTGAATGGGATCAGCGCTCATGACCTGCACCAGGGGCAGCTGGGAAACTGCTGGTTTGTGGCAGCGTGTTCTAGTCTGGCCTCCAGAGAAGCTCTGTGGCAGAAGGTACGTGTTTCTACGCTAGCCATTCCCTTCTTACTTTTTTACCAACAATGCATTGCAGTTTTATAAGTACATATTATGTTCACTCACGTATTTTTTATTCATTTATAATCATATGATAAGTTTGTAATAAGTTATGTATTATATCAAAACAAATAAATTGCAAGTTTATGTTGCAATGTTACTTTTGTGTTAAGTTTAGTTTTTGATTGAGAAATGGTTTGTAAAAATATTGTCACGGGGAGACCGTCTTTGCAACGCTGTCCACACTTTCCAGACCCCCTGAGATCACATGACGTCAGTCGTGGAGTTCCTCCATTTGACTCTCATTAAAGATCCTCGCGGGACGTCCCGTCCGCCACACGGCTTTCACGCCAGCTCATCAAGCTGAACTAAATTCTCCTCCTGAGGCTTAATTACCGGGATCCACGGCGTCAAAGACTCCTCGCCGTTTGCACTCTTCACAGGAAACGCGTGCAGATCTGTGGTGTCTGGTACTTTAATGTGCTGGATGAATTGCAAATGCCAGTGTAAAGGCGTAAAATTGACTTTTTAGGGGCTGAGTCAATGGAAATGGGTTGGACGTGTTAGGATGTGGACATCGATCCCCACTGACCTTCCAGAGAGATTGACTCACAACTCACAGAAAACATCAAAAGCAGGTTTTATTTCAGTTTTCAGCTGAATGCATTAAACGATATCTGGAAATCTAAACATATAATTCCTAATTCACACACTCGTTTTCCACACCAAACTGGCAAGTAAATGCGTTTCGTTTAGCACTAGTTGAAGGACAGAGTCTGACCTCTCTGGGCTATTCTGCATCTGGGCTGTGGCTCTCACTGAAGGTCAGAGAGCAGGTGATCTTGTCCTTCTCCACTCCCTCCTTGAAGGCGAACAGGAAGTACATCACTTTGCGAACCTTGGCCAGCTCGGCAATCCTCTCCCCGAACTCCTGGATGTCGGCCTCCAAGCATTTGTAGGGCGTCTCCTCCGGGTCCCCAGCGTTCCTCCAGAACTGGCCGATGGGCTCCAGCAGCTGCCTGGTCATCAGGTGGGTCAGGTCTGGAGTCCAGAGCTGTGAGATGCCGGTTACGGTGAAGCGGCCGGTTCCTCTCAGGGTGACGTTCCAGCGGGAGAAGGACAGGTCTTGCCGGCTGAAGTCCAGACGATACACGGCCTCGTGTGGCAGCAGCAAGCGCTCGCCGTCCTGCCTCTTCTGACCCTTCTGCTGCAGGGACTGGACCCTCAAGCGCATCATCTCCGTCAGCTTCTGGTCCTCGCTGAAGCTCAGCTCCATCTCTCAGCCTGCTTCTCTGGTGCTCCGCTGCTGTCTGTCTGCGCTTACCAGTGCAGTGGTGAGCAGAACTCGTGCGGCTGGCTCTTTTTCCCAGCATGCCCTCAAGGGCCCGATACAGCTGGGACGGATCGATTCAGCTCTCAGTTATGGGACCTGGGGAGGAAACAACTAGTCATCCGGTCGTTGAGTTTGACGTGTTGTTGCATTAGTAACAGCTGCTTTTTGATGCTAGTTCTTTTTTTAAATTCTCCGTTGCATTCTTTTATCTCTCAAGGTAATGCATGTTAAATATATGCTAAAAAGTATTATTTAAACAATATGTATGGTGTACCATTCACACACACACACACACACACACACACACACACACACACACACACACACATATGTATGTGTGTGTATATATATATATATATAAGGATATAATTCTACATGTGTGTATAGTTACATATAAACGGTATACATACTGTACACATATATATATATATATATATATATATAGGATGAACAAATATTTATGAATACTTGTGTTGGTTAGCCAAGAGATCACGAACCGGAGGTTCCACTGTATTTACGTAATTTTTCATAGAAATATAAACACAAAAATGTCACTTGTCGCATGTTTAGGTGATTCCTGACTGGAAGCAGCAAGAGTGGACCAAGGACAGCTCGGAAACATACGCCGGGATCTTTCACTTCCACTTCTGGCGCTTTGGAGACTGGGTGGACGTGGTGATCGATGACCGGCTGCCAACTGTAAACGGACGTCTCATCTACTGCCACTCAAATGACAGCAACGAGTTCTGGAGTGCGCTGGTGGAGAAAGCCTATGCCAAGTTAATGCCACAAACACGGGCCGCCAGTGTTCTAGCATCTGATCCAGCGTTCCTCTGCTTCTCAGGTTAAACGGCTGCTATGAAGCTCTGGATGGAGGCAACACAGCTGACGCTCTGGTGGACTTCACCGGCGGTGTGTCAGAACCCGTGGATCTGACCGACAAGAAGCTGGAGCAGGACGAGAAGGCCCGGGCTCAGCTTTTTGAGCGCGTTCTGAAGGTCCACAACAGAGGAGGACTCATCAGCTGCTCCATTAGAGTGAGTCTGAAACATTACACAGTATGAAAAACAACTACTTAGGAGCAAAGACAGGACCTTTAATTCCACTTTCCCACCCTGTATTTGCCTGTATTGCCACCCTGTATTGCCTGTTCCTTAAGGCCACCAGTCAGGCCGACATGGAGGCTCGGTTAGATTGTGGCCTGGTGAAGGGTCATGCTTACGCCGTGACGGACGTGCGCAAAGCTCGGCTGGGCAGCGGTTTGAGGGCGTTCTTCAAGTCGGAGAAGCTGTCTATGATCCGCATGCGGAACCCCTGGGGTCAGAAGGAGTGGAACGGTGCTTGGAGCGACAGGTTTGTGCACCTCTCCTACTTTCACAATTGTCTGGATTGTTCTATGTTTACACATATAGTTAGTGTGATTGTGATGTGATGTGTTGTCCTGCAGCTCAGAGGAGTGGAAGCGAGTGAGTAAGAGCGAGCGAGAGAAGATGGGCGTCACGGTGCAGGACGACGGCGAGTTCTGGTGAGCTGGACGTGTGTTAATGAAGCGACATTAATGGTGTTTAGTGACGGTGTGTTCCTCACACTCAGGATGGGCTTTGAGGACTTCTGCAAGTTTTTCACAGACCTGATCTTGTGCTGCTTGATCAACACCTCGTACCTGAGTTTGCACAAGACGTGGGAGGAGCAGGTGATGCGGGGGTCCTGGACTCTCCACGATGACCCACTAAAGAACCGATCGGGGGGTTGCATGAACCACAAACCCACCTTTTTGCAGAACCCACAGGTACGTCAAGCTGTCTGTGTATAAGTTTGTTTCTGGATTTATTTCTCTGTGTTTGTGTGTGTCTGGCATACTGTGTGTGTATGTGCTGGAGTGTGTGTGTGCTGAAAAATGTGCATCTCTGTTCCTTCAGTACGTGTTTGACGTGACCAAGCCTGAGGATGAGGTCCTGATCTGTCTGCAGCAGCAGCACAGAAGTAGAGATGAAGGAGAGAATATGGCCATGGGCTTCGATGTTCAGAAGGTGAGGAGTGTGTGAGGAGCGAGCTCTCTATCTGAGAGGCGATTTAGCCTATAATCCAAATATCAATTAATTGAACATTTTAACATGAGTACTATTATAATTGGTCAACTCAGTTGTTCTTAAAAATGTTAAAAATAGATAATTTGCACATTTAGAAACAAAATGGCAGAGCGGAATCACGTGACTCTAAACGCGGTGTGTTTTATCAAAGGAACCATTTGATCGATTTTAAGTTCTGAATGTCAATTTCGATAACCTTTCGATGAGTTGCCCAGTCTGAGGTGTGTGTGTGTTCTTGCAGGTGGAGATCAACCGCGTTTTCCGCATGCACAGCATCCAGAAATCGGTGGGCAGCTCCGTCTACATCAACTCCCGCAGCGTGTTCCTGCGGCTAGAGCTTCAGCAGGGCCGCTACGTCATCCTGCCCACCACCTTCGACCCGCGGCTGCTGGGCTGCTTCCTGCTGCGTCTGTACACCGACGTGCCCGCGGCCTGCAAGTGAGACCTGCAACCTGAGCCTAGTCTGTCGCAATGATTAAATGTGTGTGTATGTGTGTTGAAGAGAGCTGACTCTGGATGAGCCGTCACACACTTGCTGGACAAGCTGCTGTGGGTTTCCTAAACTGGTGACGCAGGTTCACGTGCTCAAGGCCGAGGGTCTCCGCATCCTCAACTCAGACGAGTGTAAGACACACACATCCTGTTTTATTATCACAGCAATACAGTCAAAGATACAATGTGGAGATTTAATGATTTTTTTTTAATCATGTAACTGTACAGACTGCGTACACACACTATTGATCTAGTGGAGTAACACTTGTGTTACTGTTTATGTGTGTGTCACTGTGACAAGCTTGCTTGTATATGTTTGTGTGACTGAATTATGTGTGACTGTGTGACAGATTTATGTGTGTGTGTGTGTGTGTGTGTGTCCTTTTCAATGAGAAAAAGACTGAGGTCATGGTCTTCGGTCCGAGCTCCAGCGGTGGGCCCTCTCAAGTGGACCTTGGTCCTCTAAAACCATTTTTTAATCCTACTATCACTAATTTGGGTTTTAAAGTGGACAGCGGTTTTAATCTGGACAAACAGGTCAGGGCAGTGGTTAAATCTAGCATCTTTCACCTGAGACGTTAGGCCAAAGTGAAGCCGTTCCTGTCAAGAGGGCATTTTGAGAGAGTGATCCATGCTTTCGTAACAACTCGGCTGGATTACTGCAACTCTCTGTACTTCGGTGTGTCTCAGTGGTCCATGTCCCGTCTCCAGCGGATGCTGCTGCACGGCTGATAACAGGAACTCGAAAGAGAGAGCACATTACACCGGTTATAGCTTCGTTACACTGGCTACCAACTTTTTAAATAAAGTTGACTTGACTTGACTTGACATGACGTGTGTGTGTGCATACATGTGTTAATTTGATTGCTGTTTGTGTAACCGTTTGCACATGTGTTTGTGTGGGCATAACAATTATTGGTTAGTGTGTGTGTTGACTGACTGATTAGTTTGTTCGTGTTTTGTGTGTGTGACTGTGATTGATTTGTGTGTGTGTGTGTGTGTGTGTGTGTGTGTGTGTATGTGAGAGAGGGGGAATGTGTGAGCATGATCGTAATTGATGTGTTTACGTTTATGTGTGTGTCCTTCAGCACCACTCACTTCACATTACGCATTTAAAATTCTTCTGCTATACCACTACTGGAAAGCAAAAATCTTTTTTTTTTATCAATAAGGAAATCAAAATTTCTACCTGCATTTTTGACACTAAGGATTTTGACATGACGTTTTTGGACTCAATCACACTTGAGGCCTGAATATTCGATCTTTCTAGTATAACGACAGTTAATGTGCGTTTGAGTCAGACATGTCTGTATGTTGGATGTATGTTTAGTGCCGGATCCGTACATCATCATCAGCTGTGAAGGACAGAAGATTCGATCTCCGGTCCACAAGAACACGCAGAGCCCCGACTTGGACGTGAAGGCCGTGTTCTACAGGAAGAAGCCGAAAGAGCCTGTCCGCATCCAGGTCTCCATCATACTTCAAGCTTTCATCTGCGGCCACACGTGTCCTTGACATGTCTGTGTCTGATGCAGATCTTCAGCCGGAAGCTGCTGAGTGACGACTTCCTGGGTCAGGTGAGTCTGAACGGTGACCCCAGCGACCTTCAGCAGCTCCACACGCTCCCGCTGAAGGCGGCGCGGGGGAACGGGGAGCGAGCGGGGCGTCTGTGCGTAAGTCTGGTGACCAGCGCCGAGCTCACCGGCATCTGACCTGAGTGTTCACCCAAACGTGTGTTTACATGGCCACAGTCCTCCATCTTCGCTTACGTGACTCGGGGGTTTTACAGGAAACTTGAGGATGGGTTGAGCTGATACGTTATAGTGTTTACATTCTTATTACGCCACTATTAAAGGTTTAAGGGTTTTTACATTTATTCTGTGAAATATTTATTATATCTTTTTATATACGTTTTTAAGAACTGTTTTCAGCTATGGGAAAAATGGAACTGAATGTGGTGATGATCAGTGTTTCTCTTCCTGTTACGCTGGGGGTGATTCTTGTTTACTACTCTTTTGTTTCTACTGGTGTCAAACATTTATATCTGTTTGTTTATTTTTTTATCAATAAATACATTACATAAGTCATTGTGTTACATCGTTGCAATTCATCGGCTCATTTGAAATGTTCTTACTCATTAATTCTATGTTTTTTTTTATTTTTGTTGAATAAATCTTTTTGAATTCTAGTTGGGGAAATTCAGATTTTCAGATGCAGATGTTCTTCGTTATCAGTCACTGAGCAGAACAAAAAAAACATATGTAGACTACACATCTGGTGTCTTCAGATCATTATAGCCACCCTTCACCTTCACCTAAAATAGCTCGAAACCATTACAGTTCCAAAGATTCAGTGTGAGTTTAGAGAATTTGCTGATCATCACATATAAGTGTTTATACGTTTACACCATTTGGTCAAGCCAGAAGTTCCCAAGGCCAAGATTTGCACCAATCAAAGGCTAGAGATTCAGCCTCGTCCAAACACTGGTAGCGCTCCAGTAATGGTCTCTAATGGCATATCCAATGCCTCGGTCTGCCAATGGTGATGTGAAAGCACAAACTGTAGTGGCTCAATCAGACCACATGGTGGCAGTTGTGGTCCAGTGGTAGGAAGTTGGACTAAAAATTGTTCCCGTCAAATTAATTGATCGGATGGAAATTTCCATCAATTGTGTGTAAATATTGTAGAGGAGAGAAATAAAGATGATGTTGGTCTGTACCGCACGAGGACCAAACGGTAATTACTGTGCCTAGTCAGCTCAGCCAACATGATACATCTATACTACATCATCACTCACTCGGCTGGAAAAAGAAGAGTGAATGTAGCAATTTAATGCATTTACAATAATAGAATATTTTACATTGTAAATCTAAATAATTGATGTAGCTCAGTTTAGCTCAGACTATGCCCGAAGGCTTATACTTTCCTGCTCAAATCAACCTCTTTTCTAAAGTGACGCATTTACAATTATGTTAGTTCATTTATATTGAAGTATTTTCATACTTCATTCTCTGAATATTTAACACTGGAGCCCCAATGAAAGATGTGTTTTCGAACATTTACCCAATAAAAACTTGATCAAAATCTATCAAAGTATTTTACCAAAGTTGTTCAGTATTTGTAAAAATCTCATGATAAACACTTATCAGTAATTGGGTTATATTTTGATGCATTGAAAATCAAAGTGTAACTGAAAATGTACATTATAAAATGTAACACACACACACACACACACGTGTTCTTGTTTCTTCTCTTGTTATGTGCGTAACAATGCCCCCCCCCCTGACCTCCCCGTGTGATGATTGAGTGATTCTGAATGGAGCGTCTCTCCGTCCTGAAGCTGCAGCAGAGGAGTCTCCAGTTCGTCGTCCTGGTCAAATTCATTCACCTCAACATTGGATATAAAAGTTTTTCTATACATTCAGGTAAGACTCACTCTCTCTTTCTGCGCTTTTTTATTCTCTCTGTCTTTTGGTCTCTCACATACTGAGTACTTTTTTTTCTCTCTCTGCCTGTCTCTTTTTTGTCTCTCTCTTTCTCATTCTGTCCATTTTATCTATCAATCTGTCAATTTTTGTCTCATATTTGTTTATCTGTCTCTTAAACTCATTTGCATGTCTCTTTTTTTTCCTTTTGACTATATGTGTGTGTAGGTGGATGGAGTTAATATGGAACTATATGGAATAATAGCGTTAGGTGGATGGAGTTGATATGGAATGTTTGTATTGATGTGAGTGTGTAGATGAAGTTGTAAGATGTCCTCATCTTATGAAGAGATGTTTGGAATTGTGGGTGTGCAGATGTGAGTGCCACTGAATTAGTGCAAGTGTGTTATTGTGAGATGTCTGTGGTTGTGAGTATGCAGATGGAGCGTTAACATGAGTCTGTGTGGATGTGTGTGTGTGGATGTGAGTGTAACTGGGATTAGTGTGAGTGTAGATGAAGTGTGTTATTATGAGACGATTGTGGTTGTGAGTGTGCAGATGGAGAGTTATTGTGAGACGTGTGTGGATGTGAGTGTAACTGGGATTAGTGTGAGTGTGTAGATGTGTGGTTTGAGCAGTGATTCTGCAGGTTGTTCTCTCTCTTCACTCTTGGTTGGTGAACCCTGTTGCTAGATTGAGTTGAGGCATCAGTGACGATGACCTGGTTTTAATAATGCAGGGACATCTGAAGCCGCTGCTCATATTTGATTCTTTTCATGAGTGTCCGTGTTTGGGATTGGAAGCATCGGCGATTGTGGTAGATAAACTCGTGCTTTGGCTTTCATTCAGGTATTTAGACTGTAATGTACACACAGCACACACACACACACACACACTCACACACACTGTAATTTGTTCAGATCTAATAATACTTGTGCAAACCTGTTGAGGTGAAAGATCAGAGGTCAAAACACAAAGAATAAAGAAACATTATTAGAACGTAATGATGGAAGTTTCAGTTTTTATTTTACCACTGTATAAAGTTTGCAGCTCCACAAGGCTCAGTTCTTGGCCCAATGCTGTTTATATATTCTTCTCCAATATCTGCAACGTGGATATTTGTAATATATTTTCATTACAGTAACTTTTTTCTGTGATTGTATAACAGTGTGTTCTTGTCTTTGCTAGGATCTTGAATTGGAGCTTCTGATGTCCAGAACCAAACACAGAGATGGTCATTTTACAGCAGGTATGAACTGAACTGAAAACACAGTTATTGTGATTGTACGTCTGTTTGCTAATTTCTATTTTTGGGGTAAATAATATTTTATTGATTTGTTGTATATAACTGTTTCAGCAGGTTCTGTGTTAGTCCCATAGTTTTTGTAGGGAACATGTGATTGTGTCCTTATATAGTGAGAATTTGTTTACTGTGATCCGGAGTGAAAATAGAGGCATTGTAAAACTCGACCTGACTACTCAATCTGTCCTTCAGTGTCTAATCACTGCTAATAGCACCCCCCCCTTTCTCACCCCCCCATTGTCTAAAAGAATGGGGTGTTTACAAAGCAGAATTCCACTTCCAATGGTTACGTGAATAAAATATTTCAAAAACTTTATTTGTTTTTTTGACTTTAGAAAAAATTATTATCTTCTATGCTTTCTGCTTTCTACTTGTTTGTGTTAATCCTGTGTGTGGGGTGTTATGGTTAGGTTTATTCATTTATAGTGTGCACAGTGTTATTTTTGTTTATTTTAATGCATGCATGCTTATTTGCCTATTTACTCTTCATATAGATTTTTTTATATACATATTTATACTGCTGATGTGACATGGAATTCTTTGGGACAATGAAAGGCTTTTTCAATTAAATTAAATTTGTCAATATGTTTTATACTTCTTGCATGTCTCTTTCTGTGTGTCTATTTTTCTTTCACTGTTTATCTCGCTGTCACTTGCCTCTTTCTCTCTCTCTCTTTCTCTCTCATTTATTTTTTTACTGCTTATTTGTACACTCTTTGATAATAATAATCACTTATTTGAATTTGCCTTTTGCATTATTAATATTTTGTCACAATGCATTTTATGTGTTCTTGTACCTCATGCTATATACATTGCCTTCTGTATTTGGTACTATATTTTTATATATTGTGGTTATTTATATTTATTAGTTATATTATTATAGTTTTATAGTTCTATAATGTATATTATTATAGTTTTATTCAGCATGTTTTAATCCAAATCTAGTAGCAATACTAATTTCATTGTAACCCAGTGATACAATGACAATAAAGGCATTCTATTCTATTCTATTCTATTCTATTCTATTCTATTCTATTCTATTCTATTCTATTCTATTCTATTCACCATCTATTTCTATCTGTCTTAGTCACACTACAATTTGTGCTTTATGTAAATCTGAAGGAGGAGCTTGTGTGCATGTTATAAATATTCATTTGCAATGTCATGCACTGAAGTGTGATGCTGGTTTTATTGCTGATTGCAACTCTGAATATTTAATCTGTCCTTCTGTAGCAATCAAACAATAAAACAAGCCAGAATGACTTTTATACATAATTGTGTAGTTGCGAGTGCACATTTATGTGCCTATTATTCTTAAAATTAATATTCTGAAGGTTTGGATTTCATTAACATTTAAATTGCAAAATTAGCAACAAATGTGTTGGTTGTGTGTGTTTTGTGTATCTGTGTGTGTTTCTCTTGAGTTTGTGGGTGTGTGTGTGTGTGTGTGTGTGTCTCATCCTGCAGATGTCTGTCTTGTGTATGTTGTGCGTATGTGTGTGTGCATGTGTGTTATTTATCTTGCAGGTGTCTGTCTGTTGGTGTGTGTGTGTGTGTGTGTGTCAAGAGCGTGTGCAATTGTGATGTTGAGCAGAAGGTGGGGCTGTTTCACTCTTTCAGTTCTGTGATCTTTGCTGTAGTTTGTTTACTATCTTTTACCACATTAACTCTCCTGCTTTATTGTTTTTTTACATCTTTCCTTTTTAACGCTTTGTTTTTTGTGTTGTGTGAAACTAAGGCTCACGTTAGGGTCTCTATTTGTGTAATTCCCACCCACTGTCATATTTTTTACCCTTTCATTCATATTTACATCTTTAACTATTAAGAGCAGGTTTGAGAAGTAAGTGCTGAGACTGTTAGACCGGTGACCTTTGACCTCCACATCTATAGCCGCTGTTGTGAAACTCTGGTGAAAACTGTGTGTGAAGGAAAGCAGCGCGTGTGAATAATTCAGCGTGTGCGGAGACGTGACAGCTGCGGGCGACCGGTGTTCGGTTCTCACTTCATTAAAACACCGGGACCCTGCACGGCCCTCAGAAGACACACTCAGCCGTCGTGATGTACAAGCGCAGGGATTACGTGGACCTTTATGAGAAGGACCAGGCTAAATGGGCCTTGCTAAGAAACGTCAACACTGTGTTCAAGCACAGCACACTGTTGCCGGTACTGTGCCGTCATGTAGCGTCTGCGCTGATGTCACTCTGACACGTGTGTGTGTGTGTGTGTTGCAGGGGGATTACGTCTGGTTGGACCTGAAGACGGGCTGCGAGTTCCAGGTGCCGATCGGAGCTGTGGTGAAGCTCTGTGATTCCGGTCAGATCCAGGTGTTGGATGATGAAGCGAGCGTGAGTTGCTCTTCACGAGGCCCGTGAGCGAGTGGTTCTCCATCTGATGGCGTTCTGTGTGCAGGAACACTGGATCTCTCCTCAGAATGCCTCCAACATCAAGCCAATGCACCCGACCTCCATCCACGGGGTGGAAGACATGATCCGGCTGGGCGACCTGAACGAGGCCGGGATCCTGAGGAACCTGCTGATCCGCTACAGGGAACATCTGATCTACGTGAGTCTCTTTCAGCAGTGTGATGTAATGGCTGAGGGTTCCTACATCTTTTATGTAAACCCTCACTCTTTTATTGTAAACTGCATTTTTACAATATTTGCAAATTTCAAGGTGCACTTGAACCCCCCCCCAAATGTATTAAAAGTGACTTTGCGCCTATAGACTGTCAAAAAACGCACACTTTATTTATTTTATATTTATATTTTATAAAAATACATTTGAATGTAGATGTTGTTTTCATATTGTGCCTAATAATCCGTAATAACAAATAATAACAACATTTTAACAATAAACAAAAAAAAATTACAGGTTTATAATCTTGTGCTTAAATCCAAAAATAAACAAAAATAGAAAATACTGTAGTATTTAATTTAATATATTTATTTGTGCGCTAATACTCCCATACGCGCCATAAAGTTAGAAAAACACGATAATATTTTTTCCATGATAAGGATTTGACAAAATGGATGCTTATAGAATATCATAATTGTTTATAATGATATTAGGAAAGTAATATGTTTAATTTTTAACTGTTGTTGTATCTGTGTAAAACTGTGTGTGTAAAACGTGTGTGTGATGTGAGGTGTATGTGCTAAAAGTTTCAAGTCATCTTTAAGACGTGTGTTCTTCTGGTGTTTGTAACGTGTGTTTTCTGTGATCTGAAGACAAACTGTGGGGGTCGGGTGAGTGTTTCTTCCTCTGCTTTAAAGCGCATGGCTTCTGTTACGGTGTCATTTCAACATGGCCGTTGCGTGTTTGATGACAGTTACCGATCCGTGTCGCTGAAACTCTGGACACGTGTCTCATCCTCCGCAGCATGTCTCATCATCACAACTGTAAAGCAGAGACGAGATTGTAGATACAAGCTTCTGGCAGATGGGTAGAAGAAGAAATGTGATGCTATCGTACACTCATTTTTTTGACTAATTGCATGCTGATTAGGAATGATGGATGAGGTTTAGAACAAGTGTGTGTTTGTCAGACATACACCGGGTCCATCTTGGTGGCAGTGAACCCATATCAGCTGCTGCCCATCTACACAGCAGAGCAGATCCGACTCTACACCAACAAGAAGATCGGAGAGATGCCGCCACACATATTTTCTATTGCAGACAACTGTTACTTCAACATGCAGCGCAACAACAGAGACCAGTGCTGCATCATCAGGTGATGCCCTGAGCTTCATCCTCCTCTCCAGTTCTCCTCTCCCTCAAAATCCTTTATCTCTATCATCCTCCTTTTCCTTGCGTCTGAAGTAAACATCAATGATGAACCATTCATGCATTTTCTGAATCCAATCCAATTTCGGATCAATGAGAGCTAGAGGCAGTCCCAGCTGGACCCTGGATTGGTGGCCAACCAATAGCAGAGTGGACCTCACAGACAGAGACCCAGATCAAACCGCATATAGAAATGAGAGAGAGAGAGAGAGAGAGAGAGAGAGAGAGAGAGAGTGTTCTGCTCTTGGTTGGCCAATCCAAACCAGGGTATATACAGTAACCTGCCTTCATGTATCTTGCAAAGATTTGCTCTAGCTCTCCATGACACAGAAATGGAAAAAGCTGTGGGAGAATTGACAGATAGATGGATGGATGAATAAACTAATCACAGTTTAGTAAAACATTCTCTGTGTGTTGCCTTTAGTGGTGAATCTGGTGCAGGTAAAACTGAAAGCACTAAGCTGATTCTTCAGTTCCTGGCTGCCATCAGTGGTCAACACTCCTGGATCGAGCAGCAGGTTTTGGAGGCAAATCCTATTCTAGAGGGTGAGAGACTCGTTTTATCCCTGCTGTTGAAGCAAAAACACTAATCTGAGCTGTTTATCCAAAAGCCTTTGGGAATGCCAAGACCATTCGTAATGACAACTCCAGTCGCTTCGGCAAGTACATCGACATCCATTTTAACAAGAGAGGAGCCATTGAAGGAGCCAAGATTGAGCAGTATCTTCTAGAGAAGTCCAGAGTCTGTCGACAGGTCCTGACATCACACGTAAACTCACAATCCATGTCTTATTGATGCTGAAAGGTTCATTTGTGGTGTTGTGGTTCTGCTTTAGGCCCGTGATGAGAGGAACTATCACATCTTCTATTGTATGTTGAAGGGAATGACCCTGGAACAAAAGAAGAAGCTCAGTCTGGGCAAAGCCACTGACTACACATATCTCACCATAGTAAGTCGAGATTTTAACTAGAGTGGGGTTTGCAGTCCAGTCACTGCCCCAGATGTCCATTTCTTTTAAAGAAGTCAGCCAAACACTTGCTCTCTGTGAGCAAGAAATGGAGTGATAGAAAATCGATCTTCTCCAGTACTTTTTTCTTTAAGGTACATCAGGAACTGGAGAAATTGTGTCAGACATCACACTTTCCCATGCCTTGATTTACCCACTTTACTTTTTCGGCGCTCCCACCTGGTTTTCCTCACCCTGTTTTGTGAACACTGTTGAAACTTTAACGATAAAAGTAAAGTAGAGTGATGTTTGGTGATTGTCAATATGGCCACAAAGGACTATATCAAAATTGTGCTCTGCATTTAACCCATCCAAGTGAAGTGCACATACACACACTGAAGTGAACACTCACAACCCTGGAGCAGTTGGCAGCCCAAGCTTAATGATCTTTGGGGGTGTAACTCCAGGTGGATGTGACAATAACAAATGGGACAATAAGACTTGACTCTACCATGCCGTTCACCACACTTGAGTAAGCCAGGTACTTTGTTGCTGGAGGATTGCTTTATTGTACAGTAGCTTGGTACCGACGCTGACCTACTGACTAACCCGGTTTTGCAAGGGCTTGTCTCACCAACTTGTCGTTCTTCACTATCCTCAATGTGGCCTGCACCAAGGTGTAAAAGTGAGTTCAAGAGAAATGACAATTTCTGTGGGTGTGTATTTCTCTGTGTGCATGGCAATTCAGGGTAGCTGTACGGTCTGTGAAGGTCGGGATGACCAGAAGGAATATTCTAACATTCGCTCTGCAATGAAAGTGCTGATGTTCACGGACCGGGAAAACTGGGAAATCTGCAAGCTGCTCGCTGCTATTCTGCACATGGGGAATCTGCGATACGAGGGTCAGATACCATTTTTTTTAGTTTTCAAGTTGTACTTGAATAATTGCCATAATTTAATATGTTGTTTGATGTATATAATATATATATATATATATATATCAAACAACATATATAATGTGATAATTTTATGTTGTTTGTCCTTTTGTTAGTTTATCAAGTGTGACCATGTAAATGTAATTAATATAAAAGGTACTACAGTTTTTTTGTACAACTAACCATGTCATTGCGATTCATATAAAAGGTACTATATGTTAATAATAATTGCTTTGATGTCATTATTTGTTGTATTGGTGTACAATTATCAGGAATATTAGCAGTTTCACTTTGGGGAAATCACACAATGATGTAATTTTTTTCATAGAGTTGCATTATTAATTTTCTATACAACATATTTGATATAAAAATTAATCTGGCATAACATTACTTAGTTTTACCAGTGAAACAAAACAAAAAATCATCAAAAGTGGAACATTATGAAAAATGTTCAATTATTATAGTTTGCAAAAATCTAAATGTTTCCAAAAAGATGATAATTTGTATCAGTTGATTAATAATGTTTCATCCCAATAATTCACGCAGCTCGCTCGTACGATCATCTGGATGCTTGTGAAGTGGTGCGAAGCTCTGACCTCAGCACGGCTGCTCTGTTACTGGAGGTGAGAGTTTTATTGCTTCATCACCACAGCATCACTGACAGTTCCTGTTTAAAAGCCATTAAACTCACGTCGGGGACTAAATGAAGGCCAGTGAGTGAGCGCTTGTGTTTGCTGTGTCAGGTGGAGCTGAAGGACCTGATGAACTGCTTGACCAGCCGGACACTCATCACCCGTGGCGAGACGGTGTCCACACCGCTCAGTGTTGAACAGGCCCTGGACGTGCGGGATGCCTTTGTCAAGGTGCCGCACTTTATCACTAACCCGATGAAGGTCATGTGGTGTCAAATAAAGGAGATTTCAGGGTCATGTGGGGTCACATGCAGGATATAGTATCATGTGGGTCATGTAAAAGTCGTGTACCTCTGCCGCAGGGGATCTACGGACGCCTCTTTGTCTGGATTGTTGAGAAAATCAATGCAGCCATCTTTAAGCCTCCATCAGCCGAGCTGAAAGCTGTTCGCCGCTCCATCGGCCTCCTCGACATTTTTGGCTTTGAGAACTTCATTGACAACAGGTAAAACACATAGACACTATTTGGTGTCTCATATATACATATATTTATTAAGTCGTACTAACAGCTGAACGATTAAACCGGAGCTATTAATAATGTTATTTTTAGAATATTAATCATGTTTAATATTGTTAAGTGATCGCTTGTGATGTGACTCAGAGATTTGTTGTACTCATTGTGTGATCCGGTTGGGTCAGTTTCGAGCAGCTTTGCATCAACTTTGCCAATGAGAACTTGCAGCAGTTCTTTGTGCGGCACGTCTTCAAGCTGGAGCAGGAGGAGTACAACCTGGAGAACATCAGCTGGCAGCACATTGAGTTCACTGACAACCAGGACGCGCTGGACATGATCGCCATCAAACCCATGAACATCATCTCACTCATCGATGAGGAGAGCAAGTTCCCCAAGGTCTCTCTCCTTCAGTGTGTGTGTGTGTGCACATCCCTCACTTTCACAACGTGATGAATGAAATATAACGTCCAGGGCACCGACAGCACGATGCTGAACAAGCTGAACTCCCAACACAAACTTAACACCAACTACATCCCTCCCAAAAACAACTACGAGACACAGTTCGGCATCCAGCACTTTGCTGGTGTGGTGTATTACGAGAGCCGCGGTGAGTGATGAGGAGATTAGTCCAGCTCCCGCTGACAACTGACGTGGCTCTGAAATTGTCCGCAGGGTTTTTGGAGAAGAACCGTGACACACTGCATGGTGACATCATCCAGCTCGTTCACTCCTCCAGAAACAAGTTTATCAAGCAGATCTTTCAGGCTGATGTCGCCATGGTAACCACTTCCTTCCACAGTTACATACCCAATTATACATTAATATTGTTCAGTTTTTGTGCAGATGTTGCTTAATCAGAAACACACACAAGCAAACACTGATAAAAACAGACTAGTGTATTTAACTGAGTTGTGTATTCACTATATTGAAACAAACATTTGTAATTTTTTCGTTTTGTTCTACATTCTTTTCCTAAATCTCAAAATACGTACATAAAATACTGAATAAAAAAAAAGTGGTTTACTTGAGAGACAGATACATGTTTTTTTCCTCTCTTGTTCGTGTGTGTGTGTGTTCCTGTTCACGCTTCTCCCATTCTCTCTGGACAGGGAGCGGAGACCAGGAAACGCTCGCCGACGCTCAGCAGTCAGTTTAAGCGCTCGCTGGAGCTGCTGATGAAGACTCTGAGTGTGTGTCAGCCCTTCTTCGTCCGCTGCATCAAGCCCAACGAGTTCAAGAAGCCGATGGTGAGACCAGCACCGCTCTCCTTCATCTCAACACTTGTTCATTTATTCTTGCCTTTCAGCTATTTGACCGGGAGCTTTGTGTCAGGCAGCTGAGATATTCCGGGATGATGGAAACCATCCGGATCCGCCGGGCCGGATACCCCATACGTTACACCTTTGTGGAGTTTGTGGATAGATACCGGGTGTTAATGCCTGGAGTCAAACCTGCTTACAAACAAGTTAGTTCTGATTCTGCAGCCGCTCTTTCTCCATCTGAGTGTTCTCAATGTGCTTTGTGTTTCAGGGAGACCTGAGGGGAACCTGTCAACGCATCGCTGAAGCCGTCCTGGGCCGAGATGACGACTGGCAAATGGGAAAGACCAAGATTTTCCTAAAGGTAGTGTTAGCACATAGCACTAGCACTCGGCTAGAAACGTTCCGAACTGTTTTTCTCCATCCGGATGCTCTGAGGTCAAAGGTCGACCTCTGTCTTGTGCAGTGGTTTTTATCACATATACCGTTTCCCTGAAACAGGAAGTCAGACTCAGCAGGAAGGAAGGCAGACCTGTGTCAGCTCTCACTGACAGGATGTGATGTCAGCAAGAGTATGTATAGACTGGACAGAGGGTTTACTGCAGCGGTGTGTTTTTGGCAGGACCATCATGACATGCTGCTGGAGATCGAGAGGGACAAGGCCATTACGGACAAAGTCATTCTCATTCAGAAAGTCGTCAGGGGCTTTAAGGACAGGTAGCGTTTCAGTTCAGTTTGCATGTCAGTCTCATTTTGTCAATGTTATTGAAGATAAACTTTACATATATATTTGTGAACTAAAATATTTGAACTCTTTTTAAACTGTGCACACAGGCGTCTTGATTATGAACACTATTTTCAGGTCCTTCATCTAGTTGTTTGTCCAAAATTCAAATAATCCTTCACATTTTTTGTTCCGTTTTCACTTATTTTCTTGTGTTGAATGGTTAAATCGTGAATTTTCAAGAGTTTTCAGATTAACCATAAATGAACATTTTTACATTTCTCTTTTCAGATCAAATTTTCTGAAGTTGAAGAAATCAGTTGTGTTGCTACAGAAAGCATGGAGGGGTTATTACTGTAGGAAAAACTACGGAGCGGTGAGAGTATCACGCTGACACACACACACACACACACACACACACACGCACACACACACACATGCAGACCTATAAAAGTGGGGTCATCTTTGACATAATACAAACAATAATACCTCTTAATCTCAAGCTCATAAACATAAATTGATCATAATCCTATTCAATATATAATATTGTAACATCCGCCCTAAAATCCCATCGTGACCCTCAAACAGGAACCCACAGGAGGTCAATGACTGACTTTATTTATAGAAATTTCTTTTGTTTACAGCAGCAGGGTACAACATAGAAACATAGAAAGGGTAAATAACAAAAACTTGTAAAAAATGTATAGTAACAAAAAGTCCCCACAAGTGGCCAGAGGTACCCACAAGGGGCCAGAGGTACCCACAAGAGGCCAAAAGTCCCCACAAGGGGTTAAAATCTCCACAAGGGACCAGAGGTCCCCACAAGGGGTCAAAAGTCTCTACGAGAAGTCAAAAGTCCCCACAATGGGCCAGAGATTCCCACAAGGGGTCATAAGTCCCCACAAGTGGCCAGGTCCCATCTTTACTTAAAATCCATTATTTGAGGTCAACTGTGAGATATATGTCAGAACTCACTCGCTCACTCACTCACTCATACAAATGCACATTTGTAATCTCATTTTGCTGTGTGTGTGGTAGATGCGTGGTGGATTTGCACGTCTTCAGGCTCTTTACCGCTCACGGAAGCTGTACCGGATCTACCACGTTGCTCGGCAGAAGATCTCACTGTTCCAGGGCCAGTGTCGGGGTCGTCTGGTGCGTCAGGCCTTCCGACACAGACTGTGGGCTGTCGTCACCATACAGGCCTATACAAGAGGCATGATCGCTCGCCGTCTTTATAACCGCCTCCGAGCTGAAGTGAGATGTTCTCCTCTTAACGTGCTGATCGCTCGCTAAATATACACGGTTTCATTACAGTACCGCCGGCGCTTAGATGCAGAGAAAATGCGTCTGGCAGAAGAGCAGAAACTGCGCAACCAGATGAGTGCCAGGAAAGCCAAAGAGGAGGCTGAAAAGATGCACCAGGAGCGACTGGCACAACTGGCGCAAGAGGATGCTGCCCGGGAGAAGAAGGAGCGCGAGGAGGCGCGGAGGAAGAAAGAACTGCTGGACCAGATGGAGCGAACGCGCCATGAGCCTGTCAATCACTCTGACATGGTGGACAAGATGTTTGGCTTCCTGGGTACCACTAACTCATTCCCTGGCCAGGAAGGACAGGCACCAGCTGGATTTGAGGTGGATCTCAAAGAGTTGCTAGACTTCACAACACACATATACACACATAAAACAACATTGATAAAAACAAGTGTTTGCCCGATATTTAAATGAGATTGCGTCATTAGCTGTGTGTCGTGTGTGTAGTTCCTCCCTCTCGGGAGAATGATGGAGTGATGGTCTGATTTTCAGGACCTGGAGCGAACGCAGCACGAGCTGCTACATGAAGATCTGGACGAGTCGTTGCCTCTACCAGAGGAGGACGAGGACGATCTGTCACAGTACAAGTTCGCCAAGTTCTCTGCCACGTATTTTCAGGGAACGTCCACGCACTCATATATGCGCCGGCCGCTCAAGCAGCCGTTGCTGTTTCATGAGGATGAAGGAGATCAGCTGGTGCGTGACCTCTGACCTCTGACACTACGTCATTGTTTTGGTTTTATCATATTGTAATTAACGGAGTGATTTTACTCAGGCCGCACTGGCTGTGTGGATCACGATTCTCCGCTTCATGGGAGATTTACCAGAACCCAAGTATCACACGGCCATCAGTGACGGCAGCGAGAAGATCCCCGTCATGACCAAGATCTACGAGACACTAGGGAAGAAAAGCTACAAAAGGGAACTGCAGGCGCTTCAGGGAGAAGAAGAGGTGAAAATGTTTTCGTTGATTTATTGATTTGTGGCAGGTGTGGTCCAGGTTGCAGGTTTAAATCCCCCTACGGCTGGTTCTGAGTGTCCTTTAGCTAGACACTGACCCCCACATGCCCCCTGGTCTAAGGCTGCCCACTGTTCCGGGTGTGTTATGATCACTTAACTGTGCGTGTGTAACTTCGCTGGATGCTGAGCACATTTTTGATTTCGTCTCTAGTAAATTTGGTCTTTAGTGGCCATGTTTACAAACTCACTTACTTTACTTTATTGTTATTTACTTTATTTTTCACTCACTCTACTACACAGAACCTTCAGACTGACATCCATAAGAAGAGCAGTGTGAGACATAAGCTGGTGTCTCTGACCCTAAAGAAGAAGTCCAAGATCACAGAGGAGGTGAGGCACACACACACACACACACACACACACACACACACACACACAAACACAACCATTTTGTTATTCACACGTTGCAGTTGTGGCCTAATGGTTCGCAAAGTCACATGTTCGAAAACCAGTATTATGTTTGAAACTCTGGTTGTGTGTGTGTATACACACTTTCCAATAGATCCGATGATCTTTAGTGGCCTTCAGCAAATGCTGAAACAACACTTTTTTCAAAGGTGACCAAGCGACTGAATGATGGAGAATACACAATTCACGGAAACAGTATGTTAGAAGATCGGCCAACGTCCAACCTGGAGAAGCTTCACTTCATCATCGGGAACGGCATCCTCCGTCCCGGTCTGAGGTGATCTAGTTATGGAAGCTTTTCAGCCATGCACTGTGTGTGGCATTAAGCACAAGCGAATGTGTTTGTTTGAAACAGAGATGAGATCTACTGTCAAATCTGCAAGCAGCTAAACCAGAATCCCTCGAAGAGCAGCCACGCTCGGGGCTGGATCCTCGTGTCTCTGTGTGTCGGCTGCTTTGCGCCCTCAGACAAGTTTGTAAAGGTGATTGTGTGAGTGTGTTATCAGTTGTGATAAGCATCTCTGAGCATCCAATGATGTCTGCAGTATCTTAGAAACTACATTGGAGAAGGTCCACCAGGCTATGCTCCCTACTGCGAGGAGCGGTTGAGGAGGACCTTTGTCAATGGAACCAGAACTCAACCTCCTTCCTGGCTGGAGCTGCAGGTGTCACACACACACACACACACACACACACACACACACACACACACACACACACACACACACACACACCGATGCTCCTCAACAAGAACCCCTGTGTTCCTCTCGGAAATTCAATGCTGGTGTGATGTATCAGGTGGCAGAGGAGGAAGCATTTGCTATATTATAAGGGTCTGGCTAAGGGTCTTTTACTTCTACCTCTGGGGGAGCTTGAACTAGATGCTAAAGAAGGTTGTAAACACTGAGCTTTTATGAACCTTAGTCTCCAACGTTACTTCGAGTGGAGAAGATGTGGGTGTCAAAGTTTCTGGTGTTTGATGTGGCAACATTTCAAGTTCAATTCAGTAGACCAGAAGTGAGGGATGTTGTCTCTAAGATTAGCAAGTCCAGGTATTATCAGGACAGGAAATTCTGTTGGACACGTTTGCTGTGAAGTTCTAGAAAACCACGACTGATTCCTAGGTGGAACGAGCACATAAACGTGATACTTATATGTAACACAACATAAGTGGAGATCCAGGGTAGAGTGCCCCAAAAATATGGGGTTCAGAACTAAACATACCAGAAATAAATAATTGAGAAAAAAAAATAAAACAGGACTACAAAAGTAAATAATTTGAAAAAATTATATACAAAATATATCTTTCACTTTTTTGTGACGCATTCTTTCTAACACACAATCCTAGGCCACCAAATCAAAGAAGCCCATAATGCTCCCAGTGACCTTCATGGACGGGACCACTAAAACACTTCTGACGGACTCGGCGACCACAGCGATGGAGCTCTGCAACTCCCTGTCCGAGAAGATTAGTTTACAGGACCGGTTCGGCTTCTCCCTGTACATCGCTCTGTTCGACAAGGTGTTAAAAAAGATCCTTTCCATTCGCTAATTCATGAGAGTGATGTCTACAGCAATTTCACGCATCTTCCCACATCCATTGAGACGTAGCCTCATGATAACATCTTTCTGAAAGGTTTCCTCCTTGGGTAGTGGAAATGATCATGTAATGGACGCCGTGTCCCAGTGTGAGCAGTACGCCAAAGAGCAGGGTGCTCAGGAACGCAATGCACCCTGGAGGTTGTTCTTCAGGAAGGAAATTTTCACGCCGTGGCACGATCCAGCAGAAGACGCCGTTGCGACAAACCTCATCTACCAGCAGATTGTTCGCGGGGTAAAGTTTGGGGAGTACCGCTGTGACCGGGTAAGAACCACACACACACCTTCTCCTGATTCATTGCTTTTGCCCATCTAGTGGGGCAAAATCAGTTTTGTGCCTTTGTTCATCAGGACGACCTATCGGAGTTGGCAGCACAGCAGTATTACGTAGACTACGGCTGTGAAGTTGTGCTGGAAAGACTTCTGAGTCTCATCCCATCCTACATCCCCGACCGAGAAATTGGATCCAATAGAACTGTGGAGAGATGGGCACAGTTTATCATGGCAGCACACAAGAAGGTGAAGGGCATTCGTCACCTCAGAACTGTCGAGTTTGTTAATGTATTTGTTCTGTGGACTTTCAGGGTGTCTACACGCAGAAGAGGCTGGAGCCACATAAGGTGAAGGAAGAAGTGGTGGATTTTGCTCGTTACAAGTGGCCATTGCTATTCTCCAGATTTTACGAGGCCTTTAAAATATCAGGTTGGTGAAGAAGATTTTACTGATCTGTTTCTAATGGCTCTGCCTCTCCTAGCAAAATCCCAGGAATTTTTCATCTCTGTTGATCTAGCAGTTGGATATTTTGTCACTCACTCAAAGATTGTTGACGTACATAGCCTGGATGTCAAGACGTATGAATGATCTGACAGATGAGTGAAGAAAACGCTTCTGTTTGCATCAATACTTTTTCTACAAGAGCTCTTTACTGGTACATATCTTTTTGAAGATATATTTTTGTCTCCCTGCAATTCTGAGAGTTGTGGACAAAAGATGTGGGTGACATTGGGTGGCAGCTCCTGACAAGTATGTGAAAGCTTGTCAATAGTTGTGTTGCTTCAGTTGTGTTAAAATGTTCCCAGTTGGTCTGTGCTCTTTTGGTCTTCAGGTGAGTCGCCCTCTACTTATTTGTTGTAGGCTTGTAGCTATATCGGATTTCGACATCCTCCTTGAGGAAAAGTCATTCCAGCTGCACAACCTAGTAGCTTGATTTCTAAGAGGTGATTTGAAGTAAATTTTCCTAGACCTAATTTCTCCTTTTCACCAGGTCCACCATGGCCCGATCTTAATGAAAGTACCAAACAAGGATTTTAAAACAAACGAGTACCATAGTAGTAGATCTTCAGTTTCTTAGCCATTGTTGACACACTACCTGGAATTCAGTCTGGGTGAGACCACAATCATTGCATATTTAAAGCATCCAAACTTGTTTTTGCTACTATAACATAACAGTATTTTTTGTGATTATTACAAAATATTTTCATTGAAAAATCAGCATCTCTTGAAGTATTTGATTACACATGTATGAATGAAAAAACAACTGGTTTATCTTTTTAATCTTCAGGATGAAAATAATCAGGTAATTGCTAAGTAAAGTATTAACAAAACAAGACTTTGCACTGAGTAGAAGTTCATAGTCCTTCAATACTTTTGGCGGTTACAGAGCCCCCTCCCTACAAGCGACTCTAGGCAGGTGCACTACCGTTCAAAAGTTTGGGGTCACCTAGACAATTTTGTGTGTTACATGAAAAATCACACTTTTCTTTTTCCAAGAACAGGGACAGACTGTCGAGTTTCACACGAAAGTTTTCTATTTATTTTGAGCGTTTGATTGACCCCACATATGTGATGCTCCGGATTCTCAACCTGCTCAAAGGAAGGTCCGTTTTCTTTAACCAGCTAAACTGTTTCCAGCAGTGCTAACATTATTGCACAAGGGGTTTCCAATCATCCATTATCCTTCTAACACAACTAGTAAACACATTGTACCATTAAAACACTGGAGTGACAGTTGCTGGAAATGGACCTGTATACCAAAAACCAGACATCTACAGCTAGAATAGTTATTTACCACATTAGCAAAGTGATGATTGGTTTAAAGTTTTTTTTATAGACAAAAACTGTGCTTTTCTTTAAAAAATAAGGACATTTCAAAGTGACCCCAAACTTTTGAACGCTAGTGTATGATGCTGGTCTCAAAATGTCCCTGGCCTTCACCACGGACCACAACCCTTCCAATCCTCTGTAGTCTAATATGTTATGCACCTTGTCAATTATTTATTATCCTCTTCCTGGGTAGACTCCTCATCTGACTCATTGGCAGGCTTCACAGGGGATATAATGACTATGGGAGAACTGCTGTGACATACTTAAGAACCTAAAATAAGCTATGTACATAGCTGGGACTGAGCTTCTTGTTTGACATAGTCAGTTGTAGACTACACCTCATCACTAGACTGGAATTCTGGTCTTCTGCGAGCTTGTTCGGAATGCGTATGAACCTCATTCCAAATCTCTGATCGATTTGTTACTCAGACCATGGGAAGAGAGAGAGAGGGTTGAAAGTAGGTTAAGCATCTCAGTTTGACTCATGATAGTACCCTGATGTGCTAATATTGACTATCAAATGCTGAAAGCTTTTCACACTTGTGAATTCGGTTGTCGGATTGGACACAACCAGAAGTTGTACTTATCTACAAGATATTGTAAGATCTACAAACCTGTTGCATAATGGTTGCATTGTTTGGAAAGTTGCGGAGTTAATTAGAATATGTGTGCGGTGATAAGGAGGGTGCAATTCTCCTTGTTGCTCACTAGAGGGAGAGTAAACCCTGGTAACGGTTACATTTATAGTGACTCCTACAGTATGGCATCCCTCATGTTGTGAGTCTCTTTGCATGTTTGTACTGAAAGAGCAAATGTACACTACCGTTCAAAAGTTTGGGGTCAAATCTTCCGTTTCTTGGCAATTTCTCGCATGGAATATCCTTAATTTCTAAGAACAAGGAAAGACTGTTCATGATGTTCTCTTTTTTTTGGCCATTTTGAGCATTTGATTGACCCCACAAATGTGATGCTCCAGATTCTCTACCTGCTCAAAGGAAGGTCACTTTTATAGCTTCTGTAACCAGCAGTTTCCAGCTGTGCTAACATGATTGCGCAACAGTTTTCCAATTGTACCATTAAAACAGTGGAGTGACAGACACTTGTGTTGATATTGCACCAAAAACCAGACATTTACAGCTAGAATAGTTATGTACCACATTAGCAAGTGATAGTGTATTTCTGATTAGTTTAAAGGTATTTCCATTGTCAAAAACAGTGCTTTTATTTAAAAAACAAGGACAATTCAAATGACCCGTAACTTTAAAATGGTAGGGTACATGTCTGAACGTGTTCTGGTTCCTCCACAGGACCCAGTTTGCCAAAGGATGATGTGATTGTGGCCGTCAACTGGACTGGCGTCTACTTTGTAGATGAGCAGGAGCAGGTTCTTCTGGAACTGTCTTTTCCCGAGATTACTGGGGTTTCCAGCAGCAGGTGTGTTTGTGTCACACGTCTGTAGTTGTGTGTGGGTTTGTGAAAGTGTGTGTGTGTCAGTGGAGGGAAACTTGAGGCCCAGAGCTTCAGTCTGGCAACACTGAAGGGAGATGAGTTCACCTTCAGCTCCAGTAATGCCGAGGACATCCGGCAGCTGGTGGTCACCTTCCTGGAGGGTCTGCGCAACCGGAGTAAGTTCGTGGTTGCCTTGCAAGACAATCCCAGTCCAGGTGAGTGAAGATCAAGCCTCGGGTTTTCTGCGTTCTTACTTGCATTTTTACTAATGTGTTTACTGTAAAGATTACTTGCACTTGTATTTGATTTGATATTTTAATAAATGTAAAGTTAGAAGATGAAAGTGTTAAAGTGTATTTTGAATGATCTGTTTTAAACCATGATCCGCACACCTGATTAGAGTTGCGTGTGTGATTACGTCATTACGCATCTGTGATTTGTGTGTGTGTGTGTGTGTAAGCAGTAGGGGAAGACTCCACGTTTTTGAGCTTTGTGAAGGGCGATCTGATCGTGTTAGAAGACACGGGTGAGCAAGTCCTGAGCTCCGGCTGGACCCGCGGCACCAACGACAGAACCAAACTCAGTGGTGATTTCCCCGCTGAGTGTGTGTATGTGCTGCCCAGCGTCATCAGACCCCCATCAGATGTTCTGGTATTGGACCAATTTTCATATTTACACGTGCCACCGCAATCAACAATCACACAAACGGAACCCCAACATACAAAACACTAATGAGATTAACAACTGTAAATGCACACACAAGCATAAGTAGCCAACAATACAAACACACACCCACTCACAAACACACATTTTTTAAATATTCTTTTTCATCATATGAAAACACGTTTCATTTTTTAAAAATACTGGCATTATTGTGATTAATAAAAACGTTAAGTTTCACTCTTTCTTTTCGTTTAACCAATATCTGCTTCTAGACAGAATTCAATAATAAAAAGGTGAACGGTGAAACTTCTCCTTTTACTCTTTTACCCGTCACATGCCTTTTTCTCTGTCCCCAGGCGTTGGTGACGATGACACCAGATCAGCGGCAGGAGTCACTGCGTATCTCACATGTGCCGGTGGTGGAGGAGGGTGAGGGACGAGTAAAGCCGTACACACTGGAGGAGTTCTCCTACGACCACTTTAGGTCAACACACACACACAAACTTAAAATGACCAAGGTCAAGAAGCAATCACAGTCATTGACACGTCACTGGATCTCGGCTCCTTCAGGCCTCCTCCCAAGCACACGCTAAGCAGAGTGATGATCAGCAGGAGCCGCGGGAAGGAGAAGCTGTGGTGCTGCACTCGAGAGCCTCTGAAACAGGCCCTGCTGAAGAAGTGTGTGGGTCATGAAGAGCTGTCGCAGGACGCCTGTGCGGCTTTCATCGATATCCTGCTCCTCACCTCACAGCTTCACACACATTACAGCTTGCGAACCAGTCCTTGACCGTCTGCACCCATCATGAAGTACATGGGTGATTATCCATCCAAACGCACTCGCTCGGTCAACGAGCTGACCGATCAGATCTTCGAGGCGGCGCTGAAGGCCGAGGCGCTGAAGGATGAGATCTACTGCCAGATCCTCAAGCAGATGACGGAGAACCACGTGAGGTAGGACTTTGAAGTCAACTGTGTAGCTCCTGACCGATGACCCGTGTGTGTGTGTGTGGTGCAGGTACAGTGAGGAGAAGGCCTGGGAGCTGCTCTGGCTCTGTACGGGTCTCTTCCCTCCCAGTAATGTGCTGCTGCCGCATGTCCAGAGGTTCCTGCAGTCCAAGAAGCATCATGCGCTGATGGCCGACTGCATGCAGAGACTGCAGAAAGCCTTACGGTAACACACACACAGACTAGAACAGGGCTGGGCAAATACTTTGATTAGCAAACCACACTGGGTTTTAACGTTTGACAAAGTGGCCGGACCGGGCTGGAGGAAAATACACATTTTGGGATATGGAGGAAATACAGTGGTAGGTCGATTCAACAGACGCTAAATTCATAAAAATACACTTTGCTTCACAAGCTCCGCCTCTGTGCAAGAACCGGAGGCGTTAAATTTGATGCTATTTTCAGGCTTTCACATGGTTATTGCGGAGAGAAGGATAGAACAGAACGTAGTTCTATACTGCGAGTAGTGTGAAGACTCTTTGCCCAAAAAATCAACCCATTTCAGCGATTGATGTACTGAACTCCCTCTGTGGAACCAAGGGTAGCAAGAAGAAAAGCAGAAAGAGCAAAAATGATTGAAATTAATGAAAATGTGCAGAAATGAATGCAAGAGCAATGAATTAAAATAAAATAACCATTGAGCTAAAGAAGGAAATTTTAGAAAAGCACAGTGTTCGTTATCAGCAAAATAATATTGGAAATATGATATTGCTTTGTGACTGTGTAAAAAGAAATGTTTAAAATATACTAGTACAATTCTTTTATGTAAATTTTGTGTATTTGGTTCCGCTTTTTAAAATGTAAAAAAAAACCTTCATAACGGTTGACCCGTATTTATTTAAAAAAAAAAAAAGAAATTCGGCAGGGCGGATTAAAACATTTATAGTTTGCCCAGGTCTGCACTAGAATTAGCTGTTTGCTTTGTGTGTGTGTGTGACAGGAACGGCTCGAGGAAGTATCCTCCTCATTTGGTAGAGGTGGAGGCCATTCAACATAAGACTACGCAGATCTTTCACAAAGTTTATTTCCCGGACGACACAGACGAGGTGACAAACACACACACACGCACACACACACACACACACACACACACACACACACACACACACACACACACACTCACAGACAGGTGACATCACAGCTACTATATGTTCCAGGCCTTTGAGGTGGAATCCAGCACTAAGGCCAAAGATTTCTGTCTGAACATCTCCAGTCGACTCCTGCTGAAAACTCACGATGGCTTCAGTCTCTTTGTCAAGATCTCAGACAAGGTGAAGTTTAAACCTTTAAATTAATTTTAACTTAAATTTTATTTACATTCACCACTACACTGAACACAATCAAATATTTTTTATATTTATACAATACTGTATATTGCAACATATTATAACATTGTTTTACCATTTATACATAATCATAATCATAAATTCTGATTTGTTTTCATATAGAATGATCTTTTATACAAATTGAAATTATAATGAAATGATAATAATTTGTGCCACTGGTATTAAGATTATGTTTGTGATTTTTAGTCATCTATAAATAACTTTGATCTTACTTATCTATTGTTTGTATCAGTACTTTGTGATATTTACATGTTTGTATGCATTTGCATTGTGTCGGTCAGCTGACCTGACAGAAACTATCAGTCCGTCCAGTCGGTTTGCATATGAAAAACTGAATTAAAATCTGCATCCGGTTCACGTGTGTACATGTTTGTTTGTTGTGTGTGTGTGTGTGTGCTACAGGTGATCAGTGTTCCAGAGGGCGATTTCTTCTTCGACTTCGTCCGGCATTTGACAGACTGGATCAAGAAAGCAAGGCCTGCTAAAGACGGTAGGAGAGTGTGATGATGGATCAGACAAGAAACTTCATCAGACATTTCACTTCTCCAGGTCTCGTGCCATCGCTCACGTACCAGGTGTTCTTCATGAAGAAGCTGTGGACCAGCACAGTCCCAGGAAAAGACTCCTTTGCTGACTCCATTTTTCACTACTATCAGGTCTCCTACATCCTTCTTCAAGTTTTGTGGGCCTACCACAACATTGTGAGGGATTGATGGAGTGAGTTTGCACATTTATAGCGCCCCCTGTGTGCAGGAACTTCCCAAGTATTTGCGTGGATATCACAAGTGCTCTCGTGATGAGGTGTTCCAGCTCGCTGCCCTCATCTACCGCGTCAAACACGAGGACGACAAGTCCCACTTTCCCAGCATTCCCAAGATGCTGAAGGAGCTGATTCCTCAGGACCTGATCCGACAGCTCTCACCCGACGACTGGAAACGGGTTTGTCTTTCTCATCTAGAGTGATGAACGACTCAAACACACTGGTTGAAAATTGAACATTTGTTTAAATATGGTGTTACCCTAACCTGAAAAAATGTGTTCTTTCTCTGACTCTCTCTTTCTCTCAGTCGGTTGTGGCATATTTTAACAGACATGCTGGTAAATCTCGAGAAGAAGCCAAGTTGATGTTTCTGAAAATCATCTTTAAATGGCCAACGTTTGGTTCTGCCTTCTTTGAAGTAAAGGTGACAACACAACCACACCTTCACTGAGGTCCCCTTAACTAAATATCTAACTATTTAACCGGCTTCTAATCCATCCATTCGGGCACGTCACTAATTAGACAACTAAGCCTTTGCCCAGATTTATACCCATATACACCCAAAAGTACATGACTTAGGCGGTCATTGGGTCACTCTGCTATCGCCGAACCTTGTCACCGGTCAACAAATTGGCATGGCCTCCCAATCAATACCAATGGAATTTGAGAAATGTATTTAACATTTTCAGGCTGAACAATGTAGACTTGTACTTGGCACAGCACAGTCAGCCCCACCTAAAAATACATCTACGTCTGAAAATTAGGTTGTGAGATAACCAACCCTAACTATCTCTACTAAATTACCACTAACTGACCTCAACTGAGTCGGGTTGATTCTGGTGCTGATAGATTCTCTCTCTGACATCACACAGCAAACTACTGAGCCGAACTTCCCGGAGATCCTGCTAATTGCCATCAACAAATACGGAGTCAGTCTGATCGATCCCAAGAGCAAGGTGTGTGTGCTTCCTGCTCTTCCTCTGCCATCTTCAAGCGGTGCTTAACCATTCTTAAAGTATGGAAGTACTTAAAAAGCCAATTTAGAATTGCAGCTCATGTTTCAACCACCAAATTTCACTGATACTTTATGGTGTCTGTGACTGGAGAGTGACTGATGTGTCGCTCAAGCAACAGAGACTGTATATCTATAAGCAGAAGGACCTCTGCTGGATCTCAGGGGGATCTGGTTGAGAAGATTGATTGTTAAGAAGAACACTTAGTGAAGACGCACACCAGCCATCAGGGACTCTAGTGGTCACCACTGTGGTGAAAAAGCATCGGCGGTGTCAAATCGGCGGCTCCACAGCTGGAGTGGTTGAAGCGGAGTAATCCCAGATGAATCACCATAGTAGAAGTCATTGTGAAGTAGTTCAAGTACTTGGTAAAAGCCAAGTGACAATCTAGGTGAACTGAGAACATTCCTAGTTCCAAAGGTTGTGAACACTAAGTATTTAGTTTTATATGACCTTGACTAAAGTGACGTATCGGACTAAGGTTATTAAATGACACAGTGTGAACATTCAAGTTGGACTTTGTCTGAAGACCACATGAATCTTCAGTGCACCAAGTTTTGGACCTTTATGGTTCAGTAAGACTGTTCATGGCCATTAATAAATCCCAAGAAAGGACTCTAGCCCACATGGGATCGTAAAAGTCTACCCGCACACAATAGCTTTTTCCCCACAGCGAGGCCTTCACTTAGAGAGTAGTGAAGTAATTTTTGAATGGACTGGATCTTTATGGTGCTTGGTACGCTTCCCAAAGTCAAGCTATCAAGTCACGTGAGAGGAAGGAGATCTGAAGTTTAAAATGGTTTCAACAACGCTTTGTTGAGGCCAGTACCTTTAAAACCCAGGGTCTCACGCTCCAATCATTAGTAACTAAAAAAATCATTTTAACAGTCAAACACGAGAATTATAGAACTCCTGAGGAACCCCAACTTACGAAAGGCTCGACCAACCAAAGTTTTGAGTTACAAAACACATCTTTGAAAATATGTCATCCCTAGTTACAAAATCTTTTTGAGATACGAAAGGCCAAATGTTGTAGCGACAACTCTTTTTGACAAAAGACATGAGTTTTGTGTGAAACATGAGGGTAGAGTTGTTAAATATCAACGCATGTCAATAAACAAAACAAAAAAAATGACTACTTGTCGGTTAGAGATCTTGCTTCCAAAATACGAAATGAGTTGATCTCGATCATAAGTGGCACTTAATTTTCGGTTTTCCTCAAGCGCGTTGGACACGGTAAAAAAGCTCTCTGCATGTATGGCAAGCAGACTTAACACATAAACCTCCACAGCAACTAGTTATAATACATTTGTGAATTTATTTCACAAGTAGAGGGACAACTGTACGTATGTCCGTCCCTGGAATATCAAATGAATGTTTATGAAAATATCAAAAATCTTTGAATGTTCGGACCACAATTTATAGTCATTTAAAATTGAAGTTGAAAAATGAATTTCATAGTCGTTTATAGTAGAAGTACAATAAGTGAAATCACCAAGTCATTTCCATTTCAGGACATTTTGACCACGTATCCCTTCACAAAGATCTCAAACTGGAGCAGTGGAAACACCTACTTCCACATCACCATTGGGAACCTGGTGCAGGGCAGTAAACTTCTGTGCGAGACATCACTGGTAAGGTTCACGCATCACTGGGGTGTGTTTCCCTCACACACACACGTGGCTTTCTGCCAACAGGGCTACAAGATGGACGACCTGCTGACGTCGTATATCAGTCAGATGTTGACAAGCATGAGTCGGCAGCGAAACTCTCGCACTCAGAGTAAGTGAAGGTTTGAGTGGCGTGAGGCGCTGGAGCTGCTGCGACTGCTGCGGATGCTGGGGCCCGTGGGTCGACCCTGTAGCTGGGGCCCGGCCTTCGCTTCACAGCTGTGGAGGATGAGCAGAACCCCTGATGGCTCTCAGAGCGAAGACTCCTACTCCAGCTCCAGTGAGGACGACTACCTCTGAGCACTCACACAGTAGAACTTGCTCCACAGGCTCAGATTGCATGAATGTGAATTCCATGTTAGATTTAGTTGGTGTTTTGTGACAAATTGTGTTCGATTGTCAGGGAAAAAGTGACACTGTTGGCTGACAAAACCGCATGTAGCAAACAAATGATGTAGCTCCCGTTTCTGTATTTGAAAACCATACATACACTTTGATGTATTTACAATGATTCTTTGGAGTCATTTTTACAATGTGATTCCTGTTCACGAGTGTGAGTCTTGAGGATTAAATGTCACTGTATTTTTAGATGTCTTTGAGTGTCTAAGACAAGACTCTGAGCTTCTGTAAAGTGTCCAACGGTTCTGCTTCACAAACACAGCATCTTGTACGCAGAACCACACATTTATAAATATTCAATAGACCCTCATTTATCATGGAAGTTTGTACCTCCCATTCTCAAAACCTCCGATTGTGTTCCACAGCAACAACATCATAACCAAGACCATAATTCTAGTAGAAACTATAAAACACACATGGTTTTGTGAATCTAGACAGTGTAGAATCGTATATGAAGCTTTGCAGAGTTTGATAGAACCTGTCAGTGTTACGAGAAACGACTTTCAGAACTTTCCAATGCAGAGTTCCGTGCAGAAATATTTGGAAGCAACTGAAAAGTCAATGTGTTTGTTGATCAGTTATGAGTTTCAATGGCTCGTTCTCAACTTCTTCCAAGAGGAATGTCCCCAAACCAGTTAAATGAAGCTACACATCACTTGCTGTGAGAAATTTAATACCTCAATCTTTAGCCACCATGAATGCTGATCGATATCTTTTTCCACTTTTTCCGTTGATGTCACCATTCAGTGTGCTGAAATGTTTAACTTCCTGCGGTCACGTGCACTTATTACATGCAGAGGTCAAGTTTAAAAAAAAACCCAAAATAAACGGGGAGAATGAGTGAAAATGAGTGAAACACAACAATAAAGTAAGTCTGCTATCAACTCGGACAATTTAGTACCTGAAAAAGGATTTTATTCTGAAGTTTGCGTGTGTTTACTGCGGTTTCAAACTAGAAGATGACACTCAGAAAATCACATATAGCAAACATATACAGTTGACGACTAAATTATTAGCCACAAAACAAAATAATAATTGTTGGATAAGTATTTCAAAAGTGCTTTTAAACAGCTAATAATTTTGTCCTCGACTGTACGTAATACTGTACCTTGGTATGTTTATTTTTATTACGTTTAATGGTGATTTTTTTTTCTTTACAACATTACATTACTTTTCCTTATATTGGTGTTTGACAAGCTGAATTTCAGGGTTAAATATTTGAAATAAAAAAAATATTCAGAATCAAGCTTGAATCGTAAAAAAAAAAAAAAATCATGATTCTCATTTTTGAGAAGTTCTAGCTCAAAAACAGACACCAGTGCTTCTAAAACTTGGTTGACTTCCACTGACACAGACTGTTGGTTTCCTTTAAGATGCTGCTCATGAATCCAGCAGTTTATTTCTGTCTTTTATTTGACAACAATAAAAGTCAGTTTTGCTAGAAGTGATGAATGATCGATCAGAAGCCTTAAAAATGGCCTAACGTTCATGAACAAGGCAACTTACAGTATAACAGTACATCTAGTTTCAAATGTAAATCTAGCAACTAAAGATTGAAGCTGTAACACCATTGGCTGAGAAGAGTTTAACCTCATTGGTTGTGTAGAAAGGTAGGTGTGGTTCATTATTTTATGCACAAGCCAAACAATCTCAGGGTCACTTCAATGCAAGAATCCGCCAGATAAAATTCATAAAATTAGTGTTGTTTTTGCAATTCCAATTCCAAAAATTAATCAATTAAATCGCATTGATATTTTGTTTTACAATCAAGCTAACGTGCATTGGCTCGTACAAGCTCTTGTGTTTTCCATTTCCAGCGCAAAGAAAATATTCCCGCATAACTTCAAACTACAGTATACCATATCACTAGAAACAAATAAATTCACAAACCGTAATTTTCGCAAGGAATGTCCATTTAAAGATGTGGCAAATGCCCTTCATTTATGCTCTTTTTACTGTGCAACTGAAGAACTTTGATGGTTGGCAGCTAAACGCGATTGCAAGATCATGTCACAATTCAATTGTGTCTTTATAAATCAGCAGAAAACAACAGTTACACAACCGTCTTATATTTGAACAAACAACCAGCATTAAACTAACAAAAACATGAGCTCAAGTGAACATTTCCAGTGACTCTCTGGGAAAGAATGAGAAAATAAGAAATCCACAATCTTTCGTCGTGACATTTCATCTGATCATTAGTCAAAAACTCAAGAAGAAAAGCCAAACCCTTTCGCATACAGACAGTTAAATGAACAATTATCACAGTGTTTTCATAATTCACAGACTGATGAAAATTAAAACTGGTGCCTGACATATTTAAAAAAAAAAAAAGATTAAATTAAAATAATTATAAAGATTAATAAATACTTGGACGTATTGAAAAACAAGTTTTGTTAATATCTCAAAAAATTGAGAAAAAGACAGGAAGACATCTAAAAAAAAGTAGCAGACACACTGGGAGAAACATTGAAAACCAGACTAACACACAAACTGAGAGAGAAAAAGAAAGAAAAATATACGGATATACTGAAAGACAGAAAAACAGAGAAAAAAAGACAGAGACACTTTCAGAAATATATTGAAAGCGAGAGACATACAAAGAAAGAGAACAAGTGAAAGCAAATTAAAAACAAAGCTGCATTAGTGAATCAACATAAAAGAAATTCCATCAGGACAAACAGAGCAGAAGTAACATTGTTGCTTCTGCTCATCTAAAAGATCAAGCTTCCAACAAGAGGAATGTTCTGCTAAACGAACCCTTGTCTTCTGTCAGGACCATCTCTGCAGACCTGCTGAAGTCTGTCGTTCAGGTGAAGCTCTTTTTCTGTTTGAAGTACATGTCAAACCGGTGCTGAGCGTAGTCCTGAAGAGAGACAGACAGAAAAAGAGCAGTTAGTCAGATCGAGAGAGACAGAGGAGCAAATAGAGATACACACAGCAAGAGGAAAAGAGAGAGACAGATGGAGAGACTGAGAGAAGATGTCAAGAAAAAGTGGGGACTTTACACATCTATATGACATTGTGTGTTACGATGTATCGATGCTTTGTATTGATGTGTGCCAGCAAAGATTTGGAATTTTTCTCTTCATCCGAATAGTGAATTCACGTGTGGAAATATTTTTGTCCAGGCCAGATTATGAAATTCCAGCTCGACTCACCCAGAGAATTTGTCATTCTGAAAGGTATTTGCCATTGTTGAATGGTATTTTTATTTATTAAAAAAAAAAAAAAAAAAAAATCAACATTACTCGCTCGTGTCTAATAGAAGTAAGAAGTGTAATTACCATATATCCAAACTCGATCCTGGAGATCTTTGCTTGGATGATGGACCAGAGTCCCCACAGGAAGTGAGAGGCGAGTGCGAACCTGACAGCGAGAAGCAGTGATGTCATGTTTGTCATGTGACTGATAGGAACCAAGATTGGTACCGATTCGCCTCTGTGATCATCTGCTCCTCCATCTCGGCCTTGCATCCCAACGCTCCACTCTCTGTCAGATAGTGTCTGAAGAAGTGTAACTGCAGACACAAACACACGGGTGAACTCATGCGATGACATCACACAGTCACCTGACTCACCTGCTGCTGTCGGTCTGGGAAATTTTCCACAGTGGCCTTGAAAAATGGCCACTGGTCATAAGTGTAGTCATACATCCACTCACAGAAATGATTCCCGAAATCAAAGCCCCTGCGGAGGAGAGCACGTTGACAAATGCACAAACACACACACACACACACACACACACACACACACACACACACACACACACACACACCTGTAGTTGTAACTGCTGTACTCAAAGTCGATGAGCATCAGTTTGTCGGTAGAATCTTCTCGTCCGTCCAGCATGAGGATGTTCCCTGAACAACAGCGTGACGTTACGAGCCTGACAGAGCTGATGTGTGAATGTGAAGCATCTCGTACCTTCCTGCACATCGTTGTGACAGAAGACGACAGGAGACGGAGTCGCCCCTAGCAGAGACCTGACACACACACACACGACTCATCATAATTAACGTGCTAAAAGCGCAGACCGCAGCGATTTCACTATATACGTTTATAAGAATAAAAATGTATGTTCTGTGAGTGTTACGGCAACGCTCTCAGGAGAATAATCAATCTGACCCCAAAAACCGACACATAAAAAGGGATTGTTTTGTAAATGAAAGGACAGTTTTAGCTCCAAGTTAGAAACCAAACACAATGAAACAATATATTTTTCATGTGTTAACTTGTAAATCTATGATCGGGAGCTAAATTATTGTTTGGGATTTCATTTCAAAACCAAAAAGATCACCATACTGTAGAGCTGCCCAACAAATCGTTAAAAGATTGCAATCTCGATTCCACCGCCATCGCAATTCGGCCATTATACGATTCAGTCAAACTCTTCTGATCTCGAGAAAACACGTACTCCAGTGTTTCTATAGTATCAAATTGATGTCAAAAAGTGTTTTGCGCGAGGAACCAGGTTTGTGTGCTTGCAACGTATCTTCAGTCTTGAGAGCAAATCTCATCTGCTTGAGTACAAATCGTTTTGGGACTTTTTTAGACTCCTTGCTCTGATTGGTCAAAGCGAACCTGTCACAAAACAGATCCACGCCCTCACCCCCTCCCACCATGATGGGTTCTAAAACTAAAATCGATGGAAGGACTTTGCAGTCAAAAAAAAAGTGACAACATTATATTACATTATTTTCCCCAACATTAATTTCAATTTAAAGCAAAGAGCAATACGTGTTATTGCTGTTTGACAACCTGATGTATAGGGTTAAATGCACAAACTTTGAAATAAGCTAAAAAAAAAATCCAGAATCATGAAAGAATCCCGATCTTTATGCAAAAAAAAAAAATTGTGATTCTCATTTTATCCAGGATCGTGCAGCTCTGCCATACTGATATATATCATGAATACTTATCAGTTACTCTTCCCATCAGTCAGCAGATTCTTATCATTTATTTCTGCTGAAGTAGTTTGAACAGCAACGTTTCTTTATTGTTCCCTATTTCTCTCTTTCATGTGCACATAACAGTAACGGCTTTATATCACATTATCATTACAGCCCCTATGATGTTTAATGATAAACTAGTGTTTATAAACCTTTGTAAGTGAATGAAGGGATTATTAACCGTTCAATTATCACAAACACGTGACAAAACCACAGATGTCCAGGAACTTCAGTGTGTTTACAGCACTGCTTTTGTGTGTGTGTGTGTGTGTGTGTGTGTGTGTGTGTGTGTGTGTGTGGGAGGGTGAATGTGCGCCAATTCCTGGAACTGGGACAGTGTTGACACACAAACACACACAGAAGAGATAACACATGAAATGACATGACATGTCCTCGATGTGTCCGTCTCACCTCAGACTCTCCAGCTCAGCCGGAAGGTTGTACTTCATCAGCTTCTTGAATTTTTTAACATGTGCCTCTCTGACAAACGTCAGTGTCTTCACTTGTTCCATGTACCTGCCGAGAAGAACAGAATCAGATCAGGTGAATAGCAACGAAAAAATATAAAAAAAATATATATATAAAAATTGTATGAATGAATATACAACTATAAATATATATTTATTTAAATATAAATACTATTAATCTTAATACAAGCTAATAAATATAAATTAATATTGAATTTATATTAAATAGGAATAGCTTTTAATAAATAAAAAAATATGAAAAATATGTTTTTGTTAATACTGCCATAAAAGCATGAGATTACCTGTCAATTGTTGTAAACAACCACTTTGGCTCTTTGTTGAAGGGCATCTCCATGCCGTGAAAGCGTGCCATCTTGCTGGCGATCTCAGCAGAGATGTCCGGGTACGACAGCTGGTCCGTATGCAGGCGGTTACTCTGAAACACATAGACTGGTCAGGTGACTGGACTCAGCTGAACTCGGGCCGGACACTCACGGGCAGGTACTGCTCCAGACGGCCCTCTGGGAAAATGCCATAAAGACGTGGTCCCAGCTCTCTCTCCGCTAAAATGGCAAACATCACGCTCTCCAGAACCAGTGAATCTACTCCCTGTATAAAAAAAAATGAACACCTCCTGCATCTGCTGAAATTTCTCAAAATCGACGGAAAATAAAGAAATAAAGCAAGACACAAAGAGGCTCACACTTGCAATAGCTACAAGGTCAGACCTTTCTTAAGTATTTCACAGAGACACTGAAATAAATCTAGATAAATGTCTAGCTATTCTAAAATGTCTAGAACTTTCTGCCCTGTTCTGAATGTGTCATTCTTGCACAAGGAAGCTGGAAAGTGAACTTGGTTGTAATTCTAACCAATTTTTTTGTTTTTTTAATAAATCACCCAGTCCCAATTCAGGATGGCTTGTGCTTGTAATACTTCACCTGACATTATAACACATACTGACCTGTAGAATGGCGCCGTAGAGCCGCAGCAAAACACGTGGGGGTTCGGGTCCGACAGGCAGGATGTGTGGAGGTAAACTACACATGTAGAGCAGGTTACTGAGCCCACCACTGCAAAACAAAAGAACGTCCATCACTGCTTACTCAACCAAACCACCTCAGGCTCTCTCCATCACTTGTGTCTGCTCATGACGAACAAGCAGATGAGACTTATTATAGTGTAGTGACAAGATGGCCAAAAACAAAGTCATTCATACATGCATGCAAGTGCATAGGAGTATGACCATGTGTTTGTGAATGAGTGTGTTTGCTTGATTGTGAAAGAGTATGTGTGAAAGTGAGTAAGTGTTTGTGTGACTGTTTGAGTATGTGTGTTAGTGAATAACAGTGTGTGTGCGCTTAACTTTAACTGTGTGAGTTATGGAGCAAGTTATGGAGTTCAAGTGCAAGTGTATGTGTGTGTAAATGACTATAAATAAGTGTTTGTGCACGAGTATGAGTTTGTGTGTGTGTGTGTGTGTGTGTGTGCGTGTGTGTGTAAGTGAACGTGAAAAAGAGTGTGTGAGTATGGATGGGATTTTAAGTCTGTGTAAGTGTTTATTAATAGTGTGTGAGTGTGAATACTGGCGAGTGTGTGAGAGCATAATTGTGTTTCCATTAGTCGTCAGAAACACTCGCATTTACACGACAATGAAACAGCGGATTTCAGAAACGCTGAACCACCTGACGATCTTGATGTGGAAGTCTCTCTCTGAAATGGTCCTCCAGGAGCCGGACAGGAAGTCCCGACACCAGCTGAACGCTCTCCGGCGAGTGTCAACGTCCACATCCACATTCCGTCCGTCCTGATGGGACTCGGCTTCAGAGTCGTCGTCTCCGTTAGTGGCTCGCGGACTAGCCGCCCTTAGTTGCTTTTTCTCGGCACAATTACTCATGAGCTTCCGATCCATGTCCATGACACGGCGCGCAGTAGATCTGAAGCGCGTTGCCGTGAGGGACAAAACCGAACCACTGCGGATACAGGAACCGAGTTGTCGCAGTAGCCGCATCCACGAGCGTTACACATACACGCGCACTGGCCGGGAACCGTCTGGATTAACGTGTAAGACGCGTGTTCGCTGTGGAACTTCCGTGTGCGCTAAACCGACCGTTAGTTTCAAGTTACTGGAGAGGTTGAAGCGGAAAAGAATGACGTTCGCTTCAACCAATCACAACCAGCTGTACTAACGGCTATGTTTGTTGTACTCAGCTTGTTGTCCCGCCCCTTTAATTTCAGAGCTCTGATTGGCCAGTGGGTTAAATCTTGTAGGATGGTTTTGTTAATCCTATAGTAAATCGCAAACATTGATACTTTATGAAAAAAAAAAAAAAAACATTGATACTTTATGTGTTCGTGCAGTTGTGTTCACTCGAGATCACATTTTTGATTCATTTTAAGTGAACTTTCATATAAAACAACGAAGATGAAACCGACGTGGTATCTTCAACATTTATGCAATCAATTATATGTATGAAAACCACCTTTACCTAATTATCACGTAACAAATTTTAAAAACAATAATCTGTATGAACCGAGATCAGTGTTCAATACACCACACATGGTAATTAATTATTAATATTTGTATCAGTTCGTTTTTTCCTAAATTGAAAGTTAACGATTAATCAAAAAGATGCAGCAGATGAAAAATACTCAGAATTACTTCATGCATCAATACATACTTCCATGACAACAACTTGATCGGCATAAGTAAGGACAAAAAAATAAACACTGAGGTTAGTGCCCCTCGTTTTACCGCATCATGTATCCCCTCTCTGTTAACCATTATTTAAAAATAAGATCGTTCCTTTCTTTATCAGTTAATTCCTTCAAACTGTCTTTTTCCGTAAATTCTAAATAACCGTATCTATTAAAGCCCACGCTTCAGGAACACGATGAATGAAATATTTTAAGAAAAAAGAAAGAAAAGAAACGAAAATAGATAATAAGAGAACCTAAACTTATTTTCAGCGTGTGCAGTTCCAATCGTTAATCAGGAAATGATCAGGAACATACTTTATTTTACAAAATCACGTTTTTTATTTCTGGCTCTTTTTTGTAATAGTGCCATACTTTTTGCGCATGTTTCGTGCTGTTAACGCGGATCAGTCTGCTCGCGCTCGTGCTCGCGCCCCCGCCCGCATCAGCATCAGCATCAAGCGGGCGCGCGCACACCGCGCTAAACATCTCGAGCGCTCACGGCTGTTAAGCTGAAAAGGAGAAAGGGATCGACGTCAGTTCATCGTATCGAATGTATCGTTCTGTTTCGGATTCACTGAATTAATTTTTTCACCAGCCCGGAATCGGATCGTATCAGTGTGTGTTCGGATGGGCTGCGGACATCTGCATCTGCAGTCAGTGTGTTGAGTCAGAGAGAAGATGGCGGACAGGGCAGAGATGTTTTCTCTTTCCACCTTCCACTCACTCTCTCCTCCCGGTTGCAGGTGAGATATATTCGTCATAAATTCTATTCTTCATAATGCCTCATACTTAATTATCCTTATTTATTACGTTCTTTATTACATTATTACATCTCTCTCTCTCTCTCTCTCTCTCTCTCTCTCTCTCTCTCTCTCTCTCTCTCTCTCTCTCTCTCTCTCTCACTCACTCACTCTCAATCTCTGTCAGAGGTCGTTGCATTGATATCGGGATGCGCGTCATCGTTAATCTCATCCTGTGTGTTATGTGTTGTGAGTGAGTGTGTGCGTGTGTCTGTGGCTGATGGAGTCTGATGAAGGCCTCCGCCCTATTCTACTAGGATCATGTTCTTCATCACACACGCACACGCACACACACACACACACACACACACACACACACACACACACACACACACAAGCCCTTTTTGTGTCACTGTACGTAAATACGAGAAGACCGTATAATTGTTTGGATTTTCTGTACATGGTTTTTCTCTTAAAAATTCAGTTTTTGATATTTATTTATTTCGTTTTTTAATATTACTTCAAGAAAATGTCCACTTACAATAATTAAAAATCTGGCAAGTTTCACTAAGTTGTTACTGTAAGTTTGTGTCTGTGTGTGTGTGCAGAGCGGCTCATGACATCAGTTTGGAGGAGTTTGATGATGAAGATCTGTCTGAGATCACGGATGACTGTGGCATTGGCCTCAACTATGACTCCGATCCATATGAGAAGGTAATAACCGTGTGTGTGTGTGTGTGTGTGTGTGTGTGTGTGTGTTTGTGTGTGTAAAATCTGTTTTGAATAGTTTTTGTCATGATGCTTTACCATTCTCACTCAAAAAAACCCACAAATAAATGTGAAAAGCAAGAAACTCTTTATTTATGATGTTTTATTTCCTAGCATAAAAATGAAATTTAACACCTAAATGTGTTGGTAAATAAAAAAAGTAACTAAAGTAGCCTCCAGTACCTTCAGCATCCTGCAGTATAGGTTTTAATTTTTGGTTTTGCATCGTCCTAGCGTGCTGTTATAATGTTACATATTTTGAATAATAGTTTAACTGCTTTCTTTGCAGGACTGTCTGATTTTGGAGAAGAATGACTTCCATCACCCCGTGTGCTCCTTTCAAGACGACTTTCAGGAGTTTGAGATGATTGACGATGAAGAAGACGATGATGAAGAAGAGGATAATGATCCCGAAGGTCCTCCCTCAGCCTCCTCATCTCCTCTCTTATCTCCCACTTCGGGGATCCTAAAGAGTCGACCCACCAGCCTGAATCTGACAGCGGCGGCGTCTCAGGTATCTCTGTGTGTGGATGGAGCTGCTCCAGTCATCCTTCAGTAGAGTTTCAGCTTAGTCTTCTCTCCGCAGGACTGTCTGAACAACAACAGCACCAGCGTCACGCCGCGGAAGCCCAGCTGGCAGGAATGTGTGCGCCATGGTTAGGACACACCCTCCTTTTTCACATATCAGACACATCTATTTTTTAAAAAGAAAAACAAATAACCAAAAAGGTTAATGCTGTATTGTTGTTGGTGTTTCTCAGACTGTTCATCTCCAGAACACGTGTGTGTCAAAGACAGTTCTGCCATGACGGTGTCTGCAGATGTCAGCGCATCAGAGTCTCGCCCATCTCCAGTCCGACCGCTGCTGTACGATGATGAGGGGAACCGACGCGAGAGGCCAGAGTACGGTCAGTGGACACACTGCAGGGGATTTCAGATTGTTCCAGTCGTATAAACAAATGTTGACATATATGAGCTAGAGGTTCCAAACCGAGTTCAAACGTTCCCGTTGTGCTGTTCTCTGTGATTTCACAGGCTCTTTCGGTCAGCATCAGGTGTCTAGTAGCTCCGAGGCGGGTGACGTGAAGCCTGAAGAAACGTGTGAACTTGTAGCAGACTGTGTTTCGGACACTGAAGTTGACCGAGATCTAAATAGCAAACAACCAGCAAGCTCTCGAGCCTCCACAGATACGTACCCCATCGCTGAAGTGGCTGATGGCCCTCAGAAGAGTCACTCCACCAGCCAGTCCCTGTCCTCCTCAGCTCCTCTTGGTCAAGATGCTGAGACGCCGCTGTCCGACGAGGAGTTTGATAGTGATTTTATGAGCAAAGAAAATCCTGGGGGTTTATCTTATATCGAATTCCCAAGCATTGAACAGGCTAGGCTGGCTTCATTTGCAAGCGCCATGTTGACCACTTGTCCAGATGTTCTTCAGGTCACAGTCGAACCTCCAAACATAGAACTTGCAAACGAGACTACATCTCCATCTTCTGATCCAGGCATTGCAGACATGAACACCAAATGCTACGTGGAGTCTGACCTGCACAGCGATGACCTGAGCTCTCCAGCATCAGATTCTGATATTGAAGGGGAACTGGAAGCTGCTTTTGCCAATGGTGATCATCTGGCCAGTAACATGATCTCCTCCATTTCAGAGACTGAGCTGGACTTGACTAGTGAATCTAGCAGCGGACGCTCTTCACATCTCACCAATTCCATCGAAGAAGCCAGTTCCCCAATTTCAGATCCTGAGCTGGACACAGAGCTGGACACAGAGCAGGACAGTGGAATTGCTGGTTTGAAAGCATCTATTTTGCTGGGACACTCCGACCACATCAAACAGGACTCTATGCCTACAGACTTATCTCTGGCTCCAGTGGTTTTGCGAAGTGTCGATGAAAATCAGCATTATGAGCACCAGGCAGATCCAGATGAGACTCTTCCCCCTGCCATCCTCGGTGAAGATTGCTCTTCTCAGCAGTTACTGTTGAAGATTGAGCCTGATCACAGCCTGGAGAGCTTTAAACGCTCCTTCTACTTGCCCGTATGCCCTAAACTCATGCCTTCTGTGGATGACTACGATGGAAACAGTGAAGGAGAGTCTGAATCCGAGTCTGAGGATGATCTCAGTGAGAACTCAGACTCTCCGTGGCTCCTCAGTAACCTGGTGAACAGGATGATTTCAGAAGGTTCGTACCCCATCAGCTGTCCAGAGGAGTGTTTCAAGCGCTCAACCTCCATCTCCGACACCATCTCTGACTCCCTCTCCCCTACATTCAACCTGGAACCAGATGCTTGCAATGACACTGTTGTCTGCGGACCGCAAGAGCAAGAAGGTGAACAAAAGACGGACAAAGTGATGACCCAAGGCTCAGTGGGGATGGAGGCTGAAAAGGAGCAAGAAAAGTCGCTTGAAGAAAGTGAAAAAAACCAAACCAAGACTGTCAACTCATATCTGTATATGTGCAATCCTACCTATGATGCCGTTTTCCTAGAGAGATACAACGCAAGGCCGAAGAATCAAGAGACCAATGCCTTTCCAAGCTCATTGAAAAACAGACAGACAGAAGTGGAAGAGGAGCCCAACAACGACTTGATGATGGAACGTATGAAGGAGCTGGACTCTCCCCACATCAGCGAAGGTGTTATCATAGACAAGGACGAAGGCAGGGAGACAAGGGTGGATCGGATCACACTACAGAGAATCACAGCAGTGAAGAACAGCCTGACACTCGACCTCCCTACGACACAGACCAATCACTGTTTTAGCCTCAGCTACTCCACTGAGAACGAAGACGACCATCAGGACATGTCTCCGTTTCTGGAGGATCTACCCAAGGAACCATCACCCTTTAAGAATGAGACATACTTGGACAGTTCTCCTCCCATCGATGAGAGCGTGAGTCACAGGGTGGTTGATGACTCTCTGGCATATGATGCCATGAAGTACACGCTGGTGGTGGATGAGAACACGACGCTGGAATTGGTGAGTCTGAAGCGATGCACATCTGTGCTGAGTGAGGACAGCGATGGGCTCTCCACCGTCTGTGACGAAGAGGCTGCGGATGAAGATGTTTACGTGAGGTCTGGACTCTTGCTCAGCTCTTCCGAAGAGGACTCCTCACTTGAGGCTGACGTGCCTTTCTCCAAAAAGTTCCTGAACGTGTTTGTCAACGGAGCGTCCCGTTCTTCCAGTGAGTGCCACCAACACCACATGTGTGATTCTATTAGAAGCTCCGTTAAGCATGAAGACCAAACCCATTCTTAGGGTTAACACCATATTGTGTAGGACTGTGTGGGACATCTGCTCACATAGATCTTTCTTGCGTTTCAGGCACAGAGTCGTTTGGTCTGTTCTCTTGCAGTATAAACGGTGAAGAGCGAGAACAGACTCACCGCGCCGTGTTCAGGTGAGTGAAGGCAGCACGTGTCCTCCTGCTTCACTCTCACATGCTACACACACATTCTTGCTTGCAGGTTCATTCCGAGACACACTGATGAGCTGGAGCTTGACGTGGACGATCCCGTGTTTGTGGAGGAAGAGGAGGATGACTACTGGTACCGGGGCTACAACATGCGGACAGGAGCCACCGGAATCTTTCCCGCCTATTACGCTCATGAGGTCACCTGCCCCAGCAAAGACGGCCCCAGTAAAGCTCTTATTTAAAATTATACAGAGTCATGTTTTAGTATATTACAAACTAGAGAACATCTGGGATAGCTGAATTATGAAAATATGGAATTTTTATTTAAATAAAAAATGTATTATTGTTATTTTTGTGTATTCTGCAATGCTATGATTTAAGAATAAATCATAAAAATCTTTTTTTTTGTGTGTTTACAGCACTAAAGAGAAATCCTGCTTGGATGGAGAGTTTCAGAGTTCAGTTCCTGGGATCAGTGGAAGTCCCTCATCATCAGGGCAACGGGATCTTATGTGCAGCCATGCAGAAGGCAACAACTCTTCCTTTCTCTAGGTACAAAGCAATACTTCCACATAGTTAGACTGGCAATCTCTTGTGTAGATTGCAGTGGCAAGGAAAAGGACGGTCCATCTTCAGCCGCCGTCCTTGTGTGAGCTGGAGATCAGTCTGCAGGGAGTCAAGCTAGTCATGAATCTGGAGGACGAGTTTGACTTCACAGGAGAGGTGAGGACATGTCATATAAAAGTCAAAACATGTTTTCAGCTGTTTTAAAATGTTTATATCAATGTATTGAATATATTTAGGCCAAGGACCAGTTTGTTTTATTATATATTCATCTTCTAATAAAAATGCTTTCTTCTACAGTTTGACAGATGCAGTCACTTCTTTCAGATGAAGAACATCTCGTTTTGTGGATGCCACCCCAAAAACAACTGGTATGACCCAGTGTAGCCCAAACTCTTCAATGTGTTGGGCCCACACCTCACCTTCTTCACTTCTGCTTCTCTCCCATTTCTAGTTATTTTGGTTTCATCACTAAACATCCAATGCTGAACCGGTTTGCATGCCACGTCTTTGTCTCTCAGGACTCCATGCGGCTTGTGGCCGAGTGTGTGGGGTAAGTCGAGTTTAATCTGACAGTAATAGTGAGAGGTTAATGAGAAAAGACCCGTTGCACACACAAAATATAATACATTTTTAATTACAAATAAAAAAAGTACAATTAAATTCGTACAATTACGTTTTTTTCTAAAACAGATGAGCTTTAATGTATTAAAATGTGCAATTTCTCATTAGCTCTATGTTTGGGGAAATTATCTATTTAATCAGGTTACACATGTGTTGTGGACTTTATATGAATAGCATTTTTGAACTTTACTGTACATAAAGTCACATAGCCACTGGGTGGTTGAAGGCTCGACACAAAACCAAATGCTTATTTTAAGGCATCAAAATAAAATCATGAAAAATAAAAATAAACAGTATAACAAACAAACGAATTGGTTCAGATAGCTCATGTAAAGACTTAATTTTAATAACGCAAAATATGCGTATAGACTAAAGAAGATGCTCCAGCATAATGTAATGCTTTGGAAGGCATTAGTGACATATATGTCATACTTCTTGGACAAATATAAGCAAATTTGAATAACGCAAAGTACACAAAATAGAATGAGAGACAAAAAGTCTCATTATGTATGTCACAAAAAGTTATTTTATATTACGACTTTTCCATTTATTTCAATCAAGTACTCAAAACTATGACATACAGGTCTGTACTCGTCATCAAATTTGTAGTTTTAACATGTCAGAGTCAAAATTATTGTTGCAGTTGAAACCACTCTTAGACCCCAGAGGATTAATGCTATAGGGAGTAAAATATAAATATAAAGGGTTAATGGAAAAGTGAATGGACCAATGAGAGAATGAAGTTGTTATGGGAGTAAATGAGATGATGTAAGAATGAATGGGTTAATGAGAAATTGAAGTGCTAATGAAGTAGTGAAGGTGACAGTGAGATATCAAAAAAGTAATGAAAGATGGATGGTGTTGTCTCTTTAAATGAAGAGATTAAAGGAGTGAGGAGAGATTGAACGGTTGCTATACATGAAAAACTGAGTGCTGGGTTAATGAGAAAATGAAGGGTTAATGAAAGAATGACTTGGTTAATGAGAGAAATGATGGGCTGATGAAGGAGTGAATGATTCACGAGAGACTACACTTGATACAATTCACCAAGGAGCCAATGAGAGTAAAATTGTGAGTAAATTAAAAAGATTGATGAAGGAGTAACTGGGTTCATTAGTGTGAAAGGTTAATTGAGATATTGTTTTTGAAGTGTTAATAAAAAGAAGTTATGATGTTGTGAATGATTAGTGTAGAAGTGAAGCAGTTATTGAGAGAGTACAAGTGTAAAATAATGAAGGAAGTTTACATTTTGTGTGAATAAAGAAGGGTTAAAGAGAGAAAAAATGGTTGAAAAAGGAATGAAGGATTTGTTAGAGGATACAGGTGTGTAAATTATTGAACAACGCCACTGACTGGATTATGGACAACCAGTTTAATATTACAAAAAATGCTAGTGAGCAAACTGGTAAAGTGTAAACAAGTAACGACATATTCAGTTCCACAATTTTTATATTTATAATAATTTATAGTCTATATGTATGTATATGTCCATAATATATAATGGTCTTGTTTTCTCTTCTAAATAATAATAGTCTATAGTCCATACATCTATTCATTTTCTACCCCTCGTACTCCCCGGTACAGGTCCTACCTGCTTGTAGCATAGTTTACTCTATTTTACAGACTATGTGTGTGTTCTTGTGTTTCCCATTCAATAGATCTTTATTGTGAAAATGGTTTAGTATGGCATATAAATCTAAACAGGACTGTACAGAAGCCAACTGTATTGCGTACAAATGTTTTGTTCCATTTGTCACACTCTTTTTACGCACTTTTTTCAGACGTGCTTTCCACGAATACTACCAGGAGCACTTAGAATATGCCTGTCCGACTGAAGACATCTACTTGGAGTAGAGAGTGAAGGTGTGACCATGGCAACTGTAGTGACGTCTGTACCATGCTTGGCCACCAGGAGGCGCCTACAGCCCAAAAAAATACAGGACTCATGAATCTCTTCATCATTTGCACACGTCACCGTCCTGCTGTAGAGCTGTGATGACACTGCTGTTATTTACAGTAGAGCGGACATGTGTGACTGCATGGCTCACAAACACTTCAAAGGGTTTCTGTATATAAATCTGCAAACTGCAGTTCCACAGGTTGTGGTTTTTGTAGAAGGTTTAACGTGTTGTGCTGTAAAAACAAGTGTTCGAACTTCAGAGACTCGAGTTAATCTTAGTCTTAATTTCTCCACAAAATCAATCAGCAAAACCTCATTTACTCCGTGTTTCTGCATCAGGGCTGTCCTGCCCACTTCATCTTCATGTGGCAAACACACACACACACACACACACACACACACACACACACACACACACACACACACACGCATATAATTTTTTGAGGTTGCCGAATATAAACAGTAATTTGCATTTAGTCATTACATCATAAATCCAGACTATTCCTTATATTTCTAGAATTTATGCGCTGAGAAACGATACCCCCTGATTTCAGTTAAAGAAACGCGTACTTTTCTGATACTGATGGTGTGATGTAGAAGCAATCTCTCACAGTGCATTGTGGAATATATTATTCCACCTAGGTAGTGTGCACACTGCAGAGTGTCCGAGGGGAAGCGGCTGTAAAGAAGTGGACGGCCCCGCTGTGTCTTTCCTGTCCAGTACGATATAGAGACAAACATGCTCATTTCAAGAATTAATCATTGGAATTGTAAAGGAAACTGGACGTGTGATGTTCCTCACAGGATCCTTCACTGTTCAGCAGCATCTGTAGTGGAAACAAACTTGTAGACATGCTTCTGTATGACTTACTGTGTATATATCTT
>CM051499.1:17094176-17114201 GCA_028031935.1 Paedocypris micromegethes
AAAAAAAAAAAAAACGCAAAAAATTCTCACTGCCTTGTCTCCAGAATAAAATACTATATGCTTGATGTCACTTATTGCCTGATGTTGATTTAAGCTCTTTACGGCTTTGTGTTTAATCACCTTAACACCTCACCAAAGATCCCATTTAATTAATTTAAGACAATCATCGTTTTACAAATATTTTTTATTAAAATGAATACAATTTAAAACTAACTAGCAAAGATATCCGTTTGGAATTCAGAATGGGTCGAATGATGTGATTTGTCAGAAGCCATGGCAGCGGCAGCACGTGGGTCGAGGAGAACACTGAGGAGAACAGCACGGCTCCAGCCTCCAGTCTGAACCTTTACTTATCTCGCTTTCTCCAAACACCATGGACGACTCAAACATCTGCTTCAGGGCCTGGATCTGCTGCTGGACACCGTCCCACTGCGGACCCATCAGGTGGTAGTTCTCAGAGGGGTCCGAGTCCAGATCAAACAGCAGCGGAGGATCATGCTGCTTCTGGAAGGCCAGAGCTGAACAGTCCTGGTCTGGAGTGGTTTCGCTGTGAGTGGCACCTGTGAGTGGAGAGACGTCATGAGCGTCTGTGTGTGTGTGTGTGTGTTAAAGCACAGGGTCCGAGCTCAACCCACCTCGAGTGTAATAATGGGCTTTGTAATTCTTCCATCTGACTGCAAACACACCGTACTTCTGACTGGGATCCGTTGGGTAGAAAAACATAGTCTGACGTTTACTCTGAAACAGAGTGAGTGTCATCGTAAGAGCGAAAAAAAAAAAAAATGATATTCTGGTACCGGGCCACTGCCAAACAGAACCCCAGTCATGTCCACACCGTCCAGCTGCACCTCGGGCAGCGCCGCTCCGGCCAGCTTGGCAAAGGTGGGAAGGATGTCCAGTGAGCTGGAGAGAGAGTGCGAGACGCCTAAGAGAGCAAAGATGTCAGAACTCGCTTCAGCATCTGCTAGCAGAGATCCATCATCACCTGGACGGATGAGCCCAGGCCAGAACGCCACAGCGGGTTCCCTCATGCCCCCTTCATATGTCGTTCCTTTGCCGCATTTCAGCAGCCCTGCGTTTCCACCGCGGGACATGCGCATCAGCTCTGGCCTGGACGAGACACCAGTGTTTGAAAAGTGTGAAGAGTGAGAAACGTGCCAAACTGAAGAAGCCACAGTTTGTGTGAGCGTCACCAGATCTATAGGAAACCAAGCGTTTGGTTTTCAGAAGCTACATTGGCAGAGCGACTGACAAGCTGCTCTGTGATTGGCTGTTTTTAACCAATCAGACAGTGACATATTATTTGTATAATTTGTCTGAACCTTGGGTGTCCCAGCACCTACTACTGTAACAGTTCCACTGCAGCACTGAACCACATTACTTCTCTCTTTTTTGCATGTTTAAAGTCCTACTAGGACACTTTTATTTTTTTGAGGCAATTTTCACTTTTGGACACTTGAGTCACTTTACTTTTTATCTACAGTTTTTGTATTTGCACGGTCTTATTTTTCTTTATTTTACTGGACACTTTGTTTTTATTGGGTTATTCTACTGAGACACCCCACCATACAACTGTTGTACTTTTGTATTTTGCATTCGTACTGTTTTTGCATTTTAGTTCTATATATTGATGGCTGTAAACCCTTCTTTACACTGAGACACTCTATCCCCACCTACAGCTTTTGGTTTTTGCATTTGTATTCTTATTACATTTTGTTTTATTTCTTGATTGTTGCAACCCCCCCTCCCATCTCTCTTCAAATGCTGGACAATTTAAAAATATATATGTAGTATTTGTATATGAAAAGTATATGTATGTGACGAATATAACTTGAATTCTGAATTTCCAGTACCTTTCAAGTACAGATCTCGTTTTACAGCCGGGATCTGCTTATGTCTACAGATCTGGTCACGCACACAACACTCCTTTATCACCAGAAAAGTACTGATCAATCTCACCCATTATCACCAGTAAAAAAAACCAGAGTGTTGTTGATCACTCCACTTTCCTCCAGTGTCTGCAGGATTTCCCCCACCGTGCCGTCAAACTCCATTAGCGCATCGCCAAACGGGCCGCGCTGCGACTTTCCTGCGTAGTCTTCACCGGCATACTGAGGGTAGTGTGTGTGCTAGAACACATCATCAGAATTTCACCAACTCAAAAACTTTCAATTCATCTCCCATAGTTTGTAAGTGAAACTCTCAGTGGAGAAATTAGTGCAGTGGGCAGCTCTAAGCCAAGGCACCCGGGGGGCATGTGGTGGTCAGTGTCTTGCCCAAAGACACTCAGTTAAGCGACGCTCAAGTCAGTCTTAAGTAGGGGTAACTCGGAAGTAGGGTGAGCTTATCCACAGGTCTTGTTTAGGTTTTATCTTTGACCTTGATCTTAGCGGCCCTGGCTCACCTATCCTCTCCAGCTCGGGTTTCAATTAGTCAGGTCAACGATAGGAACTACCTGTCCTACGCCTGTAACTGCTTTTGTAGGACATGCTGTAAACCAGGCTATACCTAAGCAGAGAGGAACTATTATTCGTACTGCGTAACTGTGTGTCTGCTGACTCACGTGTGAGGGATAGTAGAGGAAGAACGGACGCTGATCTCTGGCGGCAGAGCGGATAAACTCGGATGCAAACTGTCCGTAACTTTTCTCCAGCTGAAGGAAGTCTGCAGGCTGCTGATCAATGTTCTCATCCCGTATGAGAGGAACCTCCACCACCCCCTGATCACAGCTGCCATAGCACTTCACATCTGGAGGAAAACAGCTGAGATTCTGACAAGGACCCTGAGAGAGACAGATAAAAGAAATAGAGAGAATTAAAGAGAAAGAGAGAGAGATTGAGAAAGGAAAAAGAGACAGAGACAGTGAATGATTGAGACAGATTCAGAGAAACAAAAAATGAAAGTTAGAAAGAAAGAGGGAGAAAGAGCAAAAGAGAAGGAGAGTCAGTAAACACAGAACGGTTCTCACCTGGTCGTGTGAGTACGGGATGCCCAGATAGGTGTCGAACCCTTGTCGTGTTGGTAAATACGTGTTGTTCAACCCAACACCCAGGTGCCACTTTCCAATCATGGCTGTGGAATAACCACGCGTCTTCAGCACCTCGGCGATGGTGGTCTCGTTTAGGGGAAGACCCCCTCTAGACCCGGGGTACAGAACGCCAGGGTATATACCCGAGCGAGTCTGATACCGGCCGGTTAGCAGCGCCGCCCTGGACACAAACACACGCTATAACAGTGGTGTAAAGGACTTGAGTAAATGGACTTGGTTACTTCACTTAAGCAGTTTTGTCAACTTAGTACTTGTACCGAGAATCACAAATGCTGCATAAGCAACTTCTATGCTCTACTTGTAAAGAGGTACTCTGTTTACATTTTTGATTGAGTAATATGCTGTCTTTACTCCACTACATTTGAATGGATACTTACTCGTTACATTTTGATTGTGTGCCGTGTTGTGTTTGAAGTCGTCATCTTTTTCTAAATACTGTACATGTTTCATTTTTCCTTTTCTTCGGTAAATTCACACGTATTACTCTCTATCTGTAAACGCTAGTTATCATGCTAAATGTCACAGGACGAGAGAAAGGCTTGTACCGGGACGGGCTGCACACTGGACTCGTCACGTAGAAATCGGTAAAGCGGAGCCCGTGTGCCGCGAGCCGGTCCAGGTTCGGGGTCATGGAGCTCGGGTGGCCGAAGCATCCTAGATCGGCGAAGCCCAGGTCGTCTGCAAGCAGGAGGACGAAGTTCGGAGGTGCCGCCAGAGCAGAGCGAGCTACGACCAGCAGTAAAAATGCGGCAGGTAAATCCATATTATCGATGAGGACACCACCAAACTGCAGTCATCATAGCGAATGATGCGTTTACAGTTTGACACCAAAAGTCACTTTTCCGGTTCAACTCACGTGATAAATCTCACGTGGGGTCTGTGAAGAGAGGCTGATGGGAAATGAAGTTCCTTTTTAAGATCTCTGTCCTCATCCCTAATTTGACGCACCGCTTTATATCACGATATCACACTATACATTTATGGATACAATAACGAATTAATAAAATTCTAATAATGACGATTAAAAAAGGTTTGCATGACAATTTCCTCCTGTTTTTCTTTGTATTTTTTGCTATATTAAAACGATAATTAGTGATTTTAACATTAATGTATTTCTGTAGTATTTATTAGTTTTCTTTATATAGTAATATTTTTGTATTACAGTACTGCATCCTCTTCTAAAGACTAAAGTTTAGGAAATTATGACAATCTCTGAAATGTAAGAATTTAATTGCACAGAGAAACGTGTACTTTTACAATAAACCCCCAACAACACAAAATATACAAAATAAAATCAACACATATAAATAAATAAAGTACACCCAAACGGCAAACTGGAAGGGACAAAATGTTAAGTCATTAAGCACCAATCAGGACTCGGGACCCAGAGGAATCCTCAGTGCTTACACAAGCAGGAAACCTGCGAAAGTCACAGAGCTCTCACTCAAAACAAAGCAGTTTAATGAAACCAGAGAACAATGAAAGCAAGACAAGAAATTAAAGTGCTTTCAAATAAAAAAAACCTTTAGGACCTTCAGATCTCCCTCCTTGGGGAATTAAACACTTGATTGCGTGGCATTCCAAATGGAAAGAGATAGACATTATAAAACAAGTAATTGAGAAGATTTACCTTGTGTTACCACATGAAGTACATGCCAAATTATGATACTAAACATCATCTTCCATGTCAATGAAGATTGAAGGGCAGATGATTTTAATGGCTTGTACAGTAAAGACAAGATTAATAATCTTGATTAAAACACACACACACACACGCACGCGCACACACACACACACACACACACACTGAATCACTCAGACTCAGGTTCATACACACACCTGAGCGCCAAGTGTCGTACGACCGGAATCTCCTAGAGCTTCGGAATCATCGGTGGTGCTTCCTCGACCTCTGTGGACCTGATGACGCTGTTGGCTTGGAGATGTGGAGCCGCCTCTTTCCCATTTGAGGAGGGAAACATCGTTCCAGAATCATCATTAAAAATGACGCGGAACAACCAACGCACTGATTGTGTAGTGTTAGAATGCCGGAGGAGACTGGCACCAGTGAGCCGGGTTCTCCCCAGGGTTTTTCCTCGTTAAAGAGGTTTTTTTACCTGGCCACTGTTGCGTATGTGTTTGCTCGCTGGTCTTTGTCTTTGTCTTGTCATAACCGCAGCCACTTAGTCAACACCAACAATCCAGACGACAAATTGAATAAAAAGCATCATTTCCCTTACATATTTACATGTGCGCTTTGAGACAGTTAAAACTGTGAAAAGCGCCTTACAAATACTCATTATTATTATTATTATTATTATTATTATTATTATTATTATTATTATTATATCACATCAAGACTTGTGGGATACGTGAAGCTTATGATGTGCTTCGATCAGTTGTGGGTCACTGGGATCCGTCATGCGGTGACTATGATTCTGGCTGCACTGTATACATAATGAATGCAGCTCAAAAAGACTCGAGTGTCACTCGCACAGAAAGAAAGAAAGAGAGAGAGAGAAAGAGAGAGAGAGAGAGAGAGAGAGAGAGAGAGAGAGAGAGAGGTTAATAATGAATGATGGTGTGTGTTACTGAGGGCTCTGAAAATGCAAAGTTTGTAATTGCACATGGTTCATTCATACGACATACTGTAATGCTCAATCACACTTACAACCTGATTATTTGTTAGATCAAAGAAGCTGTTATGTTATTTTAACTACTGTATATATATACAGCAGAACAGGATCGCTTTGCTAGGCATCACTTCTTCAGAATCATGTACTGTACCGTATAATTGTGTCACATTTACAATTGCGTATGATTAAAAAAACATTTCTTATATCAGAAATTTTCGGAAATTTTATATGTTTAGAGCATCTTGGGGTGTTTTAGCTGGTGAGTTTACGTGTGTAACTGTGTTTGTGCGTGTGTGTTACTCAGGGGCCGTTTCATTGTCCAACCCCTGAGCTAGTGTCGGTTTAACTTGGATCCTTTTACTCTGTTGCCAGTCTGCACCCCCCCCCCCCCNNCCCCCCCCCCACACACACACTGATCTGAGAACAGATTCACTGTCTCCACACAGACCCAAGACAAGAGTTTAAATATCTTCACGCTGACTTGAAGCCTGTTTTGTCTTCTGTACAGTCTTCACGCTGTCCTGAGAACAGCGTCAACATCTCCACAGTGACAAGAAACCAGCTCTTTCTCACCTTCCATCTTTACCATATCCAGACTGACCTGAGGCCAGCTTCATCTTCTTTATACTGTTCTGCGATCAGCTTCACTGTTTTAACACTGACCTGAGATCAGCCTCACACTTTTTACAGTCTGATCTCTCTCTCTCTCTCTCTCTCTCTCTCCAGGTGTCAGATAACAGACGAGTACTTGTAGAGAACAAGCTTAACACCTTTGGTACCAGAAAAAAATCGGTTCTGGATTATTCAGCTGTTTAAGGTAAGAGTCACGTTTCTCTTGCTTGAAGTTTTGCAAGTGGTTCAGAATTTTTTGTTGTTTGTTCTAGTGTTTCAGTCAGGCTTTGTTCAGTGAAACATGTTGGTGTGTTTCCATCCGAAAAGTAACAGGTGCTGTGTTGTTTCTCAGGGAAATCCTTATGGCTCTTCTGGGGCGTTCTTGGTTTTTCTCTGCTTTTATGTTTTTTTTATATAGCCTGAAAAGAAAAGTCAAATCTCTAAATAAATGCCAATAGTTCTATTTACGTTAGTTTTTAATCCACCATTGTAGATTATTCATTTTTCATTTGTGTTTTACTGTGTTTTATCTTGATGTTATGACTTAAAAACGTATTTTATTTTAGAAATGAAGAATGAAAATCAGCTCTTCAATGATTAGAACAGCTTTTCCGATCTCAGGTCAGTTTCTCTGACGAGTCCGGTTTGTGTGTGTGTGTGTGTTTTCTGTTAATGAGTAAATGAGGGAATGTGAAGCACGTTTCTAATGAAAAGCTTTTGTCCCTTGTTTTCCCCTGAATTACTGTTTCTTTTTGTAAATCTAGTAAAATGTAAACCTACTAGTGGTTTATGTTTTACAATTTACATCAAGATCTGTCACTAGAAAGATGTTTTTCATCTCCGTGTTCTTCTGAGGCACATTAAGGCAGTTTTGGGTCCTATGACAAAAAATATTTAGAACTTTGCTAATAATTATTTATATTAAATAATAATTATTACTATTATTACTATTATTAATTAGTTCTAGTATAAATACTATTATTAAGTATTATAAATGTTTTTTATTATTATTAAAGGTCTCTTGAGGGCCCCAGATTTGAGAGCCGCTCCTACTTTTTTCAATTCTGTGTCCTTAACTAAAGCTAATTTCTGCTTGAAATCGTTAACAACAAAACATTAAAGCTCCTAACATTTTTTCATTGTTTGCTTTGCTTTTGTATTGTACCTATGTATTACCGCAGAAGCAGATGTGTAGCGAGAGACACTTTCTCCCTTGCGCACGCTCTCTCTCTTTCTCTCTCTTTATATAGACTGTATATATACTGTCTATATAAAGCACCTTTTTATAATAAAATATGTATTACAGTACATATTTAACATAATCTAATTCCAATTCCTTTACTAAATGATCGGTGGCAGTGTGTGATTGTGAGTTGCAATGCGGATGTGAATGTGCATTTGATTGAAAGAAAGGAGATGTGAAGCGAAGTGGATGTGTTGCATCACAGGGAAAGGTAAAACTGAGAAATAGTCATTTTTTTCTCACTGCTGTATTTCTATATTTAGTATTGGCTGAACACAGCAGTTTGTATCAGTGTTCAACATGACTAAATAATGTACAAGCCGGTTTGATTTTGTTCAAAGTCTTTTCTGAAGCAGCTAAAATATATATTTATTTTTCTTTATACTTTATACAATTTTATGTAAAAAAAAAAAAAAAAAAAAAATATATATATATATATATATATACATATACACACATACACACACATATATATGTGTGTGTATATATATATATGCCGTATATATTGCATGTTCATCAGTTCTCTGGTGTCTGCATGACATTAATCTCGTCTGTCCTTGTGCAAGAGCATTTTAAAGCACTCTGGTTCTCTCACTAGTGAGCGTTACTGCCAGAAATATCACCGTTTGTAATGTTCCCACTGGTACAAAACACAGCCTTTAGAAAAAAACAGGGGTTTCAATAAAGTAGACTGAATTACATTTTTTACTTCAAATCTCCTCATCTTTTTTATGAGACTAGCAACAATTGTGATAAAATAAAAGTAGCTAATGATTCTACAGAGGATGTACGTATTGAACCAAAGCTGAATTTTATGGTGCACTGAAGCTTGGAAACGTTTTGGCTGTAGAATAATCTCTCTTCTGAGTCAATTCACCACCATTAGAAGATATTTTTTTTATGAGAAAGATATGGGCTGAAAAGAGTGAGCAAAAACTATTAAATAATGACATGATCAGCACTGTTGGAGGAAGTATGTTTAATATATTGTTCATCTGGACAAGTTGGCTCATGATTTTGCTCCACTGAACAAGCAAGATATCATTGTTCATGCATCGTCTGAGGCAAGACAGAGGTCCCACTTAAACTCTTCTTGAACTTACTGGTAAAGTCACAGCGATCTGCACGGGAGATTGGAAATTTGGGATCATGACCGAATCTCCTCACAACTCCAGCCCTTGGTCGGAGAAGAAAAAGATTTCAAAAGGATTTGAAAAGGTGCAGGTAGATCGATTTGAAGACTCCCAATGTCCACTATGGTTTCACCTGAGCTAGAGTCTTTCCCACAGTGAAAAAACGACATTCTCTGTGGAAAAAAAGAGAAAATCAGACAGGAAGATTCTCTTTCTTGCTCCAGACTGGTCCACAAAACCCCGATTGTTGGACTTTGGGGTCTTGGCAACAAATCCTCCCAGGAGAAATCTTTGGAAGTGGATCTCCCCACCCAGGAAAAGTAGCCAAGGGTTTAGTTGGTTGCTGTAGTGAGAAAGTTGCTAGTTCCGTAAACACAGCCAATTCATCCTGATTTCATGGATGTGAAAGCCTCAGAGTCTTCACTTCAGAGACGTGATGCAGAGTCAAACATGAGGTTGAAAACCCACAGAAGGCAGAACGCTAAACCGCCTTTCACTGCAGGAAAACAATTTTTAACTTCAACAAACTTCGCTGTCCTTGATGTCGGGGCATCCAGAGATTACACAAAGATCCTGTCAGCAGAACGTACTTTGTACAGCATTCCACATTCTGGTGGAAGTGAAGTCTGATTCAGCTGCTGAAAAGAGGTTACGCAAACAAGCCAGAGACTTCCAACACCACCGGTAATCTGCTGTTTTCCTTCTCTTTGATTGTCTTTTGTGAGGTTTAGTTGAAAAGTTCAAAAGTTTTAGTTCAAAACTAGCTCTACATGCACTCTGATATGCTCTTGTTTTTTTATTTGTCTCTTTCTCTCCATTTTGCTGACTCGCTCTGTGCACATGTGCATTTGAGTTTGTGAAAGATTGAACTGCCTTTCTTTTCTTTGTGCTTAGTGCACATTTAAGCAGTGCTTTCTCCCTCCAGACTATGTAAGCAGGTACAGATGAGTCAGTCCTGGTAGAAGATGTCATGTCTGTGAATATAATATTGTGTATGCATAGAGCATTTGTTTTATGAAAAGAATCACTTGCTACAACAGTTGCTTGAGCCTTGAACATCCCTAAAATATTTTCATCATCTAATATTTTAAAAAAGGAAATGCCTTTAAATGTGCAGTTGCAAATGGCTGAAAGGATGTTATGATAAAGTTTAAGTCACATCTTAAAACACATATTTTTACTCAGTATTACCTAAATAGGCATTCTAGTAATCAGGGCAGATTGTTTTTGGATTGCTTGACGTTTTTCCCAAATTTTTCACCAACTTGTCCACTTACAAAATGGTCCTCTATATGAAGCAGACGTTTTGTTTAACCTCAAACTGGTTTTGAACCGTTGAGCCTCACTGATGGAAGGAACCATGTCGTACCAGACCAGCAGGGGGAGCGCACACGTGAGCACAGCCAGTGGCTAAATAGCTAAATGAAACTTCCAACATAATAAGGCCGTCGTATAACAGGTAGACAATCCAACAATGCAAACAGATTCAAAGGGTGATCCAAAAAATCCATCCAATTCGAAATACAGACATTACGTTCATACACTTGAGGCAAAGCATGGAGTTGAACACAAAACTCACTTTTCAACAAAAATGTTTTCAACAAAAATAGTTTTGAAATACTGTTCAAAACTATTTCAAAAGGTGGGCGTTTCACAGTGAAGCGGAAATTGTTGCCAAATTAGTCTGATAATTCACCAAAGGGAAAGGAAGCGTCCAAAAGCTTGTTGTAATGAACGTGAGGACAAGTAAAATGTTTGGTTTTTACAAGTCGCTGAAGAGAGGCAGAGATCTGGAGAAGTGTAGGCATGAGCTCAAGAGGAGCAAGGAGTGGCTATACTCTGAAAAAGCAAGGAGGAGTTAGTAGGATTTTCGTGACTAGGTGGAGAAGTGCCAGAAGGAAGTTGGTTTCTGGAGGACATGTCTCTGGAAGATGAGAAGGCATGATGGTCACCCCTCAAACTTATCAGAGAAGGAAACCAAGCCGGAACGGACTAAATGGAACTGCGAGAGCGCGTGGAAGAGAATGACTTCCTAGAAAAACTTAGCTATTTCTACAGACAAGTAGCTCAATATTTTTCATTTAGATTAAAGAGTTTGTGAGTGATCAGTAATAATTCTGTGTAGTTTATGATTATCGGCAGGATCTGTATAGTCTCAATAAAAGAAGCTCAGATTTAATCTGAGATTGCTTTTATCCTTTATCCTTGTTCTCCTTCCCCTCTTCATCCTCTCCCACCTCTTCTTCCACTTCCTTCAACTTTCCTCTTCCTCTTAGATCTATTCTATCATTTCTCAGTGGGTCAATTGTTTCCAACCGTAAAATAGATGATTTTGATCATTCTTTTGAAGAATCTGATTTATCTGTGAGATTAAGCCGATCACAGTCGTGTGGCAAACTGGAACAGGTCCGTGGAGGAAGGGAGGAGAAGTTTGATGGGCTTCAGGACTTTCGGTTAAAAAACACTTCAGGCTAATGAGTGTCAGTGCTGTGGGATTGTAGACGAGGAAACAGGCTGAGACTGTCTTCTTTGGTGTGGAGATGATGGTGGTGGTCTTGACGTATGAAGATGGTGGTGAGGGCTTGTAGCCAGGGATGGTTTGTTACTCCACTACTAATTGCAGTTGTCCCTGCTGTCATTAAAGTGGTGGGCAATCTTCCTGGAGTATCTGCTCTTCAGCTTTCTGATGCCACTGGACCGATTCAACTACCTTTAGACAGGCTCAATGAGAAGCTAGAGTACCAGATTCTGTAGATGTAATGGCAATCTATGGATCTGGATGTAATTGGAATCCTTTGTCTAAGGTGCTTGCGGAACTGAGAGAGGCAGTCGACCTCTCTTACTTCAGACGCCTTAAGAACATTGACTGTTCGAAGCGTTAAAGTGTTGAAGTGTCAAACAAGCTCTTCTGAGTGTTAAGTAAGTTGGCAGAGATCTAACTGAACTACATTGAAGTGTCTTTAAAATACAATATATTTTTTTCTAAATGAAAGGGGTTTAAAAGTATAAAGGTGTCTCTTTATCTTGATTGGAATTCAAGCATGACCACATGGCAGGTACTTAGGAGAGAGAGTGTGTGTGTGTGTGTGTGTGGTGTGTGTGTGTGTGTGTGTGTGTGGTGTGCGTGTGTGCGTGTGTGTGTGTGTGTGTGTGTGTGTGTGTGTGTGAATGAGTGAAGGACACTTAATGCCGTTTAATTTGGCTCACTTTTTCCAAGATGTGAGATGAGTGGATGCCAAGTCTCTCAGGGCTTTATTGAGTAAATCCTTTTCTATCTCTCACTGTCGCTCTCTCTCTCTCTCTCTCTCTCTCTCTCTCTCTCTCTCTCTCTCTCTCCTCTCCTCCTCTCTCCTCTCTCTCTCTCCTCACCCACCACACACACACACACACACACACACACACACACACACACACACACTAGCTCTCTCTCTTCCTTCAGTGTCACTCTGTCTCATGTGGTTGACATGTGAAAGTGTTTGCTGTCAGACAGACTTTTACTCAATCCCATGTGAATTTTCAACGGTCTGTCAACAGTCAGACCTTGTCTGAAGAAACATTAAAGACTCCAGACAATGTATGTTTCATTAGATTAGATTTCTCTTCAATGTCATTACTTTTCTACAGATACAGCAAAATAAATTACAGTAGCTTCCTGCTTAAGTACACAAACTGACCCTGTGAGGTGCAGTAAGATGGGTCACTAGTCGCAAACATCGATCATACTGCCCTGCTTTTTGGCTTTCAATAATTTGAATAATTTTAGAGCAAGACATTTTGAAACCTGTGCAATTCATGACATCTTTAAATAATAAATCTTGAATTCAGAATTTTGTGGTAAAATATGAACTTTAATCTGAGAAGGATACTTAAATGGGGGCCTAATTAAGCAGGTCTTACCAGAAACGCGGATAAAACCGACTCCAGTTGATCGGGACATGGGACACAATTGGAATTGGATCTTTTGGTCGTAATAACTGGCTGATCCGATTAGCGGACATCCCCTGGGTTTGCCTGTAATAAGAATGAAGAATAACTGTAATCTTCTTTTTTCCATGTAGCATTGACTCTCATTATAGACATACAGTCGTTCAAATTTTTGACATGATAACATTTCCAACATAATTTTTTAAACATCGTTTTCACTTTCAATAGGGACAAGAGACATACATGTCTTCTGAGCAATTTTGTTTGAACAAATCAAATTATTTGAGAGTAATGAGTCACTTACATTACTAGACACTGTTTACTGCACAATGCACATAGTGTACAGTAGTTTCGAGCCATGCATTTCACATCTGGGCTTTCAGTACTGCTTCTTCTGAGAATAAAATACCTGTAGCCACAAAAAATGCCTTTATTTAACAACACACCATGGTGAACACGTCTCTACTGCAGCTACAGATGTGACAGATATGTTTAGAGCAGGTTTGAATGCTCTGACAGACTGGCACTTGTTTCCACTGCACTGATTCCGGATCAGTCCAATCTGTTCATGCAACAGCCAAAAGCTGTTCTGAACTTCTGAACATTTTTCTATTCTCTTATTTACTTAAGTTGTCCCAATTAAACAGAATTCCGGTCCAAATAGATAAGCATTATTACGCTTATGTAATGAGATTTGCTTTGGGACTTAAGCTTGCTTAGGCTTTGGTCTGAATAAGCAGCTAGTTCTCATCAGTGGTCCAATTAACCGGAATCCACTGTATATACAAGTAACATATGCTAATAATTAATAATATACAGTAGAATTAATCGAACCTGATTTAAAATAATTTAAATGTAACCAGCAACCATGTGTTCTGAAGAATCTTTTATGCTGAGGACGATGATGAAAAGCATGATGATGTCATAGAGAATGATGATGATGATGACGTTGATGATGATGAAGGACGCTGCTGCTACTCCCATGATCAGAGTGAGGCTCCAAACTCAATGATCAGTTAAAGGACCCTGGAAATGCTTGATGTGAGGTTGCTATGACAACTGCTGAAGCGATTCTTTATGGAGCGCAATGGGAATATGGTGAGTGTGCCCAGTCCAGACGTTACTGCTTGCTGTGCAAACACTCTATCTCTCTCACACACAAAATGGCAAAGAGTGAGCAAAGCCTGTGTTTGTCTGAGAAGTTATTCTGAAGGAATCTGAATCTGACCAAAACTGAGTTCAGTTCTCTGTTTTTTATGTAAAAAAACAAAAAACAACATCAACCAATGCTGTATTGGTCTTCAAAATAATTTGCTGAAGTGTGTGGTGTGTGTGTGTGTGTGTGTGTGTGTGAGAGAGAGAGAGAGAGAGAGAGAGAGAGAATTTCTGTGAATCGTAAAGTAAGTAAAAATGTGTGTGTCTGTGTGTGAGAGAGTGTGTGATTGTGAGTGTAAGTGTGTTTATGTGTGTGTGTCTTGGCATTTGAATCTGAGTTCTTCCTTCGTTTTCTCTTTACAACTTGTTTGGCTCTTCCCCTGTTTCCATAGCAACATAGCAAACTACTGGGACCTTTTCTCTACCAAACCACAGACCGTTTATTCCAAGGAGAGAGAGAGAGAGAGAGAGAGATCCTAATATCCTCTCTCTCTCTCTCTCTCTCTCTCTCTCTCTCTCTCTCTCTCTCTCTGTAGAGTATAGTATCTGCAGTATCTGTAGAGACACGAGCAACAGGTCTTCAGTAATGGTGAGTCTTAGATAAAACACAGTGGTTTCTTCTCATGTATATTGTATCAGTGGCAAGGACTTTGATCTTCTGTCGTCCGCAGGGATGGATTTTTTTTCTTCATTATGTCCTTGTTTCTCTCTTCTGTTCTGTAAGTGATTAAACCACACAGTCTTTCACTGCAACCGCACTGTAGAAGCTTGTGTATGATAACGTGTGTTCTGAAGAGAGAGAGAGAGAGAGAGAGAGAGAGAGAGAGAGAGAGAGAGAGGGTATGACAGTCTTCAACAGAGAGAACGAGAGACAGAAATGAATGTGATGATATGTGCTATTCCAAAGAAAAGAGAGAAAGAGATATGGAACCTCAGATTGTCAAACACCAATAAACGTGTTGACCGAGCTGAGCTGATCAAACAAACTGACCGGCTGCACAGGGGTAATACCCACCTCCTCGTCACGCATGACCACTGCATCTGTCACCTCTGACCACTAAATAATAGTGTCCTCTACAAACATTTTCATTGGGGACAGTATCCATATTAGACAGCCAATGAGAATCGATCCTCACCCAACATCTGATAGTCAGGTCATGCGTTTACAACGGAAGTCTGCACTTGTTTTACATCCCCACTCATCCATGTTGGCATTGGTATAAATAATTGACAACAAGGGTGTAAAGTTTTGATGCAACCTATTTTGGGATTCCTAATCTAATATAGATTACCAACAAGAAACAAATAAGAAATAAGAAAAACAACCACAACCACATGAACAACCCTTTACCACATCTACAAGCAGAACTATATTCAGTACGATCAAAGCCTCAGCAGAACTCTGCTTGTTTAGCTGGCTAATGCTAGGATTTGAATGATATCCATTGCTTCCATCAAAACCTTCTCAAGAGTCTTGTTATATTTGTGAACATCGATAAACTCATCATTCAAGAAAATGGTCTAAAAATCCAGGAGGAGACCAAGCTCTATAGAAGCTAATATTTAATCTTGTGCTGAACCCTAAAGCAAAGACTGCTTTAGAAGAACTTGGATTCTGCAGCACAATCAGTGGCTTCTCTCTCCACTGTATGTTATGACTCTTCCCTGATGTAAAGCCATGGTCCCCAACCCCCGGTGCCGGTCCGCGGATGAAATGGTAGCGTTCCTCCGATGTATGTGATCAGATTAGTGCCAAAAATATCAAACAAAGAAATGTATTGAAAAAAAAAACAAACAAACGAAAATTATTCACATTTTCATTCGAAATCTTCACATTTTCGTTAGCAACACACAATTGCAGTAATGGCAAACTAGGCATGTCGTCTGTCAGTCGGAAGTCAGTCTATTAAGAATTTAGTTTGTCTTCAATGTCTATTAAGAATCACAGGTGGCTGCTTGACCGTCTTTCGGAGACGTGGTTTGACCAAAGTCAGGCCTATTCTCATCACATTATTTTCTAATGTTTTTTGATAATGGTAATGTTCTAATGTTTCTAGTGATGCCGCGTGACGTGTACAGGCGAAGAAGAGATGCGAACTGAATGATATTGAAATTGAAATTGTTCTTTCAAGCTGTAGAACTTTCTTTGTTTAAAGTATAAACAAGGAAAAATAATCAAGTGTAATTTTAAAACAAAAAAACAATTTTTTTTTCCTTAATATAAAAATTAAACTTCAAATATCATAAAGTAAGTACCATGGTGAAAAATGTTAAATCACATTCTGGTAACATCTTTTGGTATAACGCTTTGTATTATTATTTTGAATGCATGCTAAAATACAAATAAATACTATTATATATTAAATACTAAATTAAGAACCGTGGTAAAATGATCAAACGTTGACCTGTCCGCGACAACAAAAAGGTTGGGGACCACTGGTGTAAACAACTTTAGTAAATTAATTTCTTGACTTTGGCTTTTTACTTGTACTGAGTATTAGAAATATAAGCAACTTTTACTCTCTACTTGACTACATTTTGATTGAGTACTGTATCTGTACTCTTTACTCCACTACAACGGACACTTACAGTTACTTAAGATTGAAGCTGCTGGATGTGCTGCAGAAACCCGGTGCTAGTTCTACCAAATTATTTGTTTTGGAAAAACCAAGTTCAAAGAAGGGTTTTGTGCTTTGACTTGTGGGGCAAAGGTCAGCACATGCAATCTTCCTCTGCATTTCAACTCTTCTGAATAGCTACTTGAAAAGCGCAGGTTACAATCACGCTGTCATTCATTATGACACTACGTCGAGTGAACTGACAGATAGGGAAGACAATTACCCCAGGGCGACGGAAAAAATGAATTGTGACAAAACACAAAGGATGTTGAGGAACACAAGGTGTTCTGGGAGTTCAAAAGACCACTGGGAGCGGTGAAACCATGACAGTCTTGTTTAATGAACTGGTGAATATCTATGGAGAGAAAGTGTCTGTGAAAAGCCTGGTTATTTACAGCATCTGAAGACAGATTGAGCTGATCCTATCCGATCAGTGTCTGTCACGCAAGAGCTAATCATGAGTATGTGTGAGTGTGTGTGTGTGTGTGTGTGTGTGTATGTGATTAAGTGTGTGTGAGCTACACTCACACATCAGTAATGTAGTTGATTAAAACCACGTTTCTTAACTTGTTCATTTGGAAGCAAGTATGCGTGAAATTCAGTTGAAGTCTATTTCATCTGACCTTAAAAACTGTAATGTTTGATTCTGTACATACCGATTAGCAAGATTTGCATTACATTATTAAGTGTGTGTGTGTGTGTGTGTGTGTGTGTGTGTGTGTGTGTGTGTGTGTGTGTGTGTGTGTAGAGTTAGGACTCACTGCCGCACCTCACTGTCATCCATGTCTTTATGGACCTTTCTTTTTGAACTGGTGCACAGTCTTGATGGAAGATAAAGCTGCCAGCTACAAACATTTCCCACAAAGTTGGAAGCTTGGAATGGTAACAGAATCCGAAAGGAATTTGCCCTCCTCTTGACATAAATCTGGATCTATAGCATCTGTTGAAGGACATGAGAAACATGCTGGGTGTGTCCCTGATAATATAGACAGAACGGTAGACAAAGACAAATCTGTTTCGCATTCCATAACTTTAAGGTTAACCAGGCCATAGAAACACAAAAAGATGGTGAAAAAACCTGATGAAGTTTGAAAGACCAAGACTTTAAGGTCAAGACAATTAAAGTTTGAAAAGAATAATGGCAGTGATGGTGATGATTATAATATCATAAAACATGGCCAAAAACAGAAGCGTTAAACTATTTAGGCTTTAAGTGTAAACAAAATAGTTTTGAATTTGATGCTGATTTGAATTTGATTTGGGTAGCAAGAAGGTTCCGTTTAGGACTTGAGGTGTGAGTTTGCGGCCCGGTCGGTGTCTTTCTGTGTGGAGTTGGTTGGTATCCTCCTCTCGTTAATAGCATCTTTAACTTTTGCCTGAATGTACTTAACAGGAAGCAGTTTTAATATAAAAAAATTGGATTTATTTGATCTGAATGTTCTCTCACAACAGTGCTCTATGGTAATAATGTAGAATTATTGTAGAAGTGTGGTTAGCGGAAAAAAAATGAAAGATCATGTACATAATATAAGCTTTGTTTTGTCCAGTGTTTCATTTTACTCTGATGCAGATCTGATCTTTTATTTCTGTACTATACTATAGAAACATTGTGTACTTCATATCTCCTTGTGCAGTGTGACGTATTTTCACCTGAGTATTATGTTCACCATCAAGAGAAGACAGCAGCTGGAAGAAAAAGTGGAATATTATAAGCACTCAAGAGTCTGACAAGGACAACGAGCGAGCAGAAGTTCAATGCGAACCAGTGGAGACTTCAATCATATTAAAAATGCACATACATGAAGCAGTTTGTGGGAGCATGAATTATTTACATTGTTTGACAGCAGCGCTGAAACAGTGAGCCCATGCGGGAGGAGGAGAAGAAGTGAAGAGTTGTGTAGAGAGAGGCTGTGGTGATGACGAAGAACAAATTTATCCTCCGTCACTGCAGCAGGAGCAGATTGCAAGAACTTTTTCAGGCTCTTTCTGGCTTTAATGTCCTGCAGCTGGGCTTTTCGCAATCCTTACACCAATCTCTTAAAAAATTAAGTTTGCTTAATTTTGCTTAAAATTAAGTAACACAGGTTTGCGTGAGATTTGCTCTGATAATTTGCTCTAGCCAAACAGTCCTTACATGTGATTTGGTAGTTTACCTCTAGGTGGCGACAAAACACACATACTCACTATAATAACTACACACGTGCGCGCATGCACGGCCGCACACACACACTTGTACAGATATGTCTGTGTGCTTATACTTATTATTCATATGCACGTTTTAAAATGTGAATAAGTATTGCACGTTGACTGTTTGATTGCATAATGACTGTCTCTGACTGCATTTGTTGTTGTATTTACCGTTTAGTTATTCTTATGAATCGCTGCTTAATTGGTATTACAAACATGTTTTTTTTTAACAAAAATGCTGACTTGCAGTTTACTCCATTTAAAGCTTTATCACAGCAGACATCTAACAATCTCTCTCTCTCTCTCTCTCTCTCTCTCTCTCTCTCTCTCTATCTCTCTCTCTCTCTCTCTCTCTATACTCTCTATCTCTATCTCTCTCTCCAACCCCCCCCCCTTCTTGTGTACTTTCTTACTTTCCCTTACACCTCTTTCTCTCCCCGATTCTTTTCTGTCTGTACATGTGTGTGTGTGTGTGTGTGTGTGCGCGCTGCGCGCGTGTGTGTGTGTGTGTGTGTGTGTGTGTGTGAGCAGCCCCGTGTGTGCGCGTGAGAGAGGCAGTATGCAGCCGGCGCTCAACACACACACACATGCTGTGAGCTCAGGCTCGGGCAACATGAGCGTCTCATCTTCTCAATCGTCCACAGCCTGAGCCCTCCCCTATTCCCGTGGGGTCCTCGACCTCCCTCTCTCTCTCCCTCTTCTCATCTACTGTCGCCCAGCGCAGCCTCTTCCTCACCGCAACAGAAAACGGTTCTGTTCTCCACACGTCCTCCCTGCGCCGGCAGCCTCCATGGAGAGCGGCAGCAGCACACTCTGGTGTTTCGCATCGGCATCCCCGACCTGCAACAAACCGTGAGTAGATCTACTCTCTCGGAAGAGCTCTATCTCTCCTCTACTACGCCTCGCTCTCTCTCTCTCTCAACCTATCTCTCTCTCTCTACTTTCTCTCTCTCCTTCTCTCTCTCTCTCCCTCTCTCTCCTCTCTCTCTCGCCCCCCCCCCCCCCCCCCCTCTTCCTCTGATTGTTCTGCGTGTGTCATTGATCCGACTGTTGATTGTGTCCTGACTGGAGCAGTTACTGGAGGAGCATCTTCGCTCCGTTATAAGTTCTCCTCACGTGCAGATGTTGCACTGCAGGTGGAATCGTCCGTTTCATCAGCAGACTGCACGGTTACGGAAGAACCCACGTCACTGTACAGGGACCATGCAGAAGTCAGTGTATTCCTGCAGAAAGTCTGTTTGATCGGGCTGTCTGAGGGATTAGCTGGTTCATGCTAATCAGATGAGCACTGGCAGCAGGACAGGACTGTGGGACTCACATCAAAAGTTCATACAGGCTTTATGCAAATTAGAAGCACTTGCTCTTTAACAAATCACCATTTTACATTCAGCTTTAACGTTTGCGTGTTTGTAGGATAGACTGTCAAGCGCACACACACACACACACACACACACACACACACACACACACA
>CM051499.1:17119212-17139501 GCA_028031935.1 Paedocypris micromegethes
GGTTTTTAGGTGCTCTTTGCACCTCTGGAAGCTACATACTGCCAGTGTAGGTCTGAACATTGTGACATCATCAGAGTGTTTTCCTGTGTTTTTTTTTGTATGACAGTTTCGCTACAAGAGGCGAGTTTACACACAGACTCATCTGGACGAGAAGCAGCTTTCCAAACTTCATACCAAGGTGAGAGAATATATTTAAGCAGACATGGTGCGTGTGTGTGTGTGTGTGTGTGCGCGCTTGCTTCAGAGATTCAGAGGGGGCTGATGGTTTGTGATGTGTGTGATGATGATGATGGTGATGAGCGTGATTCTTCCTCACAGATCAACAGCGCTCTTCACCATCACCCCACTGACCTCTCATCCCCACACCACCACCAGCCATTAGAGCAGAAAATCAGACAATCAATGTTAGCACAGCGCCAGTCTCCATCCCAGTTTCTCTAGACCCTGCTATACTTGCGTCGTTCTTCTTCCTCATTCTGTGCATCCACTCAGTCTTTTGTTATTCAAGACATGAGTTCACCGAGCAAGGGTTGCTTTCCTGCTGAAGAGCAGACGACTGCAGGAGTGTGATTCACTGATATCTTTAACATATAAAGTACTGCAGACGTGGATTATGAACAAAAGTACTGCTGCTGATTATTAGTCTTATCAGTTTAGCTGAATATTATTTTTTAAGAAGAGCGAGTAAATAAACCATAATTATGATGATAGAACGGAAATTGTTGCTGGCTCCTGCAGGGGGCGCTGTGTGCTCGTGTGTTATCAGAACCATGTATTAATTTTATAATATGACGGTTTGTTGCCTGGTCTCTGCAAACGGTTTGACCCGGAGCTTTGATGCTTCTCCCGGATCGCTCTGAAAGGCTGGTGCTGTGGTGCGTGCCGAGATGCAGCATTAGCCTAGTTTTCAGTCATTCTCTGCTTTTACAGGATGAATGCTTTGTTTGGTAAAGAGATTGGGCCTGAAGACACTTCAGAGATGCTCATGTCAATCTGTGTGCGGATTGATTTTACAAGTCATCTTTATTCTGTACATACCTTTATTCTCTGGTCTCACTTTTAAAGAGAATACATATTCTGGTTCCATTTGAGCTTTTGGTTCATTCACAGAGTCTGTCTGTTTGTACTGAATGTTGTTTTACCGGCAGCGTGAATGTGTTGAATGTTAATCTCAGAGAGAGATAGATAGAGAGAGAGAGAGAGAGAGAGAGAGAGAGAGAGAGAGAGAGAGAGAGAGAGAGAGAGAGAGAGAGAGAAAATGAAAGAGAATAGATGAGCTAGAAGATGCGGGTTATTCAAATGATGTTAGAAGCTAATATTATTTTGCCATTTAGAATGTTGCACTTTGGGCAGCTTTCCTTAACGAGCCAGTCATATTCAAAGAGCGAGAGAAGTCTCTAGCCAATCAGAGACAACAGAGGGTGTGGCTTAAAACAGTTGCAGTCACATCTGTTCTGGTCAATGAGCATGCCTGCAATCGACTGCATAAAGTGTGTGTGCGAGTGTGTGTGTGTGTGTGTGGTCCAGAGTAACACACTACAGTGAGCGAATGAGTGTGACTGTCTAAATAGGAACTTCTTTCTTACTGGCTCAACTCCAGAGTGACTCGCCCCTCCTCTCTTCACAACAAGCAGAACATCTCCTTCTCTCTCTCTTTTTCTATCCGCCTTTTCCCCCTATTCTCACTGCATCCAGCATTATTAGCTTTTCTCACGCACTGGACACGGTTGAGAGAGAGGCAGTGCTGAGACGAGTGTGAAGAGGGAGAGAGAGGAGATGGGTGGAGCGCTCGGACGGCGGAGTGTGAGGGAACACAGGAGAAGGAGGAAGCGCAGGGACGTCAGAAAGTCTAGAGTAAATAGTAAGGTATCTCCCTCTATCTCTCTTCAGTGTGTGTTTGTGTGTGTGTATGTGTGTGTGTGTGTGTGTGTGTGTGTGTGTTTGTGTTAATGTTTGTGTGGTGTCTGTGTCAGGGAGAGAGAGAGAGAGAGAGAGAGAGAGAGAGAGAGAGAGAGAGGTGATGTTCTTGTCATGTGGAAATCATATTAGACACTGTTTGGATGTGACCTGGATTTTTTACTCCTATACATATTGCTTTTTGCATATACTTTGAGAATAGTTTGCACATTGAAACATGTACGTACTTTGTAGAGTTTTACCATGCTGTTTATGTGTTTGACTAATCAATAAAGTAAATCTTTATTGATCCCATAGTGAGTAAATTGTAGTTTTTACAGCAGCGGCATGTGTGTAATTAACAGTAGGGTGAAAGGGAAAGGAAGATGGTGTTTGTGGAAAGACTCACTTGCAAGTGTGATAGGAGATACTGTTCTTATAAAATAATAATTACTATTAATATTGCAAAACCCAACAAATGCGTTTTAGGCTTGAACTCATAATAGTAACATTGGATGTCTTTAGTTCGGATGGGGAAGTAAACATGCTTTTTGGGCAGTGATGAGGAGCACGATGGTACATCTTCGTAGTATGATGTCGTATGACATCTACGACAATGTCATAGATAGAATGATGTTTATTGTGGATGTCTTAGATAGAGGGAACTTCTGACTCATTTCTAATCATCCTAATAATTGATGTCCTGAGCGGTTTGTACAGACTACTACAGTATTGCTAAAACCATTAGTGATTGAGTAAGATGTAAGAGTGACTCTCGTGAAATAAGAGTGACTCTCGCAGCAGAAGAACATCAAGCTTAGGTGGTAAGAAGGGTGGATGTCTTGGAGGGCTCAGTCTCCCAGCACCTCCTGTGAACCTGACCACCAGGTTGCGCTGTCCAACTGACTTCATTTGAGTCAGACGTGAGAGGTTGAAATGGCTACCACATAAACCTGCAACCAGTTTGCACCATTTCCCTGTCCACCTTAAGAGGCCAAAAGAAGATGGAAGTTGGACTCTAATGTCTTCTGTTCATTCAAGGTGTCTTCTACACTTCTGCGACACCTGGGTAGCCACCAGAGACCTTGGCACTTGAGATATGACTTCTGTCTGCTTTGTAACTATTGAGAATTGAAGCTTTTTGTGTTAGCAAGGCTAAGTATGAATTTGCGTACTGAGATGACGTCAGTTTTCATGGCTCAGGCTTGGGTTGATACCGTCAGGAAACGCATGCTGCAGGTGTATTTCAACTTCACAGTGGTAATTAAGAAACGCCTCATAGGTACAAGAGCAGGACCTGGTTAGGGTAGCGAGGAAAGCTGGGGCCATGCAGGGATACAGTCATCTTCGTCTGGTCATCTTTGTCTGGTATAAAAGGCATTGCATTTGTCCCAGAATCCAATCATCTGTGAACGACCTGGATGGGTCAGTGTGAGAGAAGCCGCTAAACGTGCTGCAGATTCCAGTGCTGAGTTCAAAAGTTCTGACCTTGTACACCCAAGCAGTCTAGATTGGCTTCAGAAACTGAAGGTAGTGAAGCTTTTAGCAGACGCGTAAAATATTTCTATAAATCCAGAGAATTTCCAATGTACAAGTGAGACTGTCAAGGGTTTAATAGCGATGATCAAAGTTGTGATTTGTTAATTTCACTAGTAGCTGAACCCATTCTGCATCTGTGAAAATCACTTCATAAAAGCACTGGTTTTGAAGTTGAACTATCAAGCCGTCTGCTACATTTGAAAATTGAGAAGTTGAGGCAGAGGAGAGTCTGGCATGTCAATCTTGTAGGGCCATGGGCAGTGGAAGCGTCAAACAGATATGACCTCTACTATTCCAGAGATGTCTGATCATCATTTTTAATCCCCAAATCCATTGTCATTTAAAATTCATCCAGTATCTTTTCATAATTGATAATTGATTGACAAAGTGTGAGACCTACACCAATCCCGTGTTAGACAAGTCCTCCCCTGCACCAATCACATGTTCTTACTACACCAATCACATGTGATATAGACAAGTTCTTCCCTGCAGCAATCATATGTGAGTGTGAGATGAGTGCTTTCCTAAACATAAATCAAATGTGAGACACGTACTTTCTCTACACCAATCACATGTGAGTGTGAGACTAGGCCTTCACTACATTGGTAACGTACATTTTCTGCTATTTGGATATAAATGAAATGTATTCAGTAATGAGACTATTGTAGTGTATACAGTTTTTTGGTGTCATAATCATGGGGTGAATTTTTTAGTTTTTGGACTAATCTAGTCCCTGTGACAAAAAAACTATAGTTATCACTTCTATATTCAGGAGTATAATAAAAGTAACAGGACTGATGAATAGACAGTTAATGCTTGATTGGTTGCATTGGTGTTGTGGATCTGTGCTGTGTGAGTGGAACTGGTTGTTTACAAAGGTGTGTGTGTGTGTGTGTGTGTGTGTGTGTGTGTGTGTGTGGCAACCTGCTGATCCAGCGCTTTTCATTCTGTCGCTCTGTCCATGTTGTGATGATGAAGCCATTCTTCTCGTTCATCCTTCACTCTCTCACTCCAGCGTGTTCGTGTGATGCTGAATCAGCAGGTCTCAAACTGTAACTCCATTATACAGTTTATCATGTGAGAAACATTCATGACTTTTGAGCATTTTAACAGGATGTAGCTGGGAACGGTGCACACTGTGTTTGGGAGACAAAAGTAAACAACAGGTGATTGAGGGGTCGTGTGGCAGGGCTTGATGGGGCGGAGTCAGATTCTTCATCATCAAAGCAGTTGTGACACTTGTTGAAGAATACAGAACCTACAGTACAGAACCTTTCCAGTTTGTTTTGCCCACACTATGACCAGAGGTTGAGAAAATTCCGGAACAACAAATGACTAATTTTGTGAGTGTGTACAATACATCTTTATGATACTGTGAGTTTATGCTGTTATATATTGATTATGGAATGATGCTCAATGTCAGGTTTTACCTTTTGTATGTCACGGAGATTAAATCTTTCGTATATTGTATTATTTTTTAGCATATTCTGTTTAATACCGTTTTTGTAAATATGATTTTATTTCCAGCATACTACTAACTGTTATTGTAAACTGGTCTTGTTCATGAAATTTTTAAACTTAAATATAAGAACATGTTTCTTTACTGACAATATATTTTTAATATATTTGTTTACAAATAGTAATATAACATTTTATAATGTAATTAAAAAACAAACAAACAAAAAAAAACCCCACTTGTCTTAAAATAACTGAAATGAAGTGGATATTTTTTAGTAATCATTTTTTCAGAGAATGTGTTGTCTTCAGATGAAAAAGTGAAACACTTTTTTTTCTTGTCTCACTCACTTACACACTCATTCTCTTTCAGGGAAGGATTGAGTGTGTGTTCTGTGGAAACCTGAAATATTAATCAAAATACGTTTTTGTTCAAAAATACATGTTGATTTGGCGGATGCCAATTTTTAGGAACATGAGTGATGCTGGATCATCACAGACATTTTGTGTGTGCGTGTGTGTGTGTGTGTGTGTCTAAAAGAGGGTAGTGATTCTGTCCCCACATGGTTCTGCTTTTATCATCCTTTTGCATTATTCAATTGCTCTCACATCTCTTCGTTCACCAGGCCAATCTGAAGAAGTTCATGGAATATGTGCAGCAGAGGAACGTGGAGAAGCTCTCAAAGTTTCTGGAGAAAGGGCTCGATCCAAACTTCCATGACCCGGAGTCAGGAGGTGAGAGAGAAGGAGCAATTCAACAAAAGAGTTGAAAGAATGAGAGAAAACGAGTGAGAAAGAGAGACAGAGCAGGACATGTCAGAGAGACAGACTCCATATCTGACAATTACAGTCTGTCAGAATTATGCCCAACAGCTGACAGAAAGTGACTGTATTAAAGCAGTTTAACAGAATATAAAAGAGCGAGTGAGGGAGTAAAAGTAAATGAAGCGAAAGTGCGTCCATCACATTCTAGTCCATCAGATTTCAGACAGTAAGTGATTCAGAAAGTGAGTGTATATCTGTGTGAGTGATTGACTGAGTAAGTGTTGGAGCGTGTGCGTGAGTAAATGTTCGTGTGTGTGCGTGTGTGTACGTTGTGTGTGTAAGTTTGGACCTAACTCGAGTGTTTCACCGCGTCATTACAGAATGTCCTGTAACAATGGCGGCGCAGCTGGAAGGTTGTGCAGAGCTGATCAAGGTTCTGAAGAACGGAGGAGCTCATCTGGACTTCAGGACCAGAGACGGCATCACTGCTCTACACAAAGCTGTTCGCAGCAAGAACCACACGGCTCTCATTGTAAGTACCACACACACACACACACACACACACACACGATTACAGACTTCAGTGTAGTAGTGTGGACCAGTGTGTTATTACAATTCACATGTTTGTGTGTGACTGTGTTCACCAGAGTGCTGTGTGCATTATTCAAAATGATACAAGTATGTATGTGTACTTTGAATTTGACCACCATATGTGTTTATTGATGTGTTGTAAGCGTTGTATTCAAAGTGTTCACAAGACACACACACACACGTCTGTTTTCGAGTGATTGGATGTTTGTGCTTTTTCAGCGATGTGTGTTTACATTAGAGTGAAGTGTGTACTCATCAAAACGAGGAAGTGTTTGTTTGTCATAGTGTAGTGTGTGAGTTTGTGTATTGATCAGTGTGACGTGACGTGTGTGCAGACGCTGCTGGATCTGGGAGCGTCTCCGGACTATAAGGACAGTCGTGGGCTGACGCCGCTGTACCACAGCTCGATGGTAGGGGGCGACCCGTACTGCTGCGAGCTGCTGCTGCACGACCACGCGCAGGTCGGCTGCACGGACGAGAACGGCTGGCACGAGGTTCATCAGGTAAAGCCCGGTCAGATAACTCCTGTTCGCTCTCAACAGGACAGACAAAACCAGATCAGATAACTAGTGCTTAGCCTTAGCTTGAACCAGTGCTCCTCCAATAGTGAGGCATGAAGTGATGAGAACTTGGTTTTGAACCACTAGAAAAAAGTATTGTGTAAATACACTAGGTGGCAGTATTGTGCCAGTTTTTAGACTCCACGCTGGTGTTGGAGGTTGTATTTATGCTAAAGCGTACGGGCGCACCCAAGAGTATGGACCCTTGCCATGAACAAATATATAACATGGACGATAAGAAAATAGAAGAGCGGAGGGAGAAAGAGAGAACGAGACGAGTGATACAAAACCGGAAGCTGAGACTAGAAAGTTTGACGAAGCCTATTTAGCATCTGCGCTATTCCGCAACGCAGCTACGTTGGGAGTAGAGGAAAGACCGGTGTTTACTTTGTTTAAAGGTTAAGCTATTTTTCAACTTTATGCAAAATTATGCACTTGAATTCTTTTTTTTTTTTTTTTTGCATTATCGTTATTCAAGTTGCCTAGTCTCTGGTTTGAGCTGATATTTTCTTATATGATATTTTCATTATGTTAATGATGATTTAACGTTATGTAGACTAAATTTATGACAATATAATAGACTAATATTTATAGTTATCTACGTATTCCATATTAAAGTGCACAAGCCCAACCATACCAAATATAATATCAATTTAATTTAAATATAACAAATAAACCAGTATAAAGGTCACCACAGGGGTGAAGGGGGGCAGAAATGTTTTTTTTTTTTATAGGAAGGCCAACAATAATAGAGAAGCAGTGGCTTAAACTAACAGAAGCGAGACAGCTAAGACAAAGGGTTTCAAATAAAAAGCAGACGTGGTTCTGATGACACGCCGCAGCATCTCGTTCGTCTCGGTGACGCTGCTGCGGGATTCAGCCGCTTGTTAAAGCTCGTCCTGATTGTGATGTTCGATCGGCTCGATTGATCAGGCCGATCACATGATCAGCAGATACAAGGACACACAGGTTCTGTAGTAGAGAAGCGGCCTCATCTTGTCTTCAGCGGGATGATAAATGCCGCTCTTCTTGCTGTTGTGTCTCCAGGCCTGTCGACACGGACACGTGCAGCATCTGGAGCACCTGCTGTTTTATGGCGCCGACACCAGCGCTCAGAACGCGTCAGGAAACACAGCGCTGCACGTGTGCGCACTCTACAACCAGGTAACGGAGCATCTGTGGAGCAGACAGCGGAACGTGCACACTTTCTGATGAAATATTAATGGACTCATCTCGCTCTCTATCTGGAGCTCGGAGTAGATGAGATGTGATATGTTCGTGAAAAGGCCGTTTATATAGAGCGATTAGCGTGAGAAGAGAACTGACCCGCAATGTCACTCCAGATCTGGACTGCACTTACCGTATTGTACAGAATATAAGGCACACTCCATTATAAAGTGCACCATTAATACACGTCTTTCCTTTTTCACATTTAGGACACTTGCTTTTATTAGAATTAGAAGGTGCACGGCCAATTTTTCAATTATTTTTAGAATTTTAAGTGCGTTTTATGGGCATCGTGTTCTTCTTCTGCTTTCACGTTTATATAGTCCGTTATTCCTGTGATAAGTGACACCATCTCTCGTTTAAGCAGAAGTGTAGGTCAATTCAAGTCTTCAAGTGAAAATAAAAACGTTTAAATAAGTGTATTGGCAATTTAATGAGAAAAATGTATTTCTGAGTGGATGTGCAAACATTTGTACTTTGCCATTGTATTTTGCCGTTCCGGATATCAAACATATAGATGGCAAAGTTTCTGTGATTCCTTTTTGTTTAAAACATGATGGTGAATTATCATGATCAAATGATCAGGATCAAAAATTAATATAGTCAAGACTTTAATGTATTTACTAGGTCTGAATCTCAATGACTTTGAACATTCCAGAATTTCAGTGACCAAATGAGTACCATCCACCGGAATAAGATTCCAAATATCTAGGTATTGTTAACTCACCTAAGATGGTGTGTGTGTGTGTGTGTGTCTTGTTTCTACAGGACAGCTGTGCACGAGTCTTGCTCTTCAGAGGTGCCGACAAAGAGATTAAAAACTTCAACAGTCAAACTGCTTTCCAGGTGAAAGAGGAAGAGTTTTTTATTTCCCAGAACACACTTCAGGCCAAACGGCCCTTGTTTGTTTGCCGTTTCATTTGTCCTTATTGAGCTTATTAAATATATATACCTTATATATTAAATATATATATACTTATATATACCTTATTAAATCCTGCTTTAATTCTTCTGCGAGAGAGAGAGAGAGAGAGAGAGAGAGAGAGAGAGAGAGAGAGAGAGAGAGAGAGAGAGAGAGAGAGAGAAAGAGAGAAATTAGTTTTAAACTCAATATCCTGGAAATGTTCAGAATACCTCTGATTAAACAGTCATTATCAAAAATGGATAGGATTTTTTAGCTCTAGACAAAATAATAATCTCTATCTCGTTTGCTATTTAATCGTTGGCATGTCTTTCCTCACATTCCTCAAAATCCACTGTTTCTATATCTAGATGTAATGAATCGGACTGATTGGTGTTTTAGTATCATTTCACTTTAGAGAAATATATCTCTCTTTTACCCCCCCCTCTCTCTTTAAAAATCTAGTGCAGAAAATCAGCAGATCTCAGGCTTCATATTTGTTTTTACGGATGATGCAACATACCATAGTCAGAATTATGGAGAAGGAAAAATGAAACACTAAAAAGCCTTCTACATGTTAAAATCTTCCACAGTTGATCTCCGTTTCCGACAGGAGACCTTTTGTGAAGCTTTCATTCTTATCCATTTTCCCTATTCTTTCACGCTTTTCTCCCTTTTATGCTCTTTTTCTCCTTCTCTGCTCTATTTTTCCTTCTACTCTGCTGTGTTGGTCTAGCAGAATTTAATTGTGCAACATTTGTTCATGGTATAAAATAAAGCTATAAAGAAAATTCTGTTGAGGATTCAGTCTTGACGTGGTGTTGTATGGAGTAGCCCAGGATCCCAATATGAACCACTGTCATAGAGGAAGACCTGGATATTGCCTCCAACCGGATCCAATCTCTTTAATAATACCTAAGGTAGAGGACACTTACTTGACAGACCTAAAAAGACAGAGATCAAGAAAAAAGATCTAAATGTCTCCTATTATCCTAGAACTCCAGTTGGGAAAATAATAAAGTGTCACCTGTACTTTAGGTCGAGGAGAGCAAGTCTGTAGCGGCGTACTGATCTTATAGTGGCATGGGTGGGCAATACTCTAGTTGATCTTCTCTAACACCTTGAGCAGACGGACTTAAGATGGCCATGATGTGCCGGAAGCAGTTTAGGCTTTGGTGCTTCTAGTGCCGACTGCCGCCTTTATGGTTTGGACGAAGCATTGCAGAATCCCTCTGGTATGTCGGATTTGTGTGTTAGCAGGGGGATTCTGGAAAACGAGTTCTGGCAGAGAAAGATACCATCCAGGTTTCTAGTCAGTTCTTCATGCACCATGGATTAGAAAAGCACTGGATATGACGTCAGGCTGATGACCCAGAAGCCCCTGGCTGGGTTAGGGTGACCCACTCCAGAACAATGGAGTACACAGACTGTGATAATGTAGCCACAATGCTTTTTCATCTTTGCGCAAATCACCACCATCTAGTGAAGTTGCAAGGGTCTCCTCAGCATCCGACTGCTCAACGATGCCATTAAAGACGATTGTGTGACAATGTGCGATTGTGTGGGATAATGAATATCCAGTGATGATGGACACATACATTCTTTTATTATTTCCCTCAAAGCATCCCCCGTGTTCCCCTCGGCGAGCACCATCAGCAGCAAAGTCACCTCTGGAAACTAAAATAGGAACGGCCAGATCACATTTTTCAATTTATGTCATCATTTGGGGATATTTAATTGCACCTAAAACGTCCCAAATATATGATTTTTTTTTTCTTCTTTAATTGCTATTATGAAATATTATCTGACAACATTGACACTGAGGTTTGGTAAGTATTGTGTTGCATAGTTTTGGTACAGTGGCGTCTGACAGAGGTGGGTTTTTTTTTTCAGATTCATTTGTCTCTCTTCTCAAGTGTAATACTGTAACAATAGACACCACAATGTAACAATGCTTCATTCCTTCATTCCTCAACACTCTCTGTTTTTCTTTTAGGTGGCAATCATAGCTGGCAATTTTGACTTGGCAGAGATTATAAAGACTCATAAAGCATCAGATGTTGGTAAGTCAAATGCATCCTCATCCTCATCTTCATCATGACTAGCTAGATGCTGATATTGTGGTGAATTGCTGGCAGCATTGATTTTGTGTGACTCTACCTCCTTTCACATGTTTATTCAAATGCTTTACTCACACTCTCAACCATATACTAGTCTTTTATGAACAGCGTCACAGGATGTATTGACCCCAAATTGTCTTTTTAGATAATAAGAGGATCAGCTTTAATGTCACTATACGTGTACAAGAAAATGCTTTGACTGTCCGTAACTGGGAAAAGACCTTTCTAAATAATATAAATAGAAAAAAAATGAAAATGAAATACTGTACATTTTTAGTCTAACTACGTGTGCAGATATATACAAGTTGCAAGCGGTCCTGTTACATAATTTACAGTAGCATTGCATTAATAATATATAATAATATGAAACAATGTATAGTGTAATAGAATGTCAGGTTGTTGCACATTAGTACATGATGCACGAAAGTGATTTTTTTTTGTTTACTATTTAGATTGGTCATATTTCTTTGTGTGTGTGTGTGCGGGTGTGTGTGTGTGTGTGTGTGTGTGTATGGGTGTGTGTTAGTGTGCGTGCCAAGTCTCTATCTGTGTCACATAATTAACTTTTATGCACGTGACATAACTCTTTTGTATGTTATGAAATAAGCTATCTTGCATGTTTGTCAGATTTGTTCGTCTGTAAGGAGAAACACTGCCCTCTAGTGTAAAACTGTCGGTAATAAAAACAGAATAGTTTTTTCTTTTATTATAATTACAGAAAGACATTTTTGTAATACTATTTAAGGATTTTTGTGCTACTCAATAGGCCATACACGTGTGTGAACAATACAAGAAGAGTGAAAATCGTGTGAAAAGTGTGGATATTGTGCATTTTACTCAGGAAAGTTTTTCCTCAATAATTTACTAGTAAAAATAAAACCCACATAAGCCGTTTTAAGTAATTCCGCAAAATTAATACTGAAGTATATGTAACGCAAGATCTTTTGATTAAATTTCACTTTTTTTATACCTTCTATGCCTTCTCTCTGCTTCACCCAGAAGTGAGGGGAACTTTGTTGTCAGTTGCGGTTCAGTTCAATATTTAATTATAAAGTTTCTAAATAATTTCTAAATTTATTTTAATTAATTTTATTTATAATTTTATTTATAATTTAAATTTTATTTATAAAGCATTAAATTATAAATGTAATTTTTTAGCTGTATTTATAATATTTATTTATTTATTTTTTTATCATTGCTATTATTTTAGCATTTTATATTTGTTGTTCTGTTATTTGTATGTTTGACCCAGCCCTGTTCAGCGACCTTGGGTGTTATAAAGGCGCTATAAAAATGCAATGTATAAATAAATAAATAAATAAATTATTACTAGTGGCTGTACTGTCAATTGAAGTTCTCCAATGTGGGATCAATAAAGTTTGTTCATTCATTCATTCATTCATTCATTCAAAGTGTGTAATGAGCTCAACACGCTCAAGACTGTGGAGATGACAGTGGACTTTAGGAAGAACCGCCCGCCCCCCGCTCCCCTCACTGTCCACATCAACGCAGTGTCTACCGTGAACACATTCAGGTTCCTGCTTATCACAGAACCTGAAGTGCTCTGCCCACATAGACACTGTATGCCAGAGGCTCACCAGAGGGTTTACCTCCTCAGACAGCTCAGGAAGTTTAACCTGCCCCAAGAGCTGCTGATCATCTTCTACACGGCTTTTTAAACTCCTCCCCTCTGACTCCTCCCCTTAAACTCCTCCCCACCAGACACACAGTTAGCTTCTTCCCCCAGGCCGTGTTTGAGCTGAACTCTACCGGACCCACAACCCACTTGCAATAACTGCTGCAAGAATCTGCATTGCATGTGCAATAATGCTATTTATGTTTCATTCTTTTCATGTCATTGTTTTTTTTTCTTTTATTTATATATTTATGTTAATATATGTAAAAGAGGGAAAAGACGGACTCAGACCAAACTCTTTTCCTTGTTGTCATTCGCAACTTGGCCAATTTTCTGATTCTGATTCTAAACGAAAAAGAAGAATGTTGCAATTATGTTCATTGTCCAGCCCTCCAAAACGAACTGGGCCTGTGGGAGCACACATGTGTTTCAACCTCTCACACCACAGTCAGACCAGTGCCTCCTACTGACCAATGACATGTGCTTTGGTGTCTACGATTGCATCCCACATCATGGGGAGCTCTGATCAGGTCCTGGTCTTCATGGCATGTACAGTGCTTTGGTAAGACCAGGAACTCCGCCGATCGTGAGCTTCCACACTGAATCCTGTGTTTGGGACGCTGTCTTGAGGTCCTGTCTGTCCTAAGAACTTACCCCCATAGGTCTATCCTTAAGACAGATAGACATCTCAAGGGACCTAAATGCCACTACTGGACTTTCACTGTAACCCCCCAAGCGACTCAATCATCTTCATCAGCGAATGTAAATTCAGCCTGTTCTGCACTTTGTTATGTCCACAGGTATCTAGGACAAAAGTTAGCACATACAAGATATTTCAAGTCCTCATTGACATTAAAAGTAACGCCATAAAAAGTAGTGGATTGTGTCGTTTATGACACGTTGGTTTTGTTTTGTAGTGCCTTTCAGGGAAACGCCGTCTTACACAAACCGCCGGCGTGTGACGGATGTGCTGACCTCACGACTCCTGCCGCGTTCCGCTTCTGACAACAACCTGAACGGAGGCCACTCCCCCGTGTCTCTGAGGAGCCTCCCACCCCTGACACGCCCTGATGACAGCTCCCTCTCCTCTCGCTCCCGCTCACCCTCATTGCAGCGCGTCAGCGAGGAACATGCCACACACGGGGTCCGCAGACACGCCTCTTTCACGCACAGCCGCGGGAGGCTAAGGTGAGCACGTGTTTCTTGACATGCAAGATAAAGTAACGTAAAGTGAGTGAGTTTGTCAAAGTGGCCACTGCACTGCAAAAAAAACTAATTCTTGACAAGCCAAAAAAATTTGAAACTAGACAATTGATCTTGTTTTTTATTTTTTTCCAAGATAAATTAACTGGCTTGGAATTAAGAGTGAGAGAGTAGTTTGCCTGTTTCGAGAAAAAAGGACTTGAGTTTTCTTGCTTCGAAAAACTATACCCTGCTAATGTTATTCTACACTTGATTGGGACTTTTTAAAAGTAGGCATTGTATTAGAACACAGAACTTCACGAAAGAAGAAATGTAAAGTCCAATTTTTTCATTTTTAGAACACAATGTTTCTCGATTTAAGAAACAACTTATTTTTTTATATTAGAGTAAATGAGAACTAGAACTGATTTGCAGAAACAAACCTTCATGTAACAAGATTTTTTGTCTGGTTTCAAGCAGTCTTGCCAATTAAAAATTTCTCACCTCATTGGCAGATCATTTTACTTGATTTGTGTTTTTTCTTATTTTTTCATGTTGATATTTTGCAGAGCAGATATCTAAAATGTGCTCTGTATTTAACCCTCCATGGAAGTTACACACACACACACACACAGTGAAGTGAACACACACAAGCCCGGAGCAGTGGGCAGCAGTAGAGCCTATTTCCAGCAGAACTCAATATCTCGGCAGACATGTTGTAGTCAATCCTGCTTTGTAACTTTGCCGGCGGTGGCAATACTGATTCATGTGTCTGGAACAGCGGAGTTTTGTCCCATTTGTCCATCTGTCAATGTGACCTGATGTCCGTCCAGATCGTGAGCGTGTCCACCTGTCGCTCCCTGAGGCGCTGCACTGAGAAGAAAGTGTGATGAGGGTCAGAGTTACGTAGCAAGTTGGAAAAGAGAACAAGATCAGAGATCAAGTGATCTGTAGTCTAGAAAAAACATTATTATTGAGCCTATTTTTTCCATTTCTGAATAAGGATGTGAGTGAGTTTGTAAAAATGGCCACTAGGGTCTTTATTGAAATTGTCCTCAGCATTTAACTATCCAGTGAAGTTGGACACACACACACACACACACACACACACTAAGGTGAACACACACACCAGGAGAAGTAGGCGGCTTTAAGCCATGGCGTCCAGGAGGCATTTGGTGGTCAGTGTCATGCTCAAGGACACTTAGTTGTAAAACCTTCCGGACTGGGATTCGAACCTATAATGTCTGAGTGGCTGGTCCGACTCTGAATGTGAAACGTCTCCCCATAGCTTCGGTTTGAATGCTACACACAGCTGAGTACATACAGACTTCAACACATACACATCGTCATCTATTGCATCCATTTTGCTCGTGTCATGGAGGCAGCAACTGACCAGTGAAGGTAGGAGATGTTTCTCACTCTTCCGGAGAAACAATGAGTCGAAAGTCTGAGCCTCTACAGTGTCTCCTGAGGTGCTTGAACATGGCTGGAAATGGATGTTCTACAGCTCAGCTGCTCCTCTCAATGAGGATAAATAGTGGTTCTATCTTGAGCTCTTCTCAGGTGACTCAGCTTCTCATTCCGTCTCAAAAACTGTGTCCGACCCTTGTGAGTGAGTGAGTGGATGTCTATGTTGTGTACATTTGTTTGTTTGTGTGAATGTTTGTGACTGTACAGTGACAGATTGTACATTTGTGAGTGTGTGTAGTTGTAGTTATTTTGTCTGAGCAGTTCAAAAGAGACAATTCTGTTTGAGACATTGTAGTGATGGATCAGTTCTGACCCAGCCATTTTTCATCCATTTCTCATCCTCATCTGTCATTCTTTCAGTGTTTTTTCTCTCCTGTTCTGTTTCTTACTACTCTCCTCCTTCAGTTGCTCTTCACCTTCCTCTGCCATTTACATGCTGCTCTTGTGCGGCCTGCGGTAATCGGAAAGTCATCACGGAGTGAGGGAGAAGTGGGGAGTGAGTGTGGGTGAAAATGAATGTGTGTGGGAGAGAGAGAGAGAGAGAGGCAGTGCGTGTGTGTGTGTGTGTGTGTGTGAGAGTGATTGTGTGTATGTCGGTGTGCGTTGAAGTATGTGTGAGTGCAAGGAGTGTGTGTATAGACGTGTGTGAGAAAATTACCATGTGTAAATTTTTTTACTCACTCCATTTACTGGCTAATGGTAATCGTCATTATTACACGGTCACCACCATCATCATTGCTTCATTTATATATATATATATATATATATATATATATATATATATATATATATATATATATATATATATAATAAAAACCCCTCAGGTTCTTTTTCACCATGTCTGGTTCTGCTGAGTTGGTTCAGACAGTGACAGCGCTGACTGTGTCTTTAACTGTGACAGTATTACAAGATGTGATTCGATACTGATATGGAGATGTGCAACAGCCTCGTACAGTTTTTCATTCATTTTTTATCTTTGAATGCTTTGTAAGTCACAGCCTCTCTTTCTCACACACACACACTCACATTTTCAATTTTCATTTTCAACTAACTTCTCTAAACCCCTACCTGGAATCATGTGGGACGTTGAGAAAACGAGTAAAAGCGACCGCTCTCCTGCAGTTAAATTAACATTCAGTAGCTGTCTCACCCAGAGAGAGAGAGAGAGGGAGAGAGAGAGAGAGAGAGAGAGAGAGAGGAGGGGAGGGGGGATGGAGGGAGGAGATGGATGGCAGAATGGAGAGGAGACTGAGATAGAGGGAGAACCAGAGGACATAGATGGCAGACAGTGTGTGTGTGTGTGTGTGTGTGTTTACAGATGTGTGTGTAAGTGTGTGTGTGCGTATGTGTGGCATTGAGTAAAAACATCGTGAATGGTGAATGAATAAGTGGGGGGGTGACTGGGAGAGGGAGGGGCTTTTTGATTACGACATCCACTGTGTGTGTGTGTGTGTGTGATGAGGGTGGTTTAAGGAGGCGGACCGACTCCTCCACCGAACCCCCACCACCCCTCCCACCCCCCCGGCACACTAATCAATCTGGACCCCCGGCGCCTGCATGTTCCCACCGGTGAGCGTCCGTGCGCGGAGAAAATGTTTGGGGGGAGGGAGTGTGTGTGTGTGTGTGCGGCAGCGTCACTGCGCACGAGCGAGGGGAGAGAACATGCCCTGCTCGCCGCGTGACAGGCAGGAAGAGAGCAGAAAGATAAGAGTCAGCCTCAGACACCGCGCTGTCCCGGCCGGACCCGGGGGCGCGTGCTGACGTCACCGAGCAGGACCATGTCGGTGACCACCGGATTCGGATTCCAGTTGCCAGGCATCACCACAGTAACCTATGTGTTTGTTTACAGCCCCGGGACAGTCCGGCGCGACCCCAGCCCGCCCACCCCAGGGCCCGTGCGCAGTGTCTCCGGTGCCCGGGGCCCCAAGCGGAAACTCTACAGCGCCGTGCCGGGACGCACCTTCATCGTGGTGAAGCCGTACGCACCACAGGGAGCGGGAGAGATCCAGCTGAACCGCGGCGAGAGAGTGAAGGGTGAGCTCTGGCAATCTCTTGACTTCTTCAAGTGCTGGTTTGTGGCTGTGGGAAGTTCACGACTCCCTGGGGAAACATCTCGCTCGCTCGTGTGTCGTCTGCTGAGTGTGCTCATGCTTTACGTCTCTTCTGTTCTTGTCTCCATTCATGCTTCACACCAGACCACCACTCAAACGCAGTGGAAGGTAAAGACTTCATCCCATCACCCTCCAGACTGGAAGAGTGTGTGTGTGTGTACTCGTTCCCTGCACCCAGCCCTTAGTCTGTCGCTGCCTTCGGACACTGTGTCTTCACCTGCATGTGCAGATTGGTTTTGGAGAGGACACTTATTGAATCAGTGAGAGATAACAACAGGGATGAATGTGTGTGCGCGCACCTAGAGTCGTCTGGAATAAACGTTAGTTGACTAAGTGAAACTCGTTGTGGACACTGATAAGATGATCGATGATCCAGTGTTGGATGAAGGAATTATCTGTTCTTGCTATATGTATGTGCGCTGGTCTCTGATGTCACGCACCATATGTCCAAAAGCTCTTTCCCAGCATGAAGAGCTGCTACTGATGCCTACAGAGTGATGCGAGTACCATGTGCTGGTGATGTTCAAAACAAGATTTTTGTGTAATTCCTTTCATTTCATTACAATTTTGGCAGTTATTCAACAACTAAGACTAACACAAATAACTAGCAACCAAGTTCTAGCTGGTAATGTTAAGCCACTGAAGCTTTATTGTCGATTCAACCATATCTAGCAGAGCTCTGAAATGAGACAAGGTTTTTCAGGACCCTCGAGCTTCACAGAACATACACCGACTAGCGAACAGTGAAGGTTTTTAAGGTTCAGAGACGGTGTGTTTGATGCAGCGTGAGTCGTGTGTGAGGTTGTGTGAAGTTCATGTATATGTGGGAATCCTTATCTTTCTCGGCTTGACTCTGTGTCGAGAAGTCAGAGGGTCAGAAAGTTCTGGTATCTCTTCCCAGATAGTTCATCGTGTTCTTACATAGCGTTACGTATGCAATTTTGTTGTGTTCATATGAAATGTGAAGAAATGCCCTGTGTTTCCCATTATTCTTTGTGTCTTGTGACAAGTCTCTGCCTAGACAGTTCGTTTCTGTATTTTTTACCTCCTTGTGTTTCATACACTCATTAAAAGCAGAGTTTCTGTAGAAGACACCTCCGTGTCCTCTCGCCCCAGACAACATGATGCACAACGACAATAAAAGCTATTCTAAAATTGAAAACCTTTTTGCTTTTGCTCACTCTGTTCTTTCACACAGAGGAAGGAATTTATGATGAAATCATGCCGGGTAAATGTGATCCTATTCTCGTTCCTTTCCTCAACATTTCTATTCATTATATTAATGCCTAATTCTAATTATCTTGTTCTTCTCTGGTGATTTTTTTCTCTAGCCAATACTTTTGAAGAGAGTGAAAAGGAAGGTAAAGCAATTGTGTTGATTCATTAAACTGTAGGTGAAAGATACACCAGCAGTAGTAGAGCTCAGAGACCAAACAGTAGAACCCTGACGTTCAGCAGTAGAACCCTGAGGTTAAGTTCTAGCATGTGGGCATTCAGTAGTAGAACCCTGAGATCCAGCCATAGAACCAAAACGTATAACACTATAACCATAACATTCAGTGGTAGAAACTTGAAGTACAGTGCTAGCACCTGGACATACAGCAGTAGAACCCTAAAGCACAGCACTAGAACCTTGACATTCAGAAGTCCAGTCACTTGAAGTACAGTGCCAACCCTTGACCTTCAGAAGTCCAATCTTGACTTTCAGCAGTAGAACCCTGGAGAATAGAACTAGAAACTTGATACACAGCAGTAGAAACCTGAAGTACAGGGCTAGAACGTGGACATTCAGGAGTATAACCCTGAACACAGCATGAGAACCTTGACGTTCAGAAGTCCTATCTTGACATTCTGTAGTAATACCTGGAAGTACAGCACTAGAACCATGACATTCAGCAGAAGAACTCTGAAGCACAGCACTAGAACCTAGACATTCAGTAGTAGAACCCTGAGATGGAGCAGGGTATGGAACCTATCTGGAACCTACCGATTCAGATAAAGAATTCTGAGAATCAGCAATAGAACCTCATGATCTCACCTTAGAACTCTGAAATCCTGGGTTTCAGCAGAATAACCTTAAAATGCAGCCATCAACCCCTCAGATTCAGTAGTAGTAAGCTGATATCAGAACATTGATACTGTTAATTTCACACACGATGTGTTATCTTGGTTGTGTTGGTTTTAATACCTGTTTCTTGTCTTTTTGTTCTTTGAGTAATGAAGGAGTGAGAGGCTTGAGAATGGTTTTTGAGCTGCTCTGGTGAGATGATTGATTATTGAGATATTGATAAATCATACGTGTTCACATGACAGAGTGATGTAAATGCTGCGTCTAACCCTCATTAAACATTGCCGGCTGCAAATCCTGTAAAGGAAAAGAATCAATGCGCTTTAATTGTGGTTCTCCTCTGGAAGAGACTCTCAAGCAGACAACCAGAGTATGTCGCACGCTTGTTTCTCTTCTCTTTCTTTCTATTTCTCTATTTGTTTAGTGAGGAAGATGTGATGTTTCGTGTGTGAGACAGTGACCAGACATGGCTTGTGTGACGCAGTGACAGTCTGTGGATGTGCAGCGTGTGACAGTAATGAACTGTGTTGTGTCAGATATTTGCTGACTCATGGTTGTGTATCAAAGCTGGTGCACCCACACACATTTATTCAGACACACAGGTCCAGTGTTCTGTAGTTGAACCTGACTAAAGCGGATAATTTGCTGGATACCATTACCCTGAGCTTATTTAGAACTGAGCATTTTCTTTCCAAGGTTAATACACCAATCACAATATTTTTCTATATTTCTCTCTCTCTCTCTCTCTCTCTCTCTCTCTCTCTCTCT
>CM051499.1:17139515-17222265 GCA_028031935.1 Paedocypris micromegethes
ACACACACACACACACACACACACACACTAGCTGAGTAACTTGAATTGTACATGTAGCAGAAAAACGTTACAGTGTTATAAAAGTTGCATGTAGAGACTGCTGTGGATCAAACTGCTGTGGATCCGCTGGTTCTGGATGCTGGAGATGAGTGGCTCCTCATGTTTATTCAGATATAATGATGGTTTCCTCTATTTCTTTTGTAAAGTGAACTGGTTTTGTAAAGTGTTGTAAGTCCTGTGAGACCAGCACCGGTTCCCCGGACCGTGTCCATATGGTTTGCATAAGGCATGTATGAGGAAGAGTGGCTGACGCCAGGTCAAAGTGAAGGCACCAGACTCGCTCGCCCTGCAGGAATGTGTCCAGAAATAGAGTGAGAGATGCAGAATGCAGGGAAGCTGAGATTCTATACAGAGTTCTGTTGGTCTCTTGCTGTGTTTGTTCATTATCACTTCAACGGGATAGATGACGTCTCTCTGTCTCTCTCACACTCCTGCTATCTTTCTCCTTCACTCTCTCTCTCTTCTCCTGTGAAACACACACACACACACACACACACACGCACGCACACACGTCTTATCACTTTGTTTTGCCCTGAAGGTGTTTTAATTATGTTGAATCTAATGGATTTTCTCGTTTGTTTGATTTTCTGGTTCGGATCACAGTGTGAACAGAACCCCTTGTGTTTCTGTGTTTGTGAGTGCCAGCATTTAGTCTGTGTTTATTCTAAGACTGTATGAGACCTTCTGCTTTCTGTCTTTATTCTTCAGATTTAATTGGTTGTGGCCTGTTTCATTGGGGCAGTGATTTGATTGGCTGTGGTGTGATTTATTATTGTGGTGCTTTGATTGGTTGTTGTGTGTATATTTAGTGCAGAGATTGACATGATTGGCTGAAGTGTGTTTCATCTGTACAGTGATTTGATTGACTGTGATGTGTTTAATGGTGGCTGTGATCTGATTGGTTGTGGTATGTTTGATCTACCATCGTTGTTTAATCTTTCAATTTGCTTAGGGCTTGATTGAAGTGATCTTCAGACTCGATTTGTGTGCTGGATCCGAGTCTTCTTTGAAAGATATCGATTACGGTTTAGTATAGGATCATCAGGTCTGTCGGTGGTTTAAGGTGAGATCAGTTCATTCATGTGGATGTTTCATGATGCTAGTCTCTTGTTCTCTCTCTCTCATGCTGCATTTCCTTCTTAGATTTTTTTCTCTGTGATTAAAGAGGCAGAAGAAATCACGTTCTGAATCACTCGAGGATTTCTAGTGCAAAAACCGGAAACTGACTCATTCATCTGCTGAGAACTGACACTACACACACACACACACACACACTGGCACATGCATCCCCTCGTCCAGGACTGCTGTTGCTAGGATACAACAACTCAACGGCCCTCTGTGTTTTTTAAAACGCACAAATGACAAGGTTTGCAATTTTGAGGCGCAACGTGAAATCCATAAACCAAAAAGAGCAAGTGTCCATGTCAGTTAATAACAGTTAACGGTCAATGTACAGTAAGTGAAGAAAAAGAGAGAAGCTGAAAAATAGAGAAAATGTATGTGTGCGTGCGTTACAGGTAGAAAGACCGGCGATCGATTGACAGTAATTGTAATAAAGCATGGTACTTGTAATAATGTGATGATTTGCTCTTTCTCTCAGTTTTGAGTATAGGTGAGGGTGGATTCTGGGAAGGCTCCGTGAAAGGTCGGATCGGCTGGTTTCCCGCAGACTGTGTGGAAGAAGTTCAGATGAGACAGTTTGATCCTGGACTGGGTAAGAAACTAAAATCACAACAGCAGGTTTGAATTTCTCTGTAGTACCTAATGCACGAATAAGTGTAGAAATCACATAAGAAGTGAGAGAGCGAGAGAGAGAGATGGGGAGAGAATGTTTGTTTGTTTGTTTGAAAGATAGATAAAGTGAAAGTGTGAGAGAAAGATTGTGTGAGAGAAAGAAAGTGAGTGTGTTTCTGTAGATTATTCAAAGCTTTGCATTGATTTCCAGCCTTTAGTTCAGTCTCAAAAATCCATTGTTGAGTCTCTGGTGGTTAAAACAAGAAACTCTGGATCTTTCTCACACACACACGCACACACACACACACACACACACACACACACACACTTGCTGTTATATCATTGTGAGGTCCCGCCATTGACTTGCATACAAAACAACAAGTTACCTCCCCTTTCCCCTAAAACCAACCGTCAAAATATTCCCCACCTCCCTAACTCCAAACTCACACAAATGCACACACAAACTCACACATTAAACTCTTTATCACCAAAGTTTTGATCGTCATTTTTTGTTCTTCAGAAACAAGAGAAGACCGGAACAAGAGGCTGTTCAGACATTACACTGTCGGCTCTTATGACACATTCAGTTCATACAGGTACGTGATGATCTAAAGATATTTTGCTGCCCTCTAGTGGAGTAGCTTTAAATATTTAGTGGTGCTTCAGTTCACAAACACTTCTTATAATTTAGCTGATTTACAAACTTCACATTGTTTGACAAACCACCTCTTCTCTGCTCATGATTGTGACTTCCTGAAGACAAGACATTTAAATACATGACCTCAACAGGCAAAAATGTGATGGGAGAGGCAACAAGCGTCGAAAACATTTGTAAATCCACAGACAAGAAACCAGAAAACTAGGAACATGAACACACTTGTGTGACTTGCGTGACAGTCGTAATGTGTGACTTGTTGGAGTCCAGTGACTTTGCTGGATCATGTGACCTACTCTTGTTGTAGAGACTCAATAGTTTCTTTACAGACCCCCCCCCCTCTATATAAGTGGCTCCTGAACAGTGTACCCAAAATGGACTCTCATAATAGCCTACTCAACCATCAATAGGCCGAAGGGGATTGCAAATGAACCTCTTTGGAACATCAAAAGGCCAGGGCGGCAGAGAAGGAACACACTAAAAGAAAACTTACACGGTGAATTTTGAACAGTAAGGATGAAGACCCCAGAACAGGCATGACCTCAGATGCAGCACAAGACCTGGTGGAGGGGACAACTCAAGACCAGGAAGACAGCAGCAGCAGCAGAAGGTCCACATTTGAAGTCCATGGTGTAAAAGGTTGCTCCTCGTTGAGGCCCGTAGACTTTCCAGTGCATCAGCAGAGGCCAATGGTGGAGGCCAACAACTCTGTCAAAGAACACTAGTGATGGCTCCAGAGGATCATTGAAAGCTGGTTCCAGCAGATCTGTCTTATAAACCAGTATGGGACTCAGAAACAGACCTCTTGACAGCGGACATAGGATCTGGAACAATATTCCCAGCTGTTTGCAGAGGCTCAAGGACATACTCCATTACTGTGTGCAGAGACTAAGAAATAAATCCCTCTGTTGTGTGCTAAGGTACAGACTCCACTGTTGTGTGCAGAGATTCAGAAACAGACTCCACTACTGGATGCAGAATGTCAGGAACTTTATTATGAGTAGCACCAACTGGGTTCTAATAACTGGTTTCAACCACCTGTAACTTGTAATGGACTGGGACGAAGGGATTCAAACACGCATGTACTAAGAAACAGAAAAAGTTATGTACAGCAGATTTACTGGGAGCAGGTTCAGATACAAACTCAGTAGCTTGACACATATGCAGAATATCAGATTCGCGTAGATCCATATGGACAGTTTAATTTGGTTTGTGAACTGAGGTACGACTGTATACACTACCATTTTTGGTCTAAATGATTTTGGTGTAAAAATGATTAAAATGTACAGTTCTTTCTATCTCTCTCTCACACACACACACACACACACACACACACACACACACACACACACACACAAACAAACAAACAAACAAACAAACAAACAAACAAACAAACAAACAAACACAAAGACACACTGGGTGGGCTGTGAGTGGTCTGTACGTATGGTGCAGGAGTCTGATCTCATTCTGATCTGATTCTGTTCTCTAAGTGATTACATTATCGAGGAGAAAAATGCTGTGCTGCAGAAGAAAGACAACGAGGGGTTCGGCTTCGTCCTTCGTGGAGCAAAAGGTACAAACTCCAATGACATCATAGAAGCTGTTGAAGAGTCACAGACTCAATTCCCCTTCTGTTCTGGCTGTTTCCATAAGCATCTGTTCCATAATAAAAGCTCAATATGTAAGTTGAATGTGTTGGCTATGTATTTCTCAGCGGAGACACCGATTGAAGAATTTACTCCTACTCCAGCCTTTCCTGCACTGCAGTACCTGGAGTCTGTGGATGTGGAGGGTGTGGCCTGGAGGGCGGGGCTTCGCACTGGTGACTTTCTTATTGAGGTAAAACTGCTTCTGGAGTACAAACAGTGACAGAAGCAGGCTTTCTTCCACAAATATCACACGTTCAGTACTCGATCAACCAGCCCAAATATTAGGCAGTGAGTTGCTGGAGAGTAAGAGGCTTGAAAAGGACTGAATTCTGTGAAAAAGTAGTGAGCTCCACTTTGCCTTAAACAGTGGATTCAGATCCCTCCAGGAAGAAGCAATGCTTAAATACATGGAAGTTGGTTCCCTCATTTAAGACAGGGAGGTTCCATGGGTTGGGAGTCAGATGATGCCATGCGACTCCCAGTGAGAACATTTGCTCTATAAAAGGGAATTAGCTAAAAAGGGAGTTTGCTTGGATTGTTGTGAGCACTCGAGGTCAAGAAAAACGCCAACATGTTGTTGTGCGCCAAAATGGAGCAACTAAGTGCACCTGTTGTCTGTGGCAATGATACCAAGAGAAGATAGGTCAGAGGTCAGAAGACCAACGTCAGAGGTCTATCCATGAAAACTGTGAATAAAGAGCCTCTGGGTGCCGTGTTGTCCAACCTAACCAACAAGTATATAACATGCAGTCTCATATAGAGAAAGTGGAGAGTGCTGGAAAAATACATACCTCTGGACCCTTGGAAAAGAAAAATACTAGTAGGTGGACAAGTTTTCGACTGCACTCAAAAGGAACGCAAAGTGAAGATCTTTCCATAGCATAATTTTGCCCAGAAAGCAAAGGCAAAAGGAACAAATCATGTCGTCTTGCAGTTCCGAAATATCTACAGATAGAGTTTGTAGTGTAATTGTCTCTGAAAGAAAATGTTAAATGATGAAGAGTGTTTGTGACTCCACAGGTGAACGAGGTGAACGTTGTGAAGGTGGGACACAAGCAGGTGGTGGCTCTGATTCGTCAGGGTGGGAACGAGCTGTTGATGAAGGTGGTGTCTGTTTCACGGAAACCCGAGTGTGAGGATGTGCTGAGAAAGAAAGGTGAGTGTGTATGAGAGAATGTCTTGGTGAGTGTGTGAAAACATTTTCAGTCGCATGTGTTAAGACAATTGCTCTATGATCTATGGTGATTCAGGGTTTATTGATTGTTTCCTCTGCAGCTCCTCCACCTCCCAAACGTTCTCCTAGTACCACACTGACCCTGAGGTCCAAGAGCATGACGGCTGAGCTAGAGGAGCTGGGTATGAACAACACACACACACACACACACACACACACACACGCACGCACGCACGCACGCACACACACACACACACTTGCAGGTGTAATGCTACTTTGTTTTATGTTCAGCCTCAGTAAGGAGGAGAAGAGGAGGTGAGTTATAAATATTCGGTTCTGATTTTCATTCTCACTGTGTTCGACTCGCCCCATGATCATTAGTAAAATATAAATAATCCTCAAATAAATATTGAAACAATCAGGTAGAAAAAGAAAATAAAAAGATTATTATCAAGGGCTAATCAGATGTCATAATGTACCATACATCCATATATACATCCGTTCTACATTGTTTAAATATGAAATTACACAAATAACATTAACAGATTTTTGCTCAGTTTTACATTAATCATGTATTGGTCATATTGTGTTGTGTGTGACTGCAATCATTCGTCACGGTATTGATTATTTTAACTTTATGCCTATTGAGATATTGTTTGTTTCTCTCTCTTTGTATGTGTGTGTGTGTGTGTGTGTGTGTGTTAACAGAGAGGCTCGACGAGATTTTAGCCGCTCAAGAGTCTGTTTTGAGGTCCAAAGTGGAGTCTGACTACAGAGCCGCAACAGTGAAACAGCGTCCCACCAGCCGCCGCATCACACCAGCAGAAATCAGTGTAAAAGTCACACACTCACAAGGACAAACAAACAAACAAACATAACTGTATAGTTGTATCCTCACACATACAGTTTAAATCCAGACAAGCATACATAGACAAACATACTGTACACACAGACAAACAGACACAGCTACATTCACACAAAACACACACACACACACACACACACACACACACACACACACAAGGTACAAACACAGTGCAGATTTTAACTGTTTTAGATGTTTTTGTATTTTGCTGTTTTTTATCTTTCCGTAAGTGCATTAGCTTAACTTATACATTTGTGATGTGACAAGTGAAGTTTGTTATGTTTTCTTCAGAAGTGTAGAAATTGTCACTTCTTAAAAGCACTTACTGAAGATTTAAACACATCACAGACTGTCTTTTTGATACACATTTTATCATTTGAATCACTGTCCTTGCTGTCTATGTTTTTTTTTTTTAAATCTGTTTAGTCTCTTCTGGAGCGACAGGGACTTGCTCTTCAAAGTGCTCTTCATCCGGCTCTGGATAAAACCCACATGCAGCTGCCAAAGAGCATGACAAGAACCAAGTCTTTTGGTAATGTGTGAACAATCTCTCAGCAGAACTCATTTCTGTTCTACATTTACGTCTCGGGGTTTGAGGCACAATCTAGACTAGCTTTAGCTGATATTCTGTCAGATAAATGACTTGTGACTGACAATGTAAATATAGTGTAAGTGTAAGACTGTAAATCCTATAAAATAGTTTATTTCCACTAACCCCGCAAGAGAGTTTTTGTTTTCCTAGCCAACATTGTAGCTTGCTCGCTGCTCATAGCCATAGTCATAATGCAGACAAATAATGAACATAATGCAACAGTCCTCTTTCGCACCTTCACAAAGCTGCTTTGAGAGAGTCTGGAATTGGGGAAAAATAGCCTTACAAATAAAAATGAACTTGTAAAATTGTTAATGGCTTATTTCTATCACAAGCTCATAAGAACGATGTCCTTCTGTGCAGGAGAAACAGAGGAGGATCGACTTTCAGCACTGGCAGGAGAGCATAGGTTTCCACGAAGCTCCTCCATGACCGACAGTCTGAGAGAGAGCCACAGCATCCCCCCACCTCCCCACTCAGCCCCCCCACCTCCACCCCCACTCTACTATCTGGACACCGGACCACCACCTTCCTTCTGCCCACCCCCTCCACCAGGCCGTGTTCAAGACCTGAGTAGATCCAGTTTTAAACCCGGATCGGAACCCAGACTGCATGCTCTGCCGCAGACCATGTCCGCTGAGATGTTCGAGCCCCCTCGTCATGCCTCTCACTTGGAGCGTCAGAAGAAAGCTCGGTCCATGATCATATTACAAGACTCCTCGCACCTTCCAGTGGAGCCCACCAATATCTTAAGGCCTGGTGCAATCTCCACTCCACCTGAGAGGATCAAGAGAAAAGGTAGAGTCATCGATAACCCATATGCCAATGTAGGGCAGTTCAGTGTAGACCTGTTCACACCACCACCCAGCAAGCCCCAACGGAGGAAAAGCCCCCTGGTTAAACAGCTCCAGGTGGAAGACGCTCATGAGAGGTCTGCACTGGTTATGGCATCTGTCCATGCGAGAGAACATTCCCCATCTGGGCGACTAGCTGCCCACCACATCAGCAGAGCAGATTTCTACCAGCAGCAACTGCTACAAGAGCGTAGTCTTGCTCAGACTGAGGGGGTGCTGCAGGGAAAAGGCCCTTTTGCAGCAGCCATTGCGGATGCTGTGAAAGATCGGGAGCGTCGTCTGGAGGAGAGGCGGAAATCTACAGTCTTTCTTTCAGTTGGCACCATGGAGGGCAGTTCCCCACCACCTTCGCTCACTCCATCCCATTCTGTCGATGAAAGGTTGCTCACACGGGAGCTTGCTCAGATGCCGCCTCCTGCATTGGCATTACAGCCCTCTCCTGGGGGCACTACTTTTATTCACCCACTAACAGGTAAACCACTGGACCCCAACTCTCCATTGGCTCTTGCGCTGGCCGCAAGGGAAAGGGCATTAACGTCCCAAAGCCAGTCCCCTTCAAGCAGCCCTGAGCCCAAGATTAAAGATGAAACGGGTGGAGGGGTGCTTTATGTAGAAAGCCAAACCAAAGAGAGTGAGTCCTTCGCCACTTCATCTCCACTTTCCCCAGCCCTCAAAACAACTTGTGAAACCTCGCTACCCATAAGCAAAATACAGTGGGAAAGCCCTGTATCTGCACGGCAAGAGCTAGAAACAAAGGACGAGAGAAAAATGGAAGACAAGAAGAGCACGATCATCAGCATCATGGATACGTCTCAGAAGAAAACAGCCGGACTGATCATGGTCCATGCTACAAGCAATGGTCAGGATGCGAGTGTGATCCCAAAGCACAGTGTCACTTCTGCTAAATCCCCACTGTCGCAGAGCCCCAAGCCCATGTTGGCTGAAATAAAACGTTCAAAGTCTCCCAGTCCTTCACTGACTACTCCACCTCCTACAACAGTCCCAACAGAAAAGTCCCGTGATCATTGTAGTTCCGAAGAAGATGCAGAACCCTATACTGTCACCCTCCCACCTGCCATGCTCTCCTCCAGTGACGAGGAAACAAGGGAGGAACTCCGCAAAATCGGCATGGTTCCTCCACCCAACGAGTTCGCCAATGGTCTTCTCGGAAAAACAGCTGGAGCAGGCACACCTGCTGCTTCAACAAAGGCTCCAACAGCTTCTCCCGTCCCGTCCCCTGCTCCACCTCTAATCCCAGCTACACTTACACCGACCGGCAGCATCTCACAAACAGCCTCAGGGAAACCATCTGAGACCCACCTGTGCCCAGAGTCTGCCGCTGACTCTGGGGTGGAAGAGGCCGACACTCGTAGCTCAAGCGATCACCATTTGGAGACCACGAGCACCATCTCCACCGTTTCCAGCATGTCTACACTGTCCTCCGAGAGTGGTGAGCAAACCGACACCTACACCACCCATGCAGATGGCCAGACGTTTATTATTGACAAGCCACCAGTGCCTCCAAAGCCAAAGCTCAAGTCCCAGCTCAGCAAGGGCCCGGTGACGTTCAGGGACCCCCTGCTCAAGCAGTCATCTGACAGCGAACTGCTCTCCCAGCAACACGCCGCGGCACTGGCTGCTGCCACGGGAGCCTCAAGCCCGGCTCGACCACGCTACCTCTTTCAGAGACGATCCAAGTTGTGGGGTGACCCAGTGGAACCCCGAGGTCTTTTGGGGTCAGAAGAAGGCAAGCCTACTGTGATCAGTGAACTCAGCTCCCGGCTACAGCAGTTAAACAAAGACACACACTCACTGGGAGAAGACCAATTCAGAGCCTCGCTAGACTCTGGAAGAAAGTCTCCTCTAGTTGGTCCAAGGTACGATGTGAAGCTGAAGGATTTCAGATTTCCTCACTAAGCAGATCCTGGAAGACTAACTGCACAATGATGACTAACAGTCTAAAAAAGCTGTAGTAAATATACACCTATATATCTCTCTCTGTCTCTATATCTTTTCCTCTTACTCTGTCTTTATCTGTCTTATTCTCTCTTTCTCACTCTCTGTCAGACTTCTCTTATTTTCATTCTTTTTCTCTTTTTCTCTCCCTGAATCTCTGGTTCATCCTATAAATTGTGGTAACCACGAACATTAACTTGCCGTAAAACCTCCAGTAGAGGGCCGTGGCCTTCTATTTTACAACTCTTCCACCATGGTGTCCTTCTCCTAGAGGGTGGCACTGTTGGTCATAATGTCAAACTATGATGGCTCATCGCCTGTTTCTGAGCATCAGTGAACATTACGCACAGAGAACGCGTTGATGATGTTTCTTTACTAAAGCACTGCTTTTAGAAACATACTGATCTAGACTAGAGACTCCATTAATTCACACCAACACAGAACAATGGTAAGTTTTCTTTTTCCATCAATTATTTTGAACAATCGACAAACATTAACCTTCCAGGAAAAAAACAGAACAATAAAGCAAAAACCCTGCACAAATAATAACACTGAAAAGAGAAAAGAACATTATAGTTTCTCATGATAGAGTTACATTTAAAAGTGGCCTTATAATAGAGGGCGGTCTTGTATTTTTCAATCCTTCCGTCATGGTGGCGTTCTATTAGAGGTAGAAGTTTTATGTTATGTTATTTTAGAGTAATTAAAACATATATTTAAAAATTCTAAATAGGCATACGACACACGGTTGTGTGACATGGCTGGAGGTAGTAAAGGCTAGAAAATAGTTTAGCCCCTATGATACATCAAATGTCCTTTTTTTTGATGTTCCTTCAGTCACTGGGTGTTTGAGGACTTCACTCCACAAGCATGTTAATCACGTTTCCTGAATAATCAGATATATCAGTTTCAATGTGTGTTTTGAGTCACTGACTCTACTGAAACGGTTCCCGCCACATAATTAAAGTCCCTGCATCACTTGCATTTGGGGGAACAAAGAGTCTTCCCCCATTTGGCCAATTTCCTCAGACCTCTGGTACTTCTTACTCTGTCTCTTCCTTTTCTCGCTTTTTTCACTCTTTCTGTCGCACTCTGTTACTCTGTCGCTCTGGCTGTCTCTTATAACAGCGCTTTTGTGTAGTGAGTAGTAATACTGTGAGGTTTCTGTATGGACGTCAGCATCAGTCATTGACATCTGCTCATGTCATTCCATTTCTGTTCTGCTGCTTGTGTAGATTTAGATTTTGGTTGTTTTCATGATTTCAATACATGACTTTAATACTTGATTTGACCAGAACAGCCGCTGAAGACAGACTCAAATCTCAGCATAATATTCAACATGACGTCTGCAATCAGCTGCTCTCTGCTCCACGTTGCAATTATTCCGTCTGCATTCAAATGGCATTGTGAAGGATGTGAAGTGTGTGCTTTGTGGTTTTGTTCTGTCATGGACTGTTGCTAACCTCTCTCTCTCTCTCTCTCTCTCTCTCTCTCTCTCTCTTACTCTCTCTCTCTTTCTCATTTTCTCACTCTTTTTCTCTCTCTATTGCCCTCTCTCTCTCTCACTCTCTCTCTTTGTGTGTGCCTATTAAATCTCTTTCACTCTCTCTCTCTCTCTCTCTCTCTCTCTCTCTCTCTCTCTCTCTCTCTCTCTCTCTCTCTCTCTCTCTCTCTCTCCCTCTCCCTCTTTCTCACTATTTCCCTCTCTCTCTATCTCTCTCTCCCTCTCCCTCTTTCTCACTTGCTCTCTCTCTCTGCATGCTGCTCTGTGTAGAGCTGAATCTGAGGCTAAGCCCAGAAGATCCGGGCACCTGTGTAAGTGAATCATGCATGAATCATCTCATTTCTTTTGATTTCTGCCTGTTTTTTTTCTCCGTATTAAGTCTCAGTCATTCATATTTAACGATAGTCTGGCCCCGCCCCAATAGAGCTCACTGGACAGTTTTTTCAAGATCTCCTCCCACATACTGTTAATCACCTGTATTATTTACTTGCTTATCATTATCACTAATGTTTTACCAAAAATATATGTAGCTAACATTACATATGCATAGGTTTATTAAATGCTATATGCAAATGTAAAAACTTAAAACTGGGATCTGAATAGTTTTAATACAAATCAATAGTGAATAATACAATTTAATCTTCGTTTCAATTATTATTTATGTAATTCACATATTAAAAAAAGATCATGTCTTTTGCACTTTCTCTAGTCAGCTAAACTATTCAAACCTTTTTTTAAATACATTTTCCTCTGCGAATCTAACAATGTGTATGTTAACATGAAGGAATCATGAGTGCTGCCCGTCTTGTGTTGTGTTAAGGCTCTTCAGCAGTCTGGGGGAGCTCCACACCATCTCTCAGAGAGGCTACGGCACCACCTTCACCATCCGACCCGGCAGCCGCTACCCGGTGACTCGCCGGGCACCGGACCAGTCCGACCCAGCAGAGCCCTTCCGGGGCTTCGGCCTGCCCACAGCAGCCCCCACCATCCTCAAGTCATCCAGCCTCAACCTCCCTCAAGAACCCAAGGAGGTGCGCTTCGTGATGCGGAGCTCCAGCACCCGCAGCCGCTCGGTCTCCCCGGGCCCCGCCTCGCCCCTGCTCACCCTGCGGCCCTTCCATCAGAAGCCTCTGCAGCTGTGGAACAAGTATGACGTGGGTGACTGGCTGGCCAGCATCAACTTGTCAGAGCACCGGCAGCGGTTCCAGGAGCACGAGATCGAGGGCTCCCACCTCCCCGCTTTGACCAAGGAGGAGTTCTCCGAGCTGGGTGTGACCCGTGTCGGGCACCGCATGAACATTGAGCGGGCGCTCAAGCAGCTGCTGGAAAGCTGACACCTCGGACCTCAGCCGACTCACATCTCCTCCCTGAGCTTTAGATTGGTGTAAAATGCAGAAGAACCTGAGACCCTCTGCTCCAGGTTTTATTTCTCATGTCACTCATCTGCTGACACACCTCAGCCCCAGTGTCACTGTAATGGAATGATCTGCTTCCTGACGCCCTACACACTCGCATCCCGATGCTGTGAAGCAGATTTCTCACACCCAACATTGTCAGGCAGCCACTCTATTGCACACTGAGTAGGGCATTACGGATGCAGGGTTTGTCACTTTGAGCTTGAGCTTTGTTTATTCCGGTATCTACCCATGATTTTATAGTAAAACTGTCCTTTTTAATTTTTCACATTCCAATCACTGGTAAAAAAAAAGTAATCTAGTGGAAAACTTTATTTTGCTTTCCAGAAATATAAAACACATTTGCCATGTTTTATTGTTATTCAATCACTATTTTTGGTTCATATGTGGGAATTTGATTTTAAACTGTTACATTTTTGCTTTGAAGATTGATACAAAGTTACATTTTATTACGTCATTCTGTCCCAGGGAAGCAAATCCAAGACCTTTGTAATTGCATCCACGCTTTATGGCAGAACTGTCTGGCTGAGGTGAATCTTGCTCGCTTTCAGAAATGCCTGAGCGTCTGGTTTGTCTGGTCAAAGCCAATCTGATGATGAAGTCCCACAATTCCACTTCGTTTCGTCTTCGACAATCTGCTTTTACTGCTGAGGTTCATCAGACTTTCTGGTGCCTATGGTATTTTCGACACAAGCGCGCCTGTGACGCCCCCTGCTGGCCGAAGAGAAGAACTGTGCCGGAAAATATTGAACCAACACTAGTGGCTTTTTCATAATCACACTGTTACTGTGGGTCTTGAGAGGATTTATTAAAGTAGATCTAGACGTATTTAAATAGCTTTGAGGGAGGAAAAAAAAAAACAGAGGACGGACTTTAAAAAAACTCTCTCCCTAGATGATTTAATCCACAATTATTTACTCATTTTTACTGTATACTTATATATACATATATATATTTGAGAAAAAAATCTAGAGATATATGACAATGAGATTTTTGTGATAAATATAAGACTTGTGAGATATAAAGACTGTTGAAAATGCTTTTGTTTCTGACAGACGGCAGCACGACGCGTGTGTGCTGTGTTTACTGGACCTGGTCTTCCGTCTTTAACTCGCGTGGCACGTATTCTGCTCACAATCCGTTTCTTTGTCTCATTTTGTTTTTTGTTGAGAAAAGTATTTATGGGCAAGGTAGATGCTCTCGTTTTAAGCCGTATTCAAACCAGTTTAACATTTTAATGAGAGCTCTCTGTCTGCTGAAGAGAAACGAGGCTCCGCAATAATGTGTGTGTGTGTGTGTGTGTGTGTGTGTGTGTGAGAAGAGAAACACTGCAGCTAATGGCTGAAAACTGCTGATGTTTTAAAACATCCCGAAGACAGATCTGATGATATCTGAGTGTAATTAATGTCAACCCGATGTTTCTTTAGGCCTTATTTATGATTTTTATTCTTTTTTTTCAGAGGTGAATTTGTAGCTCGTGAGAACACTGTTTAGATGAATTTATACAAAATCATTTAGAATGAATCTTAGCACTAAACATCCGAGGAGAAAATAGCAGTGTAGCCTATAAACTCTTGCTTTTATATCAATCACCGGTGACGTATTTACAATAGTTTCATATACATTTTTAATAATCTAGTACATATAATTCTGTACAAACGCTTCTGAAATGAATGTTTATGTCATGAAGATGGAGTTTTCACTCTCTTGATGGAGTTCGGGGTGAATCGCACAAAACAAGGTGCTATTTCATGTCATCCCTTCACTCCGTCTTCACTGCTTCATCACACGTGTGCACCAGGACCTGAGGTGGTTTCCCTGAGAATCAGCTTCAGAACACTGATTTTAAAGACACGCGCGCTAATGCTTAAGATCTGAAAGCTGAAACAAATCAGGCACTTTATCAATGTAAAATCGCTAATCGATGCAAGTAAAGAAAAACTGTGAACCTGCTGTGATTCTGACCAATAATAAATCCAACCACGGACCATCACAGCCACTTATTAGGACACGATGATTGTTTTCCTCATCAACCAGATCCATTCCATCTCAGATCAGGCTCTAACGGAGTGTGTGTGACTCTACAAGGGCTTGATGGAAGGTGCTGCGAGGCCTTTAAACGTCTGGCCTGTCACTGTGAACCGCGCGTCCTGATCCATCACATCCATGACGAGCGAAACGCTGTCCTCCATCATCACGCTGTGAAAAGACAAATGTGCCAAAACCCTTTTCTAGTGGCTTCATCTGACCCGTGTCTTGACTTCACATGTTTCATGCTTGTTTCAATTCACAGAATGTTTGATGGACACTGACCTTTGACCTTTACTGTTTCCCAATGTAGCACGGCGAGTTTCTTTGTAATTCGATCGTATTTCCAGCTGAAATAAAGCTGTGATGGACAACTGTGATCTGAAGGTTTTCCCTCATGTTCTGACCAAGAAAAGCACAATAAACAGCAGCTCTGTGGATTTCTGTTGGATTCTTGTCAGTTTTTCCATAATCAATCAATTCCAGATCAATTAGTAGGAAGTAAAGAACATTGGTTGTGAAAGTCTGATTCACTGATGACAAGACATTCACCAGATTCATTCTTGAGAAATGTATTTAATGCTTTGACTAAATGGAATGAACATACAACGATTAAAATTTCACAATGGAGCAGCTTGTGATTTATGAGTGCATCAACTCCATGTTCCACTAAAAAGTACGCTCCATATTTACAAAAGCAGCAATCCACCGTTATGTTTGGCTAATCGACAATCACAATGTCTGGACGTTCTTCTAACCTAGACTGGCGGTCTAAAGCTGAGCCACACATGACGGACACCAACATCACAGTGCTTCATAGCCGAGATGACCTCTGGATGAAGAAGATTCACGCTGAGCCCAGCTTGTCCTCACTCTCCAGCTCAAAGGTCTGTGGAGGAAGGAAGCCTGAGATATTAATCTGAGAAGAGGCAGAGGACCGAGGAGAGAAGATCTTACCTCTAGCTCCCTCATCACCTGGTCCATGAAGTCACTGGAGCTCCTCTTGTAGGCCAGAGCCATCTGAATGGCATCTTTAAACACCTTTGATACAAACACACTACAGTGGTCAATCTGAGAATGTATAATATCAGTCAAATATCGTTACAATATATTTGTTGTGTTTTAGTTGTTTATTATAAGAGACCTATTGATCTCTCATTTTGGACTGAAACACGCCATGTTTAAATATTCACGGCAGATTTTAATACGCTTCTGTGATAAAGGTAACACACTGTTTTATCCACTGTTTACATTGAATTGCTTGTTATTTTTCTAAGCGTTGTGATGGGATTTTATAGTCGTTAAAATATATAGAGTACATATTATGAAATGTTCTCTTTTCTAGTTTCAGGGTTGATGCTATTTGTTTTGGATTAACCAGTAGTGCTACATAATGTCTGTTCGAACACATTTTGATTTGTAGTCTCACACATTCTTTAAGTCATGATGATTTGTTTCCAATCTTTGTGGGTGAAAGAGCAATTGTGCGCACAAACATAACTTCCTTCAAATCTATCTGATCTGGTTTCAAAACCTCTTCAGAGACATAAACACACTAAACGCTAATTCCTTATTAAATGTGATCGACCAGGTAGAAGAACCTTTATTCCTCATGACTCACAGAACTCACCTTTACCACGTTGGTGCCATCGGCCGCAGACACGAAGTAGAAAGGCAAACCCTGCTTCTTGGCGAAGTTAAAGCTCTTCTGTGTGACCTTCATGTCCGCTGTGGACGGAGAGAGCGGGAATGAAGACATAGCACAAACTGGAGTGATTTACACAACTACCGTCGATCTTGTTGGCCACCACCAGACAAGGAATATCCGGCCGAAACTCCCGCAGCTCTTTATACCAGCTTGACAGATTCTTGTAGGTGACTTTCCTTTGGATGTCAAACACCTAGGAGAACCGGATCATTAATATCAATTCACATCTTGCGTGACCGTAAGGCTTTTCTCTCTCTCACCATGATACAGGCATGGCTCTTGTGGTAGTAAGACGGGTGGATGTTGTGAAATCGCTCCTGTCCTGCCGTGTCCCAGAAGTCTGTGCGTCACAGAAACAGTTGGATAACTACCATTACTAGTTTAGTGACAGATGATAGTGACCCACAAGGACAGTAATGTGGTGTCTGTGAGTGAGAGAGTGAGACTGACCCACGAGGACACTCTGTCCGCTGACCGTTGTGGAGTGTTTGTAGAGCGTGAGAGCAAAAGTGGAGAGCTGCTGCGGGCGGCTGACGACATTACTTAAGAATACAACATCAATCAACCGGAATTCAGCCATTTTTCATTATTTAACAACAGATAAATCATTATATATTTATATATTTTTAAACTATACCTAAACATTACTGTTTTGTTTGGTTAACTTAAGCTTACTAAAGCCAACATTTATTGAACCTCTTCTGCAAAAATGTGTGTGATGCAGATGAAGGATACTATCCGTCCATTAGGAATCTCTCCATAAGCCTGTGAGAAAACAGAAGTGAGGTAATGTGAGTAAAGAAGAGAAAGAGAAGAGATAGTGAGAGAGAGAGAGAGAGGAGAGGAGAGAGAGAGAGAGAGAGGAGAGAGAGAGAGAGAGAGAGAGAGAGAGAGAGAGAGAGAGAGAGAGAGAGAGAGAGAGAGAGAGAGAGAGAGAGAGAGAGAGAGAGAGAGAGAAAGAGAGAGAAGAGAGATGAAAGATAAATAAATAGTGAGAGAGAGAGAGATGAGAGTGCGAGCGATAGATGAGCGAGATAGAGCAGGATAGAGGGAGGGGGGTAGAGAGATTTTTGGATAACATCATATAAAACGCACTTCGATTTCCCCACTGCGCTGTCGCCAAGGCAGATGATCTTCAGCCGCTCGTTCGCGTCGTGCTCCCGCGTCTTGAGCGAGTCCATGGTCCGTGTTTCTCCCTGCTGCTCTTCAGCAGGATTATACCCAAACACGCTCCCTCTGATCTGGGTTCAGTCACGAAACATCTACTACAGCGATTCTTTTCAGCCGATTAGTTTGTTTGGTTCGCTGTAATCTGTTTTGTACGTTATCTGTAATAATCGTCGCCGTTCTTGCGAATGGGAAAGCCTGCCGGTTTAATTCGAAACGACAAGGCTAGTTTAAAATATTCCACCGCGAATATACACGACAACAACGCGTCACCAAGCAACAGCGCCAAGACCTCGGAGAGGTCCGATTGAACCCGACAGGCTGTCCGTAGCTATGCCTGAATTAAAAACCACCTCAGCAATATTTTAAAATTAGTTTTTTTTATTTAATTATCGTGTGTGTGGTGTAAATGTGTGTGAGGGGGCCTTTGAACATTTATATTTGTGTGATTTAATAAAGCTTCTGTACTTTCCTATATCTGGAAACTATATCAACGCTTAGAGGAAACTTGAGAAGCTGGAATGTGATTTGACAAATTGCCTGTCAATGATATCAAACAGAATAATCTGTGGTTATATGTCTGAGGAGTATCAGGGAATAAAATGCTGCCTTGGTCACATTCTTGAAATGAGAACTGAAGAAACAAGGGAAATAGTTGGTGTGTTGTTTTGTGAGGTCACAGGGGACATGGCATGATACCAGCGAATCTAAGTCAAAGGTCAAGTCTGTTCTCAGTTCAGTTTTAAAGCATAATGATGAGTGTTTATGTGTTTTCTTTACAGATAATAGAAGTAGCAATAGTATCAATCAAACTAAAGCTTGTGATAAAAGTGTGAAGCTTTTAAAATAAACAGTGTTTGGGAGTCACTGGACCTAACAGCCATTATAAGATATTAGGGTGTGTGTGTGTGTGTGTGTGTGTGTGTGTGTGTGTGTGTGTGTGTGTGTGTGTGTGTGTGTGTGTGAAATGAGAGAGGAGGGAGACTTTTAAAGATAAATCTGTCTCTTTGCTGTTAATTATGTTCATTATTAGTTAAATAAAAAAAAACCAACAACATTTAAATTAAGCAATATTTGCCAAAACTATGTTGACAAGAATACATCAACTGTAATAGAAAACTGTGCTATAAAGAATATACTATATAAAGGCCAAATTACACATTATTAATATTTAAAACATTTTACAAATTTACCATTATGTGTGAAATTGGAAAAATAAAATAAGTGTTGAAAATGACGAGATGAAAGTGTTAAAGTTTTGAGAAAGTTCCTGTCAGCTCCGCCCCCTCACAACAACTTTCAGCATGGAAAGAGAACAGAGAGATTAAAAGAACAGAGAGAACAGGGAGAAGGAAAGGAGTTTAAACCAGAGAAGAGAACAGAGAGGCGAATAGAAGACACTTGGCAAAAATAACAAGACAACAGAGAAGACTTCAGTGAGAAAAAATAAGGAAAAGAAAAGGAAAAAAAGCAGATAAGAAGAGAGATAAGACCAGAAAAAAGAACCTGAGAAACAGAGAGGAAGGAAACCTGAAGATAAAGAATAAAAGTGATAAGTAACTAACAGAAGAAGCGAACAGAGAGAAGAACGGAGATAAGAAGTGAAGCGGAGAGAACAGAAGAGAGATGGCCTGCAGACTGCCATTTGGGGAGGAAGATCTGTACTGTCCCATCTGCTGTGATGTCTTCAGAGAGCCACTGCTCCTGGCCTGTTCTCACAGCGTCTGTAGGAAGTGTCTTCAGACCTTTTGGAACCGCAGAGGAGCACGAGAGTGTCCAATCTGCAGGACCGTGTCGGACCCTGAGCCAGCAGTCCATCTGATGCTACAGAACTTCTGCCAGCTGATGCGGAACATAGAGGCAGAGGATCAACAGGAGATTCAGAACTGCTGTCCACAGCACCATGAACCGATCGACTTCTTCTGTTTGGAGCATCAGGAACTCGTCTGTGGAGCTTGCAGAAGTGTAAAAATGCACTTGAACCACCAGATTATTCCAGCAGAAGATGCTTCAAAGCAGCTGAAGGTGAGAGAAGTTTACAACTTTATCTCTTGTTTCTGCTGAAGTTCTAGAGAAGAGCAACATCTGAGACCGATCAACTAGTCTAGAGTCTCTCTTTTCCCCTGTATTCTTTATCTCTCACAGATGTCTTTCTGAAGACATAGTCGTGGAAGAGTGAATTATGAACCAATGGTCCTAGTGTCGTGAGCCGTTGTAGTCAATCACGGATTGACAGATGTAAATAATGTTCTGGTCAGACAGGTCTGACACACATCAATCGTGGGAACTGTGCTGATAAAGTCAGGTTATCTTATGAGAACATCACCGAGTTTTAGCAAACACATGGAGTCCTCATCACGATGGAGACCAGATAAATCAGCGTTCTCCAAATAGACACGTGTGACATGATTAATGAGAGTTTTCTTCTTTCCAATTTCTGCTTAAAGAAAGAGACTTTTCAAGAAACATGTGAAGTAATCTCCCTCATCACGTCACTGTAGAGTAATGCTGCACGAGTCACTAACTGTGTCAACTAGTTATAGGTCATGAAGTGGAACTGTGATTCTCTGAAAAGCTGCTCTAAAGTCTGGCAGTGTTTTTACATATTTGGGAAATAAATCATTCTCTTCCTCTTTGAATGACGTTCTACGGTTTTCTGAAGTTAGAAGTTGGCAATTGGGAGCAGAAAAAAAATAATCAAACAAAATAACCAATCAAAAAAAAAAAACATAAATAAATAAATAAAAAGGAAAATAACATTTTCTTGTATTTACAGCTTTGAAACAAACGTTCTACTTTCCAGAATATTTGAACCCAGATCTCAGCTTCCGGAAATAAAGATAATTTAGCATAAATTATAATTATAAAGTATAATTAATAAATAAATGTTAATGGTTCAAGACCATTAGTGCACAACCAGTTGAGTTGTTGAATTCAGACTGTGATTGTTAGTTTTTTTCTTTTTCTGGTGCAGCAGGAGCTTCAAGTGAAACTTCAGCTTTATCTGGAGAAACAGAGAATCTGTGAGCAACTGCGACAGTCATGGGACGAGACAGAGGAGCACATGAAGGTCAGAAGCGGCTTCACATAGTAAAAAAAAAAAAAAACATTAAAGACTATGTGCATGAAGCAAAACAGAGTTAAGTTGTGAGAAACAGAATACGTATTATATTCAGGTACGAGGAAAGATACAGAATACGTTTTGGTGTAAAGAAACAAAATAGGATTTAATTGTAAAGATCAGAAGAGCAGAGTTTAGGTGTGAGAGACAGAAGAACAGAGTTATGATGGAAGTAACCATTAAAAAAGTTCAGGTGTGAGGAACATGAGAACAATTCAGATTTGAGGAACCAAAGAACAGATTAGAGAAGAAAAGACATCAAGTGTCATTAACTGGAGAACAGAATAAAGATGTGAGAATGTTACTGTGAGGAACAGATAACATATTTTTTAATATTTTATACTGTCTGTACAGAAACAGAGTCTTCGCACTGAGCATCACATAAGAAACACGTTTGAGGAGCTGCACCAGTTTCTTCAGAGCGAAGAAGAAGCCAGAGTGACGAAGCTGAGGAGAGAGATGGAGCAGAAGAGTGAGATGATCCGGACAAAAACTGAGCAGATCAGCGCAGACATCTCCAAACTCACTCAGGCTATCCAGGTCATCGAGGAGGAGCTCATGTCCAAGCACACCACCTTCCTGCAGGTCACAGGCCTAGTAATTATTACTCTGTGTGTGTGTGTGTGTGTGTGTGTGTTGTGTGTGTGTGTGTGTGTGTGAGTGATTTTGCAGTATTGTTTATAATTTTGTTATATTTAAGAAATTCTAAAATGTTCATAAAACATGTATTTACATAGCAACTTACCTAAATGTTTTCTTTTGTTTAGATGTACAAAGCTACAGCCGAAAGGTATGTTTGTCCTCTGAAACAAAAAAAACAACAATATAATAATAAATCCCAATAATAATCCCAATATTAAGAAAAGAACAAGAATAAAGAAAGCACTGAGTCCTGAAGTATTTATTGGACAAATTATAATCTGTTGCAAGGTTGATAGATTGATAGCTCAAAACATATTAACGGCGAGATAAAAAGAATGAACAGTGACATAGGCTGATTTAAAAAGTCTGAGTGGCTGTGTCTGTGGTTCTCCAGGACTCGCTGCTCGCTGCAGGACCACACCACACCTTCAGGGATGCTGATAGACGTCACCAAGCACGTGGCCAACCTCAACTTCCACATTTTCGAGAAGCTGCAGGCGTTGGTGCGATACAGTAAGTTACGTTATACAACAATCAGGTTCTATCCCCACAATCCCTTTGATCTCTTGACCCCTGCAGCCCCGGTCACTCTGGACCCCAACACGGCTCATCCCTACCTGTCCATCTCAGAAGACCTGACCAGCATCAGCTACTCGGACGAGCACTTCCAGCGGCTCCCGGCCAACCCCGAGCGCTTTGATGGCTACACCAGCTGCATCGGCTCGGAGGGCTTCACCGCGGGCCGTCACTGCTGGGACGTGGAGGTGGGAGACAACAGCGCTTGGGCGGTGGGGGTCATCACGGAGTCTGCCTACAGACGACGAGACGCTCGACCCAAGACCGGCCTGTGGTACGTGGGCTTCTGCAACGGGAAGTATGGCAAAGGCAGTTCTCCAGAGGTGCTAAGTCTGCTGCGTGTGGGCCGGAGGGTCCGCACCGTCAGGGTCTGCCTGGACTGCGAGGGCGGGAAAGTGATGTTCTCTGACTCGGCTCGCAACCTCAGCCTGCACGTGTTCAAACTCACCTTCAAGGAAAGAGTCTTCCCGTATTTCTACAACCACTGCACGTCACATTCCCTGAGGATCAGATCAGTGGACACGGTCCAGAGTGAGAGCCGGTGCTGAGACCATCAGTTATGTCCTTCTGTCCTTCACTCTTACCCAAGCAAACACTTTGAGATGCTTTCAGTCTGTCCATCCGTCCGTCTTTGCCGTTTACCTGGAGATGCTCTCGATCTTCTCTGAGGTCCGTTGTGGTGAATATCAGAAGATTTTTGATTGGGTTTCTTTAGGTTGTTCAGATGTAGAGTGTATGTTGTAGTTGATCTCAGATCTAACGCCTGATTAATGTGACTGAGCTCTTGAAATTCTTGGTTTCTAAAGCCTTGAGATCATTTTTCATCGTCTATGCCACTGGTTTGTGTAGAGCCTTCCTATTGTAAATATATACCTGGACGAAAGAAATAAAGCTAATGGATGTGTGATTGCACTGTCTGTGAAAGTGTCTGTGGTAGATTTAGTGTTGGAAAATGGTTAAACACATAATTACAAGCAAGATATTTCAATTAAACATTTGAGTTAATCAAATCAATACAAATACATGTTCCTAGATCTTGGTACAAATTAGAATTTCATAGGTGCAGTTAATCTGATAAAGACTGTTTCAGTGAAGTCACGTGTCAAATTGCGTCACAACAAGGGGGCAACATTTTGAAAAAAGTTAGGTTATTTAATTCATACCAGTATCATTAGCTTGTCTTAAATCAATTGTGTTGAATAGAAAAACAATTTCTGGATCCAGGCAATATCTGAATTCAAGTTAATTCCAAATGGGTCAATCAATTCAATCCATCCATCTCACTCTCTTATATCAGATCACATTTTCATCTTCTAAATCAGTCTCTCTCGCAGTTCTTTCAGAAAGCGTCTCTCTTTACCCCCTATTTATTAATAATGTAGAAGCATTACAACACACGTGCAGCAATGCTCAATCCCTATAAATTATGTATGAATAAGACTGGTTCATCTTTACTACTCGCGGGACACACGCACAAACAGGTTAGTAATGTTTGCATGAACATGGCTCAGCAGAAAAAAAAGTCTCCGCTGAAAGCATCAGTGTCGTCTCATGGAGCGCTGATACTGCTCACTTTTAGTGCACCTCTTTCGTTTAATTTACATGAAAGAATATTAACAGACATTAACAGACAAGATAGTGTTTCTCTTTACATTTATTCACCACTTTAAATACATTATTTCCACATTGCAGACATTTCAGGTTAGCTGCAGTAACCCTTTCTCTTGTTTTATGACACCTGCAGTCAAACAAAAATTTAAATTGTGAATTTGTTTCCCCAATAAAACTTATAATTAAACACAACAATTAAAATTAATATTAATTATATACAGCATATGTCTAGCATATACTATATATATATATATATATATATTATAGTATATTATATACTTTACAGCATGTATGTATATACAGTATATATACAAATAAATACTTTATGAATGTGATAACTCTCTCTCTCTCTCTCTCTCTCTCTAAAAAGGTTTTACTGATATGTATGTGTAATACTGTACCTGTAAGTCACAAATCAGTCTCGTCTTTCCACACAAGCGTTAAACGCTGCTAATGATTCAGGGTTTCAAGTTCAATTCCTTCATTATTGATCTTAGGATCTGCAATAACATGCTGCTCTTCTGTGATTCCTCGAAGCAGTGCTGTCACGAAACAAGAGTTACACGAGCTTTACAAAGAGTGACAGACAGAAGAGAGAGAGAGGAGAGAGAGAGAGTGTGGTGTGTGTGTGTGTGTGTGTGAGAGAGAGAGAGAATAAGAGAGAGAGACTAACTCTGGTCAGTGTTTGCACAAGTCTCTGCAGGACTTCCTGTTCGTACTGAGGACAGCGAGACACCACATGTCTGACACAGTCCAGCAAGCAGACGATGGTGTGACGCTGCGCCTAAAGATGACAAGATCCCGGTCAGACACTACAGTAGTCCTGTGTGTCCAGCATCACGCTCACCGGGTGAAGAGAGTCCAGTGCTGTTTGAGCATAAGTGCTCCAGATGAGTCTGTCCGTGTCACTGTCACTCAGCACGGGCTCCTGACCACAGCCAGAGGACAACACACATCAGTTACTGTAGATCATCCTTTATTAATGCTGCTATTCATCGAAAATATATCAAGAAAAATGCAAAAATAATATCAACTATCCTCTCCTACATATGAAGAAATCAGCAAATAAAATGATGTTCTGATTCTCCCAATCCATTTAATATCATTAACATATATTAAAGACAGTTTATATATAATATATAACAGTTAAATAAGACAGTTAAAACTGTGAAACGCGCCGTACAAATGCTCAGAACTTGAACTTGAACTACATATTAACATTTATTAACATATACAGTATGTATTTGACTTATTTTATATTTTCTTACTTTATATATGTCTCAATATTATTGTTAATATTTTGTCTTTTAGCATGTATTCACTGTTTCAGCACACAATAAATTCCCTGCATTGTTTGTCGCCAGTTCTCAAAACGGGGTGTAAAATTGTTCCCTGTTCGGCAAAGATTCTTAAAACAACACATTAGATTGAAAGTAATTGTTTTTTTTTCCGAGTGTAGTATGTGGCGACCTCTGACCTTCAGTTTGTCCAGCCAGGTCCACAAGAGCGTGGCCAGGACACAGGGGTCCGTCTCTTTAATGAGAGAAGCCCAACCGCATTCACTCACGTTCAGTTCTTCCTGCAACCATCGTCACAACTTCAAAACACTGACATACTTATACAAACCCATCTGACCTGTAAGAGCTCCACTCTCCTGAGCACCGCGTCCGCTAGAGGGCGCTGTTGTGCTAGAGATGCTGCAACCGCTTTTGATACTGAATCTTCTTCCGCTGTGACATTGTTTCTGTGAAGCTTTAAATGAGAGGGAAGAGTGAGTGTGTGTGTGTGTGTGTGTGTGTGTGTGTGTCTGAGTGTGAATGTGTGTGTGTGTGTGTGTGTCACACTGACCTCTGGGTTGGAGCTGTGCTTCAGGCGTGTTCTCATCAGGTGGTGATTGGGTCGGTGACTTACAGAGCGTTTCATTTTCTGGTCCCGGCTTTGACAGAAATCTCCATAAGTGACGTCAGGAAGCTGAGAAGAAATAGCGGAAACAATAAAAGCCAGAAATAATAACATCTGACTACAGTGTTCTGCTTGGCTCACTGTAACATTAAGCCTTGACACATTTGTAACTGCATAAGTTTGAAATTAAAACGAATATTCTGATAATACAGAGTGGCAAAACTCTTTAGGGGAGTTGTGGTCCAGTGGTAGGGGACATGGACTCGTGTCCGAAAGGTTGCAGGTTTCACCCCCCTACTCCGAAAGCTTGCACCCCCCTACTACGGTTTCTGCAACTAAGTGTCCTTGGGCAAGACACTGAACCCCACATGCCCCCCGGGCGCCACGGCTTAAGGCTGCCCACTGCTCCGGGTTTGTGTGTGTTCACTTCACTGTGTGTGTGTGTGCACTTTCACAGATGGGTTAAATGCAGAGCACAAATTCAGTATGGTCCCTAGTGGCCATATTGCCGTCACCTCACTTTCTTTCTATCTTGTCTATCAATTCAACAAAACAGGCAAACATACTCCACGCTGAAGATTTTTTTAGACACAAATAAAAATGTAAACTCAATTGAAGCCTGCGTTATTGACTTCACACAGACACTTTATTCTGCAGCCTTCGGAAGCGTCCGGCACACTGCACTATTAGTTCAACCTTAACTAATCTAAATTTCCAGATGAGAATCATTTAAATCACTTTGCTGAGTAGTAAACATTCTAACATAAATGTTTTGTGTGAATGACCATGTCATAATTACCTCCATTGTGAGGACTTTGCTGACGTCCGATTGGCTGTAGCTTCTCTTGCTCAGTAGAACGTTTCTCTTCCGAGTCATGAAGCCGAGCGGTTCATCCCAGTACGAGAAGGTTCTGAGCCGTCCACTCCACTTGCACAGAGTCTCTCTCACGGCCCTCTTCAGAGACACCACACTGAGCCTTTTCTCCAGCTCGGCCTGGAGCTCCGGGGGTCTGGCCGTCCCCTTGCTCATGGCCACCAGCAGGCCGCAGATCACGTACAGGACCTTGGGTGTGTGTCTGAGAGCTCGAGCCTCGTCTCCATGGAGAAGCAGGACCTGACGCTGGAGATACTGGCTCAAACTGAAGCTGGAACCATGGCTTGTGTTGGGTCCGGGGAACTGGACAAGATAGGAGCCCACTAGTCTAGAGAAATCAAACACCAAGTCAATCTGAGAGCGGGTCTGGATGGAGCGAGGCCTCTTGATCCGGACATAGTGGACGGCATCACTGGCGCTGATGCGACTGGTGTAGATCAGATAGCAGGCGATCAGAACCCCTGTCCGGCCCAGACCGGCGTGACAGTGAACAGCCACTTTCCCTTGTCCCACACAAAAGGCCAAAACCTTCACCGCATCCAGGATCCGCTCCACAGAGGAAACACCAAAGTCACTCATGGCAAAGTTGTAGAAGAAAACTGCAGGAGAGAGCCTGGCTGGCATCATCAAATAAAGTCATACCGTATAAAAACACTATCATTACAGTAATTACAGCTAATTACAATACCAATGGTGTAAAATACTTGAGTCAAATAGACATTGTTACTTTACTTGAGTATTTTGGCTACTTTGTACTTGTAGTGACTGAGTATCAAAATATAGTTTTACTCTCTACTTGACTGCTTTATTGTTTGAGTATATGTAGCCTTTACTACATTTGAACAGACACATGTTACTAATTATAATTATGTTTTTCAGGTACTTTCTATGTGCAAAAACTAAGGAGTAATTACCATAGCCTTCCACCTAAATGAGCAAAGTGAACCTACAAGGTTTGTGTGTCCATTTCTGGGTCTGCTCGCGCACATTAATGCCTCTAACGCGGCCGTCTGGTCTTCCTCACGCGCTTCCAGAACTATCTAAAGGAAGTGTAATCTCTCTCACAGAGAATAATAATAATAATATTAATAATAAACTCCGAAATCCCACGATTCATGACTTTTTTTTAGCTACAACATTACAAAAAAATGTTGTAATTCTTGAACGCAGAATTTTAGATTTTCCGTAAATATTCCCGGTGGACTGAATGCGTATCTAAACGCGAGGCTACAAAACACGCCATATCAGATGAAATCATTTTAACCATGAAAATAATTTATGTGAATTATTTTTTAAAAGTCCACCATTCAAGCAACAGCTGAAATGTTTCATACATCAATTATAAAGTGTGCTGACTGATTAACACCTATAATAAAAAAGTACTGGAAATTAGGCTGCTTCGAGAAACAATATAGAAGATTTTATGACCTGGCAATTAGGCTAATGGACAAACTGAGATTTATCACTTGAGACAAACTGGGTTCATCACTTACTCTGTTGCTCCATGAAGGCGTGAGGACAGTAGGTGAAGCCGCTGTCAGGCTCCAGCGCCGGGCCACAGTAAGGGTGTTCTCCAGGACACTGCATGTTAATGATGGACCTGATGTTCAGCCTGAAGAACGGACCATGTCAGAAGAAGCACAGCACACAGCGGCTCAGGACAAATGCCTCACCCACCGCTTGAACTGCTCCATCATCTGGAACCTCTGAATGAGAAACGTGGAGGGTCGAGCCATCGCCACTATGTCGTCCGTCACCCTGAAGTGTGTGACAGACAACACTAAATCAGATGCTTGTTCACATCAATTCAGCAGAGGTGCATTATGGGACTGTGTCATGGTGAAGCTACACACAGACTGTATCTGCCCAGGCCTCACCAGCTGGAGAAGACGCCGCTGACCGCCTGCTGACCACCACTCCAGCACGCCGGGCCCTCGTAGCGACAGTCCCGGCCACCGCAACCCAACAGACAGATGAGTTTGGAGGGGACGGCCTTCAGCAGACTCTCCCGCGCTTGGGAGTACGAGGGTCTGGGGGTCCGAACCTGTGGAGCCATGAATAGAACAAGTCTGGAAACAGAAACACACACACTCCATTACTCTGCATTGTCACTGTCATTTACTCTCCACACAATTGTACCTGTATTTACTAAGTTTTTCTGCAAAAAAAGATAGGAAATGACTCACCGATCCAGCGGGAATGAGCCGTTCATGAAGAGAACTCACATCTGACAGTCGAGTCAGCGCTAACTGATCCTTATTAACGCTCATAAACACATTAGTGCAGAGACTCATGAATGCTAATCCTATTCACACGTTCTATATGTGTTTACTGCTGTAAGGAACACACAAACACAGACTACAGCACTCTTAGAGAAACATCAACTCTTAACACTGGAAATTTTTTTTTGTCCCAGAAAAAGTCAAATGCACCAGAAAAACTTTGAATTTAATTTTTTAACTGGGAAAAATAATCTTATAATTGAAAAGACTGCAAGGTTAGTAAAAATCTTTATTCAAGTTGATTGCTGTGCTGCAAAAATTACAATTTCTCAAATGTACGACTAATAAAGTGTTTATCTTTCTCTCTCTTAAAAGTGTTCACTTGTTTCTCGTAGTTTATTTTTGTAATTTTGCACAATGTTCTTCACATTGCCATTGGGTCTCTGTCCATCTTTGAAGGTGACAGGCTCCAAAAGGATCAAGGTTAAACTATCTAAAGTTTGAAAAACCAAAAAGAATCTGCATACTCTGGGAACCGCTGTGATTCTGTTGACATCTGATTCTGAATTTCCCTACAAATAACTACCAACATGTTCTCCGCCAAATGGAGGAATCAATTAGTCTTTAAAACAGATTTACGTTGTCTTTCAACATTATTTGAACTTATTGACAGTGACACTTATTGACAACTTCTTCACATGACGACGTTGGACTGTTGCATTTAGAACTAGCTTATGGACCGAGAAAGGAAATGCTTGCTTGTTGTTCACTTGTAGTTAACCAACTTGTCCACTATGTGTTGAAATTGACGAGGTTGTTGGTGCCCCTTCTGGTTGGACTTGGTATTGCACGTTTACTTGGAGTCTGAAGGTTGTACTGGTAAAGTGTCCAAAAACAGGGACTCCGTTATTTTTCTGAGGGATTTCAACACCTACATGTATGTAGAAGCGTATATAGACACCGAGAGGTAAATGAGCACACGCACGCGCACAAACACACACACAGCAGTGTGCGGCACATGAGAGTCTGTGTCTTGCTCAAATACCCTTCAGTTTCTCTAGAATTAACTGCTATAATAAACACTGACATTCAAAGGCGTAAAATTAACAATGCTGTGAAAATGTTTTGTTCACCATCCAGTACAAATTCAACCATGAAAATTTATTACAATAAGAACATCAGCCAATTTAAAACATTTCATCAACATCACTATTCTCTATCATTTCTCGTATTATACATTATAATTAATTATATGTGTGTGTGTGTGTGTGTGTGTGTGTGTGTGTGTGTGTGTGTGTGTGTGTGCGTGTGAATGAAAAGAAGAGTGTGTGAGCATGTGAAAGTTTGAGGGAAAAACTGTGTGTACCAAAAAGAAAATGTGTTAGTGTAACAGTGTGTGTGTGTGTGAATCTGTGTGTGTTCTTAAAAAGTTAACTTTACATACATAGTGGAAAAGATAGCTTTTCTTATGTGTGCGAGTGTGTGAGTCTGAGAGTGAATGTGTACTGTGTACACAGCTTCTCACCCAGAAAAGTGCTCAGAAAAGATTCAGTGACCCAGAAAGTGAATAAAGTTCAACCAACAGCTTTGATTTATCACACGAATCCAAACACAAAATTCAGTCATCAAACATGATCTCACACGAACAAGAGAAAGTGAAAACGCAGGTATATGATGTAAAGGTCCATTTTGGGAAACTAGAAAAATGTCTACAAATTATTTCATTTCGTGAAAATCAAAAATGTTCTGGAGTAAAATAAAAGAAAGAGGGAATTGTGTGTCTTTTCAGTAAAATTATTCGCCCCAAGCGTCTCTTACACATCTTTTACACTCTCTCACTCACTCACACACACTCTCTATCTCGTTCTCTCTCTAGTGTTTGGAGAGTTCATTCGACAGCCAGTCGAGTCCTTCATACAGTCCAGTGCCCTGCGTCGCACACGTCGCCTGGACGTACCACTGCAAACACACACACACACACACACACACACACACACACACACACACACACTATTAGCAAAAAACAAAAAAGCAATGTGTGTTACTGATATAAAGTAATTGCTGATGGAATATGTGTGTAATGTGAGTGAACTTTAGAGTGTGTATTGTATGCATGGATGTGTGTAGAGAAATATATAATAATAAATAATAGTACGAGTGTTATTGTTTTACCTTTGTTTTATATTTGTTTTTATATCTTGTGTCATTTGTAGTTTTTACTGTTTTATTGTTTGTGTACAGCACTTTAGCCAACTGTGTCAATTTTAAGGTGCTTATATATAAAGTTGAAGGGGTGTAGTATAAGCATTTAGGTTGTTTAGGTGTGTGTGTGTGTGTGGTACCGTTCTGCTGCGTAGACTCTGCAGGCCGAGTTTGTCTGTGAGTTCACTAACAGCCATGGCATTAGGAAGATCCTGTTTATTCGCAAAAACCAGCAGCACGGCGTCTCTCAGCTCGTCCTCTTGCAGCTGCAGAAGATGATGAAGCGTGAGGCTGGGACAGCAGAATCAGGGTAGAGAAGGATTCTTACCATCTTAGAAAGTTCCTCAGCAGATTCTGCTACTCGCTCTCGGTCGTTACTGTCCACCACAAAGATCAGGCCCTGACACACACACACACACAGACAGAAGATCAGGAAGAACCCAGAGCAGCGCTTCACACACGTCAGACGTGGCTGTGTGGTGCTTCACACACCTGTGTGTTCTGGAAATAGTGTCTCCAGAGAGGACGGATCTTGTCCTGACCACCGACGTCCCACACGGTGAAGCAGATGTTTTTGTACTCCACCGTCTCCACATTAAAACCTGCAGCAGAAGATTCGATTGTGACATTAAGAAATTATTGTGTAAGACTCTGAAGAAAGCAGAAGACATAAGGACACGGAAATATACACTGGCCATCACATTTCTGCATTTATCAAAATTTAATCCAGTGACTTTATGATAAAGCAACTTCATAATTGGAGAATCAAACTTATGACCACAACTATGTTAAGAAATAAACGTTTCCTTAAGAAGTAAAATCTCACCGATGGTTGGAATCGTCGTCACAATTTCACCAAGTTTCAGCTTGTAGAGAATCGTGGTTTTACCAGCAGCATCCAGTCCCACTGTAAAAGAGCCGAATGATGATCTACGCCGATAATGTATGTAATAAAAAAAAAATAAAACCAAAAGGTAACAGGAAAAGACAATAGCCAGTTGAGAACTCTCAGCCACGCCAATGTGTCAAGCATTGGTGAAGCAAAAAAACAATTCAGATCTTACACTGGGTTAAACAACATTAATATTGGATAATATTATTTTGAGGAAAAGACAAAATAAAAAAAGATTACACACCATGATAACTTTTATAGAAGCGACGCGAAACATTTCAGGTATTATTTTCGCTGCTGGTACCGCGAATCAAACTCACCCATCAGAATCCGCATCTGCTTCTTCCCGAACAATCTCCCGAAAAGCGACGAGATGGTGAGACCCATGATGAAGCTCCAACACAGTTCTGCGCTGCCTGATTCCCGTCTGACGCTCCTCGGTGCCGGTGAAGCTCCGCCGGATGTCCGTCTGCGTAGCGCCACGTCACTGCCGCCATTAGACGAATGACGCGCTTTCTGATTCAGCTTCCAGAGCGTACACACTTCACTTTAGAGAGCACACTATTCAGTGATCGTTAGGACTCACTCGTTAATAGAGCACACTATTCAGTGATCATTAGCACAAACGTCATCAGACATATCACACACTTCATCAGAGACAGTAAACAGTACTGAGTGATCACTAGCACACACTTCACGAGAAAGTGCACACTATTTAGTGAATATTAGCACAAACTTAATCTGTGACAGTACACACTACTGAGTGATCACTAGCACATGTCGTCAGTGCACACTACACAAGCACTTATATCACACACTTTCATCAGAGAAAGTGCACACTACTCAGTGATCACTAGTATAAACACCAGAGTGCACTGTAGGCACTAGTACAACTTATTAGACAGTACACACTAATTTGTGCACATCTTAACACACGCACACACACCAGGAGTGTTGGTGGTTTGGTTTGATCAGATCTTTATTTTCTCACTGATGCGATCTTCACATCTGTCCACACCACAATAAAAGAACAGAAACATGGAGCAGATTCAAGTGGAAACGCAAAATCATGCAGAAAAGTCCATGAGGGAATCAAGCGAGGAAGTGAGTGTTGGGGAGGAAGTGACTGCTTCATCACGACGTTCACCGCTTCAAACACACTCCGTATTGCTTCAGCAAACCACCGAGCACGAGGTCACGTGGAGGAATGTTTCCCACAATCCCCCTCTGCAGTCGCGCTAAGGTGCATTTTAGGCTTCTTACAGTCGTGAGAAACAATCATGGAAACATTAAAAAAAAACATTAGTAATAGAACAAATAAGAGATTAGAGGTGAGGCTAGATACACACACACACACACACACACACATACATACACATCTCTCTCTCTCTCTCTCACACACACACACACACACACACACTGAGTGATAGACAGTCTATCAGCTGATTCGTTCATTCTGAAGAAATCTTTCTCGTTCTCTCTCTAGCGTTTGGAGAGTTCGTTCGACAGCCAGTCGAGTCCTTCATACAGTCCAGTGCCTTGCGTCGCACACGTCGCCTGAACGTACCACTGCAAACACACAACATAAAGACAAAATCAATGTGTAAACAGTAAGTGTATGTGTGTATCAGTGTATAAGTAGACGTGTGCCCTGTTGACTTACCATGTGTGTGTGTTGCAAGTATAAGTGATCGAGTAAATGTGTAAAGTGCCAGGGGGAGGGCCCAGTCTTCTAGGTGTGTGCGAGTGTGTACTGTGCACAGGTAAGTTGTATTTTGTATTACGTGGTGCAAGGGTGTGTGTGCGCACTGCGAGTATTGTTATTGAGGGTGTGAGTGAGCACAATGTGACCCATAGTGTGGGTGTGTGTATTTTTCAGACTATAAAGCACCGTGGACTACGATGCGCATGAAACTAAACATAACTTGCAAAAGTCTGAACAATTTTGTCAGATTTTTGAGCAAAGTGCACACAAAATTAGTCAGTAAGCACAAGTTCACACTTAACGCATGCAGGCTATATTTTTAACATTTCAGGCTTGTCTTACAAATCTGACAAGTATGGATGAATGTAAATAATGTGTGTGAATGCATGTAAAGTGATGCGTGTAGCAAGTAGTTTAAGCGTAAGTGTTTGTCTTATGAGTGTGTGAGTGTATATAGTGTGTGTTCAGTTTGAGTGTAGAATGTATAGTGTAAGTGTGTTTGTTATTTTCATATTCAATAAATCGGTCAATCATTTGAGTATCACGTTCACATTTTTTTTGTAATAAAAATCAGTTAGACAGCCAAAACGTACGCAAATAATTAACGACAGTGAAGATCAACAAACAGTGACATAAAACGTTTTTCATTAACAGTAAGATTTTCTGTTTTTCTGCTAGTATTCCTGAGTTGACACAGGGTTTGATTAAGTCACTGAGTAACTACAGACAAATTCCTCTTTTCTTGAGTCTCTCTCTGCTCTTGATTTTTACTTTATTCAGAACTTATTTGACGATTAAAAAATTACACATTATATATGTTTAAAATCTTTTCACGTGCAACGCTTTCATGAGAAGCTTTAAAATTGCCAACGTTTGTGCACTTTTACTATTCACAATGCAGAAATGCACATGTAAACAGCAAATAAATCCACAGAACAGAACACGCACTACCAGCAGCACACAACAGTAGTAAAACAAGTGCTGCTGTTGATTTAGGTTGAGACACACAGGATCAGACAGTGTGTGTGAGCTGCTCTCTTTCTCTCCATTCTATTCTTTTTTGACTTCTATAAAACCAAAACCTGACGTTGCTTCATTTTCGTGTGTAGTTTCAAAATGCAAGCACATCATTGCACAAATGCATGATGCAGCAACAAAAACGAACAACAAACATTATAACTCCGACAAATAATGTCTGGAATATCATTCCACGTGTCTGACTGCCCAAGATGCCATTTCCTTACAACAAACTTCCACCAGGCTGAGCACTTTGAGTGGCAATAGGAAACTGGGAGCAGCGCTCACTTGTTTAGTCTTCAACTCTTGTTTGTAGGGTTTATAGTAAGTCGTTTCTACAAGTGTGTATGTTCATGTAGTGTGAAGTATAAAGTACAGTATAGAGCATAGTGCATTCTTGGTGGTTATAGTATGTAGTGCGTGTCTTAGGGGTCCATATTACGGTGTGTGTGTGTGTGTGTGTGTGGTACCGTTCTGCTGCGTAGACTCTGCAGGCCGAGTTTGTCTGTGAGTTCACTAACAGCCATGGCATTAGGAAGATCCTGTTTATTCGCAAAAACCAGAAGCACGGCGTCTCTCAGCTCGTCCTCTTGCAGCTGCAGAAGATGATGAAGCGTGAGGCTGGGACAGCAGCTTCAGGGTGGAGAAGGATTCTTACCATCTTAGAAAGTTCCTCAGCAGATTCTGCTACTCGCTCTCGGTCGTTACTGTCCACCACAAAGATCAGGCCCTGACACACACACACACACACACACACAGACAGAAGGTCAGGAAGAACCCAGAGCAGCGCTTCACACACGTCAGACGTGGCTGTGTGGTGCTTCACACACCTGTGTGTTCTGGAAATAGTGTCTCCAGAGAGGACGGATCTTGTCCTGACCACCGACGTCCCACACGGTGAAGCAGATGTTTTTGTACTCCACCGTCTCCACGTTAAAACCTGCACAACACACACACACAGAGCATGGTAGAGATGAGAACAGTGACTACAATAAAATTCTAAAGACTTTAATTTCTAAAGACTAGATAAGCATGCAACATTCAGATCTTAATTAATATATATATATATATATATATATATATATATATATATATATATATATATACACACACATTTCGGACCCAAACTGTGTAGAAGGATGATAGCCAGACTAAACACAATACTAAAGGTGGTAAAGAAGATGCCATGGTGGCGCAGTGGGCTGAGATTGACAGTTCTTCCTGTGCTTATGCGCTTTCCCACTGGGCCTACGGTTTCTCAGTCTCTCACAGTCCTAAACGATTTGGAAAAGTTCCCCAAGGTGTGAGAGAGAGTCTAAATGTGCATCCCATGCTGTGATTGGTTGGCCACCATCATAGGCTGCGTATTCTGTCTTCAGACCCAGAGTTGCTGGGATTTGCTTCAGAGCCACACAACTCAGAAATGGAAAATCAGTTCAGACTAGTAGAAAGAAGTGGTAGAAACTCTCAACTGTAAAACAAACAGCTTCTTCAGAAGCAAGACTGAACTTATCACAGGTCAAGAAATCAGTAGCCAAACAATCAAAATATTTGTCTGATGTTCTGATACAGTCAAGGTTATTACAGTATATCTAATACAGTCCCTGCATGTTTCTAATAAATGATATGTTCGTAATAACAGGATGTTATTGAATGACAGTTGCAAATTTGTGAATGACATACCAAATATTATAGAATGTCAAATGTCTGTTACACTACTACATCTCTGCCATCTACTTCATTAACACATTACTTATCGTATACTTTAAGTAAGTCTTTATAACACGCTTCTACGTGTGTGTGTGTGTGTGTGTGTGTGTGTGTGTGTGTGTGTGAGACTCACCTATAGTAGGAATAGTGGTGACGATCTCACCCAACTTCAACTTGTACAGTATCGTCGTTTTTCCTGCAGCGTCCAAACCCACTAAAAGAGAAAAGAGAAGAGAGTAGCAGTCATTTCTCTGCCTCGCGGATCCAATAAGTGAGTTTACCCTAAGCTAACATGCTAAAATTAGCCTCCATGAGATGTACCGCGTTGAATGTTATCACAGAATACGCATTGGATTAATAAAGATTAAATTATACACGTGACTATATTTCCAAATTCCTGTATGTATCCTCGGAAAGTGAAACAGCAGCGCTTGTTAAACACACCCATCAGAATTCTCATCTGTTTCTTCCCGAAAAGTCTGCCAAACAGGGACGAGATTGTTAGACCCATGATGACGCTCCGCTTACAACTAAAACGCGCAGGAAAAACGCCGCGACCCTAAACACACAATAAATGCCGCGAATGTGTTAATATTGTATTCGGGCTCTTTGTGTTCAGTGTCTGGCGGATCCTTGACGCGATGCCACGTAAGAACAGGAGCCACCGTGGAAGACTTGACGTCACTTCCTGGTTCAGTCACGCTCCCGGTGGTGATGTCATTCAAATCGGAAACTCCTGTATGAGTGAACGCGCAGGCACTAATTTAATAACGTTTGATATAAAAATCGCATTTTTATTACATTCAAAGCGTATAGGAAATAAAAACAGTCCCTCGCTTCTGTTCAAATTCGATTACGCAATTCTTATACGGAAACGGAACACTATGAAAATTGATTTTTATCCAAAATTCGAATTCGTTTATTCCGCTTGTTAAACCATTTAAGTGCTAAATCTAAGGCCCGGAATCACCAATACATTACGCTCTTCACCCATCAGAACTAACATAGAAACATGAAACTAACAAATTAGATCCGGGCTCTACTATAGCATTTTGTACTATAAATAAATTGAATAAAAATAAATGGAAAACAATTTGAAAGCAACACAACAGACTACCCTTTGTTGGCTTATTTTTATGCGTTATTTGTAAGTAATCTGACTGAGGAAAACAAACGAATAAATTGAATTAAATTGTAACTAAAAAGTGGTTTGAAGAAGTTAATTTCCTTACGTCTTTGTTTGTTTGTGTATGTAGCAAAAAAGTTGTTCTTAAAAATATTTTATTTAAGCCAAGGCGCGTTTATAAGTAAAAAACTGAATGAAAATGAATGAAAAAAATAGCTGAATATTTCAAATGTTTTTCCAACGCAGGACCAAAATGTGTCGTTTTGACCCTTTGGGGTCACTGTTCCGCAACGCCAGAGTGCGCTATTATAGTTTAAATGACGTTTCAATACAGTAAATGTTTAAATTCTTCAAAGCAATTTGTTTACATTTTATATTCTGTATCCCACGAAACAAGCGTTAGAAAGTTATTAAGTTTTTGTGGTTGCACAATCATAGCTGTTCTGGTATGCTACGTCACACACCAATGACACGTTGAAATGAACAGACGCGCGCCGCCGCCGAGGAGACGTCACGTGACAGGCGCAGGTACAACATTCAGGTGCGACTCTTTAGTTAGTCCGTGTTCGAGTCCCGATCAGCGACTGATATGTTACGGGATTGAGCTGTTTTATCATGAACTTTAGCGCTGGATTCTCGGAACACAGGGTAAGATATCAAAGCTCATTTACTGTGATCTAAATGCTTGTTCTCACATGTAAATTAATTTAATTGAAATATCTAAACACAGATCGCGGCTCTGTCGTGGATTTACGTTTCGTCGCTGAGTCTCAGGTAAGAAACCGAAAGAAGGATATTTTATCGCTCGACTGAGAATAGTCACTTAGAACGACAATAGTTTTTAAATCACTGCTTTGATGTTTTTCGAATACTTCACATCCATCCAAAACGCAAGCGCGCTGAAGCTCGTATAGTGATAAAAAGGCGTTAATTTGGATTGAAATATCCAGCTGTTGTTCTGTTTGTGCTTCAGTTTAACAGGCAGCTTCTCAGTCGCTGTGGTGTCCATCATTAAACACAGACGCCTCAACGAGCAGGTGAGAAGACTGCGAAGTTTACAGCTGTGTTTGTGTGTGTTGTGTTGTGTGCTTGATTGTTTTCTCAACTGAGTAACAAATTTAAAAACTTGTGTGTGATATTTCATGTGTGACTAGAGAAGAAATACATGAACACTTCGCTCTTTCCGCATACACACACACACACACACACACACACACACACACACACACACACACACACACACTGTTTTGTGTTGTTTTTTGTTGTGTATCGTTTTATTGTTGATTTTGTTTGCCGTGTTGTTTTTGTGTTCATGTGTGTTTGTGTTATGTGCAGGTTTGTTGTGTTTTTTTATTGTGTTGTTTTTGTTGTCATGTGTGTTTGTGTTGTGTGTAGGCGGCTCCTCTACTTCAGTTGGTTCTGGCTGATTTTTTGGCATCAATGGTGTTGTTGGGAAGTACAATACTAAACTTAATACCTGGTGATGTCATACTTTACAGTGAAGACCTGTGTAACAGAATTCTACCTTTGTCACTGGTGAGACACACACACACACACACACACACACACACACACACACACACACACACACACACACACACACACACTTTGTAAAACCAGATAATATTTCATATAATGTTTCGGTTTGAAACATCTGAGTGTTTGTAACTTAATGCTACACAAATACATTTATTCTGATGTAATCATTTTTATGGTCATTTTTTTTAATTGTGCGTCTGTGTGTGTGTGCTTCAGGCATTTTACTGCGTCTCCTTCTTGCACGTGATTGTATATGCTTGCGAATCAGTGCACATGCTACGAACATGGAGAGAAAGAGCAGAGCGAAACATGTTCACGGAGCAGGTACACACACACACACACACACACACACACACACACACACACACACACACACACACACACACACACACACACGTGACGCAGCTGTTTAGTAGACTTATATAATAGACTCTCCAGTCACACACAATTACACAGTCCTGTACTTTTTCAAAGTTTCACTCGTCTCTCTCTTTTTCCCAAGATTGTTCATCAATCATTTGACCAAATCAATCATTTGACTAAATCAATAATTTGACGGAAGTACATGTAAAAAAACACTGCAATAATGATGTTTCGTTTGTTAAAATGTGACGTGTATTTAAGATGTTATTTAAGTGTAACCTTTTTTTAACTCTGGAATTTTCTCGAGGTAATCACTTTTATTGATTTCGTCATTTTCATTGCATGATAGGATTCTTTTCTTCCATTCATATTTCAAGCACAAGATTGAAACGTAAAGTGATGATGTCCAAAAAAGTTAAACATTTTACACATTAAAGATATTTAAATAAATCTTTTTGCACCAGATTCTATAAAAACCTGTTTGATCTTCCTCATAGGTTTCTTGCAGGAGAAGGTTTTACGCGTGGTCGGCGCTGGCTTGGTGAGTTCCTCTGCTTCTTCAGGTTTACACGTGTGTGATGGTGTGTGTGTGTCTCCATAGGCTCCTGCCGATCAGCGGCTACTTCATCTACGCAAACACGTTCTCACTGACGGAAGCTTCTCTGGTTCCTGCGCAGCACGTCCTGACACACACCGCCGCGGTCCGGTTCTGTACAAGCTGCTTTCTGTTCCTGCACATACAGCACGACTCCTGCAGCACTGTGGTGCGTCGCTCATTCATGTGCTTCTCGTGTGTGTGTTCTTCATGTGTGTGTGTGTTCCTCGTGTGTTTGCAGGACTCTAAACACACTCAGTTCATTAACGGCTTCACCTTCACCAGTGTATTGATTGTGCTCATTAGCTGCACGGTGGGTTTACACACACAGACACACTCCAGCATCATCCCTCTTTGATGTGTGTGTGTGTGTGTGTATTTGCGCAGGTGTTGTATTGTAAATTGCAGAGCAGTTACAGTCAGATTCAGAGCAGAAGTGTGTTAGTGATGAGGCAGAGACGGCCGGGAGTCTGGACCTCCGCTCGATACATGATCATCGTCCTGATCTTCTGCTGGACGCCAGGTCAGCACACACACACACACACACACACACACACACACACACACACACACACACACACAGAGATTCTTCACACTTACTCATTAGAAGCACTTATCACACAACCACACTCTGGGTTAATCTTAACAGAGTGTGTGTGCGTGTGTGTGTGTGAAGAGGAAACACATGATATACACAAACCTATTGTTTGTTAGCATGTTTGTGATATTTATGTGTTTTTGAAATGGTGTTTTTGATGTTTGTTTCATCAGCTTTGATTCTGATCTGTGTTTCTTTTGCCCAACTGGAGATCAATACTCTGTTTCCTCTGTATGTCACTCAGGTGAAGTCAAATACTCTCACAGCACTTCCTTCTACACTTACATCCCCTCCTCAAGTTGAATCACTGTATCACTCTTAGTTACCCTACACTTGCATCACTCTTACAGCACTACAGTATCACTCAGACATCACATCCCTTTTACATCACACCAACATCATTCTTACAGAACTGCAGCATCACACGTACAGCACTCCAGCATCACTGCAAAATCATTCCAGTGTCACTCTTACATAATGTCAGCATCACTCTTACGACACTCCAGCATCACTCTTACACCAATGCTCAAACATTACTATAGCAACACTCAATCTTTCACTCAGCCTCTGTTACATCACTCCAGCATCACTCTTTCACTTTATCACTAAATACATTTACAATACCCATTCAGCACTGATACATCACTCTACTTTCTTTAATTCTCTAATTTACTTTCTAACATTTGTGTGTGTGTGTGTGTGTGTGTGTGTGTGTGTGTGTGTGTGTGTTTAGGCTGTGTCAGTGTCTCTGCAGGGTTTTTTGAACAGTGTGGTTTATGGTTGGAGGCGACAGAACTTCAGAGATGCTGTGCTGGGTGAACGACTGCCACTGACGGATTATTCCAGAGCTTTCTATGAGCAGTCGCTCACTGTTCCATCGTGACCACCTCAGATACACACTCTTGGAAATCAGACGAACTGACAACAGAGAACACCAGACTGATGCTATGGATGATGTGGAACTGTGTGACGATGATGCTGCGCTTCTTACCTCAAGATGATGAGGTGCTGCTATAGAACTCGCTTTGCACACACACACACACACACACACACACACACACACACACACACACACACACACACACACACACACACATAAACGTTAGAAAACTTCAGTCCTACTGTAGAGCTACTGTACATATGACTTTTTTAATGATGCTTTTTATAGGTGTGATAAAAGATGATGGGAGATGGCAAAATTATGTAATTTGAAATAGTTTTATGTAATTTTGAGTCATATAATGAAATGTTTTCGATGTTTAGTTATATGAGAAATGAAGTGAAGTAATACAGACAGATCTAGAGTGATGCTAAACTGTGAAATAGTGAAACGAAACTGTAATTGTGCCAGTCTGTTTTTCTTCTCCAGACAGTGCAAACTCAGTTGTTTCCTTATTACCCTTTTGGAATTTTCACCCATAAACCAAATATTTTAGCTAATTTTCATGGTTAGTTAATCCAACATCAAAATGATGAAAGTTTCAAAAAGAGTTTCAGACAGGAATTCACCTAAATAGTGAATATATGAACGTTATAAAACAAGAAAATCACTGCTCGGAACAAAGGTCGGTGGATCATCTGCGTTTGGTTAGTTATTGACCTAAGCTGCTATAAACACAGACGAAACACAGACAAAAACTGTTTCTGTGGTATAGTTTCACAGAATGAGCTGATGGACACTAAAAACATTTCTGCTCAAGATGCCGGTGTGAGGACATGGCACGTGCTCCAGGAGGATTGAAGCTAATGTTCAGGCTTTTTTTCTGACATTAAGGAAGTTGGCAAGGCATTGAAATGAGTTACAGTATATGAAATTGTTTATACAAAATCCAGCAGCTATTCACAAAATCCAGCAGTATCCACATATGTGGAGCAAAGAGGAATTCAAAGAATAAATACAAGAGAGTACAAACCAAAGATAAAAGTTGCACAACACCTCATTTTAGGAATGCCTGTGCAATTGTAACCTCGAGTATGTGGTATTTACATTAGGAGTACACGTTGTACAGAATGCGTACAATATATATTGTCTACTATGCAGAGAAAAACAACGGACTACTATGCATTAAAAAACAATATACTTTCCTGCATTTGTTAATCTGACCAACAGGTGGTCTCGCTTTCTATATCAACAGGCAGTGAGCCTTGTCCCGGCTCAGTCAACAGAGGGCGCTGCAACACACGCTATTGGTCACATAAGTGTTTCTATCAGTTCGTTTGCTGAAGACGAACAAAACATCAGATTTACTTTTTGTTGTCATAAGCTGTGGTAATGTATCAATACTGCCGACATGAATTGGGTATTATATTATATTGATTAAAAATCTCAATCACCTGACTCTCCTGAACCCACACGACTGTATACAGTAACCAAACCACGTGATGTTCAATTTATTATTATTTTACGTTCATATCCCGCAAAAATGACTAACCATTAGGTGTTGTGCTGATCAACGTTTAGCAGTAATCTTCACTTCAAATCACTTTACCTTAAAAACACTCTTATTGTTGGAATAATGGCTCAATTGCCTCGGGCTTAAGGCACGTCGCTTCACAGCACAGATCCAATAACCGCTAAAAGCCAATTGCATGAAACTTCTACACCTGCACAATTTAAGAATGTTGAACATTCTTAAGTACAAATTTTAGGGACAAAAATGTGTGCTTAACTGGTTGGTGCACATGGTGGAGTCAGCCGTTTTACCCGGGATTAACCGACTCACAGTCAATTAAGGACATGATGTTGTGTGCTGCTGTTTAACCCATCATGGGAAAGTTCATTTTTGTTATATACAGCACAAACTAACAACTTCTGAATACATACCAATTTGGATACATCTATTTATAATTTATTTAAAAGTCGTCATTAATAATGGTGAACAGAATACAAAACGAAAGCATTTGTAACACCTACAGTATACCTAAAACATAGTGGTTTATGTATTTCATCCCATGTTAATTTTGGCCTCATACACATCCTCCACAGCACTCTTCAAATTGCACTTTTAATTTTTTTCCTCTTTATGGAGCTTGAAGTGTAGCCTTTGGAAATGGATTCAACATGATACTGGTGCTGTGCAAAAATAAAAAAGACATTAAATGCACATAAACGTTTAAATGTGTCACAGAAAATATGTAACTTACTCGTGAACATCAGCATGTTTCATTTTGCGATAGTGCTTGGCCAGCTTAACGGAAGAAATGATGCTCGGGATCAGGAATATCACACACCAGCCCAAACTGAACCAAAATGCATTCTGGGAAATGAAGTCAGACCCAGAGATCATGTGTATAATTGTTTCCCAGATGGATTAAAAGAGGAAGGAATTGACTCCTCACCACACTGGCCACCACATGGCCACACACGAGCTGCTCAAGCTGGTCCACAACATCAGCAGCCGGTTTACACTGACCCAGCTTCTGTGTGATCTGACCGCAAAACACGCGATCAGGGAAAAACCTTCTCTATTCAGGAAGAGCTGGAACAAACTTACCGTCTGGTTTGCCCAGAGAACCAGGGCTTTGAACAGCTCCATTTGACAATCGATATACACACTGCTTTCCTGAAAAGAAAGAGTCTTACTTATTTATTGCAATTATCTGTAATGTCCTGCTTATAAATTTGATTCATTATTTTATTGATTCAATAATGACAATTAGAATTAATGAATTAGAAGAATTCATTCACACTTACAGTTTTTACTATTTGTGAAAGATTGTGGTTTAGGACGTCCTGAGCATAACCAACTTTTGTTAGCAGGCTCTGCACAGTTGCCTAAAAAGACCAACATTTATTTAAAAAAAGATCATATTATTTGCATAGAAACCGTTGCTGAATATGTTATTCAATAATTTTTTCAATTGAGTTTTTATTTAACAACGGTAATACAAAAAGAACTTTGTCCAAAAAAAAAAAAAAATACTTGTCTAAAATGGTTCTTAATTTGTCCTTGATAAATAGAGAGATGATGCAAAAACAGAGAGACAGACAAACTAACAAATACAGTCTAAGAAAATGCAGACACGGATAGATGGTGGGTGGCTCAGTTGGATGGATGAATGAATGAATGAATGAATGAATGAATGAATGAATGAATGAATGAATAGATAGATAGATAGATAGATAGATAGATAGACAGACAGACAGACAGACAGATGGTAAGACACACAGGTAGAAAGACGAATGGTCTAAAATGACACAGCGATGGATAGACAGACAGACAGAAAGATTGATAGAAAAAAGATGGACAGACAAACAGAAAGTAAAAAATAGACAGACTTGTAGATGTGTTTAGACCTTTAGCTTACATTTATTTGTGATACTATCATACTGACATTGCTAATAGTGGCGTTCAGTTCAATCTGTACAAAAACAAATCACATTATTAATAATAATAAGACACTCCTTTGTATTGTTAAGTTTGTATGAGAAGTAAAACTGTGTAGAGTCTTTGCTGAATGTGTGTGTTTCTACAGACCATCAAGGACGTCAGCTCAGTCTGAATGTCTCGCAGACCTTTGGCTTCGGCATTCAGTTCGTTTTTAATTGTCTGGTTGGTCTGAAAGAGAATGTGCTCACTAAATCTCAAAAATTAAAAGTCTTGACACCAAATAAATCTCACACACTTGATTTGTAGACAAGACATCTAGAGTTTCTGCAGCTGAGCTCAAGTTAGTCCCAACATTGATCTGAAACGTGAACCGAAGAAAAACACTGGGTTTAGATGTTCTGTGTGTGGATTCTTGATCCAGAAGAGACCTGTGTGCTGCTGAGGTTCACACTGCTGACGTTGGCAGACAGAATATTCAGCTCAGACTTTATGTCTGGACTGAGGATTGAGATGTTTGCTATGCTGATTTGTGTGCCTTGAAATCCCTTGTAGATCTGGTCTGTGTACTGTTGGGAGAATCATAGATACCTTAATGCAGTGCCATGTTGACCTTACTGTTTGGAATCAGATTAGTGCAAAAAATATTAAACGTAAAAAATGTTTACGCTTCACATTTTCATTTGTTTTTAAATTTTTCGCTTGCAGTCTTCACATTTTCTTTCAAAACTTTTTTTTCAGCTTCAGATTTTGTTGTGCGTTTCAGATCAGTTGACTGCTGCCAATCACAATGTCACCAGCCAATCAGAGTACGTGAAACTAGTGTCAAAAGACCAAACGCAAAAAATCTGAAAAGTCAGAAACATAAAATAAAAGTTTCGAATGAAAGTGTGACAATTGCAAGTGAAAAACAAAAAGCAAATGAAAATGCGAAGCATTTACGTTTGTTTCTTAGAAATGTACACGAATCGGATCGGCACTAGTCGGATTCCATATTACTGTAAAGTTTCCTACCTGTGAAATATTTAGGATTTGATTCAGGTCGAAGATCTCGTTCAGGTGTAGTGTGCTCCATAAAGCATCGTCGTCTTGACAGTCACTGAAGAATAATACTCCCAAATAAAGACTTTTCAGAAGCACAAATGTTCTGTGTGACTTACCGGTAAATATCATATATTTTTAAATCTGTTGTCAAATTCAGACTTCTGGACAAGTTGAACCCTTGGATCAGTCCTGGAGTGTCCAAGAGCTTGAAAGTGCCCAGACACACGGCAGCTTTTAACATTTACGTATATCACAAGACGTAAACACGATTTAAATACCTGGAAAAGCTCCTTGTTCTGGAGTGGTTGACAGATGAAGGTTTGCATGTGTCCTCCTAGAAGAAACAGCATCAGCACCACTATCATGAAGATCCAGGAGAACAGGAAGCTGAAGCCGACTCCTCTGACACACCGTCAGATAAAACACCCTTCACTTTTTGTCACACACACGTGTAGAAGTTCAGTCGGGACTTACGCCATTAAGAAAACCCCTCCACAGTTGGATGTTCCGGAGCGTTCCGAGGGAATGTCCTTGGGATTCAGTCCAACTGAACCCATCAGTAGACCCAACACATTACAGACCACCACCAGTAAAACCAGACCACTCAGACCCAGACCCACAGCCAAACTACACACACAAACAACCACTTCTGTTTAGAGGACTTGTTCGGTTTTTGCAAACTAGTCAGATTCTGTAGAATCAGATTACTGCCAAAATTAGGCCAGTAAAACTAGACATGTAGTCAAAAGTCTTCTTTCTTATGTGAGGCATTTTCATTAGTTTCTTTGATATTTACATTTGATTATGTTGACACTAATCTGATTCTCAGTGACTTGTGAAAAGCACCTTGTTTTGCTGGACATCTGGATCAGTGGAGAGTATGAGGACATGTCTGTCTGTACGCTGCTGAGTATTTCAGTAACGGCACTCAGCTCGCCCAGAGGAAACGCTCCAGTCAGTGCTGAGAGTTTGTCTTCCAAGCTTGTGAGATCCACTAAGGTTTCTAGACCATATACAAAGCAATTTTAGGGTCATGTTGAAACAAATTGTACATAGAGTACAACAAATTTAAATGAGAAAAAAGGGATGATTTTTTACACACTACTTACTTTTTACAATGTCTGCAGTTTCATTTTGTACTTGCTCTGGGATTTTGTCCAGAAAACGTCTTGACTGTAAAGAGTATACAGTATACGTAAATAAACTGATCAATTCTTTTATCGCAGGCTGGGTGAATGGATAGTGAGAAATTGACAGAAAGACAGAAATAGATACACAGCAGACAGACACATGGAGAGAGAGAGAGTGAGAGATGAATTCTGCCGTTAGAAGCTGAGAATCTGTCTATGGCTTTCAAAGGTGATAGTTTAGTATTAGTTGACGATAATTTTAAAAACTGAAAATTACCAGTACTATTACTCCCTTTAACTAATTGTCTAATCACCGGTACACATGTAAGTATATAAATGTAAGTATTGTCTCACCTTCGTAGCCTGTCCAGTGACATCAGTGTTTTTGGCTGTGTTTACGGAGGAAATTAATCCATTTAAATTAAGAATCTATGAGTCAGTTAGAGAAAAACAAAACAAATCAAACATGATTTACACAAACACATCCAACACACAGTCATACATCCATTTGTCTTTTTAACTGTTTTTCTCAAAAAGCCAAAACTTTAGCTGCATTTACAACAAATTGCTTAGAAAACAGGATAATTTTTTCCAACTTGCTATCTGCAAACGTCTTCAATTCACTTCATAACGTCACAATTTTAATTTTAGCTTCTCCTCTGAGCAATAAAAGAGTTTCTATTGGTTTCTAAGGGAAGAGTCGCAAACACAATGGCTTCTAGTATGACTAATCTCTTAGTCGGAGCCTTTGTTCAGCACAATTAAACACGGTGACTTGTTCCTTGTTCTTAAGTATGTACCATGTTGTTCAAGGCTGTATATTGTTGCTGTGCAGGTTTATACTGCGTCTATAATGTTTAACCAAGGCGACTGACGCACATTTTCTGTCCTGTGATCCTTCAGATCGCAACCGTAAACTGTCTTTATCTTTGAAGAGATTATGATTGTTCACCATCCTCTCAATCCTTAATTTGTTCTTAATGCTAAACCTGAAAGACCTAAGAAGTTCAACCAAGAGACACGGTAGAAGTAATCGCGAGAGGGCTCGCTTCACAACCTTGTGGTTTACCTCGAGATTTGCCTCTAATGAGAGTTTGTCTGTTTCCACCAGATGGGTAAGACAGTTCCGACAGGCTGGATTAAGCAGAGTCTGGTTAATCTTCTGTCTCACTGCTGATAAATTCCCTTGCAGTTGAAAAACATCTTGTCTCATGTGATTCACAGTCACATTTACCTGCAGCAGTCCATTACTTGAACTGTTTAGTACTGAAAGACACACACACACACATGTCATACTGTGAATTGTATTGTGCAAATGTTCCTGTACCTTGTGCAGTTTCTAGAATCAAGTTGAAAGCCGGAGTGAGAGGAACTGAAAGACTGTTCTGGATTGACTGTCCGAGCAACGGCCCAGTTTCTGTAAAACAACAGATATACAGAAACACATCAGACAGGGAATATATATATAAATCTTATAATACATATACACAGTACTTAGTTGAAAACTCACAAGGTAATTTTATTCTTTCTGTTTCATTGATTATTAATCCAATATTGATATTGAAACGCACCATTTAAGTTGTATTTGACCACGCCCACTGTTCCCGCACTCTCGTTCGCCACTTGTTGAAGTTGCTGTTGAGTGTCCAATCAAATTCTCAGCTCAAATGTACATTTAATACCGTCAGCAAACATGATTTTATCAGTGAAGACACATTTTTACCTTGGGAATAGAGTTGAGATAGTTCTGTAGATTATCCACAATGATGGTGATTTCTCCCGGGCTGCGATTCACTGTCTCCGAACTGTACGTCGCACTGAAGAACATGCAAACATTCCCAACCCTGAGGAAAGACAAACAATAATGTACATAAAATATCTAAAGAGAATCTAATACCTCAGAATTCTTTAAGCATAATAAGCCAGCTGATTAATGTAAGTACAGTATCACCACTGGAGCTCACAGTATGAGTAGCGTGAAGGTCAGGGTGGACCAGTAAAGGCCGACGCGCCTGCAGTGCACGTATGGGGTTTGTTTCTGGTACATGCGGCCGCCGCAGTTTCCGCAACATCGGCAGCAGGCGAAGAACAGGCCGATCACCGGCACGAGGACCGTGTAGATGATTCCAATCGTTGCGCAGACCAGGAATCCCATCTCATACGTCAAAATCTGCTCAGAAGATCCACACGGTTTAATGTCTTCACTGGTGACGAGTCGTAAGAGTGTTCTACTCTCATATATGGTGTACGCCAAAGTGAGTCAAAGGTCACTCTTATTGGGTTATTGGGTGATAGCTCAGGTGTACCTGAAAAACCATACTTGAGCAAAAGTACAGCTACCTTATTGCAAAAATTACGTAATTAAAGTCACCAATTCCAAGAGGAAGAGTAAAAGGTGTAAAGTATCAGCTTTTAAAAGAACTTAGTACATAATAAATGTACTACATTTTTGGCTAAAAATACACACCAAGCATAACTCACTTTATCTATGTGATCACTTTATATTTATTTTATTTCGTAATATAGAAATGATATTTAACACCTCAATGTTTTAAAATGGCAGAGCAAAATACAGTACATTAAAAAAGAGGAAAGTCAGTCTCGGTTAGGCACAAATGTGCAAAAAATGTGCGTTTTTTTTGCGAAATAACAGTATTACTTCACCGATTGCTGATGCTTAAAAGTTGGCTTTCAAACATCACGTATGTTTCATCCAACAAAACTACTGTACAAAATTAATGAAGCAGACCCAATGTTATATCGAAAGCCTTTGGTTTAATATTTTATATAGTGTAGAACACAGATTAAATGAAAGGCTATAGTCTGTGGTTGTAAAGTGATGTAAATTATTGGACAGGCGGTTGATGTCATTGATGATGTCTAATATGGGTTAAAGGAAAAGCCACGAGTATCAGGAACTCAGCAGAACTCACATACTTCCTCTTCCCTCAGATTCATATTAATTTCTGTTTAGATGCAAATATGGCTTTACATACACCATTATAATGGTGCAGGTTTTCTGCTTTACAAGACGTGTTTGTTTCTTCAAATAATGAACCTATTATGGTTCTACCGAGACTACTGTATACGAAAAACTAGCTTGCTTCCTCTAAATCAAATGTTTTTCATTTCTTCTTTTGATACTTAGAATTTTGGAGCTTCCTGTTTCTGGCAGGGATCTTACTGGCGGATTTAAATCACCTGACGTGAAGTAAATATACGGTTGACTTACCTCTTTAATAGTCTCTTTTTGGGTGAAGACATTTGGGTTTTGTACGATTGTGACCAGCAGATCTGCAGTGATGAAACAATCATTGTTTGTCAGCATTTTCACACACTTTCAGAAACAGATTGTGGTAAAAGCTCCCAAAAGCTTGTTAAATACAGTACACTCGAATTAAAACCCAGATGTCAAATTTACAGGAATTCAGAAAATAGAGAGAAATTATTAAATAATTATTATGTTCATTTAAGAGGAACGTCAATAATGCAATAATGTGTATAGGTAAATTCGACCTAGGGGCCTTTTACTATGCATGTAAGTGTTGGAAACCAAAATTTCCCCTAAACAGTGTGTGTGTGTGTGTGTGTGTGTGTGTGTGTGTGTGTGTGTGCGCGCGCATGTGTGTGTGTGTGCGTGTGCGTGCGTGTATGTGTGAGAAAGAGAGTTTTAGTCGGAGATAGCGGTGTATTATGTCTCATTGTTGCAAAGAAAAAACAGGATTTGATCCTACTGACTCTTTTTAGTTTACATTTTGTCTGAAAGGTCAAATTTACACAAACATGTAGCAGGCTTTTAAAGGCAAAGTTTACTTTACACTTTTAATAATGGTCAATTTGACAATTGTCAATCTTTGTAATATAAACATGGTGCGTGGTGTTACAATATGTGAACTGAATCATTATATTAAATGATTTATATAATTATTATACCAAATATTATTTTTAAACACTCAATATGGGTCAGTTTAACCCAAAAGGGGGTTAAAGAGCAAAAACATAAACAAGCATTTGTTATTGGATCAATATCTGACATTCCTGACATATCTGAGGTCATCAGCAGTGACTTTATTTTTATTATGGTAACAAAACTGAAAACCATTTTTAAAAGGATGAGAAATTAGGGTTTAAAAAGATGTCGAGAAGATAGAATATAAAAAATATGCCGTCCGACATCTTCGACTGAAAAATGTGAAGATATAAAACGAGCTAGATATAAACATGTGATGTTTGATATTTCTGGGTCAAAGAGAAACATATTATGGTTTAAAGAGGTAGTATTTATAAGGAAACACTGGCCTCTGTCTTAGGCAAATCAGTTGTTTAGCAAATCTATTTATGCAGTGGTAAAAAAATAAATAAAATAAAATCTTCCATTTCATGGTTGGTGTTGTACCAATGAATCATTTAAGTAATTTGTTTGTCACAATAAAAGCTCACCTTTCGGGAAGTGATTGGGCTGAACGGTACCCAGGAACGACTCCACAAATGGAGAGAGAAAGCCACTGTTGATGTTCAGCTGGGACGCAGTAGATGTTGGCGTGTATATTTCAGACGTCGTGTTAGATGTCGGACAGGACTGTCCATTCACACTGCTCCAGAGAAACAGCAACAGAGCGCTGCTCCACTTCACTCTGACCTTCATCGTGATCCTGCTGCTTTCAGATCATGTTCAACTTGTTTTATCTGCCGTAACAAAACAAGGCTCAAATCATTCCCTGAAAGTGAAACATAGAAAAAGAGTAGTAATAATAAATAGGAAAGACAGCACAACTCACCTGGAAACCTGCAGAAAACTACAAGTGTGGGAAACACTGATACTGTATATGGATTATTAGTTATGGCTTTCAAAGAATCCAGTAGATTCACAGTATGTCACAGTATGTAATCCTCGTCCAGATTGTGAGTGGTAGTAATCCAGCGTTGGACTTTTTCCGGGGAGACATCAGATTTCAACTCTTTGTTTAGCTGCAATGAGTTAAACATTGCAAAAACTTCCTTTAAACAGTAAAGGAAGGAAAGGGGGGGGGGGGGAGTTCCGGTAATAAATTTAATAAATAACCAGAAAATAGGTTGACTTTTAAACTTTTAAATTACATTTTTGAAATGTAGCTATCTATAAAACCTCATTAAAACGACAAGAAATGGTTTTATGCCTCTAATGCAGAAAATGACCAGATTGAAAATATTTGGTACCAATTGTTATTGACATTTTTCTCGAGAGATAGCTTAAATAAAAAAACATAGTTAAATCGTACCTCGGAAATTACCAAAATACTAAGTGTATACTGGTACAAGAAATATTTTTCCTACAATCATGTTATTAACCACTTGATGGCAGCATTGTACTTTACAGTAACTTTGTACTGTACTTTTTTTAATAATTATTCGAAATGTTCGAGTAGAAATGTTTTATGGTAGCCAAAACAGTTATAAACAAACAATTGTGTGTCAACCACAGAAAGTATACTTGAGGTAACGTTTTTTAATTGGATAAAATGTTATCTGTCTTTGTGTGTGTGTGTGTGTGTGTGTGTGTGTGTGTGTGTGTGTGTATGTGTGTGCGTGTTTTCTCTTCAGGCTGTGCAGGGTTTTTCTGAACATTGTGGTTTATGGCTGGAGGCGACAGAACTTCAGAGATGTTTATTCCAGAACTTTCTGCATCATCAGACATGTGCATTTTTCTGAGAGCAAGAACTTCCGACAAGATGGTAATTTGTTATAAGCAATACAATATACGTATGTACATTACGCAATATCGTAATGAACACCACAACGGGTTTAATGAATATAGATGTTATAAAACACTGAAAAGTGAATTTGCCCTGACGAACGTCACTGGATCATCATCATCTAATCAAACATGTACTTTGTTTCTGTAAAAGGAAAATGACATCTACAATCATGGAAAAAACAACGTTTCTGTGAAAAAGACAGAATGAGCAGACAAACACTAAAAGATGATTTCAGAACAGTACACAATCTTCTCAGCGAGGAAAAGCCTGATGTTCTGATGCTTCTGGATACATCAGGAGGAACGTACAGTGATCTATCAGAAGTCCATGGAGAGGGAGCGCTCCACGTGGTTCCGCACCGTCCCACCACGCCCCGGGGTAAAGACGTCATCATACCCCACCTCCTCCAGGACCCGCTCCTCCAGCCCTTCCTGCAGGCTGTGAGCCTGACCACGCCCACGGAAGCTGCTCCACCCACGCGAGCCGATGGCGGTGCTCAGCTCCTCAGCAGCCAGCGAGAGATGCTGCACACCACAGTGATGATCGTGGACGCAGCGGGAGCCGCTGGATGAGCGGCGGAGAGTTTGCTCCTCCGGCTCCTCGTCCCGGAGCGAGAACAGCTCGTACTGAGGAGGGTCCGTTTCCTGCTGCACTTCTTCGGTGCTCGACACAATCTTCCTTAGGATCTGCAAAGCCATATTTGCTCAATCTCAAGGGTTCAAAGCAGAATGAAAGGCAGAGAGCAGCCATCACCTTTTTCCTCGGTTGCTTCGTTTGTATGATGATGGAGATGGCGAAAAGAAGCAGGACCACACCAGTGGACACTGTGATGGCTATACAGTGATTCTTGCTCACTTGCAGGAAAAAGCTACGGGACTTCTTCTCTATAAGAAAGACAGAGAGTGTGTGAGAAAAACAGCGAGAAAGAAAAACAGAGAGAAAAAGTGAGATAAACAGAAAAAGAGTGAGAGACAGGCAGAGTGTATTATATAAGTGCATAAGAGAATGTATTTTCAAGGAAAGTACAGAACAAAAATGTTAAGAGATGTATAGCTGCCAGCTAGTCAAGGTTCTGGTCATTTGTGGTCCAGTTGACCATAGCGGCTTGATTTACAGTTCTTTTCGTTTGCTTTGACTAAACACACTGTGGAATAATATACACTAGAAGCAACAGGAAAATGCCCCAGTGGTCCGGCTCTGGTCCCACCATAATGAGAGGACAAAAAGGGTCAGTGGTAGTCTTGCAGTGGTCCCACTAGCAATAGAGGTGTAAAGTGTACCTGCAAACCGTACCTGAGTAAAATTATGAAAACCTTACTGTAAATATTACTCCATTAGTAATTCCATGAAAACTTAAGAACAAAAATCCAGTTTGAATTCCAAGAATTGAAGTTTTTTACGTTGCAATGTCAACTGAGGAGTCTTGAACATTTAATCTTCAACATGTTCAACTGGGAATCCTAGAGAAGATAACAGCTAACACACACTAGATTGAATCTCCACGGCCTGGAAACAACTCAATGTGGGAGAAGAGGTCGAGTTGGTTTCATGGAGAGGAATTCGGGACAATCCTAATCAACTTATTATCTACAACCAGGTTCAGAGACTCAGGCAAAATCAATGTGTAATGACAATAACAAATATATCAATCATAATGCTCTGGAAACCAGAATTTATCTATTGAATTCACCATTAGAGATATTTGTAAGTGTAGGACATTTTCACACCCTTTCTCACCTTTGCAGTTGTTCTCATCCCAGGGAAAGACACAGTTCTGAACTCCATTACAGACCAGTGAGTTGTTGATGCACATGTTGCTGTGGCAGAAGAACATGGTGGTTGAACACGGCGCTGAAAGACAGTACGTTACGTTTTAGTGCAAGTGATTGTGACCATTAGCAGATAACGTGTTGACATCACAACCAGAGATACTCACGGTCGGTGAAGACAGTGAACAGCAGGCGGAAGCGGCTCATCTTGCTGTTCTCATCAGCCCACATTCGCACCACCGCCACCGTGTTGTCCAGCATGATGTCATTGGCCACGGTGCTGCAGTACTTGGCTTTCAGGTCCTCAATGGCATTGCTGCCCTCGTAGATCGCAACAAAGTTCTTCTTGCACTCGTTGGAGTTCTCCAGCTGGTAGTCCAGGAAGCGAAGGTAGATCTGAAACATCAACACTTTATCAAACTTCTAATCTGTGAGGATGTGCTGGTGTTCGTCCAGCTGTCAGACCTTTGATGATGGCGGAGCTCGAATGGTCCAGATACAGTCTATAGCTTCTCCTGCTTTCACTTTGTTTTCATCCTCCACCTGACTAGACCGGATGATTCCATCTGCTCCAGACATCTCGAACTGACAGTCTGAACACACAGAGAACAGCAGAGCATCTACTATTCAGTCTCAACCACTGAAATATGTATCATTTACATTAATAAACTAATTGTTATTGTTTGTTTGTCTGTCTGTATATCTTTAAACAAAACGGTCTGTCTAGTGAAAGGGCAATCTGACAAATTTGAGAAAACTGTAAAGCAATCCAAGATTGATCAGCTCTGTTTACTGAAATTCGGTTCAGAGAAAAATTCGGGTAGCTTCCTTCAAAACTTCTGATTTTTGACATGCTTAACTTATAAATCTTGAACCCAGAAGTTTGGGGAAAAATATGCGCACTTAACCGTCATTTAAGCAAGAGACTACTCTACACAAAGTTAGTGACTTTGGATTCATCAGATACTTGAGATAGTAACTTTGGATACTTTAAAAGAGCAATTTAAGAGAATCATGGCATTCTACATTATATAGACACTTGATCTACAATTTGTAGCATTCTGGACTAAAACCTCTACCAAATAACTATATAATTTTAGAAAATCTTACAGAGCGTCATCTAAGAAAATGTTTAAAAAAAGAAAAGTTTCAGTTTGAATTTTGAATCAAAGCACTTATTCAATACAGAAATCATGTTTTCTACCTGGAATGGGGTTGAGGAGACCTCCAACGTGAAGGTGAAAGTCGGGGTCTGCGACAAAACAATTGATAAGCTCTGGTGTGATTACAGCATGACAAACACAGAGGGGGAGGAGTTTTGACCTGCGACAAAGGAATACTCCACCCTGAAGCCCCGCCCCTCCAACTCCTCATCACTAGTGAAGCGGATCCACATGAAGCGTCCGGACGACGTCACCGATCCCGGACTCTCTGATCCGCAGAACCGGTTGATCAGTGGAGAGAACACAAATGGTCCATCTCGGATCTCAATGTTGTCAAAACGGCATTCAAAGGACGGCTCAATGTAGTAGACGTTGTCGAAGCTGAGCTGGATTCTCTTGCGGGGATGAGCTGAGGAGACAGAGGAGGCCGTGATTGGTGGAAAGGTTTGTCAGCTGCAGGACTGAAGAAGACACATACCCTCCAGCACATACACACACTCTTTGTTGGGTGGATAGATGTTGGGGTAGTTGGGAGAAGTGAAGGAGCCTCCATTGGACGACTGGATCAGGGTCCCACACTGAGCAGGTTTCTTATCCGCCACAGCCACATTCTGACGCAAAGCTGGAAAAAGTCAGTGACGTTAGTTTTCGTACCTGTTGTCTCAGGTAAGAAGGTCAGCAGGAAGGTTATGAGTGATAACTTGGCCTTTCACCATCAATCACTTATATTAGAGGTGTAACAATACTTTGGTGCATTACATTACATTAAATACTATAATGAAGAGTGATGAAGTTATTTTTCACTACACAATCCCACATACACGTATAGTCCCACATATTCTGGTCCTGTCAGAATACAGTTTATAATCATAATAATAATTAGGTAAATTGCATAAACACAAAGCTCTTCAGTTTTGGAATATTATGTAATACGTTAATCTGTCTACACCAATATACTGTCTACAGTATCATATGGTGATTTTATCGCTACTCTATAATAGACGGAAGCATTGTCTAATTCATAGAATTTCAATGGAACACCACTTTCATGTGCTAATTGTATTAATGCTTACATGTATTCATCTCTATTTCTAATGAAGATGTGAGGTGATTATTTAGAAAGTTATATTATTCATATTGTGTTATCTACATTGAGCACATTTTTTGTGGCACATAGTCATAGCGCATTTTCAGACAGAGAATCACCACTGATAGTAAAAGCTTTTTATCCAACGAACTCTTCACAAGAAACCAGCAAAAATAGAAAAAAAAAATAGATTTATACAAGAGTCTAAGATAAGCCCAAGTCAACGGCTGTTTTTCTCTTAAACCTGCAGATTGTTGCAGCATCCTTTTCTTTCAGAGTTATTTAAGCTCTGGTTTATCGCATGACTTCTCAGATTTTCTTTCCTGAAAAGTCTTAAAAAGTAAAAACGTCACCAGTTTAAGATCAATACTTCATATCTGTCCGGATACATTTCTGCCTCAAATAACACGATTTGCATCTCTGTTTATGTGAATACATAATAAACAAAGAAACCTGGAGCTTTCTGTGCCAGAGACAAACCTTCCTCGATCAAGATCAGAAGAAACAGAACTGCAGGAAAACAAAAAGTGTTAGTTCTTGGTGTCTAGGTTAATTCATTGAAATAGAGAATCTGGCAAACATTTTACAGTATATTGCAATTCAAGATGGGATTGTTCTTTTTGTTATATGTTATGCTATTGCGAGTTCCAGACTTCTTTCAGAGTGTATAAAAGGCTCTGTGTGTGAATCTGATTCGGTTCTGCACTTTTTATGCAGGCCAGAACCGACAATGTGATTTTGCTCATAAATTGCATCCAGTGCCCACCCCAGTGCCCTGTACTTACTAATACCAATCACATGCTGTACAGTAAAGTGTCAGATTATTTGAGTTGGGTGGTGTCTTTAATGAGCATTTGGAAAGAAAAGTTTTTTATTTGCTTATCTCTCCTCCAGAATTTAATGCCACTGTAATGACTGATGCCAGTCGTGACCATATATTCGGAACTAGAAATCAGACCAGTCTCACCATTCTCCCAATTAATAATCAAGAATCATGCATTTGAAAGACCAAAGTGTGAATTATTAAGTATTAAAATAATACTTAAAATAATAAAGAATAAACTCACCCTCATGCATTTCCAGTTTCACCAGACACGTTTACATGTTTAAAGGCTTGAAGCAGCTGAGACGTGAAGCCTGCGTAAAAAGACTTTCTTGAAAGATTAATCTTATTAAAAACGATTCGAGAAGTGCGTCAAACAGATCCAACCAGTACGACTAAAACTCTCGGCAGTGCTGCCTCTACATCAAAGATTTTCGTCTAGTATGACACGAAGCGGAGGAGTAAGTCATGAATATTAATGAGACTACAGCGTTTTCTTCATTGATTTGACAGATTGCGCTTACTTAGCTGAAAGAAGGCGGGCTGCTCATGAATATTGACTACTAAACAGAACCATATATGGACATATTACAGAAACGAGAATAAACTAATCGAAACAGTATTATTATTATCATCGTTAGCTGCAAAAAAAAAAAAAAATTATATATATAAATATATATATTAACAGACATTACCTAATCTGTTTCAGACTATTTGAATTTAACAAATGATGACATTGAACAAGTTCTGGTGGGTCAGTCAGGGGTCAGTCACTGCTGTCATCCATCATTAATCATGTGTCCTTTCAATATATTACTCTGGTTCTGAGGTTGACACAGATACCTCAACTAATGTCTTAAATGTTTATATCAAGCTTTCCTATAGATTATGATAAAGTGCTCTGGGATAAGATTATGCTGAGAGATCCACATGACCTAATGATGTCTTGGCGATGTGGATGGAATCTGCACAGATGTTAAACACCAGAGATTTGAATGTCAGTACCGTTGTTACTAAAAATGGAATGCATCTATGGATCATTAGATCAGTGTTATGATAAATTTAATTTTCAGGAGTTGATTACAATTATTATAATGGATCAGGCAACTAATAAGGTCAAGTGCAGACAGAAAGAAAATATGGACAGTATGGAATATGGAAAAGATCTCATCACTGGACAGATTCCGATGTGTGATTGACAAAACACCTGAGAGTGAAATATCCAGGAGATTGGAACTACATTACGCGTGTGATCCATGACACATCTACATCAAGCTTTAGGTAACTGGTACTTCAGAGATGAATCTCTAGGATAAGAGCCGAGACCATGTAGACCTACCGTCAACCATGAGGAATCTGTATGTTCAAGGGTGCCGAGCATTTACATCTGAGATGTTTCTTTTTTTAGAACCAAGCGACAAGAAAAACATTTACAATTCAAATGAATCTGATCTGTGCTTTCATCTCCGTCAGAGAAGAGAATCTCACCTGAGAATAGATTCAGTGAACGTCGACCTTGATTACACTGATAATGTGAACACACACACACACACACACACACTCTGGTGTCTAGGTCTGTAGACGTCTGTCGCATTGTGTCGAGTGTGGAAGGATTAAGAAAGTCAAATCTTTTTTTAATCTGTGTCGGAGTGGGAAGAAAGAGAGGGAATATAATTCTAAACACTTAATCTATGTTCTTATCAACTCACACACAGACACACACTCTGCGGAACAGCTGGAAACCGTCTAAAGCTGGAGTGGCTTTTCTCTTCCGTGGAGCCGAACAAGAAAAAGAAAATAGTGTGAAGGCAAAGCAAAGAACCAAAGATCTCAACTCAATTTGATGTTGATTGTTTTTTTTTTTACTAAAATCAATGAAACCATTTTTTAATTCACTACTTTTAAAAATTTCATTTACCTTTTTCTTGGGTAGAGAGCTGACACTGGGACCCTAAACCGCTAGATCAGGTTTGCATATAGTGAATGAACTGTCAATCTAGAGCTCCACAGAAGATCTTGTATTCTTCTTTCCTCAAGTTAAGAGGAACTTGTCAATGATCTCAAGGCAGATGGAACCATCTTTGCAGAACAAATTGTTGGTTAACTACACCATGAAGGACTGAAACGTGTTTGAAGATCTGGACATCACGGACCATCTGACTGATTTAGAGATGAAGCAAGTTTGAGCTTGACGACACAAATCACCATGTTTGGAGAAGGAAAATGTTTGTCCATGTCTCAGAAACCTTGTCCTCAGCATCCAGTATAGAGATGGGAACATTATCCTCCGGGAGGGTTTTTCTTCTAAGGGGACAGATGGGACCATGTACTATCCAATCTTTAGCGAGAACCTTTTTTTTTAGAATTAAAATTGGAAAAAAGAAGTGGATATACGTATATACAGACATGTGGGTGTCTGTTGATTTAAAACAGAACACTGTATTATGGCGACACGTGTATAATGCTCAGATTAATCTATAGAACACAGAAGGTTGAGCAGAAGGTTCCGGATCCCTTAGATTAATCAAAACCATCTGACACACACCAGCTTCGAATAACAGTCTGCACAGGACCAGCATGTAGACGGAAGTCAAAGAATCTAACCAAAATTTTCTTTGGTATTAGTAAAAGTTTCTAAATATTTTGACACATTTTGAAATCTTGTTGTAGGCAAATAATAATAAAAATTAGAGGCAAGATATTCTTAAATACTTTAAGGGCTGGGCCTTGAAAACCTGAAAACTTCATGGAACTGGAGGAAAATGTTTGCACACACACGCTTTAATGAGAACTTAAATCACAGTGCATGAGGGAAATACAGAAGTAGAAAGAAAATGAGAAGAACTTATTCAGACTTTTTTTTCAGTGAAATTTGTCTAGTCATTAACAAAAACAAATGAAGATGAACATTAGGGGAGAAGATCCGGATTAAGGAAGTTCAGTGTCTCTGACTCCTCCACGTTTTGCTCTCTGTTAAGTGAATCAGAGAAAAATGTGCATTTTAATTGTAATTATAATGGACTTATAAGGTCTTTAAATTAAAACAGAATTCATTAATTATTATTATTATTTTCTGATTCATTTAGTATGATTCAGATTCACCCAAATTACATAGTTCCTTATGATTTGAAACAAACTAAAAAAAATCTTTTTTTTATAAATCTAACATCAAAACTTCAAATATCATAATAAATTACTAAAATTATTGAAAATTGCATAAATGGGAACATAATTTTAGCTGCTAAAATGGTTACTTAGGTCACTAAAAATTGTTCAATATATGATGTAATAAAAAAAATCAAAACAAAGTTCTGAGAAGACAAACGTTGAAGGTGTGGTTGAAATCAGAATAATATTATAACTATATATATATATAGTTATAGTTATATAGACCCCTAATATATACTATTTAATATTATTCGAATGTTGCCAAACGTTTCGTTATGAAGAACATGGTACAGTATGTACAGCTATTTATGGATTGTGGCCTATTTTGTAAGTTAATTCATGTACTTTTGTGCTTAATTGATATTTGGCTGAGACAAATGTTTGGTTGATTTGTACTACGTATATAAATATCATTATCTGGTGCTTGCTACTTGATTAATAAGAAATATTTTCGGGATTTGCCATTTCTGATACAAATTGAAAAGGGATGAATGAATGGATACAAATTTCCTTTAAAAGTGGCATTTTCCAACCATTGCAGCGGTTTGTTTCTGGTTCTAGAGAGCACAAACTTGTGAAGGACTCTCACCTGCATGCGCCGGAACTTCTTGGCCAAGTCGACGTTGGTGCGGCCAGAGCTGAAGGGAAAAGCCCAGAGGATGTTATTCCAGGAATGACCAAATCTCCTCACGCCTTCTGTGATGTAGTTCAGCTCCGCCTCGCTCCAGTTCTGTCGTGTTCGCCTGTTCGACTGACACACACATACACACAATCTTACACCATTGTTTTCCTTCTTGATGCTTCCTTCAAAGAAACATCATGCAAAGTCTCTTTAGACATTGTTTGAAATAAAAAATGAAAAAAAATCAAATCCATTTTTTTAGCCTTATGTTTTAAATTTTCAATTTTGTTCTACAACTCTGTGTATAAAACACTGTCACTGACAGGTGTGTGAAAAACAATTAAGCATCAGTTTTAAATGCTTCACACATTTGTAGATTGACAATCGTCAGAGCTTTGTTCAAGATTCCCATAACTGCTCCCATTATCCAGAGCTGAACCTGAAACAAGATGTAAACAAAATTGAACTAGTACTGTGTTATATGGAATAATGACATATGACGCATTTAAAAAATTTTAAGAAACGCATACAGCACACAATAAAATAACCATTATTCATATATTATTAGCATAACGTTTATATAAAATATGAACATTATACGGTTCAAGATTATTCTAACTTCGCATTTCAGAATTGAAGCTATAGAAGCGGCTGGAAGACATTTGTATGGATAAAGAATGCAGAATGTCTCACATGCTTGTGGATGGTTGGAGCTCAGGCAGTGCTGTGACCTGCTGAATTTCTCTTCTGCATCCAGAATAGCCTGATGGAAGTCACAACGAGCCCTGCTGCGGTGAAGCGCCAAGCTGAATGAGCGGCTGTCCACATCTTCAAAATGCAATGTACAGCCTGATGCAGGAACACGCGATAAGATGATAGAGAAAAACAGGTTGGTTTGCAGTCACGCACCTGCACAGCGATGATTTCTGGATGAATAGGGCAGCGAAAAACTCCTGACTTCATCTGAATGTGAACCACTCAGTCCTGTAGACAGATGACATTGAAGTGAAGTGCTATCAAAATTGTGATATGCACCACGACTGCTTTTACTTAAAACTGCTTTCCCATGTTCATTTTTAATTTATGTGTTTATTTCTGTGACTTCGTCTGTAATCTTACCTTGTGGATCAATCAGTGTTCTCCGCTCTCTCTGCAGCAGTACAGCCCGGTCGCAAACATTTGGGCTGGTGCCCAAAGAAAAATAATGCCAAAAAAACCATTTATATAAACACTTAATATTTGGATACCATACCATACTGCAAGACACCTTTTTTATTTTTCACAATTAAACAGCCACTCAAAACCCTAAAAGAAGCCGATTACCCTTGTGTCTCTCTGCTGCTCCCTGCTGGTGGAAGGAAAAGCCTGTTGGCATCTTGCTGCGTAATCCCCATCATATTCAGCCTGTTCCCTCTATCACGCTTTTTTTTACCCATCATCACTTGCTCTTTCATGATGGCTTCACTTCTTGCCTTGTGGTGAGATGGCATTAGATTGGCTTCTAATTGTCCTGCATTTCTCTGGAAATTGCCTGGGAAGATACTATGTGTGTTCTTGTAGGGCCTATAAACAAGCTTTTGACAAATTCAGAAGTTAAAACATTGCGTCCACGCTCAGCTGTTCAGCCGGATTCAAACAACATCCTCACCGGAGCTGCGGTTGATCTGAAGTGAGATTCCGTATCACACGCTGTGGAAAGAGTCGAGCTTATGCTATGGTTCCGGAATTGACTCCAGTTATTCACTGAAGGAGTGATGGTCTGAAAATGGAGAACTGCATTAAAACTTGTTTTTGCGAATTAGCTTTAACAAAGAACATTCTTCGGCGGCTATGAACTATGAAGAGCAAATGAAAGACCATTTTCTGGAGTTGTGGCATTCTGTGGAACAATTCTCCAGCCGAGTGTTTGTGTGTCTTCTGCTCTTCATCATCCTCAACAACACAACGTGGAGGTTTCGCTGCATTAAAAAAAATATATATAAATATATATATTTAAAACAAAAAAAATTGTATTTGCATTGGAATTACATTTGAATACAGCATATGTGTGTTATTATTTACTTTACTTTACATTTTAGCTTCACTGTTTACATTTTGGATTGTTCGACCTAGCTATGAGTATGTATGTCTGAAACGACTGAACACAACACTGAAGCACACTGAGACAGAATCAGAGTATCCCGGCAAGCAAGTAAGCTAGAGAAGAGTAACTGACTGATGCTCTTGCAGTTGTGTAGGATAAACGTGGCCGCCCTCTTCAGCTCTTCATCAGTGGTGTCAGTGAGCAGAGAGATCATGATGGGAAATCCTCCTGCGAACAACAGCTGGGCCTGCTGCTCCACTGCACACACAGAAAACATCAGCACATGTTCTGTGGTTCTAGAATACAACACTGATGTCCTCTTTTAACAATCTCTTATAATAATGTTTTGTTGCAATGTAAGAAAGTAAATAGAGATGAATGAGTCGTCTCATCAATTTAGTGGAAAAACATCCACAGGTATTTTTCAACATACATATTTATCTTTGGAACTAATGGCAGTTGTGGTAAAACACTGCAGGCCTGAAACCTAAGGCTGCCCACTGCTCCGTGTGTGTGTGTGTGTGTGTGTGTGTGTGTGTGCGTGTGTGTGAAACACACTTCATCGTGTTTGTTGCATGACCTACTGTGATTATGAGATTTAATCTCAGAGTGTGATCATTGTTGATCACGTGATTAAATTATTTGTTCTGTTTGTATAAAGTGTTATAATGATGTACATTACTGTTATCTCGTGATTATTATTCAGAAACTCACCACAGGTCTCCGTCAGTTGTCCGATTGTCAAAACCACAGAAAGCTGGTCTTGTGGCTCTAGCACGTAGTCAGACAGCAGTCTCACCAGTTCTGGGATTATCTTTAGTTTAAGTAAAAAGGGAACCAAGAGCTCTAAACAAAGAACTACAAAAGGACGAGAAAATTAGATTAAAGTGTTTTTTCCGATTGCCCAAGAGTGCTTGTTGGCCTCACCATTACTTGAAATGCAGGCCAACAGAATTCTGGTGATGACTGTGGCCATCTTACAGGTGTCAGGACTGAGTTTAGACTGAGACAAGAGTCTTTTGAGGGCAGCAGAGAGAGAATCCAGTCCTCCCATTGAAAGAAAGCAGTGCTGGGCATGGGCTGAAAAGCAGAATAAGCCACATGACGCTCAAACGATTAGGCTACAAAGTTTAGTGTAGGCTGATGTGCTTTGTTCTCACCATTGTTCGCCACGGTCATGGCAACAAATGTGCACAAATGCTGCGCCACCTCTGCCCTGGGTAGTGCCAGGTCCTCCAGCCAGGACTTCACCAGGGGAAACAGACACACACAGCTCTGCTGGTTCTCCTCTGCCTCAGACAAATCAGTGTGGTACATAAACAACAATATATGTTCTTTGCATATAGCGTATATACTCCATTTTTAAACACGACAAAAGGCACTATAGTGAAAAGCACAGCACAATCCTACCGTTCTGGGGGTTGTTGACTGTGCCACACAGAGCACTGCACACAGCGGTCCACAACTGGATCTGATCCGGTCCGGCATTCACCACAGGAAAACTGTTCCTGACATGACAGCACACAAACAGTCCAATTTCCAGAACCGAGATTTAGTGTTTGTGTGTAAACCACTTACCTGAACAAAGTGAGTAAAGACTCCAAACAGCCAGAACTCATAGCTAGAGTTTGACCATGCCCTGCAAAGGAAGAACAGCAATAAAACATAAAAAAAGAGTTTTTGAATTCACAGATTATTATCTTCCTTCAGTTAGTGGTGGAGAGCTTGATAAATCCCAGCATCCCTGGGCTGAAGCGGAAACCGAATGAAGTACTCTTGATTTTTCAGCTAAATTAATGTGAAATATTGTCAATACATTTTGGAAAGGATGCTGTGATTTGTTTTAGTTGAGAGTTTAATATTGTGTCTACGTAAAGTAACACAAGCCGGGTGTACTGTACAGTATATTAAGTTACAGCAACGTTTATATGCTGTACATCTAAATCTACAAACAGAAAGATCTTACTGCTATTGGTCACCAGCACAGACAGCAAGAACAACGACACTCTCATCAGTGTCACAGGCTGGTTCTGCTCCAGAAGATGAAACAACAGGCCAAACGTCTCCTCGCGACACAATGTCCGCTTACAGCAATCTGCAAACAGACTACATGAGAGCCCCAAACATCTACGCTTATGTTGATGTCCGTACCATGAGATTCAGCAAGGGATGAGAGAGTAAACAAAGCTGTCTCTTTAACCGTGAGGTGAAGGCTAGACTTGGACAAGTTGTAGATGAAGGAGACTCCTCCAATCTCATTGAAGAACTCCACCAACTGACCTGTTTCAAAACAAACACTAATGAAGATGTCCACACACTGAGTGCACGAAGTGCTGTTGGGAGATCACCACAGTTTTCCCTGCAGATGGAGAGGATGGTGCGAAGAGCGTTCTTCTGTGATTCTGGCCACTTCATCTGACCCTTCATACACTCCAGCAGCAGCCGCAGGTCCATCTTCATGGCTGAAACAAAACACCATTACAACTTCACATCTCCTGGTCACCACATTCACGTCTACCTCTTTTTCACAGTACAGAAAAGAAACATTAGACTGAACAACACATCTCTTTTTTGTGTCACATGGTTGTGATCTCATAACAATCATGTCTGGAATTCAATCCTGCGACCTTTGTATTTTGTATAAATAATGGTGATGTAACTTGAAATTAAAATGTATTCTTTTTGGAGTCAATAAAGTTGTACCCATCTTTCCATCGACAAACAGATACAGACAGTGTTGAAGACAGAAATACTGAACATGAACATGTCAAACAAGGGACTGAATGGCAGATACAGTAATAGTATAATATAATCGTGATGCACTTTTTGCTTACAAAACAACTCGTGAAAATGAAAGCAAAAGTGTGAATAATGTATGGAGGAATTTTACCTTCCATTTGTCTTTCAAGTGAAAACGTTGTCCTCAGACTCCGCGGGTCCACTCACGAGAATATTTTACTGTTTTAAATGTATTTTAAGACGGAAACGTACCCAGTCAAAGTCCGCCATTATTAAACACACACTAATACAGTGTAAATTAGCGCGCGACACGTGCTGTTTTTCCCCGCGAAATTTTACACCAAGATGTTAAAGCTGCCAAAAGTCTTAAGAATGACATGAAATACGTCTGACACTTACATTACTTATAGAAACGCACTATCTACTTGCATTTTCACACTTAGTGTTGATTCTATTTGGCAAGTTTAAATAAATAATTGAATTGATTTGTGAGCGCAATTCCGGGTATAGGGCAGTAGATGTCGCTGTGGTGTAATGCCTGCTACATGTTTAACAAAAGAAGAAAAAGCACATTTAGACCCTGGTACGTATGTAGTTAGAACTTCGACATCAAAAGGCATAACGTGTATTTTAATTTTGTGTTTTAATTTTTTATATAAAGAATTTAATACATGAATCACGTGAACATAGATATTATCAGAGCGCTTGTGTATTTTCCAACATGAGGAGCAGGTATGTTGTTCAGTCTTTTTAAAACCCGACATTACTTAAAATGTATTTTTTTTATTACGTAATATTTGTTTTTGTTTACATTTTGTAAAAACAAAGAACAACAACCGAGGCTCAAAGTTTACTAATCGGGTTTAAATTACTTCTATAATTTACTCCACTAGTAAAGAACCGAGGACGAGAATGTGATAATGTCATTTGAGTGTCTGTCAGCGAATGTTTTCATCATAGAATTTGTCAGCCCGAACGGTAATCGGTAAATATATTTTATATCAGTTATTATTGCTGCTCTGTGTTTTAAATTATGATCGTGTTTGTACAATTTAACACCACTGACAGTTTTTACTGTCGTGCTTCTAACATTTTCCTAAACTAAATGAACCCACCACAGTATGAAAAAATTAAACCTTTTTTTTTTCAAAGTAATGTTTTGAAAACGATTCAAATTACTGACATTCACTGTTATTTGTAAAATAATTGATATTTTTTTCCATTGCAATTATAGTTCTAGAGGCGTCTTTATAGATACCTGGAATAATTGTAAATATAATATGTAAATATTTTTTATACAATCTATTAATCGTTTTCTTATTTTGAGAAAGCTACTTTCAGATCAGTACTGCGTCAGCGATCTGTTGTGACGTTAATCTGTTGCTAAGAATAGAAAATGACTTGCATGACTAGGCAGTTATTTTCTTCTGTAGAAACATCATGTCATGTTAGACAAGTAGACATTAAGAATTATATATAAAAATATTTATGTTTTTAATGCAAATGTTTAAATTAGATATAATCTCAGAATCTATTACAAATATTAATAAAAAATATTTTCAGACAATTCTAACGGAATATAAACAGATCAGAAGATTCTGATTCAAGTCAAACCGGTTGCAGTGTGATTTTAAACGACACACAAAAAATAAGCGTGCGATAAAACAACAAAATTTAGTAGTGTGTAATATTTATATAATACTGTAGTTTATTCTACTGGTTGTTTGTTGTGATGTGTCACTGGCTTGTCTTGATCTTGCCTAGATGCTGGAGCTGTAATCAGCTGGTCGGAGGGTCTGTGCCATGATGCCGGGTCTCTGGTGTCCGAGACTCATTCTTTCCCGATTCATCCCATCATGTTCTGCTTTTTCCGTACCCACTCGCCGCCTCCGCATCGGCTACGTCTTCGGTGGCCGATCTGATGGAGCGGGAAGCGATGACGCTCTCTATTCTCCAACTTTGGACTTAAAGATGAGCCGGCTACAGATCAATGCCATCTTGCGTGCCAACGAGCAGTCTGTCAGCATTCCTGAGTTTGATGGACGAGGTGGTCTGAGTCCGGTTCTAAGATTCGAAAGCAACCAGCTTGCAGCTAATACGCCGCTAGAAGACAGACGCAGCAGCGCTAACTGCTTGCAGACCCGCGGCATGCTGTTCGGCGTGTTTGACGGGCACGGAGGTCATGCGTGCGCTCAGGCCGTCAGCGAGCGCCTGCCCTACTACATAGCAGTGGCCATGATGTCTGAGTCCGTCCTGGAGGACCTGGAGGCGGCCATGGAGACCTCACGCCCCGTGCCGCCCATTCTGCAGTGGCACAAGCATCGCAACGACTATAACTACAGGGAGTCTGCAGCACTTTACATCAACCATTTGCGTGTTTACTGGCAGGAGCTTCTGGCGAGTGAGGAGCATGGGGATGGCATGAGGCCCACAGACGCCCTGAGCTACGCCTTTCAGCGGCTAGACACGGATCTCTCTCTCGAGGCTCAAGTGCCACTGGCCAACGACTTGATGCGCAGCACGGCCATCCAGGCTGCCTTCGCCGGCTGCACGGCTTGTGTGGCCTACGTGGGTCCACAGGGTCTTCACGTGGCCAACGCAGGAGATTGTCGTGCCGTCCTGGGCGTCTGTGAGGATGATGGGAGCTGGAGTGCTCTGCCACTCACACGTGACCACAATGCCAGCAACCGGGCCGAGCTGGAGCGAGTCCAGAGCCAGCACCCGGCCAGAGAGCGACACACGGTGGTAGTGGACGAGAGGCTGCTGGGAGTGCTGATGCCTCTCCGCGCATTCGGAGACATGCGCTTTAAGTGGAGCCGCGAGCTGCAGCAGAGCGTGCTGGAAAACGGAGACTCGGATTTGGAAGCCCTGAATCTATATCAGTACGCGCCACCTAACTACCTCACCCCTCCGTACCTGGATGTCACGCCGGAGGTCACGTACCACCGCCTCCGGCCGCAGGACCGCTTTCTAATTCTGGCGTCTGACGGCCTCTGGGACGAGTTGAGCAGCGAGGAGGCCGTGCGGCTGGTGGCCGAGCACCTGACCGGCGTCCACCTGCAGGCGCCCATCACGGCCAGCCAGCTCAATCTGGGCCAGATGCATCAGCTGCTGCTGCAGCGACGGGCCAGAGCCGCGCCAGCACCTGATACCAACGCTGCCACGCACTTGATCCGCCACGTGCTGGGCACAAACGAGTACGGGGAGATGGAGCTGGAGAGGTTGGCAACCCTGCTGGCGATGCCCGTGGACCTGGCTCGCATGTACCGTGATGACATCACAGTCACGGTGGTTTACTTCAACCCCAGCTGCACTCTGCGCAAGTTATGAAGTCTTCCCTTCTGCACCGGGTTAAAAGTCATGTACGTCGAGGCCTCTGCCGCTTTCATTTACACTGTCCATGGTGGGCTGAGAAAATGTGAATTGCTCTACTTTAAATGGATGTTGCACATGTGAAGATGAACTGCACTCGCCTTTTTTCCCGTTGTGTTCTGTTTGTCAATTGTGAATTTCATGTAATTCATGTGTTCAACGTTTCACAATTTTAATTATTAGCTCTTTTCGTGTTAGATCATGTCCTGATTCTTTTCACTTTTCAGTTTGTTCTGTTCCGTTCAGCACCAAAATGATTCATCTGTGATTTTTTTTTTTTTTTTTTTATCATTTATCATTATTTAATCCTTTGCTCAAGCAGAGTTGTTCGTTTTGTTTTTATCGTCAAAGGATATGTATGTGTTTGTGCCTTTCCTCTGAAATGATGACCAGTTTAATTCATCACTAGATCAAAACCAGCATCAGTCTTTCACAGCTTCTCTCAAGCAGAGTGAAGAATGTTGAACATACTGTGCGTGTGAAGTGACGCCAAGGGTGAAGCAGCTATAGTCATGTCAGACTCTGGTCCTCTAGTTTTGTTTTTACAGATTTACAGTTTCTCGTTTCATGATTTTTTAAAACACGAAGATGTTTTTTATGATGTTACAGGTGGATGAAGACACTTGTGTTTTTGCTTTTCTGACTTTCAGTTTTGTCATTTTCATTTTTACAACACAATTTTTTTAAATCTTGGAAATAAAGCTGTGCAATTGGTCAAATTCGAAAATGTTTTTTTCAGTTTATTTATCTGCGACATAAGCTTTGGAATATTTGTAACCTGTTTCATCAAAAAGTGTCAAAAAACACAACTCTTGTGAAAATTACATTTTTTTTCTTTTCAATTTAAAAAAGGAACATATGCATAAACATTTTATGTTTAACCTTTGCAACCAGCCAACATTAGAGCACGACTCACAATCGGGTGGTTTGTAAATAACTTTATGTTAAGATTAACTTAACATTATGTTAAGATTGATGCGAAATAACCACTGTAACTCAGCCTGGGTGTGTCTTTGAAACATGAAAATGAACCTGATGACCTGAAGGACGGAAATCTCTAGATAACAGACATACTTGTTTTTTAACCACATTAAGGATAATCTGGTTAATTTGATTCATTGGTAATACAATTTAATTTGCTTTACGAGTGTAGAATTATTCGTAAACCGTACTTCCGCAGTGAATAACGCCCAGTTCGAGCTTACGCAGTGCGCATGCGCCCTACACGTCGCGCGCGGACTTTCAAACAGTCGGCGGCGGGGCGCACAGCACAGGCCAAATCTCCACGAACTTATCGGCGGATAAATCACCGCGTTTTGTACAAAACCGACACATGCTGGACTTCATTTGATCGTAACACACGGTAACGTTACTGTTCAAGTTATGTTGTTTTTGTCCTCGAGGCTTTTTGTCAATTTAGCGGCACTTTTGGCCGTAGACGTGTTTTGCCCTCGTCAAAATGAAGCGATTCACGGAGCTTCGCGCGTTATTGTGTATTTTAAAATAATCGCTTCGTGCACACAGGCTCCTGCGGCGTCTCGGCTCGTTTAATCGCTGTGGTGTGACGTTAAATGTGCTTCCGACCTGTGTGAAGTGAGGAATAATGGAGCAACAGAAGAGAGCGAGAGATCCGCTGGAGGAGAACGGCTCGTCTTCTAGCGGTAAGAATGTTTTACTGCGGGACGCGACAGACAGAACAGACAGACGGAAATAATCTCTCACGCTGTGTGTTTATGTCCAGAACCTCAGCACTCATTCGTCTTTAACGTTACTGCTTTTGAAAATTGATGATCGCTTTCATGCACCTGTCAGTGCAATTTATTACTAAAATGATTTAAAAATCCTTCACTGACCTGTTCAATCATAGTGACATTAAGCAAACAGAACCGTGTGTGTGTGTGTGTGTGTGTGTGTGTGTGTGTGTGTGTGTGTGTGTGTGTGTGTGTGTGAGTGAGAGAGAAATGTAAATGTAATAAAAAAATGTTTTATTCATTTTTCAGATTTGTGCACAACATTACTCCTAAAGACAATTCACTGATTCAGATTTCATTTCCCCTGGTGAAATTAGTGTTACAGTCTTTCCTATTCATTGTTTTTTTTTTTTTTTATATCTATACTTTTTACTACAATGCTGTATTTTCTTCACATTTTATATTTAGCTTATCTTTGTTTGCTTACTAATTTGTTTTTAGAGAAACGTTATTTAAAATAAAAAATAACATTATGAATGAAATCATGTAAAAAAAAAGTATAAATTTTTCCGCGCTGTGACTGGAGAAAGTGGCCAATCTAAATTTTCCATTATTCAACCAGAGTTTGTTTGTCCTGGCTAGAATTTACACAAGTTTGAAAATGTGAATAATCATTTATAATAATATTTAAGCAATATTTAATAATCAATATTTGCAACACAATATTAATTTGAGTATGTTGCTAAATGTTATTTGAGGAGGAACAATTTGAGGAGAGTGGGAGAAAACCTATTTTAGGGAGATTTTACACTAATCGCTCAGTCTTTGACTGTCCCGTATCTTGAATTGTGAAATGTTTTCCAGAACTTGACAATATGCTGAAGAGGAGGCGTCTGGCGGCAGGTGGAGAGGAGAACCTAGACCCCACACAATCCCCTGCTCGGACCTGTTTTCGGCGGGCAGAGATGGATGTGAAATCCGACACTCCGGCTCTGCCCTCGATCCGCTCTAGAGTCCAGCAGCTCAATCAAAGACGAGACGGCAAGTGTAACTTTGGATTTCATGTCATGTGGTAGTTCAGGATTTTTTTCTGGTGGCCGTGACTCATTCTGCTCTGACATGAATGCGCCTCCTCCTAAGTATATGATTGGCTTCTGTATTAAAGGTGGGTGGAGTTATGTATTTTTCTGTGTCAACTTGCACAAAATCAAAGTCAACAAATTCTGCAGCTAAAGCAGAGCTGGTGTTAATAGTTAATAATCCAGAATTATGGGTTTGATTCCCAAGGAAAGCCAAAAGTGATTTGTTTGAGTTAATTTAAATTTTGCTCTTTGTAAACACAGCACAAATAGTTGCATTTATGTGTAATGATTGAAATAATATGGTTATATTTATTAATCCGAGCAGAAAATCTAGGATATTTAGTTGTAATACATGTCTAATTAAGAGTAAAGACTCTTTATTTTTTCTGAACCAAATGCAAAATCTATTTTATAGTAGCATAATACACACACAGCAAAAATAAATGTTATAAAGAATAATTGTAATATATTGAGAGATTAAATGAAATACTTTTTAATAAAAATATAAATGTAAATATATATAAATTATTTTATTTACCGTATGTTTCTGACATTCAAAGGTGTGCTTTGTATCTCTCTGACTGGTTTGTAATAAATTATTGTGTGTTCAGCTGTTTCTGGGCTGTTCCAGCGCTGTGTATCGGACCCTGGTTCAGCACCTTCTGCCAGTATGATCTCTGAGATCTCTCACATCGGTGAGTCTTCTCTCCTCAGCAGCTTTCTGAGCAGCGGTGGTGTAAGTGTGTGTTGTTGTGGCAGGTGAGGGCGAGTTCAGCTCTCGTCTGGAGCGCTTCAAACCACCAACTCCACTCAACAGCCCCGGTCGCTCTGCTCACAGCTCACGCGGCCTGTCCAGCTTTGTGCACGGTGTCCAGCAGCAACTGGGCGCGGCCGTGACCCCCAGCACAAAAGAGGCTTCACGTATTCGCAAGGTCAACGCAGTGACCGTCACAAATACTATTATTATAATTATTATTTTCAGTGCTAAAAGTTGTGATTTAATGACTAAAAACAAACAATTAAACAATTTTAACTTTACGTGTGCCTGTAATTTTAGATGGAATCCTCATTATTGTTGACTGTTTGTCTTGGAACAGGCCCGAGAGGACGAGCTGCGACTGTTGAAGGTTCCGCCAGTAACCGAGAACATGTGGTTGAAGAGGTTTCCGTCTGATCCTTCTCTATCAGAGGTGACTCCCATTCTTCCTCAGTTCTTATATGTTTTTGAAGCAGAATGAAAACATGCGATTGATCCCCTCTCTTCCAGAGGTCGTCTTTACCCACAAGCTCGGCTTGTGTTTTTAGGAAGTCTCTGCGCCGCCGCTGTCCTACGCCACAGTCCGCCAGTGTGAGGCGCATGACTAGCTGTTGTCTATTTCTTTTCACTGCTCGATCACACTTGGGATTGTGTTTCACTGGGAAGAATAGATGGGATTTGTGGTTTATGGGAGAGAGCTGCAATCTGGCTTCTGCTAGGTTTGCTGGTGTGATTCGATGTTAATATCCAGTGGAAATTAATTGGATCTGCCACCCAACCATTGCAAGAGGGAATTCTGGTCCGTTAGTCAGAAATTAGTGTACGTGAGCCCCCCCGGTGCTACGGCTCAATGCTGCCCACTGATCCGGGTTTGTGTGCGTTCACTTCACTATGTGCTAGATGGGTAAAATGCAGTCCATGGTGGCCATTCTGATAAGCTCACTCACTTTACACTCACTTTTTAACTACAAATCTGTTTTGTGTTAAAGAAAGAGCAGAGCGAAGGTGACATCAGTTTGTGTACTGAGAACAGGAAGACACCCGAAGGAAATGTCATCGAAACACCTCCATCTTCCGGAGCCATTCTCTTTCCTTCAGAAGAGCTGTACACTTCATCAGGTAAGAGAGACATTTTTTCTGTAATTTGTAATTTTTTGGGAAAAACCTAAATAACGGACTTGCATTTAACGGAATTCTACTTGCAGACAAATATTGAGTCACTGTAGCTGTAGTGTTTTTCTCCACTATAACGGACACACAGATGGATTCATGTGTCTGTCATAATTTGATTGTATATTTCTTATAGTCTCAGAATCTGGAACGTTGAGCACTTCAGCATTGCTCGACAAGATGTTTGAGGCTGTCTTGCACGAAGCAGATGACGATGAAGAGAGAAATCCGCAAACGGTGCTTCAACCTCTTGAAGTCAAAAAAGAAGAGAACAGTGTTGAAAGTACAATTGAAAAAGAAGACGACAGTGTTGAAAAAGAAGTCAAATCAGAAAACAGCACTGTTGAAAATGAAGTCAAGATGGAACCGGATTGGAAAGAAGACAGAAGTGAAGCCAGCACAGATGTCGTCATGTCAAAATCGGTAAAGGAAGAGCAAACCTACGTGGATGAGTGTCTTCAGGACCGTGCAGGAGCAGAGGAGGATGAAGGAGAGACGGACCAGGCTGCCGAAGACGACTTCCTGACACTGCCACCCGCTTGTATCTTGTCTCCTTTAAGCAAATCGGTTGAAGCTGTCGTTACCCCAATGGTAATAACCTGTTTATATTCACACATGAATATCATTTGAAATGCAATTGAAGCAGCTTTTTGTTCTTTTAGAAGATCAACATTTCTGTGTCTGAACCACCTGGTCAACACCTAACTCAAGATCTTGTGAATGTCGCTCCTCTGTACAGGTACAAAACAAAGAATGCACAAATATGTGTAATATTTATAGGGTATGAAGACCGTCACTGGTCTTATGGTCAGCTGCACTTTTAAACGTCAAACAGTCTTTGTTTAACCATTTCAGAGTCACGGCAATTACAGCTGCACGTTTAATTGTGAAGCACAACAGTTGGTCCCTCTTCAAATAAATTATTTTTCACATATCTCTCATTCTAATATTACAATTTTGAAAATTAATTATCTATGATAGAGGATAATTTTGAAGAAGAATTTTTTACTTTATATAGGCTTTATATAGGTTTTTGTAAGTTAAAGCATTTTTACATTTTTAAATCTTTCTGTAAATTCTTGTGTAAATTCTTTTTTTTTTTTTCTTATTTTTGTTACATTCTAAAAAAAAAAATTCTTTTGCAACAAGTACAGATATTGGACAACCGTCGTATAGTACATGTTAACCTTCTTTTTCAAAATTGCCACCAATTTTTTGGAAGTTACCATAACAAAATGTGTAATAGTTTTTTTTTCCAACATAGAATCATGAAAACCTGTAGGGACTGACTATTGTGTGTTAAATTTATTACAATAAAAAGAGTCTCATACAAACATGTGAGTCTGTTGGCAGAGGCACTTTTATGTGAAGAAACAAATCAATTTGAATCCTTTGAATAAAACAAGAATTTCCTTCTCCGTGCCATTGCTGCTGTCTCAGATAATGGTCGATTGACTTGTAATGTCTGTGATCGATAGCATCGACTCCTACCGCTCTCAGAGGAAGCTCCATCCTCTGACCCACAGCGGCACGCCTGGTGTTCAGGAGCAGGTTCAGCACACGTCCTGCTCCAAACAGCCAGTGAACATTAAAGAGAGGATCAAGGTCTGAATCAAGATGCATGTGCTTTTCTGTTTCATGCGAGATATCACGGTTGTGAATCTGATGTATTAATTTTTGTGGTGCATTTAGGCTTTGAATGAAGAGGCGGCCAAGTTGCAGACCATCATGTCGCAAACACTGCAGGCGCTGAGCTGCTGCAGCGATGAAGAACACGGAAAGGGTTCGCGGCAGGAGGCCGAGGCTGAAAAGCTTCTTCTCGTGTCTAGTACGTGCCGGGGGATTGATTCACTCTTGCAGCAGAGATCAACTCTTGTGTTTCCCCCTGACACAGGCGAGAAACGAACTGCGCTTCTGGCAGAGGTCAACAGGCTGAGGGAGGCTGAGCCAGACAAGGACCAGAATGCCGTTCTTCAGCCCTGTCGGGGCACGGTCAGCATCAGCAGCATCCAGCTGCCCCTCAAGGTGGAGTTTCTGTGCTCCACACGCACAGGTGTGTATCTGTACTGATGTGTGTTAGTGACAAATCTTTATTTAGATTTTACAATTGATTTTATTGTGTTTTCACAAAGACACCCCAACACACTACTTCTTCATTCTGATCCGTTATGGCCCGTACAACATTGTGGAAACTCCTCTGGCCACAGCAGCTGATGCTCAAAATGGGGACAGCATCACCTTTCCGACCTCCATCACACTGTGAGTGAACATCCAGCAATTAATACCAGCAGGGTAATACTTGCATTAATGTGTGATTCTTGTCTTCAGAAAAGACATTCGCTCTAGTTTCGAGATCGATCTTGAAGTCTACAGTTTGGTAAGTTGAAGTTCAGTAGAACTAAAGAGCTGTAAGAGCAAGTAGTCATGGTGAGTATGTATGTTTCTGCAGTCCAGTCATCAGAGTGATTCCTGCAACAATCAGCAATTCCGAAGTTTAACCAAGTCCAGGGTATGCATTGTAGACTGACTTTCAGTTACTCATGAGATTATTTGACTGATTTACTGTGTTACTCATAAGAATATTAGACTAACTTACTATGTTACTCATGAGATTTTTAGACTGACTTACTGTGTTACTCATAAGAAATAACAAGTCAGTATAATAATCTCATGAGATTATTAGGCATTTAATAATGCACAAATGTTCCTTTTCTATAGGTGACACCCAAAAAGATTCTTCACAGCATTACAGTACGTGCTTTTGTTTGTGTGCTTTTTTTAAACATTGGCAGATTTTAAGGTTTTAATAATTACTGTATTATATAATTTACATTTACTCAGTATATACTGTATAATATAAATTGTATTATATTGGTGTGTGAGGGAGAGAGAGGGCGAGGGAGTGTTTATACATAAGTGTGTGTGCTTTTTTTATATTAGTAATTCTAAACTCCTGTTCTTATCTTAATGAGACTTGGAATTTTTCAAGTGACTCATCTGTGGCATTTTTTTTCTCTACAGAAATCACACCAGACTGTGACCTGTGAGTATTCAGCACTTCAGTATGTCTCATTCAAACCACTGCTGATATCTCTCTGGTTTTAGCCTCTACAGTGCCTGGCCTGAGGGCCCAGCGCTCCAGTAACTTCACTTTAGTGGGCTCTCATAAGATCACCCTGACATCTTTGGGCCAGAGCCGGTTTCCTCTGGATAAGGTACGAGTGTCTGTGCTGTCTGGTCTCTTCCGTCACATTTGAGTGGTTATCTGGGGTGTGATGAGACTAAAGGTAGAGGTGAGTCATTCTAACAGTGAACGCAGTGTCAACTAGGGCTGAGCGACAAGGCAAAACTATACAAATGATCAGGATAAATCAATTTCACCGTCAATAATTTATAATTATCACCAGAAATGTCAAGCGTGTATTGTCAATTGAAAACACGAAGTCACAACTGCATATTGGCTATATAAACTGAACTAGTTAATTGTCTTTTTAGGATTTATTGTTAGTACATTGCAAATACTGTCCAAACAAGGAATGCGCTGGTTTACAGATTAGAATATTACTAGCCAAATCAACAATAGAATATAAAAGTTATATTACAGTAATGCATATTTTACTGTATATTTTAAATAAGACTATATATATATATATATATATATATATACACGGTAGTATGCACATATTTGCGTATATATTTATACACACGGGTATCTTGTGATTGTCATTGTTATCAATTGTATGGCCCAGCCCTAGTCTTGTGTCTCCTCACACCCCAAGTCTATGCTCTGGTTCTTTTCACTGTGGTGATTTTTCAGGTCTTGGTGCTTTGCTCTTATTTCTCTTCACTCAGATGAAATTTGACGGCAAAATCAGGCGACTGCTCGGGGATGAATTTCAGGAAAAGGTGTAATTTTTCACTTAGACATTTCTTAGCACGTTTGTTTTCTGCTTTTAACATTACTTTGTGTGTGTTTTTATAAAATGTTTCTGTAATGGCAGCCCTTCAATCGACGAGTGTTTCAATTCACCTTCATGTATGTACATAAGGTGGAATCCACAATGGTGGAATCTTGAGTTTTGCCTTTAGAAACATATATGAGGATTCACGAATACTTAATATATGATAATGGAATAATTATTTTATTTTATACTTGTTAGTACAGTAAGAATAATTAGAATAAATAAATCTCCCTATGTGGAGAAAGTATTCCAATTAAAATTGTATTCATTCGTGAATTTTCAAAATCAGAAATATGATTGCCTGGGGTAATTGCTGTATTTTTTTCAAATGTATATTAAATTATCTTATTTGGGTTGTAGGTTCCGTTTCTTTCTCCACTTGAGGGGCACATCTATCTGCGGCTGCACTGTGAGGGTCACTCCAGCGTCCAGCACCAGGGCTTTCTGGTGGGTTTACATTGATGTGATTTATGATTAGGACAGTCTAACTCTTCACTGATTAAACTAGTTCCCTATCTCTTCTTCATCAAAGCCGTCTATTTCTGGTTTTAGATTCCTATCTAAACCCCTATTGCCTCAACGCTTTTGAGTTAAAGAGATTTTTCTTTTTGTTCAGATTTTTTTGAAAAATGTTTCATATATTATATTAAATAAAAATCAGACTAACGTAATTAAAAAAATCACATAATGGCAACACAAGTAACCAGAGTTTTTACCTTGTGGATTTTATTGTAAAATAAAATGAGCATGGCTTGACTGGAAAAAGAAATGTGAAGAAGTGTGAAGGAAGATAAATGCTCTCCACAATCTCTGTCACTACATCACGTAAACGGAACCAGTGAAAGTGACATGACCAAAAGATAGCACAGAAAGAAAGAAAAAAACTTAGAAACAATGAGACTCCTTTATTTTCTAATATTAGATATATTTTCTAACTGCTCTTAAACGTTGATCTCCAGTAGAAGAACACAGAGTAAAGAAAACATGGACCAGTGAAGAACCTTCATGGAAGTGTCAAAAATCACCCAAAGAGCAAAAACCAAATTAGTCGTAAGAATTATTTTGATCTTATTTTTCAGACCATGTTTGAGATGGTGGGTGGCTTTGGAGCCTGGCACAGATTCTACTTCTTTCTTGAAAAGGGGCATTTGCTGTACTGGAACTACCCCAGCTATATGGGCATCAAGGTGACATTTGACCCTACGTACTTCCCGTCTCAACATTTCCAGCGTTTAACCCTCACATTTGTGTTGTTCTGCAGCCGGCCGATGGCAGTGTGTCCCTCTCGTGCTTCAGCAGCGTCAGGCTCATAGACAGAAATGTGTGTGCGAGGCCTCACACCTTCGAACTTGTGGAGGCCGAAACTCCTGGACCAGACGACAGCAACAGCTCAAAGAAGTAATTACTCACATTTTGGTGATCACACAAATGCTCCGATTTGGTGTTGTGCATCATTTAAATGTTAAATATTTGTGAATGGTTCTTGTTCGTTGTTTAAGTTTTATTATTAGAAAATGTAAATTCCAACAGGATCAATTTAAGTAAGAATGAGTATTAAAAAATACTGTACGCTGTTTATGTGAATACAAGCACCCAAATAAACCAAATAAAAATTATTTGCGTGAATACGGTAATGCATGGGTCACAAAATGCTTTTCTGAGGACCATGGTCATGTCTGAACTAACTATGCAGTCAAACGCTTTTACATTCTCGACATTCTGAGAACTGACAGCTTCAATGATGAATTTCTAATCAGAAGCTTGTTCCACAGGTTCTGGTTCTCCGCAGACACACAAGAAGACCGGATGGGCTGGATGGAGAAACTCCAGCAAATCTTACTGGACTCTCAGACGTGGAACCGGCAGTGTGCGAGTAGTCGACCCAGCACGTCCACATCCTGTCGCGAGAGCATTTTATAACCACCGGCAATTCTGTAAGGATATGTCTGCTTTATTAGAGGCTTTATATTCAAGCAGGATCTTTGCTCCTACTTTATAACTCGCCGATTAAGTATAATCTATAATCTCAAGAGTGTGTTTGAAGAAAGAAGCTTCTGTATGAGCCATTTCTGGGTTAAACTCTACAAACCTGTATATGGGAAATTAAAGGTGTCCGGTAATGTGCATTTACTATTTTTTTTTTTTTTTTTTTTGGAACTTTACAACCAACCTGATTGTTCATGTTCTCATTTAATCACAGAAATTTACACTGTTAATTAACTGTTTAAAATGTTATAAAGTTATATAGAAAAACGTTATCCAAGGAAATAAAATGCTGCTTCTGTATGTTTTTGTTTTTTATTTTAAATTTGTGTTTTCTTTCGTTTGCATGTGATCTTTTTTTTTTTTTTTGCCTATAATTTTCCTATAATTTTCTCAATTTAGAAATGATCTCCCTCTACATTCAGATTCATCCATTTATTGTAGAGCTAAAGCTAGAAATCAATTGCTGAAAATAAGTCCTAGGCGAGTGAATCTTATTCATAAACACTGTGTAAAGTACAGTATATAAAGTATTGTTAAATATTAGATCATTAATAAAGTATATTCCAATTTTGTAAAAGTGTGTTTTAATAAGCCTGGAGGAAGATCGTAACTGAGCAACCTTTGAGCCAACACTGACCGGTGTCAAGTCATGTGACGAGGAAGAACTTTACCCTCCTTCATCAGAAGATTCTTTCACTTCAGGTTTGGTCTGCGCTGCTCGCGATGTCGAGGTTTCCTGAGGTAAGAACTTGTTCCTGGGTTCAGATCTTGGTGCTCATCCTCATGAATCACGGTGTTTGGTCCAGGTCACTCAGAACATGTTTCAGGAAGGTCTTCATCAGGTGTTTGTGAGGGAACGTTCTGCTGGAGAGCTGAAGGAGTCAGGAATGATCCGCTGGTTCGGATCGGTGGTCAACACTCACCTGCTGCTAACTGGGGTGAGACCACTAATCCCACTCTAGACCCACCCATTACATAAGATCTTATAATCATAAACGCATTTTGCTTTATTTAAATGATTGTGAAGCTATACGGCTTCTGTGTGTTTTCCAAGATGTGTTGTACAAGTGTTTCTTAGTAGTGTGTGTTAGTCCTTTTGTTGGAGTGAATTGGGAAAGGAATGTGTGTGTGTTTTCTTGTGTCAGTGAGTTGAGACCTGGATCTGTGTTAGTTTGTCAATTGGGATATGAGACTTCATGGGAAGATGTGTGTGTGTGTGTGTGTGTGTGTGTGTGTGTGTGTGTGTGTGTGTGTGTTTGTTTGTTTGTTTGTGTGTGTGAGATCAAGCTGAGGAGAAGTGTGTTAGTTTAGTAGAGTATGTAGAGGTATGAGTTTTTATGCGTGTTTGTAAGTTGTCTGTGTATGTTTGTGTAAAATCAGCTTTCAGTGTTATTGAAAGCTGAAGGTGTGTGTTCAGTAAGTTGAGGTATGTTTAAGGTGTGTGTTAAATTGCATGCTTGTGTGGGTTGAGTTGAGACGTGACGGTGTGTGTGTGTGTGTGTGTGTGTGTGTGTGTGTGTGTGTGTGTGTGTGTGTGTGTATGGGAGAAAAATAGAGAGAGACTCATCGAGATAAAGCTGAGACATGATAGTGTGTGTCAGTCTGTGTGTGTTAGTGCTGTAACACACACTCAAAAATGTAACTACTGTTTTTTCAGGTGGTTCAGATCGTCAGCGCTGTGACGTGTGTGTTGTCCAGCGTGTCGTACACGTGTGTGATGTTTGACTGCTCTCTCTCTCTCATGGCTCCCGTTTGGTGCGGCTTGTGTGTAAGTGTCTCACATCTCTCACTCCTTCATCATCCCTTCATCATCACTCTGCTTTCAGTTTATAGCCACCGGATCACTTGCCATCGAGGTCCAGAGGAAGCCACACAAGACCAAGGTGAGCGAAGCTGATGAGACGTTTGTGTGACTGGAGCTTAACAGTTGTAGCATAGTGGTAGACAGTTGGACTTGCAAGCATGAGGTCACAAGTACGAGTCCCAGAGCAGTAGATTCTACAGCTGAAATGTCCTTGAGCACCACACTGAATCTGAGCGTTTCTGATATTCTTATCTCCACCTGTTGCTGCAGGTCATGACCCTCATGGCTCTTAACATCTTCAGCTCACTGTTCGCAGTTTGTTCTTCCTCCACGTTTTTTTTCAAGTCCACGATTCTTGACAGAGGAACAAATCAGCAGGTACAACACACACACACACACACACACACACACACATTTAAGTGTGTCGTATAATCCCAAAATTACAGTACATGTCTTCTGTCCTGCAGGCATTAGGGAAAGAATCTAGCCATGTAAAAATAATTAAGGAATTGCGAATTTTAATCTCAGTTGTGAATTTTTATCTCTCTGTTTCAAGTTATAAAGTCTGAATTGAGACTTTTCTATCTCAGATTTATGTCTTCTTATCTCACAATTGCAAGTAGTAAAGTCAGAATTATGTGTTTTTATCTCTGAAATCTGGCTTTTTATCTCATAATTGCAAGTTATATAGACAAAATGTACCTTTGCCACGTCGATTTTATTGCGCCTACAACTAAAGCTGCAAAAGGACCAAAGACTATTATTTTTTTCAAATATATTTTTTAAACAATTTATTACGTAACTATTGTTGCTATTAGGTCCATTGTAAATACAATTTTTAAAAAATTCTCCCTCTCTCTCTCCAGCGTATAGGTGTGTATGTGTTGAAGGGCATTGGTGTGGTGTCAACCCTGCAGTGTGTGTTAGGATCCATCTACACACTCTTTCTGATCTGGAGAGGAATGAGAGTGTACAGCACATCTCACACTCACGACTACAACAGTTTGAGCCAGGTACCGTTTCCCATGATCCTCTCTGCTCTTCACAGCTTCACGCATAATAAAAAACCAACCTCTTGTGTTACAGGTCACAGATGAAAACACAGCACCACTGTTGAAAAACCAACAGTGAAAACAAGTGTGTGTGTGTGTGTGTGTGTGTGTGTGTGTGTGTGTGTGT
>CM051499.1:17222275-17260133 GCA_028031935.1 Paedocypris micromegethes
GTGTGTGTGTGCGTGTGTGTGTGTGTTTGTAAGGAGACGTCAATGAGTGGTTTAGTGTTGGTAACACTTTATTAATCACACACTGGTGAAAAAAACTCTCATTCAGTGTTTGTCTTCACATGCAAGTGAAATGAATTTTATGTAGAATATTTATATATTTATGGCTGATTAAATTGAGTGTTCAGTAATTACGTCTTGGGTTTTCTTGAAGTGTAAACCAGCTCGTGCTGCCGGTGTTGGTGGTGTTTCAAGGTCTTCATTTCTTCATCAGTTCAGACTCCACATCTTCCTCAGCTTTTAGGGCGTGCCACTGGGCGATGGGTCTCCTGGGATTGGCTGTCATGTCCGACCAATGGCGTTGCTCTGTTCCCGAGCTGTTCAGCCCCAGTAAAAGCTTCCCAATAGCATCGTTCTTGCCGATTTTGTCATAGTCCAACACCGTCACCACAACCTGCACTTTCTGAGAGCAGAAGCATCATGTCATAGAGCAGCGAGTCATGACACACACACACACACCTGAATCTGCTCGCAGGACACCTCAAAGCTGAAAGATTCGTTGTAATACGGGTTCAGTGTGTGCTTCTTGATCGTGGTCTTCTTTTTCTTCAGCCTCTTCCCATTTTGCATTAAGTGGATCTTCACATAGGGGTCTGGAGATAAACACGACATAATAATAAATTGAATAGTATCGTAATAAAAAGTGGGTTATGTGAGTCAGACTGTGTTTGTATGAGAGAGAGAGAGAATGGTGTGTGTTCATAGATACAGTCCCATCTTTATGTATTAATAATTTCTGTTACCTGAAAGGCCTCCAACATCCATTTTCTTCAGATTTTTGGCCTCCAGAACTACAATGGTGAGCTTCCCTGCAGTGGGCACGTAGCGCAGAGACAAGCAGATGTCGCCCAAACGCTCCTGCTGAACTCACAACAGTTCGCTAACATTGTTAGTCTGTAATTATTGGTTTTAACAATGGCTGCACGAAACGTGATGATCCGATTACTGCGATTGAAATATTGATTGTTGTTCGCCGTCAAAACCGCACACACTAATCGTTCAGGAATAGTTTGAGTTATTTTCTCCCTCACCTCTTCTTTCTCAGCTTTCTGTAGATCTGTCCATCTGTCCGTCACGACGCTGAAGTCCACGCTGCTCATGTGCACGCGCACGGCCCCGATGGCGTCGTGTTTGGAGAAACGATCAAAGTCGTAAACCGTCATGAGCAGCGTCTTCCCGCCGAGCTCCGCGTACGGAACCTGTGATCAACAACTTCAGTCGTTAATCCTACTATCACGTTTCATTCTGTTATTTGAACAATGGTAGATGTATTTTGAGTTTTTATATTTACAACATTATTTCAAATCTATTACATTTGGTTTTAGTTACATTATTGGTATTGTTATTATTTATTTTTATGTTATGTTATTACTTGTTTTTTTAGGTGCTCATGACCCTCTCAACCGCTTTCTCGCTCTCTCAATCTTTTTCTCTTTATCATCTTTCTCTACTGTCCCTCTCTCATCTTATACTCTCTCCTTGTCTCTCAGTTTCTTTTTCTTCCTCACTCTATCTTATCTATCACTGTCTTGCTCTCTCAATCTCCATCTGTCCCTCTCTTTCAAAGCATCTCTCCACCTCTTCCTCTCTCGCATGGCTGCATTCCATTTTCACTGTCTCTTTCTCTCCATCACTCTTACTATCTCAGTTTCTTTTTATCTTATGTAATGTCATTTTTGTCCACACATCGATTACTGAACCGGATTCTTGTAATTACACTTGTAATAAACACATGGCATGTGATCTTGTGCTGGCTTTGTGTCACCTTAAAACGGAAGTGCTCTTCAAATGTGGGCTGGAGTGTTTTACGATGAACTTTTGTCTCAAACTTCTTCTTCTTGTCAGGGAGCAGCTGGAGTTTGACATACGGATCTGAAAATCCGCTCATATCCATTGCTGCGAGATCCTCTGCCTGAATCACTCCCACCAGCAGCTGCACACGGAGTTTGAACACAAGAACATTGAGCTAATGTTCACATCATGTGTGTTCCTCTCTCAACAACTATTGTTCAAATCATGTACAAATCTCAGTGGTGTGTTAGACCCAAACAAACACTTGGGCCATTTTCCTGTTCCACTGATTTGTTTGCATCAGGTCCATATGTTTGACTGCACATACACGTCACATACACTTGTTTGTGGGCACAAACTCATTGTTGTGCATGTACGTGTCATGTTCATGTGGTGTTAACGGTGATAAATGAATATATTTTACCATGCCGTCTGTGAAGTCATAGTCCAGAGTGTATCGCAGCCTTCCTAGTTTGGGAGCGACTTGGTTTGTTTCTGTTTGCTTCTGATTCACTGGAACAGTCTAAAGCAAACCTCTGTTATCCAGCTGAACCCACGAGCTGCTGTAGCGAGTGGTCAGCTCACCTGTGACCTTCGTTCCTCTTTTACTTCCGGCATGTCGATGCTGTTCTTTTCCTTTTGTTCCTTCGCTCCTTTGTCTTTTTTCTTCTTGAGAAGTGTCTTTTTGCAAAAACACAGGCAGCAACTGAGGAGGATGAGGCTGATGAGGAGCCCGAGAGCCGCCGCTAAAACACACACACACACACACACACACACACACACACACACACACACACACACACACATTGCATAGGAGTGTCAGGACCTTCAAAGCCTTCTTTGAAAACCTACAAATATCTGAAGGCATGTTAAAATGTTTTATTATTTAAATAACTAATATGATCCATGACTCTACCTATCACTGTTGTTATTTAGAAGTATGTCAAAGCATTTAACCAATCAGAATTCAGCCACAGTTTGTTACCAGATAAAAAAATGTCAAAACACCCCGCCTCAGCCTGCAGATTACGTTTTGAGGCTCGCTCTCTATACAATACACCTTCAGCCAAACAGATTTTGAACTGCTTTTGTCACTTGCGTCTCTTGTACTTTATACTGTACTTTATAACTGCACCTTAAACTGGGCTCAGTCACACTACTGAAGGCCCACAGGTTGGTTTTTGCCAACCTTTGTGTGTGTGTGTGTGTGTGTGTGTGTGTGTGTGTGTGTGTGTGTGTGTGTGTGTGTTTGTTTGTTTGTTTGTGTGTGTGTCTGTGTTATCAGATATTGGTTCTGTGTTGAAGGTTAGAGATAGGATTGTGATATTATGTTCCAAATCATTAAAAAGAAAATCTCATTTTTTCAATCTACAGTTCCCTATACCAGTCCTATAATAAATGCTTTTCTCCAGCAGGTATTGAGTGAATCTTTTGAGACAGACATCCAGCTCTGGTGACGATGGCGACTCACGTGACACTTCCTGAAGTTTTTTTCGGAATGGGATGCTGTGTCTCTGTGCTGGTTCTGATCCATTTATCGCCTCCATCCTTCATTCTGAGGAGACACGTCTGTTATTCGGATGCGATGAACGTCAATTCTGTCGTGTAGCGGCTTCATATTCCGCGCACACAGCAGGTGCCACGATTATTCTGAGAGATGCTGAGTAAGAACAATCGATTTTTTTCTCCATTTACAGTCATACGAGGCACAGGATGGTGTGACACTGGTACCAATTAATGCATTCAACAATGAAGAACACGCAACAAACGGTAAAACACCACATTTAAATTTAGGAACATGCAGTTTTGTGTTGGGACATTATAGAGAATGTTAAAACATAAAGAAAGTACAATCTACATGAAGAAATACTTACCCACGGCTTTCAACACGGACAGCGAAAGAGAAACCCGCATTAATGTAGAGAAATCCACAAACTTCAGCTCGGAAAACTGATGGTGGCTATAGAAAAAGGGAAAGGTGACTGGAGGACCGAGGGAGAGAGATGACTGGGGCGGGCAGAGAGAAAGAGAGAGAGAGAGAGAGAGAGAGAGAGAGAGAGAGAGAGAGAGACACACACACACACACACACACACACGAATAGAGAGAGAGATAGGGAAAGACAGATAGAAGAAGAGAGAGAATAACACAGGTAGAGCGAGGGAGAGAGAATGAAAGAGGTGAAGAAATGGCGAAAGAGAGACAGACACAGGTAGAAGAGCAAGAGAGAGAGAGTAAAAGACATAAACAGAGCCTTTTCACTTTTAATGATTATTGTCAATTGTAGCAGAGAAAAATGTATATCAAAAATGCATACAACTAAAATCAAAACAAATGACTTGGGGAAAAGGAGTTATAGTGACGTCACTGTGGTGAGGAAGTGCCACGCCAGCAGAGAAAGCTGTGGGTCACTGCTCTCTCTGCTTCTGCTGTGACTTTCTGGCCGGAGGTCACACTGACCTTGCTACTACAGAGCTCTCACATGAAAAATATTTTTGTTTGTTGGAATACTTTTGATTTTTTTAACTCTCGACCAATGTCTGTGTCTGTATCTATGTCTGTCCGTTTTGTTTGCTGTTCTTGACTGTCGTTTTGTGTTTGTACAGTATGATGTCGATAACTTTAATTTGGAGTTTGTCTGCTGAATCTGTTGAATCTGTCGAATCTGCAGCCAAACTCATTAATTCATTAATGTTTATTAATGAATCTCAGCTACTGGATTCTTCTTCGTCTCCTCTGACTAAATTTGACTAAATAATTTAGCACTCTTGTGAATTGTACTGTCCTAGTGTGTTTTCAATATTGGGGGATAAGAATGGTTAAACCTCTCGAAAACATTCACTAAAATTGTAAAACGTGGCTGTTGGCTAAAACCGTCAGGTCTTAGTTGACAGTTTATTTTGCTGACCGCTCTTCCTCTGTTCTCCTCTCACACCTGATTCTCCTTTCCTCGCTCATTTTTTGTATTTCATTTCGCTCTCAGACTCTCGCGAGAGAGCAGCTCTCTCTATTCTCAGTCTCGCTTCTCGCTCTCTCTCTCGTCTTCTCTCTCTACTCCCCACCCGTTCCCCGGCTATCGTATCATCCCTCTCTCTTCTCTCTCTCTCGCTCTCTCTCTCTCTCTCTCTCTCTCTCTCTCTCTCTCTCTCTCTCTATCTCTCTCTCTCTCGCTCTCTCTCTCTCCTCTCTCTCCCCTCTCTCTCTCTCTCTCTCTCTCTCTCTCTCTCTCTCTCTCTCTCTCTCTCTCTCTCTCTCTCTCTCTCTCTCTCTCTCTCCCTCATTTCGGTCATTGTCTATAGCCTGTTCCCACCCAGTGTTCTTGTCCGCGGATCAGTTTACATTGCTGTGTGTACATTACTTGGAATATTTGTATTGTGCATTACTGCAGAATTAAAAAAAACGAAATCTCTTTAGATTTTTCAATATTTAGATATATCAATATTTTTCGCCGAACCATGAATGTAATATACGTATTTTAAATACAGTACATGTAAAATAAAGCTCTACCTGCAAACTATATCCACTAGGAGTCAGTATATTTGTTCGCCATGAATTTAAATATTTTGTCCGCTAGGTGTCAATGTATTTTGTCCGCCATGTATCAATTCATGAAGTCCACTAGGGTGTCCGTGTTTTTTCACAACCATGTAACAAAATATTGTGTCCACTAGTTGTCAGTGTATTTTGTCCGCCATGTTTTATGAAATTCTGTCCAGTAGGTGTCAGTTTATCTTTTCCTCGTAATGTATTATCACATTATGTCCACTAGATGTCAGTACATTTCGCATGAGACCAGATCAACAACAGAAGAAAAGCGTCGCTGGAAACGGGACATGATTTGCAGGTCTGATAATCAACGTTAAAATCTTTTATGTTTATTTGAGATTTACTTAAATAATTGTCGAATGGTGTGACTGAGTGATTCCAAAACACGAGATATTAAAACTATTTAATAAAATAAATCAGTACGTTTCTTTAAGATCAACGTGCTGTTTTGTGCAGATGGAACGGAGGCACGCGACTCTGCGCGCGTCCGTGAGCGTGGTGTGTGCGCTAGAGCGCGTGCTCCGTCGCTGCGTTGGTCCTGAGGGCGGGAGCGTTCTGTTTTCGCGAGACACGGGAGAAGTTCTGCTCACGAGACACGGACAGCGCATCCTCGACACGCTGCAGCTCGACCACCCGCTTGCCAGGTACACAACACCTGGAAGCTTTTTAAAAACGAATCCATATTTTTACATTCAAATAGGTATATGAAATATACGGGTTATGATAAATAATTGAACACTGATCAGGATAAATTTAATTCAAACAGGATTAAAAAAAAACAAATAAAAATGTAATTTGACTATTAATTGAAGAATTAAATAGCATATCGATTTAATTTTAACATATATACACACTAAAAATATATACAGTACATGTATATATCTGTCTTATATGTAAATGTGTGAAGGAGAGAAAGAGAGAGAGACTGACTTCTTTGTACTCTTCTTGTGTGAGGAGAAAACTCTTCACCTATTTGAATCTAAAAAGCAAATGTAAAGGCTGCTTTGCGTTGGTTTTGTTTGTCAGGACGGTGTTGGAGTGTGTGAGAGCGCACGCCGGCGTCACTGGAGACGGAAGCAAGTCCTTCATCCTCCTCCTGGCGGCGCTGTTGCGAGGAATCCGTGACTCTGAGCAATTCACATGTCCACGCGATCTTGCTAATCGACTGCTAGCGCTGAGCGCAAAGCCGCTGAACGACATTGTGATAAACCGAGTTCACCCGTACGCTTCCACCTGCTGGTCTGCGCCCCATCACAACACCCAGCCAGTCTTTGACTTGTTAGCTGGCGGCTACGTGGCGGGACGAGCAGGCATCTCGCAGGCGGACGCACTGACACGCCTTCTTTCCCGCTTCTTTCACGCCTTCACGCAGGAGCGCGATGCAGCGGACGCCATCTCCCTCATTCACTCGCATTTCAACGTGCTACACGCTCCAGTGCCGGGGTTTCCATTCGGACGCTCGGAGGTCACGGAGGGTCTTCTCCTGAGCCGTGATTGGTCAGTCTGGACCGGACTTGAAGGCCGTGTGAAAGGTGTGATCCTTCAGGAGAGTTTGGAGATGTGGTGTGATGACATCACCGTGTGTGTCTCCGCCCACTGGCCGCTGCGTGGCCATGAGGTGCTGATGCGTAGGCTCTCCGCTCTGCTGCCGCTGCAGGTGCGCGTGATGCTCTCGTCCGTCAAACAGCCGGAGGCGGTGTCACACTGGGCCAGAACCAATCACATAGCTCTGTTGGAGTGCGTCGACCCCGCCCAGCTTGATTTCCTCACACACGTCTGTGCTGTTGAAACGGTGTTTGATTCTCAGTTGGTGACGCTGGAACACTGTGGGCGTGTGCAGGTGGGCGGCCGTAGCTACGCCCGCGTAGGCGTGGCCTGTCACACACTCGTCCTCTGTGCGCCTGCGCCCGGGCTGCTAGATCAGATTGTGTGTTTGTGTCGAGGTTTGTTTGCCATGCTGCGGCATCTCTCAGAAACCGCCTTGGCGCCCACCAGCCAATCAGAAAGCAGCTTTTGGGCTGGTTTGGTAAGAGCTGGCAAGCTGCTTCCTGTAGGTGGCGTGTTTGAGCTTCTCATGCATCACTTCCTGTCGTCTGAGCGCGGCGGCGACGTTGAGAGTCGTAAACTGTTAGCCGCGGCCGTGCTGTGCGTCCCTCGAGCGCTGCACTCTCACCCCAGACACTTTCTCCTGATGCAAACGCAGTTCTCCGCTGAGCTGGAGCAGTGGCCCCATAGGCCAGGGCTGCGTGAGGGGGTGTGTCTGGAGGCGGTCCCAGGTAAAGAGCAGCTGCTGGTGTCAGTGCTGCAGTGTGTTCACCGGCTGCTGTGCGTGGAGAATGTGTTCCACTGTCGCTCTGTGACGCTCAAAGCTGATGATGATGATGAGGATGAAGAGGATCCATCTCAGGCGGCTGGGTGAGCTGTGGACTAGCAATCTAGCAGTGCTGAGACTGATATCAACTGTGTTTGCTCTCTCACTTTGCTGTTATGAAGTATAAGAAGAATTTATCATGTCTGTATACACGCATCATTTTTTTTATATTTGTATCTTGGGGGACTGAAATAAATTCACTGTTTTATTAAGTGTTTGTGTTCATCAGGAATTATCACAGACTGACAACCAATTAATGGAAATCAAATTTATCAGAACTTTTATCGCCATGTTTACATAAAGTAAAAAAAAAATGTTTGCAATTTATTTTACTGCAAATTATTTTATATACTTATTCATATGTACCGATAGTATGATAATAAAATAGTTCTGTATATGGAATTTATACACTCTCGGACTAATTTGAAATGCAAACATAACAAGAAATAATAAAACCCTATGTTTTAAGTTGTCAACTTAATCATTTTTTTATAATTTATTTGTATTGACCAAAGTGCTTAACAATTTAAAATGAGAAGTTTATAATAATAAGATTAACAATATTTTATGAAAATATAATGAAAATTGAACTGAAAAGAAGATGAAAGAACTAAAATGAAGAACTAAATTACAATGAAATGGTAAAGCCAAAGTATCCATCCAAAGAAGAGATGGGTTTTAAGCATCGATTTAAAAATAGTCAGTGTGGATGCCTTACGCAGAATGATCATTTACAAATCTAAAAATGTAATACTGCATTAGAAATCATTCAAAAATAATTTATCTACAAATTTAAGAAGCAAAAACTCTTTTAGTTTTTCCATTATTGCGTATAAACGGTTGTTTCAGTAGATCAATAGATTCCCAGCCAGTCCCAGAAGTCGCAGACTGTGTCTCGGTTCCCTTGCTGTGTGTGCGAGGGCAGTGTGAAGTTGAGGACAGGCCAGTGGTCCGGTGCTGTGTACTGGGGCCACGCTGGGTTCATCTGACGTCTGCAGAACTCTGTTTGCTCACCTTGAGACCCCGGGTCCCCCATGTGTGCAAACGCGCCCCAAAAACACAGCATCTGATTGGCCAGAAGTGTCTCTGCAGGGCTGAGCGTGAAGTTGGTCATGGGGGCGGAGTCAAACAGGAAAGGCAGCTCCGCTCCGTGACAGGTGCGGTTGAAGCAGAAAGATAGCCCCTCCCATATTTTGTCATCAGACGGCGCGTGATCAAACACGTACATCCATGCGGCTCCTCCCATGGTCACTGCAGAACGCGCTGCCCGTCGTGTCGGACACACGAACACGTAATCTGTCACAATCTGCACAGGAATGATGAGTGTTTCCATGACACTGACACCAGAGGAAGCTGTGATGTGTCTTACCTGTGAAAGCATCACACGTCTGTCCTGGTTGCTGTAGATGGAGAGATACTCATGGAGAATGGTGAACGTGTGCTGCTGAAACAGAGCCAGCATGTAGAACACACACTCCAACAGAGACATGGGCCGACTGAAGAGCCTGTACACAAACATCACTCCTTCTTCAGCCGTAGTGCCTGCAAATAAACCAAGGTATTAACAAAATATAGATACCAGTAAATATTACAAGTTCTAAAGCCCTTGTTTCACTCACCCAGTATGACCGGCTTGTAGCTCTGCCAGTGGTGCTTTTGGAAAGCAGTGATTGGCTGTTCCTGGATCAGGTCTTCATCAATGAACGGCCCCCAGTTCTCAGACACTTCCAAAATATGTAATGGGTTGATGATCACAGAGCCTTAAGAGAATTTTGGGTTAATGCGTTGTAATTACAGGTATGATGATTGTGTGTAGTGATTAGTGGCTGTGCACCTGATTTGATCTGAGCACTCAACACATCCTCCGAACTTAATGACCTCAAACACTCCAGATTGAACATAGAGCAGTTGGTTTGTTTAGCGAATTCCCAGCCCAGTCTCAGAGCTTCAGATCTACAATTCAAAACATCGAAATAACATTGTAACACTGACATTACACATTAACGCTGGCATTAAACTGTAACACTCACCCATCACACTTTAACACTCAGCCATTACAATACACTGTAACACTGACATTACACTGTAACACTGACATCACATCTCAGCCATTACACTAAAACAATTAGAAATCACACTTTACCACTGATATCTCACTGACTAACACAATAATACTTGGACATATTACGGTAACACACAAACATCACACTGTAACATTCGGACGTCAGTCACGTCACACTTTACCACTGTGACAAACACCATTGTCAAAAACTCAAACATGCTGTAGTAAAAATATTTCACCTAAACTAAGACTGTGAGTGTCAGATCTATGTGTTAAAGGAGAGATTGTACCTGGTTTTAAGTGGCAGAGAAAACGGGGAACTCTGTAGTGCAGCACGTGAAAACAGAGACTCGCTGCTCTTCAGCATCAGGTGCAGAGACACCGCCTGAGCTCCTGCGCTCTCGCCAAACAGTGTCACCTGATAGACACACGTCAATTCAGCACACACACACACACACACACACACCTGGCTGGAGGATCCTCCGAACGCATCAATGTTCCTCTGAACCCAGCGCAGAGCTGCCTGCTGGTCCAGTATCCCCAGATTCCCCACAGCGGAGCTCTCACTATCAGTCCCTGTGACCAAGAAGCCAAACGCCCCTGAAAGGCAACACACCACCTCACTTTATGGACTTATAAAGGGAAAAAATTAAATGTAGTCACTATTTTATCTCTGTAATATTTGAAAGTGACATTGTTTGATTTACCCAGTCGATACTCTATGTTGACGACCACTGTGTTGCTATAGTTACTGATGAAGCGTCCGTCATAAAGGGGTTTGGAGGCGGAACCCTCGATGAAGTCGCCGCCGTGGATCCACACCATCACAGGCAGCCCTGTTCCTGCCAACGCTTTCAGCTTCACGCTGGCAGGAACGAAGACGTTGAGGAACAGACAGTCCTCACTAACCTGTGTCAGAACATAAATATAATATTTTTTTTATATTTATGATTTAGAGTGAGAATATTTTCCTATCAGTCTTTTTGTCATCTTTTTCATTCATTCTGTACCTGGAGTTGGTGTCCAGTGGTCTCCTGCACACAGGCCGGACGGGCAAACGTGGCATCATACGTGTCTGACCAGGGCTTGACCGGAGCCGGAGGAGACCAGCGTCTGGGACCCAGTGGAGGGTCTGCGTACGGGATCCCCAGAAACACCGTGGCTTCATCCAAAGAAAGTCCTTGAACCCGTCCCGCGTCGGTCACCACCTCCGGACCCTCGTTCTTCACAGCATCGGTGTCCTCACATGTCAGGGGATTTTTGTGCAGTCCGAAAAGGACTTTCTCTAGTCTGGTCAGTCTCTTGTGAAGAACACAGTGATGATCAAGCACTTCGAAGTGGAAGGGGGCGTCGTGAGACCAGGCGGGTTCTTCTAGATCTGTTCTTACAGTCTCCAGCACAGAGAGAAGTGAAAGCCAGAGCCATGCTGCGCTGAAGAAGCCCATGACTGACTCTCTCTGCTCGGAGAAGCATGTAGAGCCAGTCCGTTGTGTCGCTCTAACAGGTTTCATGTGACATCACTCACACTCTGACCCACATTCACGCTGATTGTGAAAGAAACGAGATTACTGGCAGCACAAGACACAACATGAACTTTCACTTCCTCCCCAGCATGTGCTTCCTCACATTATTCATTAAATTAAATAACCCTCAGAACAGATAGTTATTCTTTAGGTGTGTGTGTGTGTGTTTTCTCACTCTCCCTTAGTCCTCCCTCTCTAAATCTTTAAATTGTTTTTCTCATTGTGGCCTATAAAGGATCTTCTCTCTTCCCGTCAGAGCAGTCGTTACATCTTGTAAATGTATAAGCCATTACATTTTACACACAATATTTCCTCTTACCTCTGCAGATCACAAGACTGACATGTATTCTTTGCCTGTTTGAGTGTGACATGACTGAACAGCTCAACAGTTTCTGACCTCTTACTCTTACTTACAGTTTCACTTTAAAAAAAAAACATCGTGAATACTGTATTGATTGGACTTTCCAAGAAAACTGATAAGTGAGTTTGTTGATGAGTTGATTGGCCACTAGGGATCATATCTAAATTGTGATCTGCATTCAACCATTATACACACACAGTGACGTCAACACACACAAATCTGGAGCAGTGGGCAGCCTTAAGCCATGGTGCCTGGAGAGCGTGTGTGTGTGTGTTACTGCGTCATCACTACTCACACACACTTACACACATCTGAAAAATATGTAATGGCACACAAATAGAAACTTCCACTATCTTTTTATTGCATGTAGTCTAATTTACTGTAATTTTAACATGTGGAATCTTTTCTCACTGTAATACAATAATATGTTACGACATATTATTACAGTATAAATATTCAGTGTATCTGAATAAAGAGCGAAAACATTCAAAAGATTTACAGTATAATGGAGTGTAATTTATATATGCATCTAAAATATGTTCAGCTGGTAAACAAAGCCAGAGCACACAGTCCCAGTGCAGACAACTGCGCAGACACACGAGCAGCTGCAGACGGAGCCGCGTCCCAACCAGGAAACCAGTCGTATCCTGAGCACAAACACGCGTGTGAGTCACTACAGCAGGACAGTCTGGTGTGTGTGTGTGTGTGTGTAGCTTCTTCACTAGACAACAGTGTGAAGACTTCAGTAAAGACATTGTTCCCTGCACGACTACTGTAGTATGTACTAGTGTAGTGTGATGTGGTGTGGTGTTGGTGTGTAATGCTGTGTTGTGACGTGTTGTGAAGCGTAGTGTAATGTGTTGTTGTGTAGTATGTTTATTGTGTTGAGAAGTGTAGTGTGCAATGAAGTGCAGTGTGTAATAAAATGTTGGTTGTGTAGAGTATTGTAGTGTGTTACAAAGTGAAGTGTGTAAAAAATGTAGTAGGTTGTGTAGGTGTAGTGTGCAATGAAGTGTAGTAAGTAATGAAATGTAGTATGTTGTGTAGAGTAGTGTAGTGTGTAATTAAGTGCAGTAGGTTGTGTAGTGTAGTGTGTAATGAAGTATAGTGTGTTGGATAGCATGTTTTGTAGTGTTTATGTTGCATTGCGTAGTGTGTGTAGTGTAGTGTGTCACATTCTCTTACTACAGACGTTGCCTTTGCAGAATTCTGAGCCACAACCGCTACACGACACACCAGCAATATACGGTGTCACACCATGAACCTGCCCCCTGTATCACACACATACACACACCGTCATACACACACTACACAAACGCACGCAACTACATCACACTGTGTGCCTGTGAACATGTGTCTCACGTGTCGCCATAGTTGCAGACGAAAATGGTGGATTGCGGGTGAGTGGAGAAGTTTTTGATGCCTTTCGTGCAGACGTTCACCGCACAGCCCAGTTTAAAGCTGGTGGTCCACATGAGCTGCACACAAAATTGTGTTCTAATCATGAAGGTAGTCCCATAAAAATTCAGTCGAACAGGCCGAAATAATCTATAAACGCAAACCTGCTGTGTGTGTGCGCACATTTACCTGTCCATAGTGTCCACACAAGCTTGAGCAGTTGTTGTTTTTGAGAGAAAAGGCGGCTTCTCTACTCCATCTCTGCACAGCGTTTTCCACTGAGAATCCTGAGAACGGAGATCCGAACCACACATTCTCTCCCATCCAGCCCAACACCGGATGCCCAAAGTGCATCAGTCCGGAGTGAGGAGATGCCGAGCAGTGTCCGGCACGTTCTCTTGCTCCTCTGGCCAGATCTCTGTCCCATGACTGCTCTCACACACGCACGCACACACACACACACACACACACACACACACACACACACGATACATTTTAACTTTTGCTATTTCTGTAAAAGATAATATTAAGACCCAGCTAGGTTTTTTTTTCTTTGTCATCATCATACAAAGCCATTACCATGGCAACATGTCTAAGTCTATGACGAGTAAACAATCACAAGATCAGAAGACACTTGCTACACAAACACAAGCTCAGAAAACTCTCACGTTCACCAGCCGCTGACACCTGTGATGGCACCTGTCTTACCATGGGGCGCGCACCGGTTCCAGATGGATGCGCATTGTGCGCGCGCACGCACCTGCGAATAAACTCCGGTTCCGTTAATCCAGGTATAAGCGTCAGAACGCCGCTGGAGGCTTGAAGCAGCAGGAGAAGCGTCGACTGTACCGCGAAAACTCCGAAAGAGTCCATGTAAAAAACCTCGTTACGACCGTCTCGCGTGGCGGTGAAATAACGCGAGTAGACGGAGCATCAGTGTCGTGGACGCGCAGACGTGTGCGTCATGCCGTCGTGGAGTTGCCCACTCTTCCCCTCTGCCTCCGGTTCTCCGTGTATCTATCACGCTGCTCTCGTAAATGTTTAGAATAGACTGAAACAGAGCCACCCACCTTGTCACGAAAGAACACGACGCGCGAGTCCATCATCACAGGCGCGCCCGCGCACGCATTTATACCGAAAAAAATTCCGAATAAACAGACATTTTATCACATTTTCTGTATTATTTATTAAATAAAGAATAAACTACTAAACACCAAATAGAAATAATATTAATAATTACTTAATTAAACAATTGGTTTACCAGGACGGATATACGCATGCAGGTATTTCTAATTGTTTTTACGTCTACAAATTGTATACACATATTTTACAGCACATTAAAATACGTTTACTGTTTCATATTTTTATATTCAAACATTATAATCAAAACTTGTTCTTTACAAATTATAAATATTCTCTATCTTAATAAAAAAATAAAAGTTGTAATGTGAACTCAGTACAGTATTTTGACTGTATACAGTATGTTTGTAGTATCTGCGATTGCTCAACCGTGACGCTGAATGAAAGCGAGAGGTTTCTGAGTCTGTTCTCATCACAGTCGAGTGACTCACTCTGATGAAACGGTGTATTTGTGAGTAGGACGGTCTCCGCGGAGAAGCTGAGTCGTGATGTTATAGTTATGGTGGACCAGCTGTCATAGTCTCTCTCTCTCTCTCTCTCTCTCTCTCTCTCTCTCTCTCTCTCTCTCTCTCTCTCTCTCTCTCTCTCTCGCTCTCGCTCTCGCTCTCGCTCTCAGTGTCTGTATGAGTAACAGTGGGTACTCTGATGCTCACAAGCAGGACCGTCATCAATGAATAATCACGAATGTCCCAGCACACTTTTGAAGAACACATGAGTAACACACACACACACATTTAAACTTTTCTGTTCAAAATACTTTTAATGTTGAATTTTTTTTTAGTGCATTTCACATTCTTATTTCTTGTCTGTCTGTCTGTCTCATCACCTTTTGCCTGACTCTATACAGACTGTTGTCAAAGATGTTACAACTTCTTTAGCGTTCGTGTGTGTGTGCGCGCGCGTGTGTGTGTGTGTGTGTGTGTGTGTGTGTGTGTGTGTGGTGTGTGTGTGTGTGTGTGTGTGTGTGTGTGTGTGACGGACTTTCCTTTTATTTGGATAAATTGCAAGCATTTTATTTCATAAAAATAAAACACGACACGAGGTGGCGCTGTAGTACTTGCTGGTCACATTTCAGAGGAAGAGACTGTGCTTGAGGGCAGGGGCGGTTCTACATTGACTGGCTATTTATAAAAATAAAAACGCATGATGGGCAGATTCTTACTAATTTGCACGTACTGTAAAACCTTTAGCGCGGCCGCCGGCTTCCTTTTTTGAGAAACGTGCATTGAATTCATGAATTACTTTCCCCTCAAATACAAATGTATAGTTTAAAAAAACATCTTAACGTGCATGAATACAGTATAAAGAGCAGCTTTCAGTCGTTTGTAACGCACTTCTAAAGGAATATTTTGTGTGATTTTTTTTTAATTACGCTTTCGGTCTACCTTAAATACCGTATTAGAGGCGCAAAATAAAAAATCCACTCGGGAGGAGACGCGGACCACTTCAGTCCGGTAATTGACCGAAGAGTGAACAAGTGTGTGAGTACTGGCGTGCAGGCGTGGCTGTTAAGATTTATTTTGAACACAAACCACAACCTCAGGAGAGAGTGTCATATTTCATATTGTATCTATTGTTTTTATCGTATTTCTATTCTTTATCCTTTATTGTGTTTCCATTTGAACATATTGTATCTCCCTCATCCCTATGTGTTTAAACGCTGGAACAATCAAAAACACAATTTCCTACATTTTGTACCACGTATAATAGGTATGTGACAAATAAAATTTGAATTTGATTTTTGAGAGGCAGGGGCACACAAATCTGTGAGAGGAGCTGTAAAGATCAAAGTCTTGTTGCCTCAGAGGTAAAATAAAGAGAGCGAGGATGAGAGAGATAGAGACAGAAGGGGACACATTCAATTTTGCCCCCTTAGGGTGACAAATAATCGGTTTAAATGTGCTTTGAAGTAGCGCCCCCTCTAGGTTTATCCGAAGTGCATTTCTATTGTCGCATTGTAGCATTTATATTGGATAAAATCATTTTCCTTGATTTTGGGAAGGATAATCTGGGGATGAAAAAGAATAATCTGGCCAGAGCTTTTTTCTTCAGGAGGTTTAGAGTTGGGATTTGTCTTTGTGTAGTGGCGATCATTGGAACAGTATACTCCAAAAGCATCACTAATCAACTTAAATAATCTTTTTGTCCTCCCTTCGCTTTTCAAAGGTGCATTGAATTTTTCCGCCATTGTAATATAATAATAAAAAATATACCATAAAAAATATACAGTATAATAAAACAAATAATGAATCCATGTCGATTTCCTTCAACTTTTTATTATGAACACTTTATGTTCTTTTATTTTATCAAAATAAGTAAAAGTATTTCAAAACCTCTAGAAATAAGATCAAGATGATGTGTGGAGTGATGTTGATGATAAAAGAGCGTTTACACACACACACACGCTTAGTCGGACTCACACGCACACATGCACACACACACACACACACACACACACACACACACACACTTACACATACAGACAGGCACGATTAAGCTAATCGCACAACCACTCACACACACTTTACTGACATTACATGCTTTTCCTTCAGGTCTGTCGGTAATCACGTCTAATCTTGGCAGGTTTGCACACGTCCACAGACACAGTCAGTTGATTTTGCTTCGCATTCTTGCTAAATAAAGCAGCGGAACTGTGATATAAATCTATAGACTTCTTCCCCCAATGTTTGATGATCAGTAGAACTGAAAGATCTGCTGTATGATGTTGTAAATGGACTGGATTGACAGTGTGTGTGTGTGTCTGCTTCCAGCACAGTGAACACAGCATGCTTTACATCAGCGGAGTTCTACGTGTCATTCATAGCAAAGACTACAGTGTATTCGCATTATACATTGGCTTCGTCTTATGAGAGATCTTCAACACCACATTTAGTATGCAACAAACTTGCTAACATGCTATTTAGCCACACGAATGAGATACTACAAATGCATCTGCTGCCAACAGAGTATGTGTGTGTGTGTGTGTGTGTGTGTGTGTGTGTGTGTGTGTGTGGCTTCCACAAGCAAGTCATTTGGAGGCAGAGCATTGACTGATTACAATCACATTTAAATACTTGTCTCAGTAAATGCACAGAAAAACTATGAACAAGCACAAAACCACACATTGACAGTCCCACTGGCAAAGCACATGTTTCTCCACCTCACTCTTCTCACAGGTTCTGGCTCAGAAGTTCATGTGAATGAGATTCGCTGTGTGGGTTTGAGAAAGAGAGAATGGCAAGTCACAGAATAAGACAAAGATTCGTCAGGCCATTTCTGACGCTCAGGCAAGACACAAAACAGCCCAAAATGCACATCACACACACACACACACACACACACACACGCACGCACGCACGCACGCGAGTGTGTCGAGTCCCTCACAGTGATTCCTGACATGACTGAGCGGAGATGCGGATGGCATGGGCTGCCTGGCACTGAGAGTGGACGCTCCATCTCCACGGCTCATACTTGCTTGAGGTCGCTGGGTGAAGGTGGGACTTGTCTGCTGAGGTGGGTGAAGGTGCTGGAATGGCTCGGCCGTGCCAAGGTCTCAACAGGAGAGTCTCCATATTTTGGCGGAAGAGTCTGGCATCTAGCTTTGGCTTTGGAGATGGTGGGTGCCTTTGCCCTCAGTTCTGGTTTGGAGGGAGGTCGAGGCAGTCCAGAAGGTCGACTCCCTGCGAGCTCCGTCTTCGATGGAGGACGGGGCAAAACCGTGGACAGGCCGTCTGCCAGCTCTGGTCTGGATGGCGGACGAGGAATCACGGTGGACTGGCTGCTCTCCAGACCTGAGCTTGCTGACAAATTGCTTCCTGATGAGCGTTTAATGGAGGCTTGGCTTCCACTGGGCTCTCCTGCTGACATGTTCCTCAGGGGTTTGCTGGGTGGAGGAACCTTCTGGTCAAGGTGTGTGAACATGGTGGAGTGGCTAAGTTTCGATGTCTCTTGAATTTCAGTCGCCAGTTTCCTCGCTGGAAGAGTCTGACAACGACTCTTGGATTTGGAGACGAGGTTTCCACTTGGCGGAATGTTGAGATCAAACTCTTTTTGGGTTGTTTGGGTGGACTGAAGAGACTGGATTGATCTTATTTGGAGGTCTGAAGTGAGGGATTCAGCCTCGTGTGAGATCTTGGACAGGGACTGCAAGGATGTGCTTGTCTGTGGTGTATGCTTTTTATATAGACCGCTGCTGGATGTAGTAGGTTCCTCTGGCGGTTCCTCAAGAGCTTCCTCTTCGCTCTTTGACGCAGTAAGCTCCTTCAGCTCTTCCTCTGATTGGCTCATTGGCAGCTCTTCGGACTGCTCGTCTTCGAAACCCTTGATGACCACGTCAATGCTTGCTGGGGTCTGGGGTTGCGATTGGACAGTCTGTTTTCCCGCTTCTTCTGTGAGCAGAAGGTCCATAAGAAGAGCTTTCTCTCGCTTCAGCTGCTCCTTCAGCGAGCGAGGAACATTTGGGATGAGCCATGCCACCAACATGCTTAAAAACATGGCCAGGTTCTGCAAAAAGCAAACCAACATTTTATATTCTCAATAATCAAAATTAATTATCTATTACTGCGGTTCAGATCCATCAGAACATAAAGCTCCGACAGCAGATGAACAGAAAGCTCACCTGGAAAAAGATGACAAAGGCCAGACGTGCGGCTAGAACTGACCAGTACTGTTTAGACAGCTGGTAGGACTCTGGAGACCAGGGAGGATCTCGATAGTCTTTGTATCTGGAAATGAAGAGTCGAGTAGAAAGAAAAAAGTCAGTCAGATGAAAAATCAAGAGTTTGTGACGTATCCTACCGGCAAATCCGTAGACGTCTGTCAAAGTCTGTGTCGTGTGGTGCCGTGCCGGGTTTAAAGTTACTCGTGTTGAAATACGCCAGTGTGTGATTGGTGAAACCAACCATGCTTCCAGTCTCACTGTACAAATACTGATACACCAAGCGAGGAATGAATTCTGATGTGAAGGAGATCACAAACGCCTAAGAGGAGAAAAACCCAGAGAAGGAAAATATGAAGTCATTGTGGAGAGAGAATAAGAGAATGAGCGGAAAGGTAGAAAGAGAGATGGTATAGAATGAAGAAGAGAAATAGATGTGAAATTAATGTTATTTATGACATTGAAGAATTATTATGATCCTGCTCCTTGGCTCCCCCTGATGGCGGAGGAGGGAAGATGAGGAGGCAGAACACTGAAGTAACAGTGTTTTCACACTCACATTGGTGATGACAGCAAACTTGCTGATTCCACTCAAGATGTTATACCAGATTCCTGAGAAGTGAGAAATGAGCATAAGAGCAGGAGCGAAATAAAAGAGAGTGTAAGCCTGTTTCATACCAATCTCTTTAGCGCTGAAGGCATCGGGTCGGCGAATTTCCGTCACAAATTTTGCTGCATCCAGTCTGATTTCAATGACATTATTAAGCAGTGCAAAGACGGGCGCCAAGGGGAACGATGCCACAAAGAGCGTGACGAAACCATACTGAATCACTGCAAACACACACAAAACACACTCAATCTCCTCCAACATGATGGAAACGTCAAGGTCAAAATCTCATATTCTCTGACTAAAGACAATGAGAAACTTGAAAATGAGCTTGATTTATTATTTCATCATTTTTTACATTTCATTTTATGACAGATATGCAGTTAATAAAAAGACATTGATCAAAGTGTGTATCAATTATTGAAATTAATCTGCAGTTACAGTTGTTTTGTGTGCAGGCATTTAGGTTAAAGTCGGGTCCAGAATGTTGAGGGTTTTTTTTTCCCACATTTTAGTGTGAGTTGTAAGTTTTAGAGTAATAACTCACCCATCTCCATGTATTCTGGACTCAGACCCTCGAATGGCTCCAGGTCATAATCCCGGTCCCAGCGCTGAGGTTCTGGTCTGGAGTCTCTGTCCTCCTCTTCCCCTGCTCCCTCCTTCTCTTCCTTATAGGCCCGGTACATCTTCTTTAGCTTCCTGACAAATTAGCCATTCAACATGTGTGTTACATTATTCCAAACCTGTGTGTGTGTGTGTGTGTGTGTGTGTGTGTGTGTGTGTGTGTGTGTGTGTGTGTGTGTGTGTTTGTGTGTGTTTGTGTGTGACTTACGGAATGGCAATTTCAAACACATTATTTTGAATCAGCTGCTTCCCAAGCATAATGATGCCCAGCTGAATACACACTTCAATGAGACATCCACCGGGAGAACACTGCAACACACAAGTAAACACAGGTCCGACGCGTGTAGCGTTACATGTAAATAATGATTCAAAGGTGAATGGTGATTCAGATATGGACCATGAGAATGAAAGCAAAGAGGAATAACCAGAGCTGGCTGAAGGCTTCACAATGGGACTCCATTATATATTTCATTTTATTTTCCCTGGCTTTGAAAATGTAGTTTCACATGTGTATGAAAATTACCTCCTCCATGCGGAAGTCTTTAAAGACGTACACATAGTCTCCAGGACGACCGGCAAACCTACAGCAACACAACAGCAACGTTAAACAACACACAGTCTTGAGCATGTTCCTTATCACACATTTAAGATGGATGGATGGATGGATAGATAGATAGATAGATTAGATTTAAGATTTAATATTAATAGATAGAATTAAGGTTTTTGAACAAGAATTTCAATTTTTCAAAACAACACTGGACACACATTTCTCAAGTGTAATGACTGACTCTGCAAAACTCAAAAACACACATTTCTCAGCACTCTGTTCTTGACCACATCAATTTCTGTATGGTTCGGGTGACCACATAATAGAGCAAACCAGAAGCTCTTGATGATGAGGTTCACCTCCTGCTGAAACCATGTAACACCAACAAGACATCAATAAGCCTACAGAGCTGATCTGAGGAGAAGAATCTGCAAACTGGATGGAGGAACACTTCAACACTTCTGACCGCTGAAGAATATAAAATTCAGGTCCTAACTGACCACAAACCGCCACACTGAACTCCTCCAACAAGCTCTGAATCACTCGCAGAATGTGCAGTATGTGCAGAGCGGTTGGCTGAGCTCTTCAAACATTGTCAATCCTCTTCCTTGCCTGGAGAGTCGGAACCCCATCTGGTTCATCCAAAGCTTCAACAGAACCAACCGACTTCCATCCCATTGCACTCCTATCATCTCAAAGTGCTTCAATAGCCTTGTCCTCATCTACCATGACGTGGTCAACTGAGAATGCCATACTTAATTTCACAGACCCTTCTGGACAACCCAGACAACAGCCAGCTGCTGTTTTTTGAGCTTGGCATCAGCAAGGCATCAGATTCTCCCCCTCCTGCCCGTCGGAGCTCCACAAGGATGTGCATTTGTCTCTCAGACACTGCAGCTTTAGCTCAACAGTTACGTAAGTGAAAACACTACACTTCAAAATGTAAGAAGTGAATGCATCAGGCACTGGTTGTGATAGATCCATTAGTCATCAGAGAGGAAAAAAGAGGAAGCTCAAAAAAGATGGAGTCAAAAGAATGTTGTACAGTAGTTCAGCCACATTTGAGGGTTTTCAAGCATTTTGGGCCTTTTTAAGGACATTCCACAACATTCCAGTAGGCTTGTTGGTTTAATTTGAATCATTATCCCGCTAAAGAACACACATTTGCTTCAGCTTGGTCACAAGCAGATGGCCGGACACTCTTCCTGAGGTTTTGTTTTTTTAGGTAAACAGGTAAATTTATGGTTCTGTTTACTACAGGTATTTCAGATGGATGGATGGATGGATGGATGGAAGGAAGGATGGATTTAGTCATTGTTTGCCATTACAGTGATTTATTCAAAATTAATGAACTGACTTAAACATAAGTGCTGAGAAACAGAAGCCTCAAGCATATGATACAACTCAATAGGTGAATTCTTCTCAACAGACGTCTATTTCTTGTTAAAACTAGTATCCAAAATTACTTTCCACAATACAAATTTCCTGTGAAATTACATACGCAGCAAATTTGGCATTTTTTTTGGCATCATTGACTTACCTTCCCTTAAAGAAAGCCACGTAGAACACCGGAGCAAACGCATTCATGCTCTTGAGCAGAAACGCCTTTAGAATCACATGCTCTTCAAACGCCGCCTCTGTCTTCGGAATTTCTGGAAAAAAAAAAAAAAAAAAAAAAAAACCATAACAATTTATGTTAGGAAACAATGTGTTACAGTCACATCTGTCTTCAACAATACACATGAGGAACAAAGTTTATGATAATAAACCAAATAATAAAAAAAGTTATTGTGTGTTTGTGTGTGTGTGTGTGTATATGAGTTGATGGTGATTTCGGGTGAACACACACACCGAGCTCTGTGATCCACGCAGCTATTGCGCCGTAAATCTCGTCAAGCACCAGAACTACCAGCAGGTTGATGATGACCGCGGTGGTCGTCACTGTCACACGCACGTTGGCTTTGGCCTCGTGGTCTGGGTTCATGGACATGACAGCCAGCACAACGATGCGGTAGAGAATGACTCCAGTAACAGCAGAGAATGTGACGCCAACCTGAGACAATCACACACAACACACGCACTGCTATTAAGTGGGAGATGTCAGGTGTACACACACACACACACACACACACACACACAGACAGTGATCTAAAGAACCACACTCGCCATCTCAGTGTTCACTATTGTCACTATTGGTTGTCAACACTGTATCACATTCACTTTTCTCTCGCTCTCTTTGCTGGACTCAAACTTGAAACTGTTATTGCTCAAAGAGTTTCTGCAGAACTCAATTCATCACACTCACATATTTACCTCACACTCTTTTCTCCGCTTTCTTAACACTGTAAATACTCTTTCGCTCCCTGTAGTCTGAACACTAAAACACACATTTCATCTGTTTCTCACTACTGAACACTCTTCATCACACTCAATTCTCTCTCTGTCTTTCTCTTCTGTTCCTTTTCTTTTCTCTGTTACACTCACGTAACATTCTCTCACATACACTTCTTTGTAGTTTATTTCGTGCATCTGCTTTGAGACTACAAAATTGCAAAAGGGGGAATGTTGAAGTAGAGACTGACCATGAGCAGGATGGAGGAGACGTTGATGCAGTATCCAGGCATCCGGTCACTCCAGGACAGAGACTCTAGCGCCAGCTGAAACACACCACCACATCACATCAGACACAAACTAGCAGATACATCATTGTGGGGCCTCACTATTTACATAAATCTCTACTCTCAGGCCCTAACCCCAGACAAAAGTCCCCAAAAGTGAAAAGTCCCCGAAAGATAGTAGAATAAATGGTATTGGAGACCCCACTGTGATGTAAATGTTAGAACATACACACTCTTCACCTTACACACAGAAGCATGCAAACACCCCACCTGAAAAATCACATCACACACATCCAACTCATACAATTATAATAATGATATTTAGACTATTATGGCAACGAATCTCTGAAGATCAGGCCCACTTCTCCAAACGTCACTCTCTCTCTCTGTCTCTCTCTCTCTCTCTCTCTCTCTCTCTCTCGTGCACTGTTCAGGTGGCCACGCATTCAGACAGAGCATGTGTGTTTGATTAGAGGACGGACGCTGCGCTAACTTGTCTGTTTTAATCCAGCTCTGGCTCTAATCCTGTATAATCTGCAGGGGAATACAGAGAGGTAATCTGCCCTGTGAGGCGTGTCGGAAGCGTGTGTGTCGTGAACAACGCCTCCTGCAGGGGCACAAACACTGGAACACATGGAGTCAAATCCCACACACACACACACACACACACACACACTCTCACGCACAAATGTTTAATTTATTATGCGATTTATTAAACCTCCCCAGCGATGGAGTAAAGATAAGTGATGCAGACAGGAAGACAGATGTGAGAAGAGGTCTGATGGAGGTCAGAGTTGTGACTGACAACTGAGAGCTAACAGCATTATCTCTAAGCTCCGCCTACACTGGTTAAGTTGATTAGCTCTTTTTCGAGCTCTCTCACACACACACACACACACACACACACACACTCTCTCACTCTCTCAGTTTAAATGTCTCTCATCCTCTCACCGGACTCGGTCCTCCTTTAGCAGTCAGTAACTTTCCTCTTCCCTTGTCATCTGTCTCTGTATCCGGCTGTGACACAAAGCAGAGTTTAGCACGTAAAACAGCTTATCTATATCAGGATAAAACGAAGTGCATTTTACCTCTTTTTTCTTCTTATGTTTTGCTGCTTTTTCTTGCTTCTTCAGAAGAAAGTCTTCGTACGCCGGCCTGAGCTCATTCTGACACACAAAGACAACCACATCTCCATCATCTCGCAAACAACACAGTTACCATAGTAACTCTCAAACACCATTATTTTCTGTGCTAAACTGAAGACGAAGATAAGGAAGAAAAAAAATGTAATTTCAATTTCAATGGCCTTCTGGTTTGTCGTGCGTGTTACTGCAGACACAAGCTTGGCTGTGTGAACACACACACACATTGGCCACTTTTATTACAATCTGAATTCCATTAAAGTTGTATTTCAAAAGGGTTTCAAATGACTTGGAGCAAAATTGTATTCACAGTAGAACTTAGACATAAAAAGAAATGTCTAAACTGAGAAATGTTCCTCTTTAATGCGGAACACAAGCTCTTCTTAAATTTAAAGTCAGCCACAGGTCTCAAAATAGTTTGAACAAAGGGTTAAAAATATCAGACGCTTTGAAAGCTTCTTCTGAGGAGAATATTCAGCAACTAATGAAGTTGACATCACGTCTATAAAATTATTATTCTAAGAAGAGCAGAGAAGTAAAGATGGAACGAGGCTTTACATTTTTACAAATTGCTGTTCCTCAAATGTGCAAATCTCAACATCTAAAAGTCAGAACATCATCAAAAGATTAAGAGAACTAGAGAATTCTGCATAAGGGAAAAAGCAGAAGATTGTGATTGGGTAACTGTGCTAGACGGGCTCTCTGACATGAATCACAAACTGGGCCTAGAACCAACTCTGCAGTAAACAATCCTTCATTCCTTCTTCAGATGCCAACTAAAGCTCCATCATCCTAATAGAAGCGTTTTGCCGACATGATCCTGAAGCACTGGCATTTCCTGAGCGCCAACACTTCTTCAAAACTGACAAGTTTGAATATAGAGTATATAAGTATACATCGGCCTACACGAAGTCTAAAAATGGCAAGTATAGAGAATATTTGGCAATAATACTTGTAAGATACATCAAAGACCATAAACTCTTCAGCAGTGGGAGATGCCAGCAAGACCGGGAGACAATTACAGCACACCAACACTCACAAACCCTATGTCCCGTCTTAACTCAAAGCGTATTTGAGACCTTAAAATCTGCAAAAGCAACATTTCTCAGGTCAAACATGTATCATTGATGTTCTACTGCGAATGATTCATACTTCATTAGATTCAAAGCTCTTTTTGATTTGCCTTTAGATCCAGTGACTAGGAACAATGGTCATCTTCAAGAAACCAGCATGACACGTGCGTGCGTGTGCGTGTGTGTGACTCGGGAGTGTTACTGTGTTTCACCTCAGCGTCTTGTTAAAAATAGTATCTGTGATAAATCCTTGTCCTTTTAAACCCACTGTGACATTGACACTTTGTATTTTGTGGTCTGCTACACACACACACACACACACACAAACACACACACAATCACATATGACAAAATCTATGGTGTGTTTAGTGTGACAGCAGAGACAGACTTGATGATCTGGAAAGCACAATGTGTACAGGATTGCTCTGTGGGGTTAATTATATAAAGTCCGACTAAAGGATTCTTCGAAACAAAGGTCACAACAACGTGAGTCCACTGGAATGTTCTCATCCTTCTAAGAATCCAGGGATTGGGAGAAAAATGTGTGAGGAATAAGAGAAGCAGTGCTTTACCTCGGCTCTCTCCTGACGTCAGCACAAAGCAAAGCAAACAGAGTCACATCAACTGTATATGGCGGCGTGAACCAACATGGCGTGTATTATTAGAACGGGATCTGATGATCTCCAAATGTCCTGTGGAGCACCAGGTCCTTCATCCACTCAGAAACACAATCCCATTACACACACGTCCCGCCACACACAAACACACACGCACACACCGTCTTACACACTCACACACGCACATTTGTGAACTTTTCACGAAGGTCTGGCCTTGTAATCCAATCTCAACGCATCAATAAACTCACTGTACATCACATGAGTGTGTGTTGTGTTTGTACAGCGATGTACAGTGTTTGATGTTTTATTGTAAATGTGCTTCGTGGGTGTGTGTAAATGTGGGTGTTTTAATGTGATGTGCGGTGTGTGTGTTTGTGTACAGTAATTAGTTAAATGCAGGGTCTGAGTTTGTGCATGTGTTTCAATTATGTTTAGTGTATGTGTGTTTCTGTGATTAATTAATTGCTTTGTGTGTGCATGTGTGTGTGTTGTCGTGCAGTATTTGAGTGTGTGTGTGCGTGTGTGTGTGTGAGTGTGTGTGTGTGCATGCATTTGTGTTCAGTTATGGCAAGTGTATGTGTACGTGTGTTAGTGTAGTTAGTTAAAAACAGTGTGTGTGTGTGTGTGTGTGTGTGTGTGTGTGTGTGTGTGTGTTGTTCAAGGATGTTCGTTTTTTTGTGCGTGTATTTGTGTTCTGTTATGGTCAGTGTGTGTGTGTGTGTGTGTGTGTGTGTGTGTGTGTGTGTGTGTTTAAGAAGTTAGTTAAGAACAGTGTGTGAGAATGTGTTTTTTTATTTCCATGATGTGTTGTGTGTATGGGGGGGTGTAATTGTGGTCAGTGATTTACAGTGTGTGTGTGTGTGTGTGTGTGTGTGTTGTCACAGAAGTGTTACAGTGTTTCACCTCATCGTCCTCCATTCCAGTCAAGTCCCAGCTGTGCTGAAGACATCTCTGCTTCCTCTTCCAGTGCTCCAAGAAAACTGCCGCTAAACAGACAAAAACATACAATCACACACTGCATGTAAATGAAACACACACAGACACTACATTCCACTGAAAACAAAACAAACTGAGGACAAACTCTCCATTGAACATGTAAAATGCATAAAAGTGCTTTATGGGGACCAATTCTGATACACAAAATCAGAACGTCCTTGAACAAAACACACACACACACACACACACACACACACACACACACAAACTTCACATGCATTTCAAATCACTAAACACTTCAGACGTACAGAACAGACACAAACCACACTAAACAGATCTGACACACACCCCACAGAGACATGAAGATGGCGAAGGCCACGGTGGCGTGGTTGTCGAACAGGTAACTGGCCCGTGCCGTGCTGCAGATGCTGCTGAGCTGCCAGTAATCGCACACACCGTCACACAGAGGACACATTGTGAAGTTCAACCGCGTGTCACACATCTCCTGACTGAAGAAAAACACAAGTCATTGTCTTCACCCGCTGGAAAAATGACTTGCAGAGAATCAATGGACAAATTGAGCCACAAATAGAGAAGTGTAAACACAGACAAGCAGACAAATAAAAGCGAGCGATTTGTAGAGTAATCAAATGTAATAGTGTGTGTGTGTGTGTGTGTGTGTGTGTGTGAGTGTGTATGTGTGTGTCTGTGTCAGGTAGAGTGTTCTGATATTTAAATCACATTTGACTTGCAGATGTTTTATATACTGTACACTATGGGCACTTGTGGGGACCTTTAGTGACCTTAATGACCCCAGAGGATTCTGGGGACACTGTTGCCGGTGACAGTGTGTGTGTGTGTGTGTGTGTGTGTGTGTGTGTGTGTGTGTGTGTGTGTTTGAACCTGGGCACATTGGTGTGTACGGTGAGGCAGCCATAGATGAACACACACAGTCCTAACACAGAGGCCGGAATCAGCAGTTGTGTGTAAATGCCCAGCCAGGCAAAATACAGACCGATCTTCTCTCCAAAGTACTTCCTATTAAAACAGTGACAGAGTTTCAGTGGGACTTCTCTCTCACTTCACTTCACTTCATGGGTGTGGCACTTCACTACCTGATCAGATCTGTTGGCTGGTATTTGTAGAAAACTCCATAATTGGCCCATTCCCGATGCAACATCTGCAGCAGATGCAAAGATCAATTAATCATCAATCAATTAGTTATATTACTCACTTTACTTTAACTATTAGCTAGCAGTAATTAAACAGTATATTAGCAGTGTTCTCACACGTACAAACACACACACTCACACCTAACTTTTACACACATACACAAACACTGCACTCTCAATCTCACACACACACACACAAACATAATTTTCCCTGTCTCGCTCGCTATTTCTTTCTCTCTCATTCCCACACACACAAGCACAATCTCTCTCACACATAACTCTCTCTCTCTCTCTCTTCCTCTCATTCACTTACACAGCGCCGGCTCACTCGCAACAGACTAAAATAAGCAGCTTGTATTTTATCAATCAAACTCTAGCTTATCCCACGTCACATGACTAACACTCATCCAATCATAGCAGACTCACCTGTCTGTCGTTGGGATTTTCTTTGTCTTCTGATTTGTCAAAGTCTCCCTGCACAGTCACAGAAAAACACATTTCACACACTATACAACACACGCACGCACACACACATGCACACGCACTTCCTCACACACTCATCAAGTCAACTCAACTTATTGAATCATGTCTAACTTACATCGTGCAGAGGAAACGCTGAATCATACACGCCTTTGGCCAGCATAGAGGAAATGCCTGCGATGGAGGGAAGGAAATAATTGATATGTGTAAGTGAAAGAGGGAACGACTGTGATGAAGGAAACACGTACCCATCGTCTGACACGTCTGAGTGCAGGTAGTCCTTCTCAAGATCTCATAAACCTGAACAGAACAGAATAGAATAGATTAGAAAATAATGGAACAGGATACAATGGAATTTTTAATAGACTAGAAGAGAATAGAAAAAAATTGAATAGAACAGAATACAATAGAATTTTTAGTAATAAAAATGTAATAATAATAATACATTTTATAATATTTTAATGAATAGAAGAAATAAAATAGAAGAGAAGAGAAAAAATACAATACATTATCTATATGTACAACATGCCGACAATGAAACTGGTCTGGTCTTTGGTGACATTGTAGAAAATATATTTAAATGAATATACTGTACTTCAATACTACTGTACAATCATAGAAGGAAGGTACAGCATCACTCACGATCCGTCCGCGCACCGCACTGCTGAACAAGCTGCTGGTACAGGGTATATCAAACCTGCCGAGCAACAAACACAGATATTACAGATGTGGTGTGTGTGTGTGTGTGTGTGTGTGTGTGTGTGTCACTTACAGGTGGAGCTGGTCTCTGCTGAAGGGTTGTGTTAGGACACGTGTGTTGGTGTTTGGCGACACCGGGACGTTGGGCTGGAAGGGCTGGTTGATCCAGGTCCAAAATGAGCTGATGAGACCCATAAGCCCCGTCTTCTCTTTCAGCTGGTACGTCTGCAAACACCAGATATTAGCTTTGCCAGTTCGATTGTGTCATTTTTTCATGAGAAAAATATTATATGATTACAGTTTTTTTGCTATGCTTATTAAAATCTGCCAGTTGTGTGTTGTACTTGGGCAGCATGGATGGAGGAAATTTGAGAGTCAGGGTTAGTTCTGATGCGGACGAGGGTGAGAGGGAAATGAAACGCGTTCTGAAGACCTTAACACTTGTATGATGATGCTGTTCTTCTCGGCATGTTTCCTATTTTTGAATAAGAGTTGATCAGAGCTGCAGGTTAAAGTTTGTGATGGACTACTTATGGAGAATGTCAAGGTTGGATAAAGCAAATGGATTTTCCTCTATCTGCTTATTTTCTCCCACTGTAGGTGAAAGTCAAATAAAGAAACTGCATTAGAGTCACATTCTTCCAATGCCTTCAATAAAAGGAACATTTAATCATTAGTTCTGCTTGACCTCAATTCCACATTTGACAAGACGCATCACAATTTTTTTAAAAGACAGGACTGAAAAGTGCATGGTAATTTTTGGACATTCGATAGAATGGTTTAGGTGGTATTTGTCTGCCATTTTGTCCATGTTAACAGAGTCTCTTCATCTAGATTGAAGTCAAATATAGAGAAAAGCAAGACTCAGTGCTCAGCCAAATCTTTTTTTACCTCTCTATGCTTCTTCTAGAAGACATTAAAGGAAAGCAAGGCCACTTATTTCGTTGCTTCACAGTTTACACATAAGTGTAAACCCATACATAGCAAACGACTTCAGTGATTGGATGGTAAAAAATGTCTTGATCTTTTCGTTTTGTTCATGATGTATTAGCATCTGTTTAAAGTTTTATCAATTTAATTTAGTTTTTTTTTTATTTAAAATTTTTTTATTTATATAAATATTTTTAAATAATACAAATATTAAAATATTTACTGTATATAGTTGATCTGATTAGTCATAGTGAACATGAGTTGTGAGGATACCAAAGTATTGATAAATACATAATGAGTAAAAATATTATAAATGACACAAAAAACATTGGAATAATCAATGTTTTTTCTACAGCATTCCAGCCCGACAAGGAATTGAGCCAAGATGAATCCAGCAGGATGGAGGTCAGGCCCGGGTCAGACAAGGAGGAAAGGATCTAAATCTGAGAGTAAACACAAGCACATGTGTGGTGCCGTTCCATATGTCCAGCAGCTAATCCACCATTATCAGATTATATCATCCCATGCGCAAACCCTCACGCTGCGGACGCCGTTGTAATGCCAAATCTAAATGTATGTGAAAACACAATGCCAACAAATCATCTTAGAACACAACCAGAATGACAAGAGGACTCCCAAAACATTTTTCCAAGTAATCGGCTTGCTGGTCTGTAATCAGATAACGTGTATTTTTTCTCTGCAGACTTTGCGAATTACAAGTGCTGTTAAAGGCTGAAGCACTTACAGACGCCATCAGAGCCAGTGCTTTAAACACACACGTCAGACCTCCTGACTCACACAACCCAGCAGCAGTGTTTTAGCATCTCCATCATTGCATTACGACTGGTTGCCAGAAGGATTTATTATGGAACAATTAATAGTCAGCAGTCAGCACTGGTACATGCACTGTACCTTTTCTTTAAATTTAAAACATAAATCAATAAAACGCCACACGTTATATTAATATGTTAAATCTCAATGACTTCACACGGAATCGCATCTGACATCATGTTAAATCTCCATGTCATAAGTGACGTGTAACATCTCACCTGATCAAACCACACCTATCGCATGTAACATCACACCTTAATCATGTTGTCGTTGTGTAACATCACACCTGGCATCACATGTAACACCTGAGATCAAATTTTACCACAGACGGAATCACATCTGACAGTGTAACACACCTGGCATCGCCACAGTCACTTATTACCACACCCGACAGAAAGTTACATCACTTGTAAACACAATGCCTGAAATCTCCCCTGACATTACATAACATCACACACTCACCTTTTTAGTGGGCACTCTGATCTTAAGAAGCTCTGCTTCCCGACTGAGAACCGACCAGGGGACATGAAGACGAGTGAACCTGACGGCCCTCATCTGAGAGGGGCGGGGGGGGGGGGGCGAGAGAAGGAGGTTACATTAGAAAAAATTTGTGTGTGTGTTGTGTGTGTGTGTGTGGTGTGTGAGAAAGAGAAGAGAGAGAGAGAGAGAGAGAGAAGAGAGAGCAGAAGAGAGAGAACGACCACAGACACAGACAGACAGACATGACACAGAGAGACAGACGAAGAGATGGTTACATTAAAAAAAATTGTGTGTGTGTGTGTGTGTGTGTGTGTGTGTGTGAGAGAGAGAGAGAGAGAGAGAGAGAGAGAGAAGAGCGAGAGAGAGAGAGAGAGAGACAGACGACGAGAGACAGAGACAGACAGAGACAGACAGACAGAGAGAGAGAGAGGGTACAAAAAGATACAAATAAAGAGTACAGAGCAATGGAAAGGGAAAGTGAAACAGTAGGAAGAGTAAAAGCAAAATCAAGTGAATGAGGGAGAGACGGAGGAACAGAGAGAGAGAGAGAGAGAGAGAGAGAGAGAGAGAGAGAGAGAGAGAGAGAGAGAGAGAGAGAGAAGAGAGATGAGAGGGAATTTTTTTAGGTTTTTTTTAGTTCAGAGATAAAGTGATATAACATTTGGATTAAAGCAACCAGAGGTTCAAAACACACACCCACACACACACACACACACACACACACACACACACACACACACACACACACACACACTCTCTCTCTCTCTCTGCATTTAAGGTGTTTAGACAACACAGCTTTACACCAGCAAGCAGCATAAATTACATACATTGCACATACACACATTAGAGAAGAGAGAGAGAGAGAGAGAGAGAGAGAGAGAGAGAGAGAGAGAGAGAGAGAGAGAGAGAGAGAGAGAGAGAGAGCGCATGCAATCAACCAAAATAAAGCTGAACCTTTATGTTCTGCATTGAAACCATTAATCCGGTAAATTATTAAATGACAGTGTGCCTGCCTAGTAACCTCGAAAACAATTGTGCGACTACTAAATTTATCATTTATACACCTCATAATCCAGTGCAATTTATATTCTGAAAAATACGATGCATGTTTTCACTGGAAATCAAATAAACTAACAGTATTCTAAACAATCCGCCTCTTTATACAGGTTGTTTTTTGTCATTCAGATATCTGAGATAAATGACTTTTCGCCTCACATCCCCTTTATAATCCTCACTTGAGCTGCTGCAGGACCAGACCACTGGACGAAAACACAGACCCTCCATGTGGGGAGGGTTTGGTTCAAGGTCACCTCTAGATTCTCTTGACTGTTTGAGAAAATCTCCACTGAAATATGCTTATTGAGAGCGTAATACTAGTATAAATACTAGAACACACACACACACTCGCGCACACACACACACGCACACTCACACACACACACACGCACGCACCTCTTTGTCGTGCTCTATCTCCAGGCCTTCCTCCAGCAGACCTCTTTCAAATTCTTCTCTGATTTTATCTTTCAATCGATTGGTTCGTGCTGTCCCAAGTCCCGCCTCCATCACCACCTCTGTGGAAATCTCACCTGTGGTGCTCTTGGCAGAGGGGGTGGGGCTTTGAGAAATCACATTCCCATTAGAGATGGAGGGGCGGGGCTGCGAGTGACGCCTTTTGCAGTGATAGACAAGAACGTAGTCCACTCTTCTGCAGCCATCCTCAAAAAAAAGACCTCCTCCTTTTCTTGCTCCCCCTTTTCCACCCCCTCCCCCAGGCCCTGAACCCTGTTCTTCCTGAAACACATACACAGACATGAACAGATGCTGTTTGACTTAGTGCCATGCATCTAAACACACTTTCATTAGGACAAAAACTGAAAGTAAGATTTCCAAAACGTCAGCATCAGCAAACAATGAAGATCTTGAGTGACAGTTGATTCCGACACATGGTTTTTATGTGAGATGACAAATTGCATTTTCACAATTGCATACATTTCTACTACAACATCTCATTAACACTACAAACTGTAATTATTTGACTAAAGATGAAAGGTAAGATAAGATCCTAAGATTAAGATCCTAAATATAAACATGAATATAAATATAAATATGTTTTTACTTGTACTTTGCTTGTAAATAAAAAAAAGATTAATTATAATCCAGTGCACCATGTAGTCTGAAAAAAACACACATGCATCTACAGTGTAAATAATTTCTTCCATACTCCAAAAGTACAGTAGCATTTCGCTACTAATGAGTAAAATTAAAGAGAAAATTATTTACCAAAAATGTGGGATTAAATCTATCTACAGAAATGAGAGAAACCAACGTTTATGAGCCAGACATTACTGTCCTTTAAAATAACTTTTAATTGTGAGTTTTGAATATTCTTAGATGCATCACTGTAAAAATAAGAAGAAAGTGTCTCCCACCGTGTCGCAGCTCCGAACATGCTCTGAGATGTCCCGGGCCAGACATCGAAGCCTCTCGCTCGACACAGAGGACGATCCGCTCCTCGCTGCTGAGACCTGCAAGCGCTCCGCAGCCCCGTTCCAGTTCTCTGAGGCCAACACAACACGTAAATAGACTGGCCACGATCAACTACTCATTTAATATCTAGATAAGATAACAAAGGTAGTCAAATGAAATTTTTTAAATTGTGACAAAGATTAGACGTGTGTTTGTAAGGAGTTTTTTTGTGAAAAGTGACAGACAAAAATAAATTTAATCTGATTGGGAGTAGAATACAATGTAATTATAATTTTAATTAAACCTACTTTAGTTGTACTGTAGTTTTATACGGTTGGTTGTTGTTGTTTTTTTTTTTTTTTTCAGGAAGAGTCTAGAAACTACAATTATCTTTTTACATTAATTATGTATTATTTACATTAATTTGTACATTTTTAAGGTGTAAAAAATTTTTAGTGGTGCAATGTTATGTTTTACAAGTCAAAGACTTACTAAAGACAGACTTAACATTTTGCCATAAAATGCCATTTAACAAAAAGAAATGCACTGTGGCCAGGGTGACGCAGATGGAACCGAAATAAAATGATAAGACAATCAGAAATTGCACATTTGACCTTTCGGTCCGTGTTATGTTTAGAGTAATTGTCTTCCTGTCTGTTGGTAAAGGTTGAACATCCAATTGTCTGTTCAACATCTGTTGCCACAGAGACAGTAAAAATACATGCTCGTCCAGTAATGTCACCTGAAAAGCAGGAGTGGACAATTTTGGGAAGCACTATTGAGGCAGTTATAATTGTTCAAGCTTATTTTCATTTATTTTAATTATTGAGGATATAACTAAGAGATGTTCTTTAAATCCACTAAACGGGTGAAAACAGAACCAATGACCTAAAGATTAATTCCACAGAACCATAGTTGTATATATGAAAAATTCGGTATTATTGTAATAATTATTTTGGTAAAAAATAAAATAATTTACAGTCAAAAAAGAAAAAACCAATATGTACAGTATCTGTAACTAGCGCAATAAAAAGCCCTATGGGCAGACCAAATTGTAAATCACAGTGACAAAATTAGATGGATAGAGATTGACAAAGATTGATTTTTATTGGCCTTACGCACTTACTGTAATTGCTATGGTTCCATTCAGCCACAAATTTGATCGTACAGAGAAAAAAAGTTCTGCAGGCCTGAGACGTGGCCCCGTGATAGGACAAAAGTCAAAGACAGGTTGACGATTTGAGCCTTTTTGGACTTAAGATTATGCCATAATTTTTGGTGATTTCATGATTATTTATGCCATAATGCGTTGATGCTCGGAAACCATTTGTCACAACAAGTGTTTTATATTGCTGCAACTGGTTAATGTAAATCTATACTTTAGTTTTACTTGGGTTTTTTTTTGGCTCTGTGGCTCTGTGGCTCTGTGGCTCTGTATTTATGCATTAACACATTAAGTCTAATTGGACAGAAGATTAATTCAGGTAAGCTTTGGAAGAAAAACATTTACTTATAGAGTGTGGGCTTTTGAGATGGAAATTCGGACTAACACAGCTGTTGCATTAAAGAAATTGAGTTTTTCCACACACAACAAACACAATTCTTGCATTTCAGAAATTAACCTGCTATAATATTGTACAGTGACGGCTTCAAATCAAAAAAATTCTGCTTGCTGCAGTATTAGTTTCATCATTATCATCATCATCATCATCATCATCATCATCATCATCATCATCATCATCATCATTATATTTCGTATTTTAGAATACAATTTAAATAAGTATCAATTGTGTTGTTGCTATTTCTAATATTCATTCATCATCACAACAATTGTATTATTAATACTAGTAGGATTATTATTATCATCATCATCATCATCATCATCATCATCATCATTAGTGCTGTTGTTGTGTAGTACAGTATTATTTACTACTACTCTAATGCACTACGAAACGAGTCCGAGTTAGCTGAAGTTCAGCACCATGGACAGCAGATCTTGAAGCTTCTGCTGACGTGCATCTCCAGACCAGTTCACCCAAAGTACAGCCGAGAGAAGAAGCGTCATTTTAATGTGCCCAGTGCAGTCAGGTAAACAAACAGAGGGATTCATGACTCTTAGAGGAAGCTAAGCGCATTTACACCACATGACCGAAGCAAGCACAATCCGTCTCTGCCTTCACTTCTCTCTGCATTTCTTTTCACCGCTCGATTCTCGCATGATCCAAAAGCCTTTAAAGCATGATGTAACGGGAAAATTGATTCGTATTAATCGTTCATAGAAAAAAACTGCGATGTTTTTTTCATGTTAATTAACAGCTCTTGAAATACCCGCGCTTATTACCGCAGCTAATTATATCAAACCCCTTTCCACACGCTAAGCCTCAAGCGCGACATTCAACAGCAAGGTGATTCGTTCACACGCTACTGTTTTTAAATGAACTAGTGATGAAGTGAAGGGGAAATAAACGAAATAGACCGATAAAGCGCATCATCAATCAAGCTCAATTGGAGAAGCGGCCAATAATGGCGCGCTTTTTCCGGCAATTAGCGGAGCCTGGCAATGTGTTTTCCTCCCAGTGACAAGCTGAGAGTAAAAGCACGACGACGCACAAACGGCGTACGCGTGCAACAGTTGAACGCAAAACAAACGCACAATCGCGTTCACCACAAACGGTAATGAAAGTGGAAATCTCCAGCGGAGGGACTCACCGGTGGCGGAGGGCGACCTGTTCAGTGCCATCTTCGTTTTCCCGGTTAGATGGTGGACAATCCGCTCGCGGCCCCGCGCGGCTTAACGCGCTCGTGCTGCTGCCGTTAATTCCGCCAAGCGCTCGAGACGCTCAAACTTCCAGCGGGAGTCGGACGCGGTGCGCGTGCACGAGAGAGACGCGCACACACAGAGACGCGTCGTCTTTGAATTTCAAACGACATATGCGATCAGTCGTCTTATATATACGGAAAAAGCAAATGCTCTTGATTCAGAACTCGTCCTTGAAAAACGAAATCGAATGGCACAAGTCTCTAAATCCTAAAGCTCCTCTTTTACGGGACGTCACTGTGTCTTAATATTACTGTTTGCCTCACATGGTCACTGATTGTTTTCCAGAATCTCATGAAATGTCTGTGATTCATTTCAGTCGTACTGTATTTGCCAGCGACTGGTGAGATAGCGAGACCGAGCGCGGCGGTTCATTATGCATATGCAAATGAGATTTCAAAGCTGTGGCGTGGTCGATTTAGAGTTAAATTTAGTAAGCGTCTCACACTAAGCTGCCATCTGACTTCACGGAGCGAGAGAAGCAGCACTGAATTCACAAAGTGTCCTGCCATCGCTCACACACTATTAGTTTGCGTTTCGACCAAAATGAGCTAAAGGGGGTTTCTACACCTAAATGTAGATGTCTACCATGAAAATAACTGGAATAACGGGCGACTGTGGCTGCTTCACATATTCAAAATCTGAAAAATTCTTATTCTGATTCAGTCATGTTCTCAGTTTGTATTTGTGAGTTAAATCATCAACCAAACCCATGTTTTGCTCTTTGATAATTTTAGTGACCAGTCTTCTATCCAATTTAAACTGCTTCTTCCATTTCTGGGCCATGTGGAGATGGAGTTGTATGAAGGACATCACAGAGTGGAACACATACACATTCACGGAGCGAAAACTAATCTAAGAATAGATCTTCATAATGTAATCTATGATACTTCTAATCTAAAAAAAAAAAAAAA
>CM051499.1:17260153-17267653 GCA_028031935.1 Paedocypris micromegethes
AAAAAAAAAAAAAAAAATTTGTAGACGGAACATGTTTTTGGACTGAAAGTTAAACTTTTATTCTTGTCTTCAACAGCTTCATTGTTGCTTCTCAAGACCACAGATGGAATTAGTGAACGTCAGGCCACACGGTTTCATCCATCTATCCATTCAAGTGCCCAGACTCCCTTCTTGTCACTCCTCCAGCTCCTCCGGGAAAACACCAAAGCATTCCCAGGCCTCCAGACATGGTCCCGCCAGCGCTGCCCGGAGACATTCCGGAAGCTTCTTCAGCTGACTCCTCTCCATGCGTAGGGGAAGCGGTTCTATTCTGAGCTCTTCACTCAGTCACCCTGCAGGGAAAATGAGTTTGCGTCCAAAATGTTGTCCTCTCGGTCATGAGCTTTGGGTCATTTGGTGTCATGCGAACAAATCCCAACTTTCCGGTCTTATTGAACAGGAAAACACTCCAAAGACAGCGAGGACTCGAAATATTCCAGGGGATATTTATTTATTATAATACCTTCAACCTTTTCATGCCGCTTGTAATCGTGACGGTGATGTGGGGTCTCACTGCTATAAAACGCTTTTCTAGAGGATTGTGTAATTACAGTGATGGCCGGGCCGTGGCAGCTGGAATCCAGATTAATTCTCTTCCGCTCAAAATATTTGGGCTTTTCTGATGATTTGCGCCATAATACGGCTTCTATTATGAAGCAGGGGCTTTTAGATCAATTATTTAAACGCTGCAGATTAGAATATGATGCCGCATATCCACATATGGCAGCAGTATGAATGTGTTTCCTATTTCAGGATGAGTGACCTGAAGATGAACAATAGATCAATACATGTACACACACACACACACAAACAACTCATAATATTTACTCTCAACACACAGAATCACACACACACGCTAAACAACATACATAGACATACTCCACACAAACACCACATGCATTACACATGCAACACACAGTAGCAAAAACACACATTTAAAAGCATGTAACATTTAGTCACAACACACATCAACAAACTCCACATATACACTCATGCATTACACAACACATAGAAACACACACACACAAAACATTTACTCACAACATATATTACACTACACACATTTATGCACATGCGTTACATTTACTTTCTCAACACACAAAACATACTCCACACAGAAATAAACCATATGCATTACACATCCCACAGAGACACAAATGTATGCACATACGATATACACACTCTCACACACACACACACACACACATAACAAACCGCATTTCACACACAGAATCGTTTCTTTCAGACTATAACGCAGACTTACAGCCTATAAAAAACATTTAAAATAGGACAGTTGCGTCTAAAATAACACACACACACACACACACACACACACCAGTTCAATGAATCAACACGAGCACACGTGTGGTCTTTTACTTTATTGCAGTTTCCTGTGAAGCTTCAGTCAGATATAATACTGATGTCTGTTGATGAAGCGAGATGTATTAGCATTGCTGGTTCAGAAGGGTGATCCGTCAGTGGGCGGGGCAGGCGAAGGACGTGCAGACACACCCTGTGGCGGCGAGGAGCTGGTGCGTCAGGTGGGTGGCGTTCGGGCAGCGGAGAGACACTGTGACTGGCACCGTGCCCGCGGCCGAACAACACGAACACACACTCTCCAGCTCATGCTTGTCCACAGAATACACAGACTTACTGCTACACTTCCCCTGCACATCAGCACAGACGACCAATCAGTGAGCAGCGTCGTGTCAGGTGACTCAATCACCACTGACGCACCTCACAAAACGTCACCTCCACCTTCTCTTCCGATTCACACTCGCCAACTCTGATGTGATCCAGCAGCTTTACACTCCTTCTGCATTCCGGCTCAGCGCCTACACACACACACACAGGCAACAGACACAACACACACAGAGCACAACACAGAACAATAAACATGCACAACAGACATATGCAGAGCACACACACAGCACGTAGGCAACACACACAACATAAAATACATGCAACACACAATAAACATGCAAAACCCACTCAACAGACACAACATATGCAACACAACAAAAACACCAGACACAAGCAATATGCAACAGTCACAACACATTAGCAACACACGCACAAACAGATTCCAGCACACCCAACACATGCAAATCATAAACCACATATGCAAAAACAGCACACACACACACGAAAGACATAAACACGTTAGACACAAACACACAGCTCAACACGAAACAGAAGACACGGGCAAATCATAAACCACATATGCAACACAAAAACAACACAGACATGATAGACAAACAGACAGCACACGCGCAACAGACAACACATGCAAGTCATACACCACATGTGTAACACACACACCCAGCACAAGACACACTCAAGAACAACATACACACAATAAATATGCAAACCACACACAACAGACACAACAAATACAGAACACACATGTAGCACAACACCACAGACACAACCAATATGCAACAGACACAAGATATTTGCAGCACACACACACACATGCCACACAGAGCACACACCCAACACACAACAAATACAAATCAGAAAGCACATATGCAAGACAAAAACAACACAAACAAGACATAAACACAACACACATGGAAATCATACACCACATGTGCAACACACACACGACAGACAAAACAAGCACACACACACACACCCAACACAACACAAACACACAAAGAACAGGCAGCATGTTCAGAACAGGTGTGGACGAGTCGTTCCTGAGGTGTGAGTCTGATCCAGGTTCTTACACATCTCACAACACGAGTCTCCCATTTGTCTGATCTGACCCTGTGGATCACACACGTCTTTACTGACCAGCGCGGCATCAGTGGTGTGTGTGAGGACGTACCCCGCTCTCCAGACAGCGGCGGCGGTCCAGCGGTGGGCAGGAGGTCAGCAGGGTCTCCAGCAGCAGCTGGTTCCTTTGGTTGACCACACACGTGTGTCTGCTGCAGCCGTCTGTCTGCGTGGTGTTAGCCTGGGAACATTCCTCATCTGTTCACTGACCACACGCTGCTTGACCTCCAGCCGGACCGCAGGTGATCATTACCTTCAGCGTGACCATCTGTCCGTCTGGCCGCCGGACGCTGCACGCGGTGGCTACACAGTGGCCGCAGCAGGCGCCGGGTATCGACTCCAACGCGTAGCCCTGCAGGACACACAAGGTCAAGGTCAAGGTCACGCTTCCACCGTGACTCACATATTCCTTCTCAGTTTGAGTCTATTTTTGGATTTCAATCACTGTTTGATTTCCAGGTAGGTACCAGATACCAGGAACATTCAGAACCTGATCAGGAGGAACCCAGAGTATTACTGTGATTGTTTACTCTGTTTATTGAAAACCTTTTTGCTCTCATTTTATATTTTATATACTAGATATACTATTTATATTTAATCTTACACAAAGCACATTTTCTTGCGTTTTTATTTTGTGTTTTTCCTTATGTTGCACCAAACGGAGTATTGTTCCTAATGTCTTTGTAAACATGTGATGCAATTCTATTCTATTCTATTCTATTCTATTCTATTCTATTCTATTCTACACAGTATTTGTTTTAGGCTTGTGTTTTTACGGGTGCTTTCACACCTCGCCCGTTCAAACCTTTCAAACGCTCTCTGAGAGGTTCAGTGTGTATTTGTGAGATGGTCTGAGTGCGCTTCGTTTGTGATTCGATTACTTTGTGATATGTGAAAGCAAAGAGATCTCGGCCCGTTTCGCAGTTCGTTTCGCTTCCGTACCTGCAGCTGTGTTACGCCGCCGTGATAATTAAGGGGGAATAAACTGTTTTCATAACGGCAGGTCGCGGCGTTGTTTGTCCTAGACGTAGATGTATTATTCTTTGAAAAGACGATTGCAATAAATGACAACTCTTCTCAATTCATAAAAAACGTTCTAATAAAAATAATGTTTTTTATTCCTCTTTTAATTTGTTTTAAATTAGACTTTAATTTTAAGTCTTTCTTTTAATCTCAAAATGAATGAAGGTGGTATTGACTGAACTTTTATCCATATGAAGGGTTAAAGTGATACAAAAGCGTACAAGAAAGGGGCAAAATGCATCGCAGGAGAAAAGTCGCGGAATTAACAGAGTTATGTGTGAACTAGAAAGCGTCTGGGGTCTCGTCATTGCTGAAGTGGAACGAAAAAAGAACTGGCTTCTCTTCTGAGTGCACTATGTTGTGAGCAGCGAAAGATCTGAAGTCACTTTCTTTAACAATTTGTTAAATTTAGAAAACCTGGCTCAATAGTGTTCACTCAGAAGTGTTGATTCAAAGGTGGCCACTCAGTTAACTTCACTCATTAGTGTTCACTCCAAAGTGATCTCTCATTAGCGTTTGCTTTGAAACTCTCACTCAGTAGTCTTGACTTATTAGTAGAACGCTCAGTAGTGCTCACTCTGAAGTGGTTGCTTATTAGCATTCACCTAGATGTGCTGACTCAGTAGCAGTAACACAATACAGATCACCCAGTAGTGTTACTAAGTAGTGTTCACTTTGAAGAGTTCACTTAGTAGTGGTAACCTATAATAGCATTATATATGTAGGCTTTATATGTTTGGAACACACCTCACATTTTCCTTCTCGCTGCTTCATTGTGTGTTAGTATAGGATGTTAAAGAAATATTTGCACATGATTTGGTGAATCAGACATACATTACATCACGCATATAAAGTCATGACAGCAACAAAATGCATGTACAGTATAAAGTCTTTTCACATATTAATGTGCAAAATTCAATGACACATGAGTTTACTGTAAATTACTGTAAATTCCATTCAGTGGTTTGAACTTCATTCCTTACTGAGCAGTTCTCTAGATTTGTGCTTGACGAATCAGTCTCTTTTTACAGTTTCTGTTACACATTATCTTACTGTGCTTACTGTATTGCACTAAACATATGATTGATGCCTGTTTTCTTCATTTCTGGGTCTCCCGCTAAAGAGGCGGCGTAAAAGTGAAACGCAGCCAAGCAGAATAATAAAGAAGGGTTTAGTGCGGAAGGTTCCTGACTTTCCTGCAGGGTGTTTTGTTTCGGGTGTTGATGGTCACGTGATTGTGTGAGTGTGTGTGTGTGTTGATGGTCACGTGTCTGTACGTAGGAGTGATGCGTCGTACCTCGGAGCAGGGAGAGCAGCTCATCCTCCTGCATGAGAGGCGATAACTCCTCTTATCTCTCACACACTCGCAGCTCGTGCACACATCCAACATCACACGCTCCCCGGCCTGCGCACACACACATCTGTAATGCGCCGTGAAGTGTGCGCCAGAACATCAGTATTCCTCATGTTAACTGCGTGTCTTTACCGCAATAACAGTCTGATTCACCATACACACGTCCATTGGAGCTGCGGAGAAGAGAGAGAAAGTGAAAGCGCAACAAGAAAAGCAGAAAGAGGCAGATAAGATAAATTGCTTATTGTAAATATCTGCAAATGCTATATGTATTATAGGAAAAAAATTGTAAGCAATTGTTTTATTTATGTGTCTAGTATTGGCTCCAGTCGTTCAATCAATAATGTCATCAATAATGTGTGTGAGGTGTCATTAGAAGTGTAGTAGTAGTGTGTGTGTGTGTGTGTGTGTGTGTGTGTGTGTTTCATAAAACCCCCATTTTATTAAACGCTTTTTAATTATGTAAATCCCAAATATTTGTGCAGGTATGTGTGTTGTTGACGTGTAAATGTGAATCTGTGGGTGTGATTGCATGAGTGTTGGCGTGAAAATAAGACATCATGTGTGGTGTGGGGGATGTATGTATGTGTGTGAATTTGTGCTTAGATTTTACCAAAGCGGGCTCTATGGGCACATGAGGGGGCATTATGTATGTACAAGTAAGACTGTGGGACCCATTATGACACAAATGCGAGTGTGTGTGTTTACCGCAGTGACAGGACGGGCAGCAATGGTCTGCGGCGTTACACTGGAGTTCTGTACCCAGCGGGCAGCTCGGCGTCTCTATGTGACAGGAGACATTTGTGTGCTGGATGAAAACCTCCTGGTTGACCTGCACACACTCGCTCCTCACACACGGATCGTGCGGAGACGTCCACTGCTCGCCGACCTGCACACGACATCTGACGTGATCACACACACCATCATAACGCTGAGCTGCTGACGGTGCCAGACTGACCGGTCTCACACGCGTGTCTTCCACACAGCTGGACATACGACAGCGTCCGCAGCACTCGCCTTCTGACTCGGTGTATGTGCTTCCCTAAAAACACACACACACACACAAACGTTTACATTTTTCAATATTTCCCTCCATTTTTCCCTTAATGTTGAAACTATTTTCTGCTTTCGCTTCATTAATCACATAAAAAAAAATCACGTCATCTTCATCATCTTCAGCAGATGATCCAATCAATCTCTGCCCCACATTCTCTCCTCCATCACAAGATTAGAAAGCTGTTGTTGAACTGTACTTATGTCTATACGTATTTATATTCCTTTGTTATTCACACCGTGTGTTGGTCAAGAATTACTATTCAAACACTCATTTTGTTTCCAATTTTCTTTTCTTATAATAAAATATAATATAATATAATGTATTTTGTATAAATTATTGCACTCCTATATATACGTATTTTGAATATTGTAATACATATTTTGCACACATTTTATAAAAATTGCTTTTACATATATTGAACCTAACATTCTTTTAATTACTTGGTTATAACAATTACATGTTGTTACAATTACACAGTAAAATAATGTAACAATTTTTACATAACATATATTTTTTACAAATATGTTAATGTATGCAGTAAATAAACTGTAAAAATGTTTGAATTGTATGTCCTCTTACGTGATTCATGCAAACATAAGTCATTATACTGATTCAGGATGTAAAAGTTCACCGCTGGCACATGTTGCCCCACACTGAATCATAGAACCCACCACATAGCAGTTGTGAGTTTGTCTCCCAAATAAAGCACATGATTACATGTTTTTTAACGCAATATTGCAATGGAAACAATGGTTATTTTGTGAAACTGAAGTGTGTGTGAGGTACCAGCGGGCAGATCTGGTTGCAGACGGTGTCGACACACTGGGCGATGTGGAGACCGGTCTGAGCGTCCGTCTGTGCTGTGCAGGAACAGCTTCTGCACGTCTCCTCCCACACACTGCCCACGCGCTGCACCACGGTGTCCACCACACACACCTGCACACACACACACACCCATCACACACCTGCTGGGGAAAGGTCAAGCGGATGGCAGAGAGGTGCCCACCTGATCCGCTGTGCAGCTGACCTCTGTGCAGCCGCAGTCGTTGGCAAACACTTTAGTGATGTAACCTGGCGGGCAAGTGCGCGTGGCATTCTCACAGTCGCACACACACTCGTAGACATCACAGCACGCGGATGCCCGCACAGACAGACGCTTGTGTTCAGGGCACGACCGTTGTGTCTTCAGAGGGCAGAGGTCCTTTCTACAGACTGGCAGAGACGGTGTGTGTCCAGATGATTTGAG
>CM051499.1:17270153-17272653 GCA_028031935.1 Paedocypris micromegethes
TTTTGTTTTACTTAATAAAATATTGCCTAATGAAGTCAATGAAGGTAAATTAAATATTAGTGTTTATATAGGTATTAAGATTTCAATTCACCACATAATCCAGTGGTGTTGGTCTTCACACCAAGGTCCATGTCTATAGTGAACTGATTGCTGTGAGGAGTAAAGGACAGAGTAAAGCCGTGCAGCTCTGATCTCAGCCGGTGCACAATCGCCCCGATCAGGTTCACGCTGACCGATCCAATTCGTACGGGAACCAGGGTCACGGCACCATCCAGCATCACCTGCAACACACATTTGGTGTTTTTTAGCCTAAATTCAGTACGCGGAAAATTCTTAATTACTTAGTGACTTTTACTCAAGTCTTCTTAGAAATGGTGACTCGTAACATGTAATGGAGTAATTTTTAAGGTAAGGTATGCATACTTTTACTCAAGTGTGGTTTTTAGGTACTCTTTACACCCCTGTGCTTCCTCACGCTCCTTTACCTTCATGTCATCATGCATCTCCACTCTCGTCTCGCCCACTTTCATCTCCACGCTCTTCATGCACACCTGATTGGCTGAGCTCTGACAGGCAGCTGTGTGCAAAACTAGCTCCGCCCCTTCTGAGCGAAGCAACAAATAGGAGCAAGCGGCTCTCAGCTTCAGCACCGCCCCCGTGAATGACACAACGTGACTGGTGGAGCTGCCGGAGCAACTGCCTAGAAAGACACAGCAGCCGTTTCAGGTCAGTTCTTCACATTATTACGTTGTTTCCTACATGGGCAGGTCCAGCTACAGCCGCAGGTGTTGTTGAGGCGCAGCGCCGGCAGCTTGTTTCTGCAGGTTGGAGGCTCCATCTTCTCACAGTTGATGCGGTGACTCTGTACGGTCACTGCGCCTGACGGGTTGCACAGCAGCGAGTGACAGCCATCCAGCAAAATCCATGTCTCACCAGGCTGACGAAGAGAAATTCAGCACTTAATAGGACTGACTATTTGGTTTTTACTCTAGAAATAAGGATAGTATGGGAAAGATCATGGGGGATGTAAAAGGTTAAAGGTAAATGAGGCTGTTTAAACTTTAAAGGTAAACTTTGGTGGAACTAACTAAAAAAAGATGGAACTGTCTTCATCTCACCTCCCGTTCATTTCCTTCATCGTCCACACATACTCCAGGAGGACCAGCTACAAAAGCGAGAAGCATCATAATCATCATCATCATCATCATCGCAATAATCATCATTGCAAAATATGTGATCGTTCATCATCATTATTGTATCATCAGCATCGTTATTGATGCTGATGATATTTCTTCCGTCATTTCTTCCATGATTGTGATTTATTATTATGCATCTGAAAGTCTGAAAGTCTTACTGTTCTGAACCGAATTGTGACAAGTAAAGCTGCTGAATTTAAAACTAGAACTATTCAACTGAATGTTCTGGCACACAGCAGGGTCCTCCTCACCCCTGCAGAGTTTGTCTGGGAAGGATTGACCCATTAGAGCCGAGTCGAGCAGATCCTCCAGACCCTGAAGCTGCAGAATGTTCTGAATCTGAGGCCCAGCCAGAGTCTTCAGATCGCTCTCATCGTACTGCCGTCCAAGCCCAACGGGGAACACTGACACACCTGCTTGATCACACACACACACACACACACACACACACACACACACACACAATATTATCGTGAACACCCGGATCTAGAAATTGATTGTCACTCGCCTGCAGTCAAAGCTTCATTCGCCGCCTCCAGCACAGAGTCCTTTGATTTGTTTGTCTGAAGCACTACCACCGATTTAGACACGCCCATTCGCCCTCCACTGGTGGATGACACGGCCGTCTGCACAGCCAATCGCAGCGCAGCTCCTGTACACAAGCAAGCATTGATGGCCATGCTCTTCAGGCTGTATGGACTGGTTTTCCTGACCCAGCTCAGTTTGTGTGTCGTGAGTCTGGACGGGAATGTTCTCCAGAAGCTTGATGAGGCTGTTTTGACTTTGCTCGTCTCTCCATGAGACACTCATTACGGATGCGGCTCCATAAACCATCACCGCAACCTGTGTGCCATTACGACCTGTGATATGAGAACCAAAATTATATAGGGTTCAGGACACAGCACAGATAAACATACCAAAGCACAACGTACATACATAAGAAAGAAAATATACAAAACTAAGAGGCATCTGATGACACGCCAAAATGCAGAAAAAATTCTTACCGATGTTTGAGTCTTTTATAAACGTTCTCACAAACGTCTTTAGAACTTCAAACTGGCTTCCAGGCAGCGCGGGAAGCAGGAAGAGAACATCGATGGGCTTGGAGCAAGGCACTGAGCACACAGAAGATTATTCAGAGCAGTGAGTCTATTGGAGTTATGAAGGGTATAGATAGAGAGATAGGCAAGAGAGAGATGGGAGATAAATGAGACAGATAACAGGACAATAAAGAGATCAAAAAGAAATGGCAAAAGAGACCCTTTGGACAAAAAAGAGTGACAAATAGAAAGAAGAAACGGTGG
>CM051499.1:17275153-17280153 GCA_028031935.1 Paedocypris micromegethes
TGGACCTGCATGTCAAAGCTCTTCACCCCGGAATGAAACAGCAGGACAGTGGCTCTGGTGTGAGCCGAACCCATGCGGAAACGCTCCACCACCCTGAGGATGAAGAGCTTGACTGAGTGGAAGTCTTCCTCGCTTAGAGCCGAGGATCCGTCCAGCAGGAAGGCCAGGTCCATGGCCCGGTCACAGGCCTGCTCAGAGGGCGTGGTGGGCAGCAGGGGGGCAGGGGTTGTGGCAGAGGGTGGTGTTTGGGTGGAGGTCAACCCGGTAACTGGACACTGGCGGCACGTCACTGTGCTGTTCTCGCAGTGACTGAAACGTAAACCCACAAATTTCAGAACATTACTGATCTATGATGATGTAAGGCAAACGAGCATATGTAGATAGATAGATGGATAGATGGATGAATGCGTAGATGGACGGATGGTAGGATGGATGGATGGATGGACACACTTTTCTCAATTACAGACCAAAATAAACCAAAATATAAATAATAACAAATACATTTGCATTACAAAATCATCTAAAAACCAGCAGTATACGGATGATAGAAAATTGATGGATGAAGTGTGTGAAGTGATGGATGAATTAGATTACTCTGTTCATCTGTTCGAAACATGATTCCTTTTTGAAAATTAATTGCTGTTGTGTGTGTGTGTGTGTGTGCTGTGAAGAGTCATTGCTGTTGCAGTTCTGTCATCACGACAGATGTGTCAGCGTTCGGGTCCTGATGCTGAGAGAGCTTGTCTGACTAGACTGACATATGATAAAGATGATTGGTTGTTGAGTGCAGATGATGGATAAGGGCAGGTACCATTAATAAAGCAAGATGCAAAGATTTTACCAGTAGGTTTTGTGCAGAGATCAAATACTGTACCTATATAAAACCCTATTTAAAATAAAAGTACATTTTTTGAAATACGTATTTTCCAAGTACATTTTTTGAAATACGGACATTTTTGTGATTTTTAAGTCCTCACCCTTTAAATAAACTTTAAAATTGAAATGATGGACTGACTTTTTACTTTTAAATCAGGTTTACCGAATATGCAGTCTCTGTGTGTGTGTGTGTGTGTGTGTGTGTGTGTGTTCCCCCAAGCCCAGAAAGGCTAATTATTAAATACATACCAAATCTGACAGCGATGAGGATCTTCGTGATTGAGGACGAAGAGTTTTCCATGAGAAACTCTCTCCCCGTCGTGCACACACACCTGACACTGCGCCGGCTCCACGCATTTCATCAGTACCTCATCCAGAATCTTCCCTGCAGAGAAGAAGCCGCGTGTGAGCTGGAGGCTTTTCTCTCGCGGGTGGTGCGTAACCGACCTGGTGGGCAGACGGCCTGGCATCCCTCCACACACATCACGGGGCAGTAGAGCGCTTCAGGCCGCTGGCACGTCACCGGACACGCGCTGCCACACGCGTTATATCTCCACTCACAGTCCACGCCGCCGGCCCGGTTCCGCTCCTCACAGCTGAGAGCTGCGCCACACGCCGTATTACTCTTCCACAATCAAACCTCACATTGTCTCATTAACTGGCATAAACTAACGTAGTAATGAAATTATGTCAAATTTTTGTCTATATTATTATTTTTTTGGACTAAAAGGCACACTTCAAATCTTAACAAAACAATTTCCCTTGTTCACTGTGCATCAACATTTCCAACGTTGTTCACTGTGCATCAACATTGTGAAAGATAACTGTGGTTTTCGTTATCATGCAATTGCGTCACTTGTTTTTCAGTGAAGGAATGTGTGTGAAATACAGTATACATAAGCCATCTGTCAGGCAGGACTTCACCACCACTTTCCCACCATCCACCATGAAAAGCTTATGGCATAAATGATAAAAATTATGAATTCCAATAAGTTTGTCCTACCACATAGCTGCTGTAATAAACCAAAATCTACTGCATATAGTGTATATCTTTCTTTAGTGTTATCTTTCCAGTTTTCAAACAAAGTGGTTGGTTCAGTTCTCAACCAGCAATCAACTTTATTGTCAATTAATTAATACTGTATGAAAAAAAGGTATCTTACGACACAAATCGTTGGACCTCCAGATCACGGGCAGCCCCTTCTGAGCGCACTCATGAGCGTACGCCGCCACTGCGTTACAGAAACACGCACAGTCGCCTAGTGAAGCGCACAAGCACGTGTCATGAGTGCATATTTCCCAATATGGCTCCGGGTCGACCTGAGACAGTGAGAGAGAGAGAGGGAGAGGGAGAGTGATGGGAAGGAGAGCCGGAGGGAAGCAAACCAAGAAAGAATTAGAGACAAATAGAGTCAAATAACAAAAGATAAAAAGACACCGCAGAGAAAAAGACAGAGAAAAAGAGAAATATGGAGAGAGAAACATATTTGAAATCCACATTGAATCTTTGTGTCGTGACCTTCATCCGGAGGTGTAGGTGTGTTTCTAACCACAGTGTTGCAGGTTCTAAAAGGGGCGCTGGTGAGCACGCGACACGACTGCTCCACGCTTATCAGCTTCAGCAGATCAGTGCTGCACTGAGACGGCTCCTGCGCACATTAGTCAACACATCTGTTAGACTCGGCCCAAACTAGACCTAAACTAGTCTCACTCACCACAACAGCATCGGCACAGTTCGCTCTGACTTTCCAGGAATTCCCAAAATCAAAAGGATCGATCTCCAGCTGATTCCTACTGCTCAGGATATCATTATTCTGATTGGCATCGAAGTTTCCACAGAGGCCACAAACCTTTCCCTTCAGATAAACAAGAGTTACACGCTCACTTTGAAATGTCTACAAATCAATGTAGACATTTTTATTTTCTTAAATTGTCATAATTATTTCATTAATACCATAATTATTAATACATTAGAACTAACTATCAACTTGAACAAATAAAAACTGATTTCTAAAAGGTAGAGAATATGAGAAAAAAGTTGAAAGTACGGACTAAGAAAAGTTCAAACAAAGTTGAAACCAAAGATTTGTCTTGGTTCGTCCATCAAATTTAGTGTGTAATGTATTTCATTTTTTCCATGTTGTATTCCAAATTGCATTGTATTTTTGTTTGTTAGTGGACTTACCCTGTACCGTGCACTGATTTTCAGCGAGACTCGGGTTCCCGTGTCCCACGTGATGGAGATGTCTTTACCCAGCAGCACTACGTAATACAGTCCAGAGCGAATTATCTCAAGCTCCGCATCTATTGGGACTGGCTTCTGCATTCTCACCTGAAAAAATCGCCTGGAATTTGAACTTTTTTCAAATTATTGCAACACTTTCGTTTTAAATAGTTTTAAACTTAAAAAATAAATTTTAATAAAGTAATATTACATATAATTAAGCTATTTATTTAAAGAGTGTTTCACATTTAAGGGCCTACATCAGACAAACAAGTCATCATTGGGGACATAAAAGCCTCAGTAAATCAAGCGGTTATAGATGGAATATATACTGACTTCAGAATAAGCAAGACGGATCAGATTGATTAAAACCCAGAGTACAGAATCTTGAAATCAATTCGAAATGTGACTGGTAGAGAACATTGATTTCTAATGTTCTCTTTAAAGAAGAAATTGAGGGACTTAAGACAAGCTACAAAGGGATGAGTGTGTGAGCAACGGCCTTTAGATGCTTAAAGCTGAGGAAATCTTTGAGTCCGCTGATGTTTAAAAATTACTGAAGGATGTCACATCAATGGAACAGATCCATGGAAACAGAAGACTCGGAACAGAGCCCTGAGGGACACCAATGTTTTTTTAGTAAACTAACTGATAGTGTTCCTTCACTAAAATATCAGGAAAACATTATTCTGCAAAATTCTGCAAAAAATAACTGAACACTAAATCTCGCTCAATTTAACTTAAAATCTGATTTAAATTCAATTTTAGGAGTTCAACCTAAATCCAATGGAACATAAAACAGTTGAAAAAAAAAACTTCTATATTCCAAAATAACTATCCTATACATATACTAATTATTATTTATAAATGAACACAAAGTCACTAGTAAAATAACAACCTAATCTAAGATCGGAGATAAGCACTACAACATGTAAAAGCAAAGAAATACGAATAACATGTTTAAAATCACATCACCTCGCCATGTTCCATGACAATTGTTCCTCCCATGTACAAGACTGTGATGCTTTTAGTGCAGTGGTGGACTGGGAGCCCACAGCCCGAGCTCTCCAACAGAACCCTGAATGACCCGTCAAGTCCAGCACAGTGATCCTGCTCAGGCCGAGAGACAAAAGAGTGAAACTGAGTGAAGGAAAGAAGATCTGGAGCTCCTCACTAGCTTCACCTGAGCGAGCACGTATTGGCAACGTCCGGGAAAGGAGAACTTCAGACCATCGAAACCAATGAAGTGTGTGTCCCCGATCACGCGACACACACCATCACACACACGCTCCGTGCACTTCCACTGACGCTCCTCACAAACACTGAGCGAGCAGACAGACGGCGCTCAGAACCAAAACATGCGTGTCAGAGAACATGTGAAGAGCTGTAGTTCACCAGCGGTTGCAGTCCACATCGACACTCTGTCCTGAGGCATACGGCCGGTTGTTGTGATAGCACGGACACTGAGCCGGTGAAATGCACTGCTTTCTGTGTCGAACCTGCGGATAAATCAAGATACTGTGTGTGTAGTAGGAAAGATAGACATTGAGCGAGAGAGGTAGAGAGAGAAAGAGAGGGAAAAGTTTTAGATGATGAGGGGAAAACATATGGAGGGATGGATGGATGCACAGAGACATTCAGATAGAGAGATAGATAGATAGAAGATAGATAGAAGTTCAACCAAAACTATTTGATTCAGGAGAATCGCACCGTTCCAGCCGGACACATGCAGCCAGACAAACATCCCTGACTGACACACTCCAGCTCCAGGTTTTGACATGTGCGAGCACACTCTACTCCTGAATCCCTCACTCCGACACACTGGACGAGCTGCAGCGGAGGAGGACAAGAGACGGATCGGCGCTCTGTGGTCAGAAACAGCTCTTAATCCATCCACTTT
>CM051499.1:17285153-17376972 GCA_028031935.1 Paedocypris micromegethes
CATCTCTGAGGTTTGACGTCCCACCTTCTTGAGTGATGAACTCATCTTCACGCAGATAGTTGTAGTTTCCACACAGGCCGCAGGTCTGGTTACTGTGGTGTTTGTCGAGGACCAGCTGAATGTTATGAGATGGGTCAATGCGGATGGAGAAGCCGAAATCTTCACTCCACAATCGAATGTTTGACAGCTCAACGTCGGCAAACACTGAGCCAGATGCATAGGGAAGCGGAATCCTGAAAATGCAAGCAATGTTTTTACTCAACTTTGGCAAAATTACTACAAATAAATATAAAATATTAGATATATTGTAAAAATCTAAAAATGTCAAATGTTTATTTTCATTAAACTCAAAAATGTATTTAAATCAACATAATGTTCCACATATAATTTTTGTCATCCAAAAAAACTGTAAAACCTCTAATAGAAGGTCTAATAGATGGCCACCATGAAGTAAAAGTTGAAAAATAGAATGCTATGGCCTTCTATTAGAGGTTTTTCTAAGAAAACAAAAAACGATTAAAGAACATGACATAGTACAAAGATCACAATGAAAAGCGATCAAAAATGAATTGTAAAAGTCTTAATGTATTATTGTATTTGAACAACAAAATAAATTGTATTTGTTACGTTCGGTATATATGTATTTTTTAAATACAGATATATTTGTTATTGTTTTGATACAATTACATATTTGTTTAATATACATTTGTATTTAATATAAAGGGATATTGAACATATTATCAAATTTTTTCACTCTTTTTGAGAAGGTCTTGCAGCTTTACCTCTCATCTCCCTGTGACAAGGTTCCATCAACAGAAAGCTGCAGCTCAAAAAACTCTCCCAGAAAAAGTGTTACACCTTTTCTCTTCCCCTGAGAGAAGTCTCCTGAACAACAATCAGACTCAATGAAAACCAAACTTTTACTCGATGTGAAACTAGTAATACTAGTAAATCTGTACCCAGGACTGAGAAGCTTCTGTGCTGACAGTCTCCGGCCAGCATGTAGCTGCAGTCTCCAGGGAACTCATATATCATACCGTCAAACGTGTGTATGTGCTGACGACTGAACAGACTGCAGCGACCAGACGAGCACACACACTGCAAACCTACGAGAACATGCAGACACATAAACACCACACACACACAGAGGAAACACAAGCACGCCGCCCTCACCTGAAAGGTACAAGATGAAAACACACAGCGTTCTGTTCAACGTTCTCCGTCTCCACAGCTCCATCTGATCAACCATATATTAAATATATAGCACATGCTGTAGTTATACTAAACACATGTATATTTATTTACCTATGCTTTAATGCGAGTTGGTATGTTTTTGGTTTTAGTTTTTTGCCACTAGTGACAGTTTATGTTCTTTGATCCTGGGTTGTGTTTGTTTTGTGTTTTAGATTTCGATTCAGTTTTGACATGAACTGAATAGCACTTCTATACCACATTATTATTTTATTGATTGCATTATTGATTGACTGTTTTTTGTTGAGTAGGTTTGTGCAATGTGTGTGTTTGCTGCTGGACACCGAAATGTATCCCTTGGGAGAATAATGAAGGTTTTATCTGTCTATCTATCTAATCTAGTTCTGTTTGTGTTGCCTTCATACGGTTGTGATATTGCATGAAACTTCTGTGTGGATCATTAATTATTAGAAATCACAGTAATACACACTGATACAAAACAAAAACAATCACACAAGTCGGCGGAGAGTCACATTTAACTCACTTTTAGGAGGAAATTAATATGACTGATATTATTATGAATATGATGATAACATTCATTGTGTGAGACACAGACAAATTTTGTGCTTGCACCTTATCTACAATCCCTTATCAGCAACCCTCACAGATAAATTGAGATCACAATAAATTGTGTTACTACTGTATACTGTATACACACTTAGCACAAAAAAAGATTTGTAAAAGCAGCCCTCACTTTGGAAACATGTTATTTAGGCTAAACTGATGCAATGAGTGACTTCTTAATCATAAAGTATAAATGTATTGACCTCGTCAGTGATCATCAAAAAGATCTCCTTTAGAAAAGATAAAATAAAACAATAATCTAAGGAAAGTTTTGGAAGTCATTCATCATGCTCACACATGGATGGACGAGCTCATAAACCAACACTGATTAATAAATGCAAACATAAAAACATGTTTTACCAAACGTAACCACTTTAACACATAGAACATACAAATGTATTCACGTTTTTTACAAAAATAGGAATATTCACAGTATGTCACCTGGAATGGCAGTGAGGAGCTTTGGGTTGTAGCGTCTCTCCGTCCAGCGACTCACAGACCTAAAGACGTGACTAGAACCCAATGTAGATGGAGAAAAAATATTTTTATATTGAAAGAAGGGAGGGATGGTGTGATTTCCGGTGTTTAAAATCATTAAGCTTGGACAATTGAAGGAAGTCTGGGCATCTGAGTAACCCAAAGCTCTGGTCTAAAGTGAAGAAAGATAAGACACACCAGCAGACATTAGTGCCAACGCAAACAGCAGAGCGTCACTCACTGGTCAACGTAATCTTTCAGAAAGTTTCCCCACATCACAGCTTCTGAGAAACGAGAAAACGGTCACGAAAACAACATATTTCCAGAACTGTGTCCATCATCATCATCCATTTTGCTTGACCACTGAAGTTGTTGCCAAAAACACACAAAAACAGCTAAACACAGAATGTCAGACAAAGATCACTGAATGCAGGAGTTAACAGTTTTTCGACTTTATTGAAGGTCAGTTATAGAAATGAAAATTTCTCAATTATAATTCGTAAATCAATTATCAGATTGAAAATTGGAAAAAAATTTGAAAATGTGTGCATTTGTTTTGGAATGTCCTTGTTAGTCCCTTAAAAAATGATAGATGGATGGATTGATGGGTGATAGATAAATAGATAGATAGATAGATAGATAGATGGATGGATGGATGGATGGATGGATGGATGGATGGATGGATGGATGGATGGATAGATAGATAGATAGATAGATAGATAGATAGATAGATAGATAGATAGATAGATAGATAGATAGATTTATTTTATATACATAGATATAGATAGATTTATTTCTCCAACAGACAGTATGTTTGCAATGGCAGTTTTATCATGTACATATTTTGGTCCTTAAAGCTCAAGTTTTCTATTGTTGAAATTCATCTTGTTTTAAGACAATTGTCTTGTTTTTTTTTTTCTCATTTCAACAGTCCCAGTGCAAAAAGTGTTATTGGGTCCGACCACCTTGACAATCATGACATGATGTGTCTGATGTGATTTACACCAAACCTAGTGTGTGTTATGTATGTGTGTGTAATAGTTTAAATATCTCTCAACACAGCATTGTTAATAAAAAAAATATGTTTATTTGATAAGCAATAGAAATCTTTAATAATTTTCAACATCTATTCTAAAAATCAGAGGAACATCTTGGCTAGGAAAACAATTTAATTAATGTATTAAGCACAACTGAAAAAGAAAAGCCTAAGCCATCAAACTATAAACAACAAGAACATTTCTGAGATTATGAAGAAATACATTTGCGTGACACGGACATGAACAAACTTCCGCTCCTGCATCTGTAGTCCCTCACGGATCCCGCACAGGAGAGGCGGACACCAGGCTCCTCCAAAGAGACCATCTCCTCATGAAACCGTCCCTCTGCACCTGGAGTTGTCTTTGGAAATCCAGGATGAATTCAATTTCACTCTTAATTTGTTCAACTTTATCGTCTATCACCTCTCGGAGCATGAGCAGCTCGGCAAACAGCTCTGACAGAGATCTGTATTTTTCTGCACATATTCTGCTTCTGTCCTGGCAGATGCGGTGGTGGGCTTCTAGAGTCCAGCGGGACACGGGGGTGCCACATCGATAACACAAGTACTCGCAATTCATGAAGGTGCCATTGAGCAGACCAAAGTCACACTGTTCCTCATGTAGATGGATGGACTCCAGGGCGCAGATGAACTCACATCCTTGCAACTGGTTCTTGCAACTTATCTGCAGACGCGCTAAATCGTTCTTGATATATCTGAACAGTGGGCGCAGTTTGGTGATGTCTAAAGCTGACCAGTCTTCTGGACAGTAGGGGTGGTCCACGAGCCATGAACGAAGGCACTTTCTGCAGAAGGCATGTTCACAAGGACTCAGAACAGGATCTTCCAACACTTCCCAACATATGGAGCACAACAGTCCCTCGTTCACTTCTCCAACAAAGCGTTCGCGATCATAGCCCATCCTCGCAGAGTTGTTGGTGTGGAAACAGCACAGAGCAGAGGTTAGACTAATAAAAGGTTATCACTGTGGATCTGGAGCAGGTACGTCTTTTCTGTTTGATTCACCAACCTTAAATGAGACAAGGTTAATCAGAGACGCTTCATTGTACAACAAGCTGGTTGCTGTGATACGCTTCCGTTGGTGTTGGAAACCGTTACCAGGAAACAACGTTGAAGCAATGGATTGGTTGTCGTTGCTGCGAAGACTTTCTGCCTGTCGAAGAAGTCGAACTTTTTATTGCCACTTAAAATACCCAAAATAAAAGTTAATATACATTTTTGACGTGCCACCCGCTGTAAAAGATTTGAACGCGAGAAAGTACACGTTGATTTCCAAGTGCGTACTCGGTTGAATTCAATCGCCGACTTAAAGCAAAACGTGTTTCAACTTTGACGTGTTTTATTTGGTCAGAACTGATTTATATCAACAGAAGCAAGAATAAACGCGCAAACTCCAGCCTCCTCGTGCACGCGCTTCCTCGTGAACGGTTGCTCACGAGCGTGCAACAGTCACACACACACACACACACACACACACACACACACACACACACACACACACACACACAAACCTTCGCGCATTGCCGACTACGTCACACAGACGCTCCATCGAGCCCTCCTCGCGTGATCTTTAGTCTTGCGTTCTGCGTTGTGCGGTAACAATGGCGGCGCTGAGCGGCGGAGAGATGTGCGTCAAATACTCGATGTTCGTCTTTAACTTCATTTTCTGGGTGAGTGAGCGGGTTTAATGAGACGATAGGCACCTTCCAGCGGTCTCGATGGCGGATAATCTAATTTTGTCGGAGTAAACGTTACTCCGAATGTTTGGGTCCGGCCTGATTTAAATGTTTGCCTCTCAGATGGTTTTTGCGTTCAAAAACGTTGTTTCGGGCGGATTTGTGGCGGCACAACGAACGTTGCGTTGTGCTGGTCTTTGCTTTGATTTTGCTGCTTGTGTTTTGTCACGCGAATGCATTGCCTCATATGTGCTGGTGATGGTTACGTTTATAAACAAATGGTCACAAACATGCACGCCATTGTGAAATGTTGATTTTCCAAACCTGTGTGGACAGTTTTTATTTACAATGATTACAAAAACAGTATGTTAATGGAAATGTCACTTTGTGGAGTTGTCCTCGTAGAGTATGTTGTGCAAACTGAGCTGTTTGGGGGAATTGAAATTTGCTGAACGTTTACAAATCGTCAGCAGTGGCCAACCAATCACAGAGTGAGCCGTTATTTTATTTTTATTTTTTTTACTTTACAAGTGTCTTTCTATAGTGTATTCTTTCTGTTTCCGAAGGGCTTTTTCCATTTCTGGGTCTAATCCCAGCAACTGATTGCTCTATTTTGAAGGTGTGATACACTGCAAATCTGGAAGAAACCCAGCCAGGGACGAAAAGAACATGCAAAGACCACGACCAGGTCTCGAACTTTTGTCTCACATGTGTACTTCACAGCACTACCTATTGCATAATGCCTGTTGCTATGGTTCCAAAATGTTACCTACTGGTGGTTTACAGAATACACATCTGTAAAAGAAATGTAACAGATTGATGTATGTTTATTTCATCATATAATGGCATGTTGACCATGGATGGTCCTACCACTTAAATAATCTTGGCAACCCCGTGAAACTCAGCTTCATTCTCCCTGACTGCTTTTTTCATGTTTTTTTAGGCTTGATTGGGCTTTACACAATGAATAATCACGATCAATAATAAAACAACATGGAACTGAAATATTCATGAATCAAGTTGTTTGGTTATTATCATGTACCTGTCATACGTGTGTGTTGTAAGTTTTACTTTTTCATAGTTTAAACATAATTTTAGAGGAAAATCAAGTTGTTCACTGTGGTGGTCACCCTGATGGGAGAAGCAGAAAGAGAAGTAGTAGATGGTTGTTTTATTTTGTTAAATATTGCTAAATATTTGATGACAATGCATTATGAAACACTTCATTATTGTTTAGCGGTGCCTGAGTTCCACTGGGATTTTTCACCCTGAGTGATTCATTAAAACTGTGTGACTTGCTGTTTTTCACACAAGCATTTGCTTGTTACCCGAAAAAAGCAATAGCCAGAGTGTTTATACATATGTAAGATTCTTTTCCAATCTGTACATATCTCTTTCACTAATGTTCAAGTTAAAGAACATTTCTGAACAAAACATTTTCAAGCAAACAGTAGAGTGACTGGGTTATTTTGTGGAGTTCATGGTTTACGTGGTTTGCATCTTTGACCATAATCTTCACTAGTTATGATTTTTGAAGATTGCATACGCTCAAAACACTTTGGCTTGAACAAAAATAAAGCAAGAAAATGACTTACAGACGGCATGCTTCTAGTATTTTTAAAGATGCAACATTCCTTGCAGCTTAATATTGTGCTTAATTTAAAGATTTTTGTGATCTTAAATGTCATAAGCTTTTTTGTGTGAGCTTAAATGTCATTAAACTACCAGTTTGTGTTTTTGCGCTTTTCACGATTTGTGTTCTTTTTGGCGTCTCTCAGTTGATCGTAGTTCACGTGGTTGTTTGTAGCTTTAACATCGGAGAAAATTGGTAGTGTAGCGCATTAGTGAGTTTAGCCTTGTTTCCTTAAATAGCATGACGCAGCAGTGCTTTAAACTGTTAATTCTGACAATAAGCAGGTGCAGTTCTTGTTTGTTTTTTGGCGGTGGTATGGTCTCTGTCAGAAGTGAATTTGTGAGATTGTTTTGGTTTAGCTCAGCTCTCGCAGGTTTTTACATTATCTTATCTGCATTTATAGAAAATATTTGCGTTCTATGACCACATTGTAGTAATGTGTTTAGTCTAAAATTACAGAATTACAATTTTAATTAAAGTTTTCATTACTGTTTAAAAGTACTGTTCTTTTGCTGTCCGGTAAACAATTAATTTTACTTGCATATTGTTTGTGGGCCTGATCCTTATCCAAAATCAAATTTTCTTTTAGATGCATTCACATATTTTGCTGCACATTTTTTTTTTAAAACCCAATCTCACTTGCTTATGCTTAGTTTTAGCTTTTCAACACGCATTATGCCCCACTATTGCTGACTGCAGATTAGTTTGAGTTTTTTTTATACATGAGCAGTGTGTGGTTTCCCAAAGTTCTTTTTGCGGCTGTGTCTTTAAAAAATATACCACTGATTTGTTCTGAGTTTTTTCGTCTTTAAAAAATGTCAGTGAAGCATCTCAGTGGATGAGTCCAGTGTTAGTGTGTGCACGCGTCCTAGATTATGTTTAATCTGACCATCTATTTATAGAGAGTTTGATAATCCCACAAACCAACTGAGTGTTAGCTGAGAGATTCTGAACTCTTTGGTGTGAAGAGACTTAACTAAACCGATGAGTGGCGTGTGTGAATATGGTGATTATAAATTCTGTGAGTGAGAGATGATTTTATTTTTTTTAAACATGTCACTAAAATGACGATTCAAACTTTTATCAAAAGATGATTAAACTTTTATTTTTCAGAATATAACAATTTTTTTTCTTCAATTTTATTCATTTCTGTTAAATTGTGTTAAAGTGTGCTTTTATTTTGTACGTGATTGTAGACTTTCCTGTGAGTGATGTTCTTTCATTGGGAGGTAAATGCAGTGTTTTTAGGCCATAGTTGTAATACATTTTTTCACCTGAAGGACTTGAGTTTAGTTGAGTGTGTTGTGCTGATGTAATTGTTGTTAGCTCCGCCCACTGTCTCACACTCCTATTTCACTTTCCTTTCCAGGAAATTCAGGAGCTTTGTGTTTCCATGTGCTTGGCGATTCTCTGTCGTTCTCACAGATTCCAGTCAAAATGGTTCTCAGTGGATGTTTCAAATGTGTGAAATTCGTCGTGTCTGCTCTTGCCTGTTTTTACTCGGTTGGTGCACTTTGGTTTATTTGTGTGTGTGTGTGTGTGTGTGTGGGGGGGGGGGGGGTATCACAGCAGACTATACTAGCAGTATTGGTGAGAAAACCAGTCTGTTCATTGTACAAAATTGAAATATTCTGAATTAAAGTATTATGGTATTTAACTTAGTTTCTACTGCAGCATTTAGGCTAAATGTTTAGTGACACTCTTGTTTCTGTTTTCGAGTATTTCCCAGACAGACATTTGTAGTCTAAACAGTTTGACTTGTTCCTGTTTGGGTGTTTCGGTTCGTTGATGCTGCGGAGTGATGGCTAACTTGACCATCAACCTTTAACTCTTTAGCACACTCGAGAGTCACTGACAGTAGTGTGTGTCAGGAGTCAGGTTAATATAACGAGGGGTTTTAAAAAGCGAGCAATCACAGGAAATTGCTTTTAAAAGTCAGGAATGAAGAAGAGTAATGGGATAAAAGGGGAATGTTCCTCTGTCATGTGTCAGTCGTGTCGCTCTAGAGACTCGAGACGGAAACCACACGACACGGTGTAACACGGGTAAAAGGTGAAGAACTTCTGCACAGAAAGTTAAAACAATCAATTGTTACATGTTTAAAAATGCTGATGTTTGATTCACACTTTACCAGTTTGACTCAGACTTAACAGTTATAACCAGTAGGTTAAAAGACGGAAAAGAAAGTGGAGGAAAAAAAAAATAATAAATCAGTGATTCCAGCTTGTGTGTGTGTGTGTGTGTGTGTGTGTGTGTGTGTGTGTGTGTGTGTGAGAGAGAGAGTATCTGTAATTCAAGTGTGTTTCTGGGCGTAAGAATGTCCAGTTGTTTTCAGTAAAACCGCCGCAGGGCGTGAATGGCACAGGAACGTGACTTTGAGGTCACGGGTGCTGGTCACTGTATTTGTTTGTTTGTTTGTTTATGTGTTGTTGTATATTAATGAAAAGCTCCGACCGCCCTTAAGCAGTAATTCCTCCGGATGATAATCCCTGGTCGTTCCGGGTCAGAATAGCAGATGTCACAATCAGAAGATGTTGATTTGACATTTATTTTTGTGTAAATGAGTACATATTAAGTTTATTTTTCTATTTCATTATTTTTATATTAATACATAGCTGGATTTTGTTTCAGGGTCAGATCTTGACCCACGGACGGCTTTAAGAGTTCTCCAGATGTCTGAGATTGTTGTGCGAAGAGCAGGTTGTTTATACAGGTAGTGTGACGTGTGAGTTATGAGGCATCACGTTACAGGAGGGATTTTTAGGGAAAACTTCATGGTGGCTTTAGGGTTGAAATGACGGTCACTTCCAAAATAAGGAGTCGTCTTTCTTTCCATCCGTCAGGAGCATGTGTTAAACAACAACTGGTTTTCTAATTTCGCCCTTACATCCGTTCTGTTTGTGTACATAAGGTTTTATGTGTACACTTTATTCATAAAAGTGTGTAAGAAATTTCCCAAAGTCGGAGCAAAAATCTGAATTGAATCTTTACGCTTACGTTTTTTGTCAGGATTTTGGAGTTCAAACTATTTTTTAAACTGTGTTAAAATACCCTAAAACCTGTAATAGAAGGCCACCATGGCAGAAGGGTTAAAAACAGAAGGTCATGACATTCTAACAGGTTTTATGGTATTAAAAGTCTTGTGTTTATATTTTTTGAGTGATGGGGTTTCTGCTGTTCATTGGTAATTCTTCTGTTTCTGTGTGTGTGTGTGTGTGTGTGTGTGTGTGTGTGTGTGTGTGTGTGTGTGTGTGTGTGTGTGTGTGTTGCCTGAGAAGGTAACAACCTTGAGACCCATGGATCTCCTGCGTATTTGTGATGTTACAATGTGTGTTACTTTTTGTTTATTGCAGATCGCGGGAACCACCGTCTTGGCCGTTGGACTTTGGCTGCGCTTTGATCCCAAGACTAAAAGTCTGTTTGAGGGGGAAAACTCGCCGTATGTGTTTTACACCGGTCAGTGTGCAGACTTGTGCGTGCTCTTGGTGGTATCTGATGAAGGTCTGAGCGCTGTGATGTGCTGCAGGCGTCTATATCCTGGTGGCGGCTGGAGCTCTGATGATGATCGTGGGGTTTCTGGGCTGTTGTGGTGCCATCCAGGAGTCGCCGTGCATGCTGGGATTGGTCAGAGCAATTCATCTGCTGGTTGACGTGCCTCTCCGGGAAGGTTTCATTATTAGTTTTTTTCCCACAGTTTTTCTTCTTCCTGCTGATCATCTTCGCCGTGGAAGTGGCTGCTGGAATTTGGGGCTTTTCCAACCAGACCAAGGTGAGGAAAAAAAAACTAAATAATTAGCATTTGAACGTAAATTATTGTCCAGTGAGGTGAAATTATTATTTACTGTATGTAGGTTTCGATTCATTTGTCTTAGTTTTCTTTTGGAAAGTGGTTTCTGACGTTATCTGATATATAACACACTCACGTGTACCCAGAAGATGCCGTAAATGTAACTTATTTAGTTTTTTCCATATATTTGGACCTCCAGGTCGTTGAGGACATCACTGCGTTCTACAAGCAAACGTACAAGAAGTACCAGGACACCAAACAAGAAGCTCTGAAGGAAACTCTGCGGGTCATCCAGCAAGGAGTAAGAGGACGTTCTGATCTCCAGCTGGTTTCTGGGAGATGCAGGGATCATGGTGTGTGTGTGTGTGTGTGTGTGTGTGTGTGGTTTCAGCTGAACTGCTGTGGTCCATCTGGATCGGTTCCGGACGTCCCTGACGACACCTGTCCCAGCAAAGAGGGCCTGGACGCTCACATCACCAAGGTACCACACCGGCCCGCACCAGTCATCATCTGATGATCATGGAGATGACGCCTTGTTTCTTTTACAAACACACTCGTGTAATTAAGTCATTGCTGATGTCACTCTTGCTTGTCCTGTGTTTGATCTTGTCGTGATCTGCTGTTGTGTGAGATGGTCAGATGTTTGTCAACTGATGCGGGTGAAATCTCCGCTGTGTGCAGAGCTGCCCTGACGCCATCGACCAGATCTTCAACTCCAAGCTTCACGTCATCGGAGGAATTGGAATCGGCATCGGTGTCGTCATGGTGATCTGCTTTAGTCTTTAAATGGCGAGATATGTGTCTGTTATTTTTTGGGAATGAACAAGTTATGAAGTTGACATTTATAATTTTATGATTAAGTAATTTGTTCACAAATTACATTTGACAAGATTTAGTTTTTAAAATATTTGTATTTGGTAAAATTTTTTAAATGTTGCTTCACTTTAGAGCTTTTTAATAAAATAATGTTAGAACAATACAGGTAAGTGCAATAATAACATAATAATGACTGAAGGTGTAATGGAAAATATTATTAGTCATTGATTATTCCTGTTATGGTGTGGTTTGTTTTTAAAGTATTATTAGTTACATTTTGTTTTGTACAGTATTTTATGATTTTTTTTTTTGTGTGTGTGCAGGTCTTCGGGATGATCTTCAGCATGATGCTGTGCTGTGCCATCCGCAAGAGCCGAGAGATTGTGTGAGACTCGTCACCTGGGAAACGCCAATGTATTTGTGTTGCATGATGTTTGTCCCAAAGCACTTTCAGTGACATCATCAGCCAAGAGCAAATCAGAACGCAGCACCACAGACTTCACTTAATCGAAAGGAATTCACTCTTTATTGTAGTATATTCAGTCATGTAACAGACACTCTAAAGGCCTTCAAGTTTGATGTTTTATATTTTTTTATCTATCGCTAATAGATTTTAAAAGATTAATCATTGTCGTTTTATAATTGTCCTCACTGTTTTGCTTGATGTGAAATGTTCAGAACTTTTGTAATGTTACGTGACTAGGGTTTGAATTGAATTTACCCATACAGGTCCATATGGTTCAAATAAAAGCCAAATACACAAGATTAAGTCTCTTTGTTTTGTGTTGTGTCTATATCAGTGATTTAATCAGTGGATTGATGAGATACGAGGCTTTGCTGAAGAACAGGATTTTTACCCTTTTTCTGTAATCTCAGGCCAAAAGGAGTTCTGTCTGTCAGTCCAAGCTTTCAGTCCCTCCGATCTGTCTGTCCTTTATTCCCTCTGTTTCTCTTTATTTTTGATTGCACATTTCAGAACTCACAGAAAGAACCCTGTTCAATTTGAGAGTAAATTTGTGGTCTTAAGTGTTAAAGCAAGTATGTATTTCATGGTTTGGTAAAACATTTCTTATTAAATATCTCATCAAACACAATAGTACGTTACCTAATAACGAAGTACAGAATTGCATTTGTGTACGTGCATGCAAAGCTCAGTTTTGACCAGTAGATGGCGACAAAGTACGCTTCTGCGTGTTTTTAATCTCTACATTGTTGCCATCTAGTGGTTGTATATGTAAGTTTGCAGTCAGCGTCACAGAACTTTAAAACTTGAGCGAAAACTTTTCACTTTTCCGTGTTGGCTGCCGGTCTATAAGTGCTTAGTGCGTCCTCGGACTAAAGTAAAGATCCATTACTTTCTTTATGACGTCAGCAGCATTATAGAAATGCTTCAGCATCTTTTATCCAGTTCAATCCGCTGCGAGACCAATCGGGTGCAGATCATTGTGATGATAAACTGTGATGTTCGCATTATATTAATAATATCTGAAGAGCCCATGCTTTTTGTATCAAAAGCTTTTTTTCTTAATAGATCGCATTTATATGACGAAATAAAGTCAGTGTACATCAGATGATCCGGAGGCTCTCGCGAGCGGCGGCGTCTCCGGAGACTCTGCTGACCTGGATCCACCGTGACGGGCGGAAGATCGGCCGCGGTTCCGCCTCGCCAGATGAACCACGCACTCGAGGTAAAATTTATCGATTTAGGACTCTGGAATCTTTCGGATTTTAGGATCGACGATACGCGATGTTGCAGCGAGACCTGGTTTCGCAGCTCTGCTCCAGATTGTGTGTGTATTTAAAGCTGCGCGTGACCGGTGTTCCCGCGCGACCGTGTCTGACATTCCTGATGCTTTTCTCCCCTGATGCTTCATCTGAAACTTGTTCGTTTGAGATGACAAACCAGACACTTTAATCTGGAATGGGCGGTACATTTACATCGGCGCAAACGCTGTACATAATTCTCCATTTAAAGTATAACAACTTTTACTGCATTATCAGCCTTACTTTTATTCCTCCGAGACGTCATGCTTCCCTTGGCGCCAAATCCTCCCAGGTCCTGATGCTGAGTGTCTGCAGGTGGAGGCGCAAGGGTCCTCAGTGATGGCGGAGAACCCCGAGGACCCCCTGGTGCTGCTGGAGATGCTGGAGGTGCTGGGCGCGTGTGGCGGCGGCGTCTCCTACGCTGACATCTGCGTGTTCCTGAGCGGACGCTTCTGCCTGGACCCTCTGCTGGAGCTGCGCAGCCTCCTGTATTCCACCGCCTGCCGGGACCCCTGCTTCCCCTCCACCCTGTTCCGCGAGCGCCTCCATCCGCCCTGCAGTAACCGTCTGTCAGCCGCTGCGGACGTGGTGTCTCTGTTCAACCTCCTGACGCGAGGCCGACGGGCTCCTCCGCTCGCGGCCTGTCAGGTCTGCGGGACAGGACTGGTGCGCTGCAACTGGGCCGCACCTGGAGGAGGAGCCGCGTCCCACTGCACTTATGAGAACCTCCCCTGCGACGCCTTCAGTCAGCCTCTCTCACACACTCACAGCCGCGGCAGCATGCAGGAAACGGCTCCTCCAGAAGACATTAGCGCTGAGGATGAGACCCCGGAGACTAATGCAGAGGTCCGGCTGGCTCAGAAGAGAAGCGCCTTTAAAGACGGCTCCCACAGCGCTGCGCTCCAGCCCATGGAAGCTGAGGACCTCACGCAGAGCAACCCGTACCCAGACGCCGTGCTGATGGCCACCCAGCAGTGCTCACATGACCACTCCTACGCCGCGCATCCCAACCTCAACCCCTACGAGCAGCCGCGGCGTCAGGCCCGGCACGAGAGTCTGGATGAGCTCCAATCCTCCACATACTTCGGACCCACGGAGTCCTGCGAGAAGATCCCGGTGCTTCAGATCAAGAGCCACAGTCTGGACATCGACAGCAGGAGTGCGGACGAGAGGCCGGAGGTGGACAGTCAGTGCCTGCAGAAGCCCCGGTCCGAGCGCTCCGTGCTGGACAGGTCGGGGTTCCGGAAAGGCGGCGCAGTGAAGATCAGCTTCGACGGCTCCAGCTTCGACATTCCCGGGTTTGACCCTCGTATCGTCAGCTCCGTGCGGGACACCTTCAAGCGTCTGAGTGGCTTGAGTTTGGACGCCTGGTATGATTGGTCCCCGAGCTCCGAGGGTCCGGGGCCGGTGAGCGTCTCCACCCAGACAGAACCAGCCGACCGCCGAGCCCTGCGGAGCCTGATGCTGGCCGACAAGCTCTCCGTCGACAACCCCGACATCGCAGAGGACGACATCAGCGCCATCTTCCGCTTCCTGGACGACATCAGCATGTGCGGCTCCATGGCTGTGCTGCCGGGGGCCGCTGGGGGTCCTCAGGAGGGCGGTGGCGGCCCCTCGTCGGGTCTGCCGGAGAGGCGAGAGCGCTTGGGGAAGCTGCGCAGGCTGTTTCACTCCATGGAGGCGCCTGAAGAGGGCGTGAGGTGGGGAGTGGGACGCCTCCTGCAGCGGGTGGCCGACCTGGAGCAGCAGCTGGAGCCAATCACGGAGCTCCGCGAGCAGCTGGCCCTGGTTCTGTCCACTCTGACCCGGCTGGAGCAGCGCGAGCGGCTCCTGTGCCCGCACACACACCTGGCATCCGCGGGGCCGGGCGGTCAGCAGCAGGGGTCCACTGACCAGGGGTCCGAGGGGTCTGCTGACGCCGCGGCCAAGCGCAGGCGGCTCTTTGTGCGGCGGGGCTCCAGGGGCCACACGGAGAGCGGGTCTGAAGCGCACAGAGACGGGAGCGTCAGCTTCAGCAGAGAGACATACGTGCAGCCCGCCAAGGTAAAGCCTGCGTATTAGTGCTAATATACTGTATTGTTCTATAACAATAGCGATGTTAGGAAAGCATGTTTTATAACACTAAGACAGTTAAAACTGTGAAAAGCACCCTACAAATACTCATTATTAAAAGATAAAATGACTAAACTTAATTTTTAAGTTGTTCAAAAAATGCATGAACTTTCTTTAAAAAAAACGTTTTATGATACATGATACACGCGTGAAATCTAAATTGTTAAAAGGTTTTTTGCTTTATCCTTTTGTTTACTGTACGTACATATATAATTTATATATTTAAATGTGTGTCCGTGTGTGTGTGTGCAGTAAACACACAGGGTGTGGGTGGATGGATAGACAAACAGGCAGACAGACAGACAGACAGATAGACAGATAGATAGATTCCTTCATTCTTTCAATGTCTTCAATGTGTGTTTGTGTGTGTGTGTGTGTGTGTGTGTGTGTGTGTGTGTGTGTGTGTGTGTTTATATCTCTGATTAATTATACTGAAACTTTTTTCTTCCGTCCTACAGGTGGACCACGTTAGTGCTGTGTATAAAAGAGACGGTTCAAGCTCACAGGAAATGATGGGCTTTCACCTTGTGACCCCTGATTCCCACAATGCATCACGCCGCACATCAGTGCACAGCACCACACACCAGCTGTCTGAGCGGCCCAGAGTCACCTGGAGCCAGTCTGACCTCTCACCACTGGACTTGCAGGTGACCACCACCAGCCCAGAACCTTCCAGAAGAGCGAGTGATGAGCGTGTGTGTGTGCGTGTGCTGCAGGCTCCGGAGTCTCTGGACTTCTGGACGGATGAGATTTACACACCGGCCTCTGACCGGCTCCTGCGGCGCTCACACTCATACACGCGCTGCAGCCGGACGCAGACCTTCCGCATCGCCGCCCTCAGCATCACTGCCACCATCATCCTCATCCTCATCATCGTCATCCCTGTCAGCACAGCGTAATGTGTCTGCGCCCTCAACTATAGGACTCTACAGGCTTGTTCGTGTGAACTCTGAGCGTTTGTGTGTGTGTGTGTGTGTGTGTGTGTGTGTGTGTGTGTGTGTGTGTGTGTGTGCTAGTTAAGCATGCGCTGAACTGTGAAAGGACTTGCACGACTGTGTTAATGTGAATTCTATGCAACACTTGGTTGGTGCCGACAGAATGTAATTTCAAAGTTTTCCTACATTCAGTTCGTGTTCAACTGAAGGCGTTTCTCAGTGGATTCAGGATGTTCCGGTAGATTCTTCCACTCACAGATATTGGGGAATTCCCATTAGTGTAATGTAATTCTGCTGAAACCTGAAACAGGATTCCTCTCTCTCTCTCTCTCTCTCTCTCTCTCTGTGTGTGCTGTCAAATCTCTCTCTTTCTCTGCCACTTTCTAAATCACTCTCCCTCTTTCTCTCATTATCTCTCACTCTGACCGTCCTTCTCATTCTCTCGCACTTGAATTTTTCTGTGTATACACTACATTACACTCTCACTACCCCCTTTACTTACTCTTTCATTTTATTTAACTCTCACACTGGCTCTGTTCATTTTTTTTCTATTTTCACTATTCCTTTCGCTGTCTTTTTGTATAGTTCTCACTACTCTTTTCACTCACTTTTTCACTGTCTCGGTAAATATTTCTTTCTGACACTGCATATTGATTTTTTTCTCTCTCACTATTCCATTCACTCACTCTCTCAAACCATTTCTCACTTTTTCCTCTAACTGTCCATTCCACTCGCACTCTCTTTCAATTTTTCTCTTCTCTTCCTCATCCCCTATCCCCCAGTCTCCCAAACTAATTATCACTTTTTTTTCCACTTTTCACTCTTTCCTTCTCGCTCTCACACTCAATACCGTGTTTCCATTTCACAGTTCCGACTACTCACTCACTCACATATCTCTCTGTCCCTATTCTCTTTTTCATTCACATTTAATCACTCATTCCATCAACATTTGTTTTTCATATCTCATTGCTTATCTCATATACTGTATCTCTATCCGTTAGCACACTCTCCAACTATCTGTATATTTTACTTTCTCTCACTTTTGATTTCTCTCACTCACGCATAACACCTTTCACTATCACGTTATATCTCTATATCTCTCACTATTCCTCTAAGTCCTAAGTCCTGTATCTCTTTTTTCTTGCTGTAGTGTCTCTGACTCTTCTTTTTCTCCTCTAATGTGTAGATTGTTTGCGTTGTCCTGTTCTCTCTCTCTTTTTTCATCCACTTTTTCTTTTCCCGTCGATCTGTGGTGAGTTGGACTGAATGTAAAACATCCTCAGTGAGTCTCTGGAGATGAGAACAGGACGAGTGATGCCGGATCGATCCCGTAAACACTAAACTTTAATGTGCTGCAATGGAGGAAGAGAGAGAGATTATTCTCTTTTATTAACGGGAAGATTTCTGTCTCCCACATGACCAGTGTAGCACAACATTTCAATTTAACATTGCAAATGGAGAATAAATTTGAACTTCACATAATTAAAAAAATCTGTTGCATGTAAGTTCGTCTTCTAGCAATCTTGAATCATATGGAAGAATGATTCATGTGAGAAAAAAAGCTGTTTAATACGCTGTATATGATATGTGTACAGTTTGTAGATACTTAGAAACTTACCTGTATATCTTTTAGAAGTAGTCGTTCACATTTAGAACTTTATTATTTTTGCTTTGATGCAGACAAATGCAAATGATTTGCAGCGAGTGTGTGTTGTTATTATTGTGACTCCTGCAGTCGTTAATATTTCAGAGCGTAAGTGTGTATTATCTATTTATGATCTGTCAGTTCCGTTATTGACGCAAAGCACTTACCGCTTTGACGCCACGTGCAGACACTCGAATCGCAACGTCAGCGAATATCGCTGACATTATGGAATCTATAATAACAAGGCGCATTGCTCTAATTTAAAATTTTTGTCATATGGGTACTATAATACGAACGTATTACTTGCAACTATTTGCCACTTTTTTCGTTTGTTGACACTTTTTTTGTTTGTTTTTATGTTTGTTTTTGTTTTGTTTGTTTGGCGTCAACTGCCTCATTGTTATTACAAAAAGCCAAATTATATTGTCAATGGTTTTGAAAAATAATGGAATAAATGATTCAATTCGAATGATTCACATTCAATTCGAATGTGCGAAAGTGCGTTTCCGCAATTAAAATTTTAATTATTTTTTAAATTTAAATTATGATTCTGTTCTTAGAATAATCAGAAGCTGGGCAAACTGTAATAATAAATAGCATCTCATAATAGCACCGCAATTTATAAGCAGCAGCGGATAAAATTCTATTTTGAGACAATTTCCTAATTAACAAACTTGCACTGCCTCCATATGGGTATCACGTCATTTGGACGTAATTCCTAATTTTATAACTTGCAAAAAAATAAAGTGTCGTTTTTAAAATCTAGTCTTGAAACTAGCTTCTATAACATTAATACTATTCTCGTAACGTAAGCGAACAGTCACAATCTCACGTTTAACTCTCGCGGGAATTCGGGTTGTCGTGGAGACGACGACGCCTGGGCGAAGAGACGGGAGTATTTTGTTGCGTTTGTAATACGTGTAGTTTTCTGACAGCCGTTGAAAAGTCAACATGGCAAAGATTCCGACATACAGCTACCGAGGACGTTCTGGCAACTGGATCGAAGATCGAGCTCTGCACGAGGTGTGTTTGTTCTGAGCGACTGTGTTGGTTGTGTGCGTCTTTTGTGTTTATTGCGTGTTGAATGGGCACTGTATCTGTTGTGTGTTTTTTGCATGTTCATTTTAAATGTAAATGTGTTATATGCTTGTGGTCTGTTGTGTGTTCGTGTCTGTGTTGTGTGGTGTGTTTGTTTTCTAGTTGTGAGTTTCTGGTCTTTGTTGTCTCTAGTTTGTGTGTGTGTGTGTGTGTGTGTGTGTGTGTGTGTGTGTGTGTGTGTGTGTGTGTGTGTGTGTGAAAAGGTTTTGCGGTATCTCTGCAGGACACTCTGAAGCAGTTGTGTCTGAAGAGAGAAAGAGGTGAACTACCGGTCCAGAGAGAAGCTGAATTCACCAAAAGCATCTTCACTCCAGTATGATTGATCACAAATTCACAATAAGGCTTTTTCTTCTTCTACTCTCTCTCTCTCTCTCTCTCTCTCTCTCTCTCTCTCTCTCTCTGCCTGTTGGTCATGAACTGCAAGTTGATCCAATGTGTTATATATAGGTGAGTTTGTCTGCATCTTCTGACGGGTTCCTGCACTTCGGTGACACAGTGATGCTGATGAACTCAGAGGACGGAGACCCCTGCATCCTCAGCATCATGGCCGACATCAGTAACATGGTCTCCAGTAAAGACTCGGCTCCATGTCTTCAAGGGCCCCTCCAGTTGTCCGGAGCTCACAGCAGCGACCCCTGTGTGAGAAACGCCTTTGTGATCTGCAGGTATTACAGTAAAAACCACAGACAGACAGATGGGTAGATGAATGGATTTCGAGATGTGATGTGTGTTTCAGTGTTGACGGGAACTCTGACGGTGAGCTTCTGAAATACCAGCAACACTTCACACTCAGAAGCACGGCAGGATTCAGCGGAGAGGTGAATCTGACCCGGTCGTGTTCTGATCCTTGTTCTTGTGTGACCCGTGTTTTAGTGTGATCTGACCTGTGTTCTAATGTGTCCTAACCAGTGGTGTGAAGCTTTGTTCAAATGGACTTTGTTACTTTACTTTAGTAATGTTTGACCACTTTGTACTTTTACAAAGTATCAAACAAGTATTAGCAATTTTTAATTTCTACTTGAGTACATTTTTGATTGAGTTTATGTACTCTATACTCCACTACATTTAAATTGACACTTATTGAGCCCTGAGGCAATACTATTTATGAGCTAAATCAAGTGAATTTGAGTTTTTTTTTTTTTTTTAAGAAATGAAACCTCATAAATAGTTTCTTGATTTTGACATTGGTGTTTATTCGAGCCTAAATTCAGTACGAGTACAATGTGTACTTAAGTTCAGTTAAAATTTGATACTTTACGACTTTTACTCAAGTCTTCTTGGAATTAGTGACTTGTAACTTGTAATGGAGTATTTTTTTACAGCAAGGTATATGTGCTTTACCATGTCCCGTAGTGTTTTGACCCATTCTCACATGCTTCTGATCTGTGTTTTCATGCTTTTAGACCTGTGCTTTTTTGTTGTCATGCGTTCTGATTTGTATGTTAACACTAAAACATCTGGTACGCTCACAGCTGTATCTGGCCAGCGACCAGCGAAGCTTCCTCAGCTCGTGCCGCCTGTCTAACCTGCAGGAGCTGAGATTGGTCCAGCCGCTGGACTACATGTGCTGGTGGAAGCTGATGCACGTGGACCCTCAGAACCGTTTGGAACACGAGGGTCACCCGGTTCCGGTAGGTGGTCCTCACACCCATCACTCTGACACAGTGTTTCGATCATGACAACGTGTGTGTGTGTTTTAGGTGAACCACCCCGTGTTGATCTCTCACTGCAAGACCAATCAGTGTGTGTCTGCGCTGAGACAACACCAGTTCTGGTGAGTCGGGTCGTCATCTGAGGGGTGTGTGATGTTTGGGCCTAAAAACTGACCGGCAGACAGTTTAGAGACAGACAGAACTAGAATTCATATGTTCTGTCATAGCGCTAAGCACGCCTTCTGAACAAGAAACTATTGCTCCTGTGTTTAATACGTTAATGGACGATAAAAGTTGACACGAGTAGAAATGAGGAAAAGTTGACTGAGAAGTTTCATTGAAACTAAAGGAGCCAGTAATAAATGGAGCCCAAAGTTAAACTGCAATATCTCAATAGCACAATAGATGTGAAAAAGCTGGTTTCAGAAGATGAAGAAGGACGTTTCTGAAAGTTGAAACGGCATTTCTACGATGAACAATAAAAAGACGAGAAAATGTGGAATAGAGGAGGGATGACTAATGAAAGCTGAATGAATATGAAAACAAGATGAAAAGTTGGTGTTACAAGAAAAGCTACACAAGTTGAAAAAACTTAAATTAGCATCTATGAAGACGAGAAGATGAATCGAGGACTCACGTTTGGAAGTTGAACAATGTTTTGATTATAAACTGTGAAGAAATGAGGATGCTGGAAAAATGACTCCAACATGAAGTCAATAGGAAAGAAAAAGTTGAATTCGAGGAAAAATATAAAAGTTCAGAAGATGAAAAACGTTTACTGTAAATGTTTGTTTTACGACAAACGTTGAGAAGGCAGCTAATAGAACTAGCTAATAGAAGTCAGACAGACAGAAACACACAACGAGAGACAGACAGAAAGAACGACAAACAAACATAGTTGGATGATTGGTTTTTATTATGTATTCATCAGTGGTTTTGTGTCCAGGAATCGTTTCGGTAAGGAGCTGGAGGTGACGGCTCACACTTTCCTGGACTCGCACCGCGCGGAGCAGCAGAAGAACCACTGGATGTTTATGACGGCGGATCAGCTGAACTTCCTCTGATGCTTCAAGCCCCTCCTGGACCACCGTCTTCTCAACCAGGCCTTGTTTTTCATGCCCTTTTTCTTTCTGCGTTTCTTTTCTTTGTTTTTGGTAGTCTGTCACACACAGAAAAAAATGAAGTGCAGTGAAATGTGAGTTGTTGGGAAGCCCGAGTCAGCTTGATAAATAAACAAGATTGTATTGAGCTCTGCTCATCTCCATATTTTGTTTAGGAAGAAATCACGAGACTGTGGTGTATTAAAGGTTTTTAATAGGTGACACGTGAGCATATAAACAAATAAATATGAGCATAAATAAACACAAAACTCAATAAATAAATTACGGACTGTGACTGGAGGCTTATTCCTCAGCACGACTCGGATATAAGTATAAAAAAAGAATCAAACATTAAAAAAGGCTAGACAGGTGAGACTTTTACTGTGTGGCTCGTCAACTCGCTCCAGTTGCTCCACTCGCTCCACTGAGAGACGAGCAGCAGGTCGCGGCACCGGACCCTCAGTGTGCTGATGCGCTTGTGAAGCTGGACACACGGCCCCTCCCACTCCTGCACCTCCGCCTGAAACAACCATCCGTCAGTCTGCAACACACAGGTGCCGGCTTCACACCAGTGAGCGGCTCGTACCGTGCCACTGTCCCGCGTCACGTATTCCACCTGGTTCATCAGTGGGAAGAAGCTGAGCGGCGTCGACCATGTTGGCGGAGGATTTACCCGCAGCTCAAGACCCGCCGCGTTTTCCGCTACGTTACCAATGTTCGCACTGGCAGGTTTCACTGGGAAAAAAAAAACATTTCAGGACACAGTCAACATATTTATGTAGACTATTTACGCAAACGTACACACGCACACAAATGTATGCTATTATAATATTTATTATAATTGGTTCCTCCATGTTGAATAACATCCATTTTTTATTGATTATATTAACATTTCAATTCAATTGTTTTCATTACAGGTGAGTTTGGTGGTATAAAGCACAGTGTATCTCTTTCCCTTTTTTTCGTGTGTGTGTGTGTGTGTGTGTGTGTGTGTGTGTGTGCGTGCGTGCGTGCGTGCGTGCGTGCGTGTTTTAGACTAAATCTAAAAGTAGGAAGTACTTGTATTTATACTGTAAAAGTACTTCGTGAAGGACAGGCGTACCTATGTCCCTTAGAAAGAAGCTATAATCAGTCTTCTTATACTGGCTGGAGGAAATGGCCTCCCCGGTGATAACCAGATGCTCCGTCTCCTCCGAGAACGAGTCCGTTTTGTGAGGAAGATAAAAGACTCCGTCAGCAGAGGGCGACACCCACTCACTGTTGTCCCTGTCAATCACAAAAAGAAAAATCAGACCCGTAGGATGCATTTTCAGAACACCTGGTCTCTCTCGATTTTGAGCTTCCCACCTTTTATTACGGAGCCGGAAAGCTGTGAATGTATCTGACGTGCAGGTGCATTTCAGCTTCTCGCTGCAGGAAAAACTCTCCGCTGTGCAATGAATTTTGAGATCTGCGAAGATTAATGAAAATACATATTAATTTTTTTTTTTTTTCATAAAATTTTTAAGGCCTTTTTTCGCGCGTCTCACCCGCGTCGGGCATGTTGACGAGCAGGTACACGTGGTCCTGCAGTTCCGTGCCGCTCCAACAGGTGAAGTTCCCGGCCAGGTTCCCATCTACCTCGCGCAGTGTCAGGTTCCTCTTAACCGGCAGCTCGAACGCCGACAAGTCCACGTCAGTGGTGATGTGTCCTCCATCGTGCGGCGTCGTGCGCCTCCACGTCACTGTGCTGCTCTGGCTCCGACAGACCAGTGTGATGGACGAGTCTTTGTCCGTAGTTATGACTGGGTAACGACACACACTAATACTTACGTTTCGCACTAACGATTTGGCACACGCACGCACGCACGCACGCACGCACAGAGACATACATAAAATGAGGTTTGTTTGCCGGGTTAATTGCTAACCAGTTAACCTGGGATTCAAATATGTGATTAAGTATCTAACCACTCTACAACACGTCAAAAATTATGAACATATGGCTTTTTCAATTCAGTGCATTTTTAAATTCAGTGAATTTAAAAGGTGTGCTTACGTGAGTCTTAATCAATCCTTACAATAATAATTTATCAAATCAATTAATCAATACTCACTTTTTTCGGGAAAAACCAGCAGCCCGGTGGCGGTGGTCACAAACAGCAACAAGACAGTGAGACAGCGCGGTATTGAACCCATCTGTCAACAGATAATATTTAACATTCTTAAAATAAACATCGCGCTTTATATCCGGAGCTTTAAATAATTGTGAATAAATTAGATGATCGGAAGAATATACTGATGTAAATCAGCTAAATAATGTGAATATGTTACTAATATGAGTAATCTAAAACTGTATATTACATTTCGTAATAAACATTTATTTACATATAATACATACATATTTTCATCTTTTGAATAAATTCTTAAATATATTTTTAAGCATCGTTCTTTACTCTCAGACTGTTAATACAAAAAAACAGTACGTTTATAACTAATAAATTCTTAAGAAAACCATGTCACGATCATCAGTATATAGCTGAAATTACAAGTGAATGTATATATTTTGGATCTGTAAATATGAAAATAAACTTTATAATGTACGTATAATAATGTAACAAAATATATGTATGTATTATGTAATTTTAAATTACTCATAATCCAAACTAAACGATACATCACATACAAATATTTACTCTATATTTAATTAATACATTGAATACTGTTTTATAATTATATTAAATATTGGACTATGCACACAACATGAATAATATTTATATTGTAAATATTATATTTAAAAGTATTGGGCTGTATAAATTAACGATTTATAAATTAAAGTTTATAAATCTTATAAAGTTATATAAGTTTATAAAAGAAATAAAAGTATTACAATTTTTCTCAACACAATTATATCATGTAAATGTAAGTAAAAACTTTAGTAAGCATTTAATAGCGATTTAAAGGGAATTTGGTTTATTTAATGGGAATTAATAATAAATGTGTGCTGTTTATTACATTTTTCTTATATATAATATTGTTTATTTAATTGGGGCTTGAGTGTTTAGACAGAGTAAATTATACTTTGTCGAATTTAAGTACCAGTTATGTATTAGTTATTGATCATAATTATATCATAACAATATTAGTGGGGTCAATAAGCCATCACAGCTCTTACCTTATCTGCTTCCCCCTCAGGTTAAACAAACAAAAGCCTGTGGACGAGGCGCGTGGTGGATGAGCCCTGTGGATGCGCTCGTGGGTTTTATTGTGCACAGACCCACGACTACCACGAGCCTGTGGGCGAGTGTTACAGGGCATTTCTTAGAAAGAGTTTCCCTCAGACCTATTAGTAATACTAAAGCCTGATAAGGGGACTCTGTGTCTCTTTCTCTCTCTTTCTCTTGTCTTTTTTCTTTTTCATTTCTCTCTTGCTTTTTTCTTTTATTTTTCTCATTTACTTTCTCTCCTTTCTTAATGTATTCTACTCTCTCTTTCTCTGTTTTTGTTTGTCTATTTTTTCATTTTATCCCCTGCTCCATTTTTCTCCTGCTCTTTTTTTCTTCATTTTTTATCATTTACTTTCTTAATGTATTCTATACTGTAAAACATGAAGTTGTAATATTATTTGTAGTGCTGGATTGCACCCATAATAATAATAATAATAATAATAATAATAATAATAATAATAATAATAATAATAATAATAATAAACTAAATTTATGTGGCACATTTTGAGATCCTCTAGGTCACCTTAACAGATGATGTCAACATACACAACAATTGCTTGGCAGAGTTATGGCAGCGTCAACTCACTTCTGGGAATCCCCAATATACACACACACCTGACACGATCAAATCTACCTGAAACACATGCTTTTTGGACTTAAGGAAGAAAATGAAGACCTAAAGGAAGCCCACACAAAACCTGGAGAACATGCAAACTCCACACAGAAAGTTCTTGATGTGAGGTGACATCGCTCCCACTGCGCCACTGAGTATGCATGTCTAATACAGTGCATTTTGGATACATTTCTTGTTTTTGAACATCAAAATTTGGTTAAAATCAAAAGTTACAGAGAATAAGAGATATACACACACACACTCACACATATATTTATACAAACACTTTATTACCAAAAGTATTCAGTCACCTGCCTTGACTCACATATGAACTTAAGTGCCATTCCATTCCTAACCAACGTGATGGTTTAATGCGATGTCGGTCCACCTTTTGCAGCTATTACAGCGTAAATTCTTTTGGGAAGGCTGTCCACAAGGTTGAGGAGTGTGTTTACAGGAATTTTTGACCATTCTTCTAAAAGCGAGGTCACACGCTGATGTTGGTGGAGAAGGCCTGGCTCTCAGTCTCCGCTCTAATTCATCTCAAAGGTGTTCTATAGGGTTGAGGTCAGAACTCTGTGCAGGCAAGGCAGGTTCATTCACACCAGACTCTGTCATCCATGTCTTTATGGACTCGGCATTGTGCACTGGTGCACAGTCAGGCTGGAAGAGGAAGGAGCTCCTGCTCCAAACTGTTCCTACAAGGTTGGGAGTATAGAATTGTCCAAAATGTTTTGGTATCCTGAAACATTCAAAGTTCCTTTCACTGGAACTAAGGGGCCAAGCCCAACTCCTGAAAAACCTCATCATGTGGCTGGGTGTGTGTGTGTATGTGTGTGTGTGATAGTTGTGGTGATTTCAGTGTTAACGGTTGGTTCCAGTTGGTCGTGTAATGGTCTGCTATCGAGTAATTTCTGAGCAATGTCTTCCTCACACACACTGAGGTTCTTTCTACCACCACAGTCAAATTAGACCAACAGGGAAGTTGAAACCATGACTAACACTGACAGACTGCAAGTCGCTAAATAAAGACGTGCAAAACGTGTTTTCCTAGTAGAAAACCAGCTCTTCATCAGTAAAGAACCAGCGAATGTATCGAGGATCACACTGTTTTTGCCCTCGTCATTGAGATTTTGAAACTGAAATGAATTTCCTCTTTCACCCTCTTACAACTGCCGTCGAAACTGAACCGACTGATAAGAATCTGAGGTCACTGAGGCCAAACATTTGCCTTGCAAATGACTTTCACATTTCCATCATCACCATTAGTTACCATCTTCATCATCATTATTCACCATGATCATCATTTTATGATCACCTTCACCTTTATCAATATTATCATCATCTGATGTCTGCAGATCATGGATTCTTCTGAAAGTCGTCTCCGATTTAAAGTTGATAAATTCTAATATTTGCGTACAATTCTGACCCCTTTGTTGCAATTGATTTAAAATCACCAAATAAATTTGTGAATATAGAAATGAAAAAAGTGGGCTGCATGTAACACATTTAAACGCTGGAATGAGGGATTCCATGTTTCACTCATATCTGATGGCTCTTTCCTATCTGTAAAACCGCAGAAGCAGAAAGACATATTAAGTGAGAAAATAACCAGTTAATGTTTATGGTTATATACGTATGTGTTGTGTGTTATATGCCTGTGTACATGGGACTCAGGTCTCCTGGAGTATCGTTTGGTGTTGAGCAGAAAATGAATAAAAATGTTGGGAAAAAAGTGTCTAAATCTATTGAGTAATATCTTCAGTGTCTAAATACAGTATGATTCATTGTGTGATGTTTTATTTGATGCCGTTTAAAAATCGTTGGTGAACTCGCTGTTTGTCGCAGTTGTCAACAAGCTTGTTTACAATAAAGTTTGTTCAAAACCGGAAGTGTGACGTCATTCAATGGCGATTTCCATGTGAGTGTGTGGAGTCAACGTGATTTTTCTACCTTTCGAACGCTTGCGTTTCTAGATATATATTCAAAATACACTTTGGGATTACGAACTGCGCGCCATCGGGTAAGAAACTCTACAATAAATATTAGCCGGTTGGGTTTTTTATTTGATTAATTTATACTTTAAAAATTCCCGTAGCTACATCAGTACAACTGGTGTTCGGGACGCCAGAAGTTTCGGAATCAGATCACAGAGGAAGCCTGAAAAAGTTCGATTGTAAAATCTGTAGTGCACTGCAAGTCCCTTTGGATAAAACTATCTCATATAAGCAGAAATGCAAATGATTATAACCGCCAGCGCTACTGTAATCAGTCACGTGAAAAAAATAATTTGGTGTTTTTGTGAAAAATCTTCCCGTAACAGGTGCGTGACCGGGACTCGAACAGAACCAGGTGCTGTTCCACGAACGGTTCCGGACGGAAATGGCTTCGTTCAGACCCATTAAAATCCAGACGGTGCCGAAGCTGGGACAGAAGGTGACGGAAGAGACGGAGTACTGGAAGAACTACAAGGTCTGACACACGGAGTCCCTGTGTGTGTGTGTGTGTGTGTGTGTGTGTGTGTGTGTGTGTGTGTGTGTGTGTGTGGGTGTGTGTGTTCTGTAACTTCCTAATATTAATCTCTTTTGGTTTCAGACTGCAGTCCAGATAAAAGAGTTTGGTGCTGTGACCAAGATTGACTTCTCCCCTCTTCCTCCCCATGTTTATGCCGTCACGGCTTCTACCAGAGTGAGTCCAACACACACAATCTCATGCACACATAAGTGCTCTCACGCACACGTTCCCACTTTTTCTCCCTAAACTCTTGTTTGTTTCTATGATTTATAATGTGATATGACAATACAGGCTTTGATTTGACTATGCACATGCCTCTCTGTAAAAGTCTTACATGTTGTATTATAGAGAATGCCAGTATTGTAAAAATGTTTGCATCTATATACTCTTGGAAGCTATAATTTATGTACAAAAATTGTTTAAATAAAATAATTTGTTAAAGTGACGCTATTGATATATATACTACAAATAATGTTTAATTAATTTTATTTCCACAATACATACACACTTCTATGCAATTTATCATCAATGAAATGCTCAAAATGGCCAGAAATAGAAAACTTCCATGTGAAACTCAACGGTCTCCTTGTTCTGAAAAGTGTGACTTTTCACGGAACACACCAAATTGTCTAGGTAACCCCAAACTTTTGAACTATAGTGTAAATGACTTAATTATTATTTTAACCTAATTAAATGACTTAATTGTTTTTATTGAATGGACATAAGGGACATTCTATTATTTTATTTTATTTTTTTGCATTTTTCCAAACCATTTAGTACATGTGGGTTGAAGGGTCATACTATTGTAATGGTTTGTTACTTACACAGTGTTGTCTGTTATGACTTTCTACAGTAATGATTTGTCATACACGCACTTTGTTCAGTCACAATAACGCTTCCATAACATAATTACTTTTCTCACACGCTTTTGCTGCCTTCTCAGAATCAGGGAACAGTTTTCACCTTTGGAAAATCTGCTACTTGTTTTCATTATTACATGTGGAGCTGTCATCCCTTTATATTTCATGAAAGTGTGAAATATAGAGTGTGTGTTTTTTTTTATTTGTGTGTGTTTGTGGTGTTATGTTTTCAGATCCAGATCTATGGGCCTCACACTCAAGAGCCAATCCGCACCTTCACGCGTTTCCGGGAAACTGCATACGGAGGAAGTTTTCGTGGTGATGGGAAGCTGTTGGTGGCAGGAAGTGAAGAAGGACTGATTCGTCTGTTTGACGTGAGCGGCCGCGTGGCTCTGCGCCAGTTCAGAGGTCACAGCAAGTACGATGACATCTGCCTTACATATGCAAACGCTGTGTGTATCTGTGACATGTGACACAAGCAGGGAGTTTTGCACTGTGTTTTCCAGCATAATATCTTTCTGATGATTCATTATTATGATTTTTTTTCCTGGTTTTACTTTGCTTTCATAACAATTTTCATTTTTATTTTATTTCAACTAAATTGTCTCCTGAGCTTTAAATATGATCTGTTATTCTCTTTTAAATGTCAGTTTCAGTTTTTTTCTTTCTCTTTCTTCTTCAGTTTTTGTATTTTTCTTTTTCTGTAATTGTTTCCATCTTGTCTGTAATTATCAATTTCTCTTTAATTATCTGTTTCTCTTTTTGTCTGGATGTTTCCGTTTTTTTAGTGCTGTCAAACGATTAATTTTTAATAATTAGTTAATCGCACTTCCCCAACCAAATTCCCCAGCAAAACAAAACAATTCTAAAAATGTTAAATCTATTATTATGAATGATAATTTATTTTAATAATAAGTAGTGAAGCTTAAATGAATAAAATATAAAATTAAAATATAAATGAATGTAAAATCAACAGACAATAAAGACTCGTTTAAATACTGTATTAGTGTACCTTATTAGTGAAGTGCGCCATGATTTCATATTTGCAAAATACTGTACACAATGCTTTTGTTGTATCTACGGATTTATCTGGCAAGGTTGTAAACTAAAACTCCATCTAGACGTCCATTCATTGCACGTAAAAAAACGGAAGTGGAAAAAACAGCAACTGTGATTAACAACGTTAATAAAATTTGACGCGATAAACAAATAAAATTACTCGCACGCATTTACTTTGACAGCCCTAGGTTTTTTTTTTGCTTGTCTAATTTGTCTATTTATATATTTTTTTAAAATGTTTGTTATAGTTATTTATTTCTGTTATGTCTGTATTAATCTGTTACTTTCTTGTCTGTTATTATGTTTTTGCCAGTTGTCTGTTTCTTGTTTGTGTTTTTCTTTTTTTCTGTATCTTTCTTCCTTTTTCTTGTCGGTATTTGTTTTTTTTCTCTGTATGTAAAAAAAAAAACTTAAATCACTTTTTTTGTTCTTTTTAATCCATCTCTTGTCTGCATTTATTTAGTTTTCTTCGTTCCTCTCTGTTTTGACCTCTGTCCTCTCTGGTCTGCATTCACATTTTTCTGTATCTGTTTGTTCTCAATTTTTTTTGTCTGTACATTTGTCTGGTTTTTTTTTTCTTGTCTGTATTTATCGGTTTATTTCTTTGGGGTGCAGGTCGGTTCACGCCACCAGTTTCCTGTCGGACGGTTTTAACGTGGTGTCGGGTTCTGACGACCTGACGTGCCGCGTGTGGGACGTGACCAGCGGGGCAGAGCGGGACAGTCTCACCGGACACAGTGACTACATCAGAGCGCTGACGCCTAGTAAACTCAACCCAGACTTGTTCGTCACAGGTGAGTGTGTTTACAGAACCGCATCCGCAGAGATGGAGCGTCTGGTGATTTCTTGAGTCTTGATGCCGTGTTGTGTTGCAGGCTCTTACGATCACACGGTAAAGGTGTTTGACGTGAGGTCGGGCAGCAGCGTGATGACAATGGATCACGGTCACCCCGTAGAGTGTGTTCTTCTGTATCCCTCAGAGGCACTGCTGGTTTCTACTGGTAAAGTCAGTTTCCTCGAGCTGTTTCTGATGTTTCAGCTGTTGTTACAGGGATCGAAGTGAAACATTGTGTTTTTTTGTCGCCTTGTGAGCCACAGACCTGATACTCCTGAAGATGATTCATAGTCCCACACTGCTATGTGACTAACACAAAAATAGTGTGATTTTAAAAAAGTGACACTTAAGATTTTTTTTAAACTGAAGCCCTGTTGAAGAAAAGATTTTTACACTAATTTGCTTGGACATTTATCCAAAGCTAATTACAGAATGAGCTGTTTTAGTGTTTTGCTCAACTTTTTTTCCTTAAGTTTAGATCTCTACCACTAGGTCACAACTCTTCAGGCGTTAGATGTCAGTAGTAGTAAAAGACGACAGAGAAAGTCCGATATGATCACTTCTACTGACACTTCACTATGAACTGAAAATAACCTCTAGAGAAGCTGAAGACGACAAAGATGTGAATTTTTTGTTTTCACACTTTGAAAAATTACTTAAGCTACTACCACATAAGTTGCTCTTCATTTCTTCAAACATGTTGATCCCACTATATGTCTTATTATAATGAATAAAATCTATTTTATTTTCCTTGCAAACTTAATTTTTCAGAATTTAAGCCTGACAATAGAACATTTTGACTATTTTTTTAGGACCACAAATGAATGTTTTTGTTGGTTTCTCACAGTGAAGCTGATGTTTCTGTCTGCTGCCGCTGTGTTTCAGGAGGACGATATGTGAAAGTCTGGGATTTGCTGAAGAGCGGTCAACAGCTGGTTTCTCTGAAGAATCATCACAAAACTGTGACGTGTGCGGTTCTGAGTTCGACTGGTCACAAGCTGCTGACGGCCTCGCTGGACCGGTGAGTGCGGTGATTATTGTTGTATTGCATTTCTGTACATATCTCATGCGAAGTGACTGATTTTACATTTTACACTGTAGAACAGAACAGAATGTATTTATGGTCATTGCAAGCACATATAATGTAATATGATATCGTGAAATGAAGAGCATCTTCTGTTTGATCCCAGGCAGGTGAAGGTCTACAGCTCCTCATACAAGGTGGTGCATAACTGGGACAGCGCGGCGCCAGTGCTCAGTCTGGCCATGTCGGTGAGTTTGGCTCCAGATGTTTAAGACGGATTTCTGCAGACACTCAGACTAGTTTTTTTCCAGCCGGACGATGAAGTCGTTGCACTTGGACTGACCAATGGAGTTCTGAGTGTACGACACAGGAAGCACAAGGACGAAACAGAGCCTCTGATGAGTCGGAAGTCTCGCACCCCCAAGTATCGCTGCTTTGTCAAGGGCAAGACGTTTTTACCCAGACAGGTGACTTTTATTTTGTTTTTACGTATCATTTAGCATGATATCATCACTGATTGTGCTTAGAATTAGGACGCCACATTTCATTTATTTGAATTATTTTATAATCTATACGATTCTATACTAACCCGATGTGATTTGAAATCCGAAAATCATCTAAATTGCATCGGTTCATTTACTGTGAAATGCCAGCAGACATTTTGAGGCCAGGGAGACATTGAATTTATGCTTTTTTTTTTTTTTTGTTCCTGTCTGATTCCATTCTGCAGCAAATGGAAGTTTAGTTTTAGATTAGTTTCGTTTAAAGTTTCGTTCTTTTTTTTGTTTAGTTTACCGCCTCACCAACTAGATTACTTCCTTTTGCAACGAAGACCCTTGATAGAAATGTTGGCTCTCTGTTACCGCAGTGAAGTGAAACGTATTGATATTCGCAAACAAGCAGAAGAGAGTGAAAATTGAGTAAAACTGAGAAGAAGCACATGACTAGCTTGGATTTTTGGCTCTTTCTGTTCCGGGGATGAAACACACTCACCCTGAATCTCACCAATTTTCCATACAGATCTGTGAGATTCGTTAGAGTTCCGCTGTAGTCGTCATATTCTGCTAAAGTTGTGTGTTTTTTCAGAGCTAATAGTTTTTCAATTAAATTGTATATTGTTATTGCTCATGTTGTTGTTTTTTTGCTTTTATTTAAGGATGATTTCTTGGTCACCAAAGCAGCGAAACAACATCTATCGAAACATGACAAACAATTGAAACGCTTCCAGGTTTCCAAAGCCCTGGACACGGCTCTCTCGGTAAGACAACCACCGTATTGTGTGTTTGTTCCTGTTTGCTTTGTCTTTCCACGTGTTCGAAAACGCAACTTGACATCAGTATTTTTTGGTAAATAATGCAAATGTACACAATGTCTGTTAGGAGGACAACTTCATAGATAGATAAAACCTCAAAAGAGCACCAGAGAGAAGAGGAATAAGAATAAACGAGCTCAAAGGCCACGACGAGCTCAAAGGTCACGCAACTTCAGCAGTCTGGAGATGTTGCGATTCACAATGACACACTACAAACGGTTCAGACGACTAGTGCCATCAGAAACAGAAACCGGTTCACCACTTAAAACAAAGACCAGTGTTGGTCAACGAGAACATACACAATCATCTGAATTGTCCCATTACTTTAATTCAATCTTTGCAGTCAGTGTATGTCCTATTACAGTTAATAACATTCTGTTATTAATGCACTTGTCTTCAAACAGTAAAAACTTTACTTCCTTTCTTTTGCACAACTACTTCCTCCCAGTTTTCACTAGTTACATGCTTGCTTTATATCAGATTTTGGATCATCGTAGTGTCTGTCCGCATCAGTATGTCTGCATCAGTACCAAACATTCACTATTAAACTGGGTGATGCTGTAATGAAACATTCTAACCGCAGAACTGTGATGTGTGCAGACGTGGTCTCGCACCAGTAAACCCGAACTGCTGGTGGCCGTGATCCTGGAGCTTCAGCGCCGAGGAACTCTGAGGAACTCTCTCGCCGGTCGAGAAGAGAAAGACGTCACCAAGATTCTCAACTTCCTTCTCAAGTCAGTCACAGGCACACTTCTGTGAAAGCGAAACAATAGAAATGGACAGTAAGACATTAGAAAAGTCCCAGTGTTTCAATGAGTCAGTCCTTCATGATTCCTCCTTCCTAATTCATAATAATATTTGTTCACTAATTCATATGAAATGAAATTAAGAAAATGTGGCGTCCTAATTCAGTAAGTCAACTTGCAGTTGTTTTTATTGCAGTTGTTTTTATACAGTTGTTTACATTAAAAACATTCTGGATCATCTAGATTTTAAATTAAATGTTATTAATTTAAATTATTATATTATTAGAGCAATTTAAAATATTCTTTTTTTTCTGGTGAAATTGTTTCGCTTTCATTTACTTTTTTATTTTATGTGATTAGTTTGGGATATTAAATTGTGTAAGGCAGACAGATTTAAATAAACCATCTCAAAATACACTTAAGGTTACCAAAACATACTCCTTTACCCCCCCCCCTTTCTCTCACGCACATGCACTCAATACACACTTACACACATAATATACTTTGAAACACTCAAAACGCACACAAACGAACTTCCTCAATACAAATAATTTTTCACTCTTGCAAACACACACACACACGCACTCTCTAATCATTTAAAACACAGTCAATTGCATAAATACGCGCACACTCTAATTTGTGCAACATTTTTAGAATGGAGGAGACTGACTGGGTGCAACACTGTCATATGTTTTTTTTTTATCATTAATAAAATTATTTCATCGTTATTCATCAACTTTTAAATAAATATTTTTGTAGTGGAACATTTCAATACGTTTAAGATTATATTTTATTTGGCTTGAATTACTAAACCAGGTGTGGCCAACCAGTCAGAAACTAGGAGCCACTTTTTTCTGTGTTAGAGCCACAAAGAGCTGCAAAAAGCCACATCATACACATGGGCACACATAAACCCATTCCTTATCTTGTGTGCACGCATGCACATGCACGCACACGCAGACCTCTGCTCATTCAGATTTAATGAAAATAACCACACCACAGGATAATATTAGTTATTTTTGCACAGTTAACATTGTGTGCATATGTGACTCATGTCATGGGAAAGCTCCTGAAGAGCCGCATAAGGCTCAAGAGCCACGGGTTGGCCACCCCTGTACTAAACTGTGTATGCTTGAGTAAACTAATTTTCTTGCGCTCACACACACAATATAAGCATTGAGCAAGTGTATCCCGCAGCATAACTAGTGGTGTAGTGATTAGAGTGATTTTGTGTCGTAGTAAATGTGAGTTCTTGTTACAGACACATAACTGACCCACGTTTCTCTCGGCCGCTCCTCGTCGTGGCGAACCATGTTGTGGGTGAGTTTCATTGACGTCATGGAGTAAAGAAATAGAGGAAGTGCGCTTGACTCTTGAAGTGTGTGTAGATCTGTATAAGGAGACGGTTCCTCAGTCACCGGTGCTGGAGCGTCTGGTGCAGCGTCTCATGGAACTGACCGGACAAGAGGCCGAGCTTCAGCAGGAGCTTCTGCAGGTCCTGGGCATCATGGACACGCTCTTCGCCTCCCTCACCCCCAGGGTCCAGACCACCTGACAGAAATGTGCCCTCTGGAGGGGCGGAAAACGAAAGGAAGCGTTTGTGGGGAAGCTGTACATTGTAAAGGTCACATGTCTGGTGTTGACGTTTGCAGAACATCAGAGTGTTTTGTATTTTCCCAACATAAAGTTTTTAAAATTCTCTGAATTTTGTCGTTCTTGCACCCCACCCCCCCACCCCCGCCACATACACACACACACACNNNNACACACACACACACACACACACACACACACACACACTCTTTGTGGTATTGAACACACATTGTGGTGTGTGTTCAATACCACAATGTCTATATTTATAAAGCACTGTATCATAAAACCTTTACTATTTAAATATAAAACTATCTAAATATAAAAAACTAGTTTAATTATTTAAAATGGGGAATAGATTTTTATAAATCGATTTAGACACAACTCCGGTTTGCTGAATATCCGGAATTTTGGTCAACAGGTGCGTTGTGTTTTAAAATACATTGCTCGTTTGATGGGTTAAAATGGTGAAAATGAAATCTAACTCTGGTGACATTCGACGCGCGCGCCTTGACTACGTGGCATTTCTTAACTACTGACGTAACCTGGCTTTGAACAAATGGAGCCTCGTATTAAACAGTAGGGCGGAGTTTGGAATACCTTTTTGATTGTGATTGGTCTCTGACGAAGGATCCTACTGTTTTATCTGCATTCTGATTGGTTCGAAATTGCAGCTCCTCCCGTAATTATCCAAACAAACTTCCGGAGTTTCTCTTCAACCGTGAGGTAAGGAACGCCGCACGAGAAGTATTTTAAATTAAACGATCAAAAGCTTTTATCGATAACCAAGTTTTACAGATGCCACTCACGGCTTCACGAAGATTTGCTTTGCCGAGTAGTTTAATTCACCCGTTCATTATTTTTACTTAAGTTGCTTTCACTGTGAGGGTTACCAGTTTCTGATAACGTATTTTGCACAAGTATCCAATGAGTATCCCACACTTATTCCTATGATTCATGTTTTTTTAAACTAATTTCTAACTAAGTCATTTTAGTGCTAAATGCTAATACTTAGAAAAAGCGAGTAGTGTGTACATTTTTCCTTCATTAGTAATTTCACAAGAGATTATATATTTTATTAAATATATACTATGCTTTTTGTGTATGTTTCTACTCTCATACAAATACCATCACACACACACACACACACACACACACACACATTTTTTATGTATAATGCACATGTGTGTAGGAAGATGGAGTTGTGGACGGTGATGTGCCTCCTCTACGCTGTTCAGACCTCTGGGAAACCCATGGAGAAGAAAGATCGCGTCCATCACGACACTCCTCTCAGTAGCAGAGAGCACGATGATGAGAAGAACTTTGATTACGACCACGAGGCTTTTCTAGGACAGGACGAGGCCAAGAGCTTCGAGCAGCTCAGTCCAGAAGAGAGCAAAGAGAGATTGGGGTGCATTCTTAGTTCCCTGGCCTGCTGTAGAATTTTCATCATCTTCACCATCATCATCCTTTTTTCTTCTTCTCTTTTTACAGTATGATTGTGGAAAGGATCGACGAGGATCATGATGGTTTTGTGACGATGGAGGAGATGAAGCTATGGCTGAAACACGCTCAGAAGCGCTGGATTTATGAAGACGTGGACCGGCAGTGGCTCGCTCACGACCTTGACTCAGACTCGTTTGTCTCGTGGGAGGAATATAAGAACGCCACGTATGGACACATCCTCGGTGAGTATGGGGCCGGACTCTCAACAATACTCACCATTTTAAATGTAGTAGAAAGTTGTTTGATTAAATAAATTTGCAATTTATATAAAAATCAGAAATGTGTTAGACATTTGTGTGTGATGTTGACGGATGAGATGAAGAAAAGTGAGGTGTGTGATGCTGAAAGATGAGGTGATGAAGAGTGAGGTGTGTGTGTGTGTGTGTAGATGAAGCTGACCCAGACGATGGACTGAACTACGGGCAGATGATGAGCAGGGACGAGCGGCGCTTCAGGATGGCAGATAGTGATGGGAATGGCAGGGCTGATAAAGAGGAGTTCACGGCGTTTCTTCACCCCGAAGAGTTTGACAGCATGAAGGACGTCGTTGTTCTGGTTTGTCAGGATCATTACATGTCAAGGTCATTTGTCTTCTCTGTTAAACATTCTCTTCTATTCACAGGAAACCATGGAAGACATCGATAAGAACGGAGATGGATTCATTGATCTGGATGAATATATTGGTGAGAGTCCAACTGTGTGTGTGTGACATTGTACGTTGAGAGCAAGAAATCTGCGTGTGTGTGTATTGACTCTAAAAATTGCACACTGACACACAAACACACACTCTCTGTCTCTCTTTCTCGTCTGACACAAAAGTGTGTGTGTTTCAGGTGACATGTACTCTCAGAATGGCGACTCGACAGAACCGGAGTGGGTGAAGTCGGAGAGGGAACAGTTCACGGAGTTCAGGGATAGAAACCGCGACGGTCGTATGGATCAGCACGAGACCCGGGACTGGATCCTGCCCTCAGACTACGATCACGCTGAAGCCGAGGCCAAACATTTGCTGTTCGAGTCCGACGCCGACCAGGTGAAACACACATACACCAATGTTCAGTTGTTTTTTGTGTTGGGAACAAATAAAGATCAATCTTTCACCTCCCCAGAGGTCAAAGATTACATTCTTTCACCGCTTTTGTGTCAAGATTTAAATTCATTAACAATGTATGTTATTTCTATCCAGTTATAGTAACAAGCATTTGTTTTATAATGCGAAAACCTTGACTTACGAGATTAATTTCTGACTTTTGAATGTAATTATTAAGTAAATAAAGCATTTAAAACTTTAAATATAATTATAATAAAAACAAGACAGATTTATATAATAAACCCTTCCAAAAAGTTCTTCTTTCTTCATCCGGAAATATGTGTGTCGTTAATTTAAATTATTGAAACATCTTTGATGGTGTTAAAAACTTGTTCTTTCTGCTTCAAAATTGTGCCAATCACAGATGTTGATCAAACACCTCTAAATAATAAGATATGTTTCATTAGACACATTTCTTTTACTTTATTGGGGGGCTTTCAAAAAGTTTGTTTAATTTTACCAAAAAGCGGAAAACAGAAACATTGCTAGCTTGTATTTACTCGTTGTGGACACTGGGGGCGCTGTTACAGCACTAACGTCTGCACCTCATATCTGTTTTTTGTGTCAAATCACAAGATTGCTCCTATCTCAGAAGTACTCGTCTTGTTTGTCAAGATCCAGTGTAACTGAGAAATTTTTCCAGACATTTGCCACGATTGTTTCTTCAAATGCCTCGACTGACTGAAATACCCTTACTGTGTCTCAGAAGAGCGTTTAACTGTGCTGTGCTGTTCCTGCAGGACGGGCGTCTCACGCGGCAGGAGATCCTGGATAAATATGACCTGTTCGTCGGGAGTCAGGCTACAGACTTTGGCGAAGCTCTCGTGAGACACGACGAGTTCTGATAAGCTCGTGGAGGAAGTGAATTTGTTTTACAGTTTCCAGCGACTGAGACTTGTTTCCCTCAAGCCTTTCTTTATCTGTTGAAGTCATGGCTTCGTTTAGGGATTGTGGTGATTGAAAGAAAACATGTTTAACCAGAGAACCTGCACAGCATCTGCTTCTGTTCCGATCCTGATCTAAAAGCGGAAACACATTGAACATTGAAAATCTTCAAAAAGCATTTGTCATTTATTGTACATTTTGTGTCCTGGTAGTAATAATCACATTAATGGCCTGAGGTAAGAAAATGAAGGTTTTTCTCTTGCATACACATTCTGTACACCGTGTGTGTGTGGTCTGCACGAGTGTGTCTGCCGGCAGCAGCTTTTATAATGCAGTTTAACATGGTTTTCTTCAAGAAATACAAGTGATGAGTCTGATTTTCTAATGAAGTCTGTTGCCGTGTTGAAACTCTAGATATGGAGTTTGTTTCTTATATGTAGTCATATTTCTTTTTAAACAATAATACTTTCACAAACACTAATTTAAAACAATAAAGTAATGTGTGTTGTTTAATGTGTGTTGGCAGTTATTAGTGATGTGTATTAAAGTAAACTTCAGAAATACAACTCGGGATTCAGCAAAACTGTGATGTGGTTCTACTGAAGTGAGAGGAAACACTTACGTCTCTGGCTCTCACTTTTGTCCCCTATGTGTCCTACTTGTCTCACTCTTGCTCTCTCTCACCCAGTCTCACTGTTTTTCTCTTTTTGTCTCACTGTTCTTATCTCACTCGGTCTCAACCTGTCTCACTGTTCCTCCCGTCCTGTATCACTCGTTGTACAGCTTTTTTTCTCTGTCTCTCTGTTTCTGTCTCACAACGTTTCTCTCTGTCTACTCATCTCACCTTTTCTATTTCACCCGGTCTCACCATGTCTCAGTCGTCTCAAGGCTCTTTTCTCTGTCTCACTGTTCCTCTCTTTCTGTCTCACTCATCTCACTGTTCCTATTTCTCTGTCTCACAGCTCTTTTCTCTCTGTCTCACTCACCCAAACTTACTCTTTCTGTATCTTATTCAATATCTGCGTTGTTGTTGTCACTCACCCCATCTGTCTCTGTCAATCACATAACCGGGTCTCTCTATCTCACCCTATATCTTTGTCTCTATCTCTCTTGAGTCTGTCACAATGAACTTCACTTGCCTCATCTGATGATTAACAGAATGAGTCCTGAAGTGTGTGCGGCTTTCACGACGGGTGATGTAATGTGTGTTATACACACATCTTTAGTGTGAGCTCGGGTTGATGCTCAGGAACCTAGTTTTCCTCCAGGCTGCTGTCGTCTAAATTGGTGGTGATATCTTCATTCACATCCTCTTCAGGGAAGACCTCTATGCCGAGGAAAGTCTGCACTGAACCCACAGCTCCACCGTCACACGACTGTGTCTCATTGGCCAACGCTCGGTGTCTCTGAGGTTCTGTCCGGACATCCGTGTCCACTCTTTCAGCTTCAGGACTGACCATCGTGTGAAGAGGTCTCGTATGAACCACGTGTGAGGAGCTTATGCTCTGCGAGAAGCTGCTGGTCCAAACCTCGCTGTGTTTACTTGCTGTGACGTGGCTGAACTTGTCGACCTCATGAGGACACAACATTGGTTCCTCGGTTTTACTGTCTGAATCCGAGTTTTCAATCGCAGCACTGATGGAAACTTGGTCTAAATCAGTGCAAGATTCTTCTATAGTTCCTTCAGAATCCTCATCCCACTCCCGAACCACCACGTACTCCCGGAAGGACAGCGCTTTGCTCCTGAACCTGTTCACCGGTCGCCCGTTGGGCCGCAGCTTCAGGTGTCGGCGACCGTGGAGCTGACTGAGGAATGATGGTTGAGGATCTTCTCGTCTGGTGTAGGTGCCGTGTTTGCCGTAGAACGGGAGCATGGAGCTGTCGTGTTCCCCGAAGGCCTCGAACTGGTGAAGATGCTCCTGCACATGGGTTGCTGCTCCGCTCTGCTTCACCTGAGCCACAACACACAGTGTAGAAGGTATTTTTGCTCTTTACATTTCGGTCAATGTTTAGAGCTAATTGACAAGAGATATGAAGCTCTTGTGGCACGTACACCAGGACATACAGCACGATACACACCAAACACAGCCCGTGAGAATCAGAAACGCATGGACTCACCAGACTGAAGCACTTCAGGCTCTACACACAAAACACACTCATTAACACATTGTGCGAGAGGCTTTAGGGTATTTGTGAACATGTCTCACCACATTGGGGTGTCTGCTCTCGGCCACGTTGCTCTGGAAGGTGAGACGGGTCTTCTCTCTTCTAGTCCTCATATACTGAACCAGAGCGAACGAGGTGATGACCAGCAGGATCAGACAGAGCCCAGCCAGACCCTCGGCCCGGCCCACCGTCCTGCTCGCATCCACCCGGCCGACCCCAAACGGACCTTGGGGAACTTAAATGAAGACAGTTTATTCAAAAGTGACTCATTAGAAGAACAATTCCCGTAGCTGTGGATGTAAAAATCTGAATATGAACGAATGCTTATCACACGGGTACGACTCAAACTAAGCACTTTTCACTTCACACTCGTAATACTTATTAAACTGTAACAGAGCACATTCATTGTGTTCCTCCATCTTATCTGAGCAGGGAATTGTAGGTAATGTGGTACCAAAACTAATAACAAAGTATCTGACATTGACAATTATTAATGCTCCTGTTGATGAGATTACATTATTACCACCAGTGACCATGATTTTAAATAAATTATGGGTCATCATCCCATTATTTGTTTTTTATTTGATCAGATTCATCTAGTTTTCCAATCTTTAGTGTTTGGACGCACCTGTATGGCCATTCTGCAGAAGTTCCACATGTAACACAGCTTGAACAGTGTCGCCTGATTCCAGGTCAGTGGCGAGTACCTGCACACAGACACACACACTTGTGTAAACAATTAAATGTAACAACTCAATGTTTCAAAATGGCAGTCAGTCTCACAATCCCAATTTAACAAATAACGTTTCAATAATGAGATGGAGTAAAGAGTACAGATACTCAACCAGAAATGTAATCCAGAGAAAAAGTTGCTTATATTTTTAATACAAGTACAACATACTATACAAGCCAAAAATACTTGAGTAGATGGACATTGTTACATTACTTAAGTATTTCACACCACTGGTTTTACGGTGTTGGTGGGGATGTGTGTGCTCACTTCATACCTGGAGAGTGTACTTGTGTCCAGGATGCAGTAGGGGCGACTTAGCGATGAGAAACCCCTCCTGAGTGATGGAGAAGAGCTCAGAGCTGTTGTCTCGGGAGCTGAGAGAATACATCAGTCTGGGGTTTAAGCCCTTCAGCACAGGACAAACAGAGATGTCAGTCGTGGACGTGGAGATTTGGAACATGATGTAGTGTCACATACGTCTGGGAAGTCCCGGTCCAGCGCTTCCAGCATCAGAATTCGTCCGCTGTAGGTCAGCACCAGTGCAGCGTTCCGTGAGCTCTCCTCCACAAAACCGCGGTACACAGAGCGGTCGAACTGTGGCGGGAATCTGTTCTCTGCCAGCACGCGGACCAGAACTGTGGCGACGGCATATTTGAGCGGGTCATCCGTCTGAGCTGCCTGAGAAAATGTCAGCAGTCTCTTCAAAAAGCCCAGCTATCAGCTCGCGGTGAGATTATATGTCAGATTATATCACACATGAATACAGGAAGCAATTTATGAGCAAAAAGTGTGGAAAACATTTATTTATCAGGTTTTATTTCCCAATATAGAAATAGCATTTAGTACCTCGATTTGGCGAAACAAAAAATTAAAAACAAACAAACAAAAAGTCAAACTTAAATGAGACACATAAAAAAAAGTGCAACTGCTAATTCACCTTCACGTGTTTTATCATCCAGTGACTTCAGCATCCTGCAAATGGCGATATCGCCTCTTTCGCCCAAGAAATTAACCGCAGTAGAAAAAGATGATACTTTAAGAAAAAAGAGCCATTTCTAGTTTGATAGATAAAAAAATGTCTTCATATAATTTATTTCCAGTGATCAGACTTTTATTTTGATAGAGAATAGGTGTGTCTTACATATTTAAGATGGCGGCCACTGATCTTAAGAGAGAACAAAGAAAGAAGGTTTCAATTTGGATTACTTGAAGACTTATTCATTTCTTTTTGTTTAGCCATTCCACACCTGCCTGCTAACTCTCAATAAAGGTACAAACATTTCATGGAAGCTCGTTGAAGAACACACGTGGCTCTATCATTGAAATTGCATCAACATGTCCATTCAAACATAGTGGAGAAACAAGAACAGATACTGACTCAAAAAAAGTAGAGAGCAATAGATGAGAGTTTCTAATACTGTCCCCTAATCCTGTCTGAATCCTGCACTGAACATACAACCCACAGCAATGAAAACAGTGCAGACATAATGCTATCAGGAACTTTGAAATTTACATCAAAGTCGGGAGGGAACTCTGCTGAGACCTGGATATAAGTGCCAGGCTCGTCCGGTTACCACCCTTAACACAATCAACAGAGAGATTAAATCAGAAAATTGGGTGATAAATCGCGTCCCAGAACAGCCATAAGCTGTTTGTTTGGTCTGGCGAACCATGTCTCCTTCTGTACGTATCAAGATAGTGGGTGAAAATGCCCATTACCACCTACAATGAGCTGCAACAACACAAGTCATTACAACTCCAGACCAATAGATGATGACGCCACACCCTTCATACCAAATAACAGCTTTCAATCAGGCACCTCAATCATTTAGCACTTCCTGCAATTTCTCCAGTTTTCTATTGGTTTAAAATAAGAGATTTTAACCAAGTTCTAACTAACTTAATTTCCTCCAGTGACCTACAGGGAAGTGAAAAGTATAGGCAGTTTCACTATTCTGGTAGGGAATCGTACCATAGTGTTTTACTTGTCACCTTCCCCTAGAAGGCAAATAATAAGCAGAAAATGTCGAGGTAGGAGTCATTTAGATAGCAGTTGTTTTGTGGCATGTTTTCTGGCTATGCAGGAAAGAGTTTCATTATAAATGAGAGGGGACCGAGGACTGAGCCCTGAGTCACACCACTGCCAAGTATGAAGTGATTATTGTGATCCCCAATTGAAGATCGACAATCAAAAAGAATGTCAAGTGAAATGTTTTAAAGTCTGCAATGAGAAGCACAAAATTGGCTGTGATCAAAATGTTTTTCACCACTTTAACTTCTGTGTTATGAAAAGAGATAGCTTTTGTCAATGAAATACAAAGAATCCATTAAGCGACTACTCCCTGAATCAGCTATCGATTAGTAATGCCTTATCAATGTCACAATAAAAAAAAAAAAAAAGCTTGTCATGCAAATGTCGTGTGTCAAGTCAGACGCACCATGATGCGCAGCCGCAGAGTAGGCATCAGGAGTCTGTTAGTCACGGCTCGGGTCAATTGCACCTCTCCTGAACGACTGTCGATGACAAACCTGCCGTGATCGGCCCCTGAGACACACACAACATGTATGTCAGTCATGGGTTTCCACTGGCCTTGGATGTTTGGCCAACAGACACTACCTGACAATATGCTATACTTTAATGGTGTTCGGAGACCCTCATCACCATCCACAGCTTGAATTGGACCAGGACAGAAATCTAAAATGACGTCCTGAGGGAATGTAAACTACTATATTAACAAATGTACAGTAAATTAATGACAACACCGATGCTTATAAAAAATTAACACATGTTAACATTAAGTTTAGGCTTTAAAAAGTCATTTCTCATTTCTACAATCATACATTTTCTACAAGACTTCCTTATCTCTTAGTGCTCATGTGTATGACTACAGACGCAGAATAAAATGATTATTAGTCTGATTGTGCTGTTGATAGTAACAGGCCTTACCTGCTCGTTCTCAGTGATGTTGGCAGTGTAAATGGGGTTGGCACAGATGCGTTTGCTGTGATTGGCTGAGAGAAGAATACAAGGCAGGAATTGTGGGTACTGATCATCACCGTCTGTCACGCTGATGATGATTGAGGCAGTTGTGTTGTGATGTTCGTGTGTTTCGGTCTCCTGATGGAACAATTCAGCACATTATAACCGGCTCCATCCACTGAATCAAACTGAAACGTGTTGTACCACAGCGTGAACGGTCAGTCCGAGCAGAGTTCTACTTTCAAAGTCAAGCGGTTTGTTGAGAATCACTCTGCCGCTGCCGGACGTATCCAACCGGAAATAGCTGGCGTCAGGCTGGAAAAGAGCAGAAACATCTACATGCGGTTGTTATTCCGTATACGTATATACAGTATATGAACGTACAGTACAGTATGTTGTACAGTATGTTGTTTCTGCTCAATACAGTGCAGGTAATTTTTTTGCTGTGAATGCCACACTGAGTGATTTTTCTACTCTTTGCAAAACAAAAAGGACTTAAATATGCTGCAAAATGTGAGAAAATTATTTAAACATGTAATATTTGCATGTGTGTCTATGCAGATATTGATCAACATTCAGCCACAAACCACTAGTTTTACAGTAAAATTATCACCCTCAGTCTTATTTAGCATTGTTAACTTATCTTATCTCACTTAAGTAACCAACACTTCTGGTCAACATCCGAACATATAATTTCCATACTCTTGATAAGTAGGCTGTAAAATTTTGATTTGTTTACTTACAGATCGCTCATCAATAATGTACGTGAGCAAGTCTCCATCAGGATCCGAAGCCTGGACAGTGAACACGACTGAGTTCACGGCGGTCAGCTGTGCACAAACACTTCACAATTACCAACTGAGCTGCAATTGTCGGATCTCCTGAGCCTGGATGTTGTACCTCGCTGAGCTGCAGTGGTTGTGTGGAGCTCTGAAGAAACTGTGGCTTGTTGTCGTTCTCGTTCAGAATCTTCACGCTGATCCTGTATTCAGCCTGACCGAACACAATCAACCCATTTTCAGCCATGTGGCTTTTTTACGATGACCTTATACTTGACTTATATGACGGGTGAAAATAAAATAAAAAATTCACCGTATAGGGTTTGTTCCGTTCTACTTACTTGAAAGACTTTACCTTTGTAACACCTCAGAGTTGCGCTCAGAACCGACCCGTGTTCCTGTGAGCACACAAGGGTGCTGTGACCTTGACGTAAAGACACGTGTATAGTCGTGTGGTCTTACCTCTCGGTCAATATTCCGACTTGCAGAAGAGTTCAGTCGCACGCTGCTTCCGTCCAAATAAAACCAAGCAGCATCTTTCCCAGAAATCCTCAGGTTCATGTGACTGGCTGATGGGTCGAGACTGAGGTTGGCAATGAAGGTTCCTGGTGGACTGTTTTCCTTGACGGTGGCAATCACGTCTTGTCCATTGTCGCAGTCGTTTGCTGCGGAAAACAGATGAACTGTTGTTAATGGCCGGAAACTGAGTTCAGCGTTGAGTGTGTTTTGCTCTTACCGTTCACAGAATTCCGGCTGAAGGCAGAAAGAAAGTGGCAGAATATGAGCATGTTCCTCAGTGGCTGTTGATTGACGATCAGCTTCAAAACCATCGCTCACACTGGCAAGTCAAACAGATGCAGTCATCACTTCATCTCATCATTGAGATCATCTTACGAACATCTCACGTTTAAAACAATGTGTGCTCACAATTTAGCTCATAAGGAAGAGGGTGTTGAGCCTGGCTTAATGTGTGCAGATGAAAGTGGAATTTAACAAAACACCTCGAGAATCTGTTTAGAATGTTAGAAGAATCTGTCAAGTTAGAAGAATGTATTGTATTTGGCATATAAAAAAAAAGTTTAGATTGGAATTTAAATTGTATATGCATTTTATGCTAACTTCGAATAATTTTTGTTTGATCAGATTAGATTATTTTTTGTTTGCGGGTGTAACATGTAACCAGTATGGGTTATGGTTATGATTATAATGCATATACGTACATAGCTTTTAGATTTCTATAGAATATATTTAATATATATTTATGTATACGTATATACATATTCTACTTCTAATACACTTTAATTCACTGGAAATTAGAGAGCTGTCTAAAAGCAACTAATAAAAAAAAGAGTTACTTTGTGTCATCCAGCTTTGGATTCAGTCGTGTTCTTGTTTAAGACCTTTAAATCTCTTAAGAATGTTCACGACAGACAGATAAGCCTCCTTACACTCAAACACCCAAACATTCTTACACACCACGTTCACTTGTTCATTACACGTTCACTCATTCATCCCTCATGTTTATGTTTATGGCACATTAACTTACTCACTACACATTCATCTCAAAGTTCACAATCATAGTGTTCATTCCACATTCATTAATTCCCCCATCAGACCATTTCTTGTTCTTCACATGCTCTTCACGTTCCCCACACATTCAGTCTTTACACATTTCAATGTGTACTGCACACACACACACACACACACACACACACACACACACACACACACACTCATTCATCCCACATCCTCTCATTCATCAAGCATTTTCACGCTGATCACGTTCACTCACGTGAACATCGCTCACGCTTACTCATTCATAAAACTTTTTCTTTCCACATTTGGACAACGCTAATCTACACAACCTTAATTTACAGAAAGGTATGTATTACAATTAATGCTGACCTGACTGCAATTCAAAATAAATGGAATGTGACTTATGCAGTTATTTCCAAAATTGACCATGTTTCTCTACTTTGTGATAATAACAGACAAAGCATTCAAACAGTTCGCTCAGTTCGTAGGAATAAACTGAATGTTCTACGGTTGTCATAAAAACAAAGGTTTATTAATGATGCGACTCATCAAAATGAGCTGCGAAGAGAGGAATTATGTTTCATTTTCTTCTTCAGAATCAGGGAGAAAATATTAAGAAGAAATGTAATGTAATATTTAAAGTAGGCGGATAAAAATTGTTAAGATGCAAAAGTAACCGATTTGTTTGAAACAAATTAATTTCATGTGCACATTTATCATTATTGGGTAAATTAACAGAATGGTTAAAGCTGTATGAAAAAAGCAAATCGTCAAGCTGACAACTTAATATATATTATCTTAAACATGTTATAATCAGATTAACAAAACCCGTTTGATATACTGTAACTTGTTTACATTAGTTCTTAAGGAAGTCAACCAAAAAAGAAGCTGAATTATGAACTCAGAAAACGTGATGACGCACCTGTGCCACCGAAAAAGCGCTCTTCAGTTTTCGCCAATCAGATGAACAGATTCCCTCTGTCAAACGGCATGATTGCCCCCCACAGACCCCTGCAACGGGAGAAGATGACAGCTCAGACGACAGAGAACCAGGATGAGCAGAGAGACGCGGACTGCATGTTGCGTTAGACAGCGTAACTTCAGTGGATTATTCTGAGCTTTGGCGTTACATTCTGAACGCGAGCCAAGCGGAGCAGGTCAAACGTCAGCTCGGTCCAGCCAATAGGATTGAGTCCCTCTATTGAGCAGAGCCAATCACCACAAGGTATTTCAAAACTCAAATGCATTTTAAATAACTGCACAGATATTACGTTCATTTTATGTTCGGAAATTCTTATTCACGAAAATAAAAAAGCTAATGTACGTTCCGCTATTTTGTCTTTGGGAACTGAAATGTGGTAATTATTCAACAACTGCATAATACGTAACTTTTGCATATAAAAAGATAATAACATAGAATGTGCTGACGATTTTTAGAATCTGTGTGTCTCTTTTGAGTGGGGTTGTTACACGAGATGATGTTGTTATGGACCGTTGGGAAAGGGCTCGTGTCGTTCTGAGAAGGGCTCTGGGGTTCTGGACCACTCAGGAGAGAGACCGCAATTCAAAGACTTGAATACTCCCGAAATCTGTAATCAGTTAGTTCTGTTTATTTAATGTTTCATGTGACTTTTAATCTTACAATTTTCTTGATATACGCATATCAAATATGTTTATTTTATCACTCGGTTATTATAACTCCTGAATAAATTGTGACACACAGATCATAGTGAACGCGGATTTTCTTGTTTGTTTCGGTTCCAGGCGGAAGGTCGTGTTTTGTGTGGTAATCTGAGCTATTCCTGTCTTACACCTTACATGCTTGAATAAACCCCGACACATACACGCACGCGCACGCTCGAGCACGCGCACGTACACACGCTGTAATTAGCGGAGAGATTAAGGGGCTGAAATAGACGTCTCCCTCCGAACCAATCAGACATCACTAGTCGGCCACACCCAGATTCTCCTCAGCGAATCGCTTAACCTCAATCAATAGTTTATTTAACGTGGTTTTTACGTCATCTTTAAAAACATTTTCAGAATATCACTTGTATCCTGCCTGCCTGTCTGTCTGAGATTTGTTTATGTACCAGAACTTAGTTCCACGAGCTGCCCGGAAATCCGGCTTTTTGACCAAAGCCGCCGCGCGGGAGACGAATACCGGGAGAATCTGGGTTCGATGCGCATAAATTGAGAGATCAGTCTCCGTCCGCAGTCACGACTCGCTCTCCTCGCGGTTCAGCGGGAAAACATCACAGTGTGTTTTGTTCTTGTGATTGGAGGCGACAGGAAAGCAGAGTAAAATAAGTCCAGATGTTTCGCGTCTGAGTCTTTCCGCTGTCACCAGATGCTCCAGCAAACCAGCTCCACTTCACGTACTCGCTTTCCAGTTTAGGAATTGTAAATTTTTTTGCATGTAGACTAAAAACAGCTTTAGTAAGTGGATCTAAGCGGGTCTGAATCAGAATGGAGACGCAGCTGGTTCTGGTTCTGGTCGTGTTCTGGGCAGCGCTGCTCGTCATTGTTCCGGCTGAACTGGACGCAACTGAACCAGGTAAGAGCAGATGTCAGTCAAACCGCTGCACGAGTGATGCGTGTGATTTGTGTTTCTGTGTTACTTTAAAATTCGTGCTGATGTGGAAAAGGAAATGTGTAACACTGACAGTGAAATACTCAAATAATGCTTGCGGTAAACACACTATGATTCCTTACAATTTAGCTTTCAATCATTTTGAACCAGTGACAGAATACACACACATTGTGTGAGTAAATGCAGTGTGACTGAACACACTAGTTTATGTGATGTGTGGAATAAAAACCTTTTTAGGAAACCAACTGAAACGAGTGAACTGATGGAGATACTTTTACACTGGGCACACAGAGTTAGAACTTTATCTACAAGACTCTAACAACATTGTTCACCAATCCACTACAAATACTTTTTGTTATAGTTAAACATTAGCAATGTTTCAGTCTGATAAGTTAATGTGACACTCAAATAATGAAGTGCAGAGCCTTTTTAAATCAACTTCACTTCAGTCTGTTTCTGTCAACTTTACTTCTGACACACACACACGCACACGCGCACACACACACACACACACACACACACACACACACACACACACACACACACACACACTCCCTCTGTCTCCCTACCTTCTTTATTTTGAACTTGAGCTCAATGATTAATTCATGTTGTTTTTAACAATGTTTCCTTTCTAAAATTAATTTTTCTCATGACCATGGTGCCATCTATTTTTTGCATGCTTGTGTCTGAGTCTTATCTTTTCTTATCGTGTTCCAAGGAATTTGTGTGTGAGACAGTGTGTGTGTGTGGTGCTGCTGTTATGTCCTGAGGGAGGTTTGAAACTGTAAATCTGACATGGAGAAGGAAGTCATTAGGAGTCTTTCCAGCCTGCTTTCGACCTGCTGGATTGTTTATCCGACCCCTCACAGCATTTCCTCCTGTAAATGTATGCATACAGTTTATTATCATCTGATCAGGAGATTTAATCTCTGATCTACATTTAGCGCATGATGATTTTGAACTTTATGATCATAGACTTGGAGTGATGTACATCAGGCATACCTTATTATTTTAAAAACTTTTTTTTGATAATTTGTTACAATTTTATTTAATATTTAGACCAACAATACGTTTAAAAGCAAATGTTGTGATTCACAAACTGAAACAGTCACAGCTTTGCCATATTGACAATCTCACTCACTTTTTTTTTGCTTCATTGTATGTTTGTTATTTTCCGAGCTGTATGGTTATGAACACCACTGTGAAAGACACAAGAGCCGGATGTAGGAGAATTAACCTTTACCAACAATCTGAACTATTTGGATAAATCCTAATCCAACTATAATCTCCTAAAACAAGAAATATGCATAGAAATACGGAAGCTACAGTAGAAAACATCTGCAACAACAAACTGTTTTACATTGTTTAAAATAATCTCTGTGAATAAGCTCGCATGAGCACTGAACTACTCTTCCCAGAAACCAAAAATCAAAACATAATTTTTGAATTTTTTACCACGAACTGTGAGATGGTATCCACAAGTAATACAAGTCATGTTTATTATCTCTCGTGTCTTTTTCCTTTGTGCATCCAGTGATGGATCTCCTAAAGGCTCTTAACATCAGCTCTCATCGTGGCATCTCCAAGGTCAAAGGTCAAGAGTCAGGGAGGCCTGCCTGGCGAGTGCGACCAATCACACCTCATCTCACGCTGCCGCCACATCTATCACACATCTTCTCCAGCTCTTTTAAGAGCGTTCTAGCATTGCACATGGTGGCTCGGCAGGCTAAACGTTCCGAAGGCTCCCTTATCTCGCTTGTTTCTCCAGCTCTACATCAGAGAGATGGTTATCCTCTCCTGGAACTCGTCTCTAGCACCCAAGCCAACTGGCTAAAGCTGAAGTTTAGGTCGTCCGAGGGCCTGGAAGCGCAGGAGCTGAGGCTTCCAGGCAGGAGTCCGTTCATGGGTGGTGGGTGGGTGAGGATAGCCCTGAGTGTAGAGCCCAGGGAGGTGGTCCTGTATGTTGACTGCCTGAAGGCTTTGGTGCTAAAATTGAAGACTGGAGGACAAATGCTGACTCTGGACATCCCACGTGATGTTCAGATCACATTTTCTAGTGCTGCAGGACGCAAGACGAGCAAGTTCAACGTGAGTTTAATGTCACACATACTTTTTTTGCCGTGACCGTTTTTTTACATTTTGTTTCGAAAAGTCACATGTTCTGTTTACACACAGTTAGTTGAAAGCGGATATATACGTTTTTACAGATTGCTCATAGATGTGTCTTATAAATGTAATGTTAATGTACTTTTAAAATATGTTGAAATACAGATCCATTACTTAAAACAAATCAACATAATTTCTAATGAACATAATTTATAACACGTCATTATTGTTAAAGTTATTATTGTAACACATTTTTCACGCATTCATTAAGGACTCACAAAACAATCTGATTGTGGCAATGGGGATAAGTAAAGTAATTGAAAACAGGGTCTTATGGTGTTTATCCAAGTAACAAAAATATTCCTCATTTGTCAGTTACAAGTACGTTATACTCATGACTCATGACACCATGGGCCGCCATACTATATACTGCAGTAAATGGTTCATGTGAACTCTGGACTCAATGTGCAAACAGTCAGACATTTAAGACATGATCTCCTGACAGGCCAATCCAGATCTTCGCAACATTTTTCTGAAATGGTGTTCCAGTTCTGGGTCACAAAGAGCTGGAGAGAATCCCCACCACTCTTTATCAGACAGGACACAGCCTAGATAGGTGACCAACCATTTGTAGAGAGAAGAAAGAAGGATAAAAAGGAATGAAAGAACAATTAAAATTAACTTAAAAATGAAGACACGCAAGCAGTGTTAATAATAGGGATTGCTAGTTGTGTGTATCATCTCTCAAGAATCACGTCAAGTGGAGTTTCCAGTCTTACCAAGGAGAAAAGCTCTCAGGTTGTGGCAGAAGCAAGAGTTCATACCTACATAGCCTGAAGATAGCTGGGTCTTCTTTCCATCACGGAAGAGCATGTAAGGTCACTGCATGGATTTAGAAAGGGATTAGATGGGGCTTTGGCAAATATCCGGGCCTGGGTTTTAACAATGTGTGAAATTCTCTTGGTCCAGATTCTAGGCACAAGTGAATTAAAGGCAGTTTAAAGTTTCAGTCTCGGTCCAGTAGTTGAGAGTTGACCTGCCACCCAGGCGTTGCAGGTTTAAATCCCGGTCAGTTATAGCAGGTTCTACAACTGAGTGTTCTTGAGCATGACATTCCATGACGACCTCCACATGCTCTCTGGACACTACGGCTTAATGCTGCCCACTCCTCCAGCCAACTTTATTGGCTGGTTAAAGCAACAATTTCGATATGGACCCTAGTAGCCATATTGACTCACTCACTTTCACTTTATATAAAAAAAAACGTGAGTACCGTGATGCTATTAATTTAGTGAAAGACAGCCGAAGTAAAATTCCTTGGTGTTTTCACATTACACAATGTTACACGACTGAATGATGCGAGTTACCACTATTAGACATTTTAAGCTAATGGACGGCACATTATATTTATTCAAAAGTGTCCCAAAGACAACTTCATGAATATTCAATAGAAAAGTCAAAACTTGGTGCTTACGTATCTTCAATTGTGAGTTTGTTTTTGTTTTTATTTGTCTTTAGGGCGTTTGGCAGAAGGCTGATCTCTACACAAGTGCGCTGGACAAACGCCCCTGGATCTGCCACAACACAACAGGCACGAGCTGCATTTGAACCACGTGTACAGGCTAAAACACACCTCACAGTTGCTCCACATCAACACACAGAGCTTTTTCTGTGTATCAGGATTCAGGACAAACACTCATGCTATACGCTAATATTTCTGATCTCTTGAAGGAGAAACTGAAGGTATGTGCTGTATGTTCTGATCAGATACTCTTCCAGAAGCATCTCTCCTCTCACATTTGGACATGATGAATGACCAAGGGAATCCTGGAGAACTGAGTTATCCCGGAATTAACCCAGAACACAGCGTCACCATGCACAGAATTAGCTCCCTGCTGGATCTGCTTAAGAAACAAGTAATTGATCATTTTCAATTTAAGTGATGCATATTTTAAATTGATTGAAATTAAATTGCAGATATGCTTTTACAAATTATTTTGAATAATGCAGACTCAGTAGGTAGAATCATGGGGAAAATCTCAGACAAGGTCAACAATTCAACAGGCCAAAACGAAACAAAAAGTAATCCTGCAAACAAGATCACACACTGGAAAAGAAATAAAAAAAAAAAACTTTATCATGAATAGTGATTGAATGCATGATCATGCTAAGCACATGGTAAGTCTTGATTCTGGATGGTAACAATGACTGCTGTACACAGAACGCGCTCCCTCTGCTGGCGTAGTGAGGCACTTCCTTACAAATTAACTGGTGTAAAATCATAAATTGTCCATCAACATTAAAGTCGTAGCAAAATGGGAAGAAAAGGAAAAACAGTAAACCTGGTGATTTTTTACAATGTTAACTGAGTCTGGTTCAAACCTCAAGATCAAGTGAAAAACAAACTTTTGCATTCACTGATTACATATATTTTATTCTTATCCGTGCGTAGTCAGCACGTGTTTCCGTGATTATGTCATATTTCAATCATTTTAATTATTTTGAAGTTTACTAGAATTTGATTAACAAACAAACTGAGCAAATTAAATTTAAACAAGGTTACATACACAGTAATGTGATGCATTTAATATTAAATAATATTTAATGCATATCCTTAACCATCAGTGACTGTTATAAATGAGAAAGAGCATTTACCTTATCTATCTGAATATCTAGTTGAGATGTTAATAATCTGATTATTGTTTTTCTCGCCTCTGCTTTTTATACCTGCTATTCTTTTCAGATGCATAACCTTGTCTTCTCAACATTTAACATACAGTTAATGCTGAGCCACATGTCTGTTTCAGCACACAGAGCTGACGGCCAGAGTGGAGTATCTGGAGACCTGCGATTGTGTGCAGAAGAAGTGTGTGTGGGAGGGGCGTGAGATGGAGGCGGGGTCTCGGTGGTCCCCTGACCCTGGAACAGTGTGCACATGCACCGCTGGGAAAGTTCAGTGTGAGCCCACACATAGTGAGTGACAGACCCTCACATCTCTGGGATCATGACACTCACAGAATAGTGTTTTGTCTGCTCTTTGTTCAGATGTGTAAAGCTTTTACACATTTTTATATTTTAATGTGATAACTCGATTCAAATAAGTATTTAGAACAAGTTTATGATAAGAGCTCACATTTAGTTCATGATGTGTTATTACAGACTGTGGCTTTGGTGGAGGCGTCTACACAAATGGCGAGACTTTCCGACCTGATGAGTGCTCCACATGCACATGTCAGGTCTGACTTCTACTGATTGTGTGTGTGTGTCTGTTTCTTTAGTGTGCGTCTGTGTGATTGTTTGTGTCTGTGTGTGTGCGATGGTTTGTGGAGGTGTTTGTGCATCTGATTTCATGTTTGTGTGTTAACGTGTGTGTTGTAGAGATCGAGGGTGGAATGTGAGGTGACTCCGTGTCCAACACAGTCGTGTCTGACGGTGGAACCTCCGAACTGCTGTCCTGTCTGCCACACTGGTAACATCACAAATGCGTGGCATCAAACACATGCACAAAGCAACGATGTCTAAAAAAAGAACAATAATTAAATTTTTGGCTTTTACTTCATATCACATTGTTTTAAATTACAAATGATTTTCTGTTTGTTATGCATGTTTGCCACACAAAACATTTCAGAACATTAAGCACGTTAAAATATAAGACATTTAAAGAATGTTTCTGCAACAAAGTTCTTAATAGAATATTGTGATTGTTGTGTGACGGTTTTATTTCTGCAAGATTGTTGAGTGATTGTTTTGATTTCTGCATTACTGTTGTGTGATTGTATTGATTTCTGCAAGATTGTTGTCAATATTTTGATTTCTGCAAGACTGTTGCGTGATGGTTTTGATTTTTGCAAAACTGTGGTGTGGTTGATTTGATTTCTGCATGACTGTTTTGTTATAATTGTAGTCTGACTGTTGTGTGGTTGATAGGGTGTGAACATGAAGGTGAACGTCGTGAGAATGGTGAGGAGTTTCAGTCCAAGCAGAATCCATGCAGCCGCTGTGTATGTTCGGTGAGTCTGACGTTTATCTCATAATCAAGATGCAACAAAATGAGCCGACATAATATTTTATTTTGTGATAAGTACAGTGGTGGCAGAAGTATAATTTATCAGCTTTCTTTTCAACATTTAGCTATAATAACTGTACAATGTCATTTATTGGCTAACAATCTTAAACTAAAAAACATAATTTGATGTGCAATCACACAATCTTGGTATTTCAGACATATCCAAGAAAAAAAGTCTAGTCGTGGGTCTGTATTTATTGTGCCGATCAACAATGTCATTATAATTATCTAGATTATTTAGAAACGCAATCAGCAGAGGATGTTTGTTTTGTTGTGGCGGCCCTTGCGTTGCCTTTTCCTAGTAATCCTTTGGGGTCAATACGTTTTTTGGGTGATCTAATCTGAAGGTATGCTGATGTTTTCTCTACATTTGGTACGGGCAGCTTATTTGTTCAAGGCACTGCAAATGCTGAAAGATATATAAAGGGTTTAATCAGCATATACTCTCGTCTCAAGATTGTGTTTTCTTTTGACGGGTGCTGGTTTGTTTTTCATATTTTAGATCAACACTTTAGGTCTAAACTCACAGCTATCCATGTTTTTGGGTTATGTGTTTTGCAAGATTTAAACAGATTCTCTCATTTTGATCCAGCACTCTGTATGAATTAGCAGTTTTATTTTCAGTGTTTAGTTTTTGTTTGCCCAAATTGTTGTCAAAGTTTTGTCTTCATTCTGAGTTCAAAATGAAAGCTTTGTTCTACGTTTGGGTGGAATTCCTGACATTGGCAGCCTGCTGAACATGCCTCGTTCTTTTTGACAGTAGCAGACATCAAAACTTTAAGGAGCTTATTTTGTGCATTGAATTGTGAAAATTATACAAATTAGTTTCTAAATCAGATATTTTTTACGTTATCTCTGGGGAATTTTTTTTTTTTTTCAAATGTAATAAGAGTTCTATTTTTTTTTAAGTGATACAATACTGTAATTTTATTATTTAATTATCTGTATAAAAGTATGACAATGTGTTAAATTAATTATAAGAAAAATAAAAAAAAACGTAATGTAAAAATGTTCTGTGAGCGATTTCACCCCCAAAAGAAAAAAATAAAAAGAGAAAATTCTGAAAATTCTGAAGTAAAAAGTGAAACCTCAAAAATGTATTCAGAAACCGCTCAAATATAAGTAAAGATAAGATAGTCTTTTATTTGTCCCACAATGGGGACATTTCCTTGTTGCGGCAGCAGTATATCTATAAAAAACAAGTTCAAGTTTTACTACTGCCTTAAAGCCGCTATGTGAAAATGTAAAAATAGATATTCAACATTGTTGCATTTTGTCCATTACATAAATTACATGTAATTTAAGGTAATTGACATAAACATAAACATTACATAAGCAAAAAAAACCTTTTATAGTAGCATAATTTACTTTTCCTAAAATTTAGGAAAAATTATATAATATTACAAATATAAGTACAGCTGCGCTTTTCTATACACTATTATAGACACAGACAGTACAGTGAATGTCAGTTCTAGAATTAAATGCACCCCAAAAACGTGGAGTGTGTGTGTGTGTGTGTGTGTTTCAGGACGGTCACGTGACGTGTGAGCCAGTGCAGTGTCCCCCCGTCCTGTGTGGAACCCCTTACAGAAGAGCAGGAGAGTGCTGCCCCGTCTGCTCCGGTACTGCTGGTCTGTTCCTCAGTGTCATTTCAGTCTAAACCCAGTGGTCTTCTCACTGTTCTCAGCCTGTGATGTGGACGGCCGGCCGTACAGCGGAACCCTTACCACAGCGGACGGCTGCCAGGTCTGCACGTGCCAGGTACCGCTCAAACACACACACTGAGCGAGCGTGATGCCCGTCTGACTGCTTGTTGTGATTACCAGGGTGGGAGAGTGGATTGTGTGGACATGCATTCGTGCCCTCAGACGTGTCAGCATGGTGTGAAGCCGCTAGTCGGCTCCTGCTGCAAAGATTGTTCCCATTGTGACTTTGAGGGGCAAGTTGTCCCGGACGGCGTCTCGATCCAACTCCATCACGATTCGTGCAAACTGTGTGTGTGCAACGTAAGGCCTTCCTGTATATTATCACCATAAAATGTATATCTTACAGTGCTGCCAAAAGTAGTCACGTTCATTCGTCAAGTTGAAGTACTAGAGTTAAAAAAGACAACTTTAAAAGTTACAACTCATGCGTCATAGATTTAGCAATATGCTTTGTTCAGTCGCAAAAACCATTTTCAGTCGTTTTACTCTTTGATTCTTTGAAGCGTAGGTGCAATGGACCACATATAAACCAATAGGGTGTCGGAATGTTATGTCTTTATTGCTTCTCATCCAACCACAATCAAGCTTATCGTAAACGGATGGCACAATTTATCTAGATGTGAGATATCTTTTTTTTTATTGATATACCTCACGGAAAAAAAAACTAACCAAAATGAAATGGGAGTAACGCGCCTATTTTTCAAATGTAAGGAGTACAAAATACAGATACAGTATTTGCATCGAAGGTTTAGAAGTAAAAAGTAGGCGAAAAAATACTCAGGTAAAGTATGAATAAGCCACGATTCTACTTAAGTAAAGTAATAAAGTGTTTTACTCCGTTACTTGACACATCTGATATCTTAAAGCACATGTCAAACTCAAGGCTGTGGGGCCAGATGTGGACTGCCATTATGTGGCCCGCGAGAGCTTAAAAGTTTTGAGTGTCTAAAAATAAATATCAAAAATTAAATTAAGAGCGTTCGTTGACTAAAACTACATTTTCCACAACGGCTTTCGACGACCGGTACTGTGTACAGATTGTATGTGTATATTTGTCTGGCAGCATGGTAACGTGGTGTGTGAGACGCGCAGTTGTCCGGCTCTACCCTGTGCTTTGGTGGAAGATGTGGAGGGTCAGTGCTGCCCCCGTTGTCGCAGTGAGTACCAGCGCTTTCACTAGTTAGTGCGATCATTAACACGCTCTCACTATGTGAACTCGCTTGTGAACTGAAGGTTGCCTCCATCACAATGCATGGCATCTGCACGGCACCGAGTGGACGGACGTGAGAGATCCATGTCAGACCTGTGTGTGCAGGGTGAGTTCTGCTTCCGGCTTGGACAACCTGTAAATCACTGAGTGGATCAAGATGTTTTTTCATTCTATTGGGTTCATTTATGTATTTTGTTGGTGTAATGCGCAACAGAGTGTTTTTATCGTGGTTTCCGCAGGAGGGTGTCCTGGACTGTCGGACTGAGCACTGCCACGTCTCCTGCACGAACCCAGTGTCTCCACTACCTGGAAGCTGTTGTCCAGTCTGTGACGGTGTGTGGCTTTCAAATACACCACAATATATGAATGTTATGAGCAGGACAGTATCGATATGTCATCAGAGAATGTCACCAGATGAATTACATACATATAATTTGTAAATTGTATGTAGATATGTCTTCTGGACATTTAAGATTGTTTAGATTTGGCTGAAACAAACTAGATATTGGAAGTACTGTAGGTACTTTAATTTTAAAGAATTAAATTGTACTAAAGTGTTAAAAGTGTTTACCACAAACTTGGCTTTAACTAAACTAAAACTTTGTCAAAATGAAAAAATATCGACAATGTTTTGTTAAAAAAAGAAGGGAAAGAATAGAACAGAATATGTTTTAATGGACTAGAATAGAATACAACAGAGTAAGTTTCCTTATCAAACAGATGCCAAGTTTGAGACCCAGTTTGATTTTTCTGTGTGGAGTGACATGTTAATATGAGTATTTTGTAGGGCGCTTTTCACAGTTTTAACTGTCTGAAAGCGCACAAATGTTACTTTACGTTCATGTTTTTTGTTAAGTGATTGGTTTCCTCACACATTCACAAACCTATATTCAGAGAGTCCGGTTCAAATTTCAGTTTGTGTGAATGAAGTGAGTGTGTGTGTGTGTGCGTGTGTGTGTGTGTGTGTGTGTGTGCTCTGTCCTGTGATTGGTCGATATGGATGTGTCCTGTGCTTGGTTTATCATTAACCACGTATCAGGAATCAGCTTAGAGGATAAATGGAGAATACATTTTGTAAATTAATATAAAATGTTGTAAAATGCATCTTTTATTTTGTGGCAAGTAGTTGAGTAGGGTCTTCACTCGTCACTGTGATCCTCTAGGTTGCAATGTTAATGGAAGGATTGTTCTGAACGGAGCCAGAATTCCCTCAGAATCCTCGTGTGACGCTGAATGTAGATGTAAGGTGAGTGACATCTACTGCATAGAAACAGTACTATAAAAACCCTTTTATAAATGACAAAGCAGAAAAATGTATTTATTTAATGTGTAAACATGCATACATGTTAAAACCTTCGTAAAATAATTATGTTAATGCCTATACATTATTTACAGTAATGCATTCATTATTATTCTCATTTATTTATTTGTATATTTATTTATTTATTGGTATACAATTATCTCCAGTCAACTTGAGAAAAAATACAAGACTTTTTTTTTTTTTACAATCTTACACTATTTATCATTCGTCCTACAAAATTCACTACCAACAAATAAAACATTTTAGTTTCAAGTTTACATGTTTGTTTTGTTTACCGTTTTAGGATAAGTTTTACAATTTGTAAATCTGCCGCAACTTATTTGGATGCATGCTGTGTTTTTATTTGATGAACGTGTTATTTCTCTGTGCTTAGGATGGGAGTGTGCAGTGTTCTCCGGTCCCGTGTCCTGCTGTTCACTGCCGTCACCCCGTGCGTCGACCCGGAGACTGTTGTGAACGGTTCTTATCCGTGATTCTTCATGATCTCACAAAGATCATGCGCGCTGAACCTCACTAACACGCTTTCTGCTGTTTCCAGATGTGAGGAGTGCAGCTATGAAGGAGCTGTGTACACCGAGGGCCAAACCTTCTGGTCCAAACTCAATTTGTGTCTTCTCTGTCGCTGTGCGGTGAGACTTAAGAGACTCAAGTTCAATTCTGTCCTCTCCCATTATTTCGTATTCACTTTCCCACTTTCATCAGAGACTATTTCCTCCTGTTATTTTCACTCTCTCTAACCACGTAGTTAATGTTGAAGGCATCAAGCTATGCAGAATTGATTACTTTCAATTTCCTTAATAACTCTTTATATGTGCATATTTAGTATCAAATACACAAGGAAATACGCAAACAAACATGCCTAGTTTAATATACTTAAATGCTATTACATATTTACTTTAAAGCTAATATAGTAGACCATTTTAATCATGATCCAAAACCTGTAAATGAAATACATTTCCATAATATATGGAAACCTCCTGTGTTCTGAAAAGCTAAAAGTCTCTAAACAAGCACATTTGTGATCTGTCCTAACCTCAGATGAAAAATCTCAGCTCTATATCTGAAAATAATTCTATCTGTGCACTATTGTATAACATACCGCAATCTGTTTATTTTATTGTTGTGCATCAGGCTGGAGAAGTGTCATGTGAGCCTGCTGATTGTCCACACCCGCACTGCACTCACCCAATCAGAATCCAGGGACAGTGCTGCCTCTCATGTGACAGTAAGAAAGACGACAGTGTGTGAGATGTGTGACATGGATGTGGTACACGTATGCGACAATATGATGAATGATACGTGTGTGTGTGTGTGAGATGGTAGATGTGTTGACATGTTATGTTAGAGTCATCATGTGTGGAAGATTGCGTGCGTGTGTGTGTGTGTGTGTGTGTGTGTGTAAAATGCTTGTGTGTTTGAGACACTACATGTATGAGATTGATTGTGTACAAGAGGGCATATGTGTATACAGTAGGCATGTGAGAAACAGCGTAGGTAGGTAGGTAGGTCGGTAGGTAGATAGATACTTTATTAATCCCTGAGGGAAAGTCTTATGTGCGTAAGATGACATTTGTGACCAGTCGATACTTGTGTGAGGTGGTATGTGTGTGTGGTGATGTGTGCTTATTATGATGCCAGGCGTGTTTCACAGGCTGTGAATATGAAGGCCGGGGTTATGAAGACGGGCAGATGTTCCGGCCACACGGTGGAGGTCCTTGTCTCCAGTGCATATGCAAGGTCAAACACAATAGTTTTTTCTTTTTATGTTCAAGTTATTTATATAGCGCTTTTCTTAGTTTGAGAATCGAGACAAACGCAAAATCGCAATGCAAATTAGGGAAAATGAAAAAAATTAATGAATCTTAATTTCTCAGATTCAAGTATAGTGCTTTGATTATAGTAACAACAGGTATGATTAGTATAAAAGAAAACCAGCCTGATACATAATCATGAAAAGTGCAGATCTTTTAACAAAATGGCACATTTGTTGTTAATTTTAACATTTGTTTAACAATTCAAATGTGAACTGATAACATTTAATAAATCTGGAAAACATGAGGCTTAGCCATTGAAGAACTTGTGGAAGAGAAACAAGAGAGGAAATAAATGTGATAAATGTTCATTTCTCATGTCCATATTTTCAGTTATTTCAAAAGAATTTTTGCGTTTCTTACGTGTGTGTGTGTTTTGAAGGCAGGAAACGTGCGCTGTCACCATGAGAAGTGTCCCACCTTGAAATGTGCGGCTCCGCTTCCCCCTCATCCCACCTCCTGCTGCCCCCGGTGTCCAGAGAACGATCATGGTACAAGAACCATCTACAAATATACTAATATGATTCCATGTTCCACTAAAATAGCATAATTGCAGGCTATCAGCTCAGTGCAGTTTCGAGCAGATAAGAACTGATGGTGGAAAGGAAACATCTTGGTTTCTTGTTTCCCTGATGGAGGAAACGAGATTTGTGTTATGGTGTCGACACTTAGTAGGTTGAAGAGATAATCTTCTCTCCCAACGTTCGGACTCAAATCGGCTGGCAGAATCTGGTGCCACGACATTTCAATAAAAATCAAGTTCAAATTCAAAGCTTTTATTGTCATCATCACACAAGTTTCCCTGTCCAACGAAATTCTTACTATGCTTCTACACAATGAATGCTAGAAAATACGCAATGCAATACACACTTTAGCTATGTACATTATAGATTATATGCAACAAGCAAAAGAAAAAGCAACCAGACTCCCAGATAGCAAACTCCAGACTGTTGTAAAAAGACAGAACCAGTTATCTGGAATCTAGATACTCCAGCACAAACGCTTCATCTTAACAAGAAAAGGACCTTTATCATTATATCACAGAGATAACTAAAGTTGGAACAGATTTGTCCAGATATTGCTTGATGTCAAAAACTTCCATGTTCCCATACTTCTTAGTCAATCCAAAGATCTAGTCTGTGCAATGATTGGATTTTAACAGATCTGAAGTGTTTTCTAAAAAGTGATGGCGCTTTGTCATGCCCAGACATCTGTTCCACCAGACAAAAGAAGTCTTCTCGTTGCCTTTTTAGAAGCGCAGAAGCAGACAACTTTCACTGCTCTTCCGGTTGCATAGTCAGGAAGACTTTAAAACGAGATGCTTTCCTGATCCTGAGCTCTGACACACACACACTGAGTTGATACACAAACGTTTCATTCTGACGAAGACCAGCACACAGATAAAAAGTCTTGATTCAAATCAAACTGCTTCTCAAAGCAAAACCTCTTGTGTCATTACTCCCACACAACATAGTAGTGACTGGAGTGTTTTAAACACTCTGTGTTTGATGACAATTTTGTCCCTATTAACACATGTGTTAAACTTAAACATTTTTTTTTTTTTTTTTTTTTTTTTTTTTTTTTTCAAAAATCTACACTCACGTTCCTCTCTTTTATTTTGGTCTTATCAAGTGGAGTTTTGATTCAAATAAATCAATAAATATTGTTAAGCTTATTTAATAGGATTTGTTTTGGATCTTTAGGACCTTAGTGTGAATAGTTGGCTGGTCATATTAACCGTAACTGACTGTATTCGTGTGTATTGTGTGTGTGTGTGTGTAGGGTGTTTTCAGAATGGTGTTCAGTATGAGGAAGGCCAGATCTGGAGTGAAGGCGATCAGAGGTGCACATGTGCTGGAGGAGAGGTCGCCTGTGGCTTCTTGTGTGCCCCAAACCCAGACCCGTGTCCAGAGCCTCGTCCAGAGCCACACACTCCCACAGGTGAAGCGCCCGCTCTTCTTTACTAACCCAGACTGGCGTGTGAACCAGGACTTTGTGTGGCAGGAAACCCGTGCTGTGACTCTGACTGCAGCAGATGCGTCTATAAGCAGCTTGTCTTTGAGAATGGACAAACAGTCACTGACCCACATGACCCCTGTGTGACTTGCACCTGCCAGGTACTTTCTCCCTCTTTTTTTCTCTTTTCCCCTCTCTTTCTAATTTGTTCTTTTTCTCTGTAATTTTTTTTACTTTCTCTCTCATCCCAATTCTTTCTTCCTCTCTCCGTCTTTTTCTAGTCATTTTTTTCTTTCTCTTCATCTCTATAGCTTTATTTTTTTCTATCTTCCACTTATTTATGCTCTATCTAGTTATTACTTTCACTCTTTCTCTAATGTTCCCTATGTTTTATTTTTTCTTCTTTCTAATTGTTTCTAATACCCTCTGTCTAATTCTTTTACCCACTCGTTCTTTCTCTAAATAGTATTTTTTCTTTAAATGTCTTTCTATTTTTTCTTTTGAACGCTCTCCCCCTCTTTCTGTTTCATTCTTTTTTTTTTCTCGCACCTTTAATCTAGTTTTTTTTTTTAGCTTTTTTTAGCTAAACAGTTTGTACTCTGAACTCTCTCTTTCTATTTCTTTTTATGTCTCTCTCTCTCTCTCTCTCTCTCTCTCTCTCTCTCTCTCTCTCTTTCTCTCTTGTATTGTGACTGGCATGTTTTATAAAAAGATTTGAGAAATATTTAATTTGTGTGCAGGATGGGCAGGTTATGTGCACGGCCGCAGTGTGTGAAGAGACTCGCTGTCCTGATCCCTACCGTCCTGCTGGAGAGTGTTGTCCTCTGTGTTCAGGTCTTTCATCTATTTACCAATTTTCCCAAATGATGTTTAATGCTGATACAAGTAAACAGGGAAATAATTCATTAATAAAAATAAAACATGCATACTGGTAAATGGATTTGTTAGTGTGTGCGTGTGTTTGTTCAGCGCCTCCTGGTGACTGCTCCATAGAGTCACAGATCTACACACACACAGACACTTCCATCATCCCACTGACAGCTGTCAATCATACATCTGTCATAATGGAACAGTGAGCTGCCAACGCAAGGCCTGCACTGCAGTTCTCTGCTCTCATCCCATTTGTGGCAGCTGTTGTTCAGTTGGTAGGGTGCTTGGACTGCTGTCCAAGGATAAGATAAATGCAGAGTAAAAAAAGAATTTCCCCATGAGGGATGAATAAAGTTTCAATTATTATCATTCAACAATGCTGCCCCAAATGTGACGGTAAGACTAAACACAGTCGTTTTCCCCACTTGTGTGTGGGTTTGACTCATTGCTGTACATGATTTTAAATGTTGCACTGCATTTTAGTTATTTTTACATTAGCTACACTTTTTACCTTTATGTTTCACAGCACCATGATTTGAAAGTCATGTTGATGTTATTAATGATGAACACTTTTGTGTGTCTGTATGTGTGCAGGTTGTATGTATAACGGACGTGAACATGCAAATAATGGCGTGTTTGATCACGTGTCGGATCCGTGTTTGACATGTGTGTGTCGTGACGGGACGGTCCTCTGTGAGAGGAAACACTGTCCAGTCCTCAACTGTCGGTTTCCTGTGCCCGGAGAGTGTTGCTCACACTGTGATGGTGAGGGTTTATGATTCCGTGCTTTCTGCTCTCGCGTGGTTTTATACTGTGAGTATGGTGGTGTGAAGCATTTATGCAAATATAAGCTTATTTAAAACTTGGGAAGTGGGATTTGTGAAACTTGGGAACTTATTCAAAAAATTCACGTGCATGTTATTGACCGTTTTCCATATTTCAAGACAGTAGCGATTATATTTAAATGGAAATGTGTCATCTTTATGTAGTGGTGAGCTTCTATGTTATGTTCTCTTTTCTTCCTTTAAATATTGGTTCCAGAGGCAAATAGCATATATGCTTTTATTGACTGAATAACAAAAATAAAATAAACATTAGCCACACCACCACATATTTACCTGAATAACAAAGTCAATGAAGCGCAGCGACACAGTGCAGTGGTTTAATAACAGTGGAGGAAATAAAAGCGAATGAAATTCAATTACATATGGGAAATTTGCTTAGTACTACTGTTTTTGACGGGACTACCTGGATTAAGACTATATATGGACATAGTAAGTGGAATCATAGCGCTCACTACAGGAAATACACCGTACTCAATTAGAAATAATGTAGAACCGAATCATTGTGTTTTATTTGATCGATTATTCATGTAAATCGACATTGAAGTGAAACGTTAGAGATCGGTTTTTAGTCAGAACTTTTAGGCTTCAGGAAAGTCACAACGACAATAAAGTAAGAAGGTGCTTCTCCTTTTTATATATTTGCCTATTATGTGCACTTCACTTGGATGGGTTAAAGGCAGAGCACCAATTTGGATATGGTTCGCTGTCTTGACAATCTCACTCACTTTTCTTTACTTTAATTAAAATATTTGTTTTCAATGGAACAAACTTGTGGGTTGCTTAAATTTGCTTAAATACAGTGTCAGAATGGTCTGGAGTTTTCAAATCCCGATGCCCACTGTGCAAAGTGCAGTGCCCCCGTGTGTTACCACTGCTGCCCCATCTGTGATAGTACTAACATACAAAACAATGTTCATGTTCAGAAGACATGGTAAAGACTTGTGATTTGGATGTTGCTATCACCAGAAATAAACTTTCAGTGTTCCTTTGTGCACAGGGTGTCTGTTCAAAGGAAAGGTTTATGCAGATGGAGAGCTTTTCTCTTCTTCCCCTGCCTCCTGTGAGGACTGCACATGCTCAGTATGTATTCTCTCTCTTTCTTTTTCTCTCCCTCTCTCTCTTGGCTGGTTTAGTGATGTGTAGGAATGTGAGTTGTGCTGTGTTTGTGTGTTGGTTAGAGAGGTAACGTGGCGTGTTCTGCGAAGATCTGCCCTGGCGCCCCCTGTCTTCACCCTGTGCGAGGTCCTTGTGGATGCGGAGTGTGTGAGAACTGTGAATTTCGGGGACAAAACTTCAGAAACAGAGAAAGATTCTCTGATCCTACTGATCAGTGTCAGATCTGCAGCTGCCAGGTACACACACACACACACACACACACACACACACACACACACACAGAGCTAGTAAATTCAGTGTCACGTATGTGCAGGACGGGTCAGTGTCGTGTGAACCCGTGTCATGTCCGGAGACGTCCTGTGCGCGACCTGTGCGACCCCTGGGCGAGTGCTGCCCCGTCTGCAGTGGCTCATGTCGCCACCTGGAGGAGACGCATGAGAACGGTGCCACCTTCACCCCAGACAATGATTCCTGCTCCACCTGCACCTGCCAGGTGAGACTTACCCATCCACTCTCTCCTCTCTCACTCTCTCTGTGTGTCCCTGTCTCTCTATCACACGCACACATACACACATATCCTCTTTCTCTCTCTTATTTTCCTTGACTGTTTCTCTCTTTCTTTTTCTGTCTGTCTCTCACTTTTTCTGTCTCTGTCCCTCTCTTTTCCGTTTCTCACTATCCCTCTTTATGTTTTCCTCTGCCTCTTGATGTCTCTCTTTCACAGTCTCTCTTTCTTTATGTCCGACTCTTTCTCTCAATCTCATGTCTCTCTTTTGTTCTCTTTATCATCATCTCTACTTGTCTTCCTCTCAAATTTTGTCTCTTGCTCTCTGATGAATGTCTTCATCGTTTTCAGTTAATCTCAGTGTCTTTCTATCTCTTCACCCCCCCTTTTTTCCCTCTCTCTTTATTTTGCTCAATCTGTCACTTTGTCTATCTCTGCCTGTAGATTGTTATGGTATTTTACTGTATGCTGATACAATATATCAGCATTTTGTTCGTATACATGGTGTGTGTTTTAGGACGGTGTGGTGTTGTGTGAGCGGAGGCCGTGTTCTGTTCACTGTTCTCATCCGCTGAGCTGGACTCAGTGCTGTCCGCAGTGTGATGCGTGTCTGTTCCAGGGGCGGCAGTGGAACAACGCTCAAGCGTTTCACGACCTTTCGGACCCCTGCAACCGATGTGTTTGTCAGAGCGGTTCTGTCACATGCTCCCCCATCTCCTGCCCGGAGGTCCCGTGTCAGAACCCCATCACTGCCCCGGGACAGTGCTGCCCTCAGTGCAGAAGTATGAATCTGTCTTACTATATGTCTGAAAATTTTAAATTAAAAATCTTTACTTTGTATTAGACCAGATGTGTGTGTGTGTGTGTGTGTGTGTGTGTGTGTGTGTGTGTTACAAGTAAACAAATTGTGTTTATTATTCTCCTAAACATATCCATCACAGTAGATATTATCTAGGTTATATTCATTATTTTGTTCTCTTTTTTAATAAATGTTTTCATCATTTTTAATCACTAGATTTTTAAAACTCATTAACTTACCCTTTATGTGTCTGTGTAGCCTGTTTTGAACAGGGCCAGGAGTATCTGGAAGGCCAGAGCTTGACCCGCCTGAATGACCCCTGCTCCACATGCACGTGCACAGTGAGACTCCGTGCCACACATGTTCACTGAGAGCTACTACTCGTGTGTGTAGCTGTGAATGTGAGTGTGTGTTGGTTTTTCAGGATGGAGTAATGAGTTGTCTCGGACCTGTCTGTGCACCACTGACCTGCAGACACCAGCTGACTGACCCCGGCTCCTGCTGTCCTCGCTGCAGAGGTGGACACTCACTTCACACTTACACGTTCATAAACAACAATTCACACTCACCGTGTCGCAATGTTTATGCCTGCTTTCACAGAGATAGATAGATAGATAGATAGATAGATAGATAGATAGATAGATAGATAGATAGATAGATAGATAGATAGATAGATAGATAGATAGATAGATAGATAGATAGATCTTATCTTTTACTCATTACACTCACTCATGCAAATTAACCTTATGAATGTCAATAAACGTGCATTCTTCATCCCGCAGGCTGTGTTTATGATGGTGTTGAACGCGTGGAAGGCAGCACGTGGTTTGCGGCCCATGATCGCTGCATGTCATGTATGTGTGTGGACGGGGTGACCACCTGCTCGGAGCTTCAGTGTCTCTCCACCTGCCTCAATCAGATCAGCGTGGCGGGCGAGTGCTGTCCGGTTTGCGCAGGTAAATCTCCCGTACGTCCCGCCAGCCTCGCGCCGCTAACAGCGTTTTGTGTGTCAGATTGTTTGTTCGAAGGTGGAGTGTTGGGCCCGGGAGAGAGTGTCAGCCCATCGAGCGACCCGTGTCAGATCTGCACCTGTGAGGTGAGGATGTGCTGAGCTCCATGTGGATCTTCCTGTGCTTGACGTGTGTGTGTGTGTGTGTGTGTGTGTGTGTGTGAAGGTGATGCCGGATGGAGAGCAGCACCTGCGCTGTTACAGGAAGCAGTGTCCCAGTCTAGTGGACTGTCCCAAAACCCACATCCATTACAGCCGCTCGGACTCCTGCTGCCCCGTCTGCGCACGTCAGTTCCTCTATTCTTCTCTCTAACACCATCTTTCTCTTTTTGGTCTTGTAAAGCATGTTTCTGATTTCAGAGCCTCTGAGTAACTGCACAGCAACTCTGTTCGGTAATGAAGTTTTGGCCACAGACAACCCGTGTTTCACGTGCCAGTGCAAGGTGACTGTTGCAGACCTGCATGTGCTGTGATCTGCGATCTTTCAAGCTGATTTGTGTGTGTGTGTGTGTGTGTGTGTGTGTGTAGGATCTGACGTGGACTTGTGTTCATCAAGGATGTCCACACCTCAGCTGTCCAGCGGCTGAACAGTGGACCGTCCCAGACTCCTGCTGTCCAGTCTGTGATGGTACGAAGGGCCTAAGACCCTGAAGTCGCCCATGAATTATGCGCTTGTGTGTTTCAGAGTGTGTGTTAGAGAAGCAGAAAACACGAGTGTCGAACGGCTGGAAGTGGACGGATGAGGAGAACGAGTGTATCACCTGCACCTGCAAAGTGAGGACAACACACACTTTATCATTTTTGATCTATCGTTCTATCTTTTTATCTATCTATCCATCTCTCTTTCTACTGCTATATTATTAATAAAATGCAGGAATTTTCCCGGACCGACTTTACCAATAAATATAACTGGCAAGTTACTGGTAAAGAACTATTCACACAGCGTTTTCAAAATGCCTCAATCGTCGCTCTGCTTTCACACAGGGCATGTTTCCGTCAATTTACCGGCATTGTTACTCGTATGCCGGAACGAATTTGCCGGCATTTGTCACTTCACACATGACTGCATGCAGACATTTTGCCCGTAATTTCCCGGCAAGGTCTGTATGTGTGAAAGGGGCTATTGACAAAACCCTTCCCTTAAATAGCCAAGTCCACAGGTGCTAGGTGTTGTGTTTATTTGTGCTGAAAGGGTTAACACCCGAAATAAACAGAGTCCCTCTAGTAGCCGAAAAGGTCACTGCCACAAGGAGTCTTACACATACCCCTCCATCCATACGACTACCTAGTCAGAGTTTGATTGCTTGATTGCACTCTGAGTTTGCGCTTAGCAGCTTTTCTCCCAAATGTGGATACACCCATAGATGGACATAGCAGGTGGAATATGGGACATTTTCAAAACCTCATTTAGGAATAACATTATTTTTATATAATATTCAAGTAAAAGAGTCACCAGTTAGGTTTATTAACAGAAGTATTGTTAAGAGTTGTTAAGTATTTAGCCTATGTTAGGTTTCTGGAAAGTCAGAAGACCAAGAAAATGATCAGATTAGTGGCAAAAATATCAAACGCAAATGTCTAAGAAACGAATGAAAATGCTTCACTCTTACGTTTGTTTTTTATTTTATTACCAGCCAATCAGAGTAAGAGCGTAAAACTTGGGCCGGAAATCCAAACGGAAAAAAAAAAATGAAAATGTATTTATTAATTATATTTGTATAAATATATTCTAAGAAAAGATGCTTCAGGCGTCCAATCAGCCTGTAATCAGTTTTGGACCAATTACACTTTAATACATGAACATAATGTTAATCTTCAGGGGATAATGACCTCGAGCTTTCTCTGTGTGTGCTCCTCAGCTGGGACATATCGAGTGTGATCTGATGGACTGTCCCTCGCTGGACTGTACGGGTGGGATGGTCCGAGTGAAGCACCCAGGAAAGTGTTGTCCAGAGTGCACGCCTGCCGTACCTGTGGTGAACACACGTGGGCGCTGTGTGTACGATCAGCAGCGGTTCCGACACGGCGAGCACTGGGTAGTGGACGAGTGCACATCTTGCTCCTGTGTGTATGGAGACGTGCACTGCCACACACAGAGGTGTCCACCGCTCTCCTGCGCCTCGGTGAGATGCATTCTGGGATCTCTCTAGCCTGTACTATTATACATTACTAATCATTTATCATCAGGATGAGTCTCCATCTCTGGTTCCTGGGTTGTGCTGTCCACACTGCGTTCCTCGGCCTGCCACATGCGTGGTGTTTGGAGACCCGCACTATCGCACATTTGATGGGAAGATGGTGAACTTCCAGGGCTCTTGCACATACGTTCTGGCTCAGGACTGTGACGGTGGAGATTTCAGGTGAGGGTTTAGGTGAGTTTGGTGTGAGACTTACTCTGAAGTCTTCTTGTGATTTTGTAGTGTGCATGTGAAGAACGAGGACCGAGGCCGTCATGGAGTCTCCTGGACCAAAGAGGTGACGGTGTGGATCGGAGATGTTGTGGTGCAGCTGTTCCAGGACTGGCTGGTCAAGGTGAAGCAGCGACCATCTGAGATTAGGTACATGCTGTATCTTACTGTACTGTTTTCTCTCATCAGGTGGACTATCAAACAGTTTCTCTTCCGTTCCTTAAAGAGCCGTATGTTTATCTGGAGCGCAAGACCAACACCATTCTGCTGAACACCAACCTGGGCTTAAAGGTGCTGCCGTCATCACACTCAATTTAGCCTTGAAGTCATGTGCATATGTTTGTTTCTAGTAGTGTTGTGTTGTTGTGTGCAGATGTTCGTTTTGAATAGTATTGTGTTGTCATGTGCAGATGTTTATTTTTAGTAGTGTTATGATGTTGTGTGCAGATGTATGTTTTAGTAGTTTTGTGTTGTCGTGTGCAGATGTTTGTTTTTAGTAGTGTCGTGATGCTGTTTGCAGATGTTTGTTTTAGTAGTGTTGTGTGTACAGATGTTTGTTTTTAGTAGTGCTGTGCTATCATGTGCAGAAGTTTTTTTTTTTGTGTTTTTGTGTTTTGTGTAGTGTTGTGCTAGCTGTTGTGTTCAGAAGTTTTTGTTGTTATTGTGTGGTTTGAGATGTTAGTTTTTCCGCAACTCAACATTATTAGTAGTGTTTTTAGTAGTGTTATGTTGTTGTGTGCAGATGTTTGTTTTAAGTAGTGTTGGTTTTTATGTGTGTGTGTAGGTTTTGTGGAACGGTCGTTCTCATCTGGAGGTCAGTGTTCCTGGCTCCTATAAGAAAAAGATGTGCGGCATCTGTGGGAACTTCAACAATTATCCTCAGGACGACATGAAATTACGCAACGGTCGAATCAGCACCTCAGATGCAGCGTTTGGAAACAGCTGGAAGGTTTAAAACTAAATAGTTTTTAAAATCAAAAAACAACACAGACGTGTGGATTTAGTTTGTACTTTAATTTGATCATAACGGGTTTCAAGTCAATGTTTATGTCTGGTGGCAGGTGTCCAGTGGAAATACCAGTGTTGATTGTGCGGATGCTAAGAACATTGATCCGTGTAAGCAGGCGGGATACTCGGCGCGGAAGATGGCCAACACTCGCTGTGCTGTTCTAAAGTCGCCCGTGTTTGAGCGCTGCCACAAAGTTCTGCCGCCAGAAATGTTCTTTGCGGCGTGTGTGTATGATCTCTGCGCCTGCGGGTCTAACACAGAGGAGTGTGTGTGTGACGTGCTGGAGGCGTATGCATCTGAATGCCGTGAGGCCGGAGTGCTGCTGCACTGGAGGTCGCCGGCGCTTTGTGGTGAGCAAACTGTGTTGTTATTAATAAGTGTATTAGTGGATGTCACAAGTAATGTGTGATAATACTGTGCAAATGTGTGATATCTACTTTTTAGACATTTTAAACATATTTTAATAGATTTCTTTTAATTTACTTAAGTCATTTATTTAATTTACAATATATTTTATTTAATATAGAATTTAAATACCGTATATACTATATAATAAGCAGTATAATCAATTCGTATATATTAAATATATATAAATATGCTGTATATAAAATATTTAATTTAATGTACGGAATATGTTTAACAAATATATTTAATTACTTTACTGAACCTACTGGTATTTTTTTCCAGACTTTAATGCACACCACTGAAACATGTCTATTTCCTAATCTTTTTCACATGAAAGGCACACTTTTTTTCAGATTATTAGGCGCCAACTAAATTTTTTATTAGGATTTTGACTGCGTCTATAAGTCCGAAAAAACTTATCAGATGGATGTATCAGGCAGTTTTTCTTCCGTTCCTTAAAGAGTAGTATGTTTATCTGGAGCAAAAGACGAACACCATTGCTCATCAGGATAATAACATTTAGCGTGTAAGAATTAAATTATATTAAATGTAATAAATGCATTTAGATTGTACGTATGTTATACTTCTTGGTGATTGGCAGTGTCAGAAAGTCGACCTTCATCACTTCAACACAAATGCCACTCTTCGCACACGTCCTAAACTATTTTAACGGTAACCATTTCTGATGTCTGCAGCCGTGGGTTGCCCACTGGAGCGCGGTTATGTGTTCGACGAGTGTGGCCCACCATGTCCCAAGACATGCCTGAATAAGGACGTTCCCCTCGGCGTGATAGAGGCTCACTGCTTCAAACCCTGTGTGCCAGGGTGCCAGTGCCCGGCCGGACTGGTGGAGCACCACGCTCACTGCATCCACCCTGAAAAGTGTCCCAAAGTCTTCCACGACAATTCTGTAGAAGCACCACCCAAGCTCCGCATAAGCCACACATCAACACTATAAATCTGAACGATACTTTGTCGTGTCTGTTTTATTATGCTTTTCTACAAAGTGGATTTTAAGCCAGATTCTTCTGTATATGTTTTTGGATTTTGTATGCTTTTGTTCTCTCTTAGAGTCCAACTGAAAGTGAAGATTTGCTTGCGGAGCAGAAAACAGACCAAAAGTCATAATCTTAGTTTTTGAGGCGTAGATAACATTTTAGAATACTCGTTTAGCCAATAGTCGTCCACTTCACGTACTCGACCACTCACGTGGGTCAGACGTTATTTACTGTACTATGCTTAAATTACTTAAGAGAAATATGCTCTCATTTATTCAGCAAACACAGTTCATAAAATATGTCACATTCCTTTTGACCTACTATTGAATACGATGTGGAATATAGGTGCTATGGTTCAACAGTTATTCTGCATTCTTACCTTTACCTTATTCTTACCTTAGTGACGTGATTCAAATCAGCATGAAGATTCCTCAGCCTTCTTGGTGGCCTAGTTTTTAGTAATTTGTTTTAGACATTAACTGAATAAAGTATGTTTAATAATATAAATCATAAAAGTTTAAATGATTTTTGACCAATTTATTTATAACATTTGATTTGTCTGTATTTTCGTGCCTTTATTCGTTTTTAGATCAAATTATTCTAGACAATTTTTTGTGACGTGCTGGATAGAATTTGACTTTGGTTCTAAATATTTTAAGTCTTAAAGAGTTTCCTTATCTGTCGATACCAGGCGTTTATCTTGAATTGAAATTGAATTGAATTGAAAAATCCTTTAATTAGTCCCACAGCGGGGAAATTTCACGTCACAACAGCAAAAACAAATCCAAGCAAATAAATAAACAAACATCACCATAACGCACTGCACACATCATAATAGACAAACAAACAAACACAGACCATAAATGAACCTGCCCGTCATAAGCATAGTTCCAGTCACCAGTTTAAATTTAAGTTCAAATTGTAGAGTCTAATCGCAGCAGGTAGGAAAGATCTGCGATATCTCTCCTTCACACAGCGGGGGTGAATCAGTCTGCCATTGAAGCTGCTCTCCAGAGCAGACAGTGAGTCCACCAGTGGGTGAGAGTCCAGGTCCAGGATGGATGATAGTTTATCCAGGACTCTTCTCTCACCCACCTCCTGCACTGTGTCCAGAGTGCAGCCCAGGACAGAGCTGGACTTTTTGATGATCCTGTTCAGTCTCTTCCTGTCTTTGCCTGAGATGCTGCTGCTCCAGCAGATCACACCGTACAGGATTGCTGATGCCACCACAGAGTCATAGAAGATCTTCAGGAGTGACCCTCTCACTCCAAAAGACCGCAGTCTCCTCAGGAGGTAGAGTCTGCTCTGACCCTTCCTGTACAGTGCGTCTGTGTTGTGAGTCCAGTCCAGTTTGTTGTTCAGATGCACACCCAGGTATTTATAAGACTCCACTCTCTCAATGTCCATTCCCTGGATGTGCATCGGTGGGATGACAGTAATGACATAATCTTCATTAATAATGAAACAGTTAATCTTGATCCCTGTTGAATTTCTTATTCACAATTGCTTATGTTTCTTCTGCCTGTGAACAAATGCTGTGAGAGGAACAAGTAAAGCTAAAATGTGGTGCTTTCTTTGGTTCTAGAACATTCCAGATGTTTTGTGTGTTTGAACTGTAAGCTGACTTTAAAACCCTGATCTCAGAGTTTCAACACAAAACCATGAAATGCTCGTCAAAAAAGAGTGAAACTGCATCGACATGTCAATGGTGTTCTTTTTTTTTTTTTGTAATCTTGATATGTTTTACTCTCCATCATATTATTATGTGTAATTCCTGACTATCTCACTGCTTTTTATTTTAGTTTTTATTACTTGGATATTCACTTTTATCTCTGCAATTTAATTTTATAAACATGTTTTATTCACATATATTTACTGATTTGGTGGGTTTCTTTTTTTTAACTCATTGAATATACCCAGACTGTGGTTTTTAAAGCACATATTATTTAATGTATGTGTGTGCGTGCGTGTGTGTGTGTGTGTGTGTTCTAGAGATGTTGAAACTGGTTCCCTAGCAATCAAAAATGTAAAAGCTTAGAAAATACTGTAAATGTATTTTATATTATGTAAGTATAATAAATGGTAATTTCATTTTTTAACACAAATTTAAGAGACTTTTGCTATTGTTTTTTTAGCATAATTTGTGAGATTTTCTGTTGAATGTTCTGCGTCTCTCCACTGTTCCGCTGGTGCGGTTAGTTCCATGTGTTGAGATGTTACGGTCATGTTTAGTTGTGCAGGTGAATCTTGCGTCAGAAACCTGATCCTAATGTTTCCCTCAGCAACTGCTGTGGCTTTGTGTGAATCCTGAATCTTTCATGAGCGCTGACTCGTGCCTCGGTATTCATTTCCTTCCCTCTTCTTATGTGAGTTTATCTGAATTCAGAAGGTGTGAAGCTCATGGATTGAGCAGCGGAAGCTCTTGGTTCCTCAGGTTCTGATGGCTGTCGGCTGGAGAATGGAGGAGTGCGTGCGACTGCTCTGCGACTTCACCGGTGCTGGCGAGGATGAGGAGGTCGGCCTGGACGTCATCAATTCCCTCTATAAGAGTGTGTTTCTCGTTGCCCCCAGTGTGGAGGACACAGAGAGAGCCATCGCACAGGTCACTTCTTATTTATCAGTCTCTCTCTTCTATCCTCTGTTTCATCTTCCTCATCTTGACATCTGTCTGACTCTGCTGATGTCTTCAGGTCAGAGGTCACTGTGCCGCATCATGTTCCACCAGGGCAGTTCTGCAGGTTCTTCTGCTGATGGACAGACAGAGGGAGAACAGAGAGCAGGTTTGTCACGTGCTTCATCTGTTATGTATTATCTGTCACGTGTGTTATTTGTCCTATGGTTCTTCTGTTACTTTTTTTGTAGTTCCAGTTATGTGCTTCCTGTCACATGCTTCACTTGAATACCTGAACACCTGAAAAATTAAATTTGAGTAATAATAACATAATAATAATAATGAGTATTTGTAAGGCGCTTTTCACAGTTTTAACTTTCTCAAAGCACACGTGTAAATATGTAAGGGAAATGTTGCTTTTTATTCAATTTGTCGTCTGGATTGTTGGTGTTAACTAAGTGGCTGCGGTTATGACAAGACAAAGACAAAGACCAGCGAGCAAGCACATACGCAACAGCGGCCAGGTAAAAAAACCTCTTTAACGAGGAAAAACCCTGGGGAGAACCCGGCTCACTGGTGCCAGTCTCCTCCGGCATTCTAACACTACACAATCAGTGCGTTGGTTGTTCCGCGTCATTTTTAATGATGATTCAGGAACGATGTTTCCCTCCTCAGTGGGGAAAGAGGCGGCTCCACTTCTCCACGCCAACAGCGTCATCAGGTCCACAGAGGTCGAGGAAGCACCACCGATTATTCCGAAGCTCCTAGGAGATTCCGGTCGTACGACACTTGGCGCTCAGAAAAAAAAAAAAAATACAAGGCAATTAGAATAACTTCAAGTACTATAGATTTTGACAATTTTCTGAAGGTGCAGGTGTAATTCGGTTCCGAGCACTAACTAGGCAGCCTTTCTATACGATATATTAATATTTTCTGTAAGTTATTATAACAGGTCAATATATGCTTCGTTGAAGAGACGCGTCTTCAGTCTAGACTTAAATTGACTCACTGATGCTGAGTCTTGAATTGGACTAGGCAGAACATTCCATAGTTTGGGTGCTAAGTATGTAAAGGATCTTCCTCCCTGGTAGATTTTAGACCTTAATAACCTTAAGGATGCCTAACTTAAAAAAAAATTAATCCATTACATGTTACAAGTCACCAATTCCAAGAAGACTTAAGTAAAAATTGACAAGTATAAAAACTAAAAAAAGAACTAGAATTTTTTGACTCGTACTAAATTAAGGCTCAAAACACCAAAAATTGACAAAAGGCTCAAAACACCAAAAACAAACAAAACAAAAAGACAGTCTCAGTCAAACAAATTCACATTCATTTGGTTTGGCTCATAAATAGCACCCAGTACCTTCAGCGTCCTGCAGATGGCGATATCGCCTCGTCCGCCCAAGAAATTAATCGCGGTAGAAAAAAAGGCAGACTTGCGTCATCACAATGTAATTAGTAACGATAAGTCAATTCAAATGTAGTGGAGTACAGTACAGAGTAAAAGTTGCTTATATGTTACTTATACCAACATTAAAAATACTTGAGTAAATGGATTGTGTTACTTTAATTAAGTTCTTTACACCACAGTTTATTTATCACATGTTTCATCCTTGACATTTACGGATGTAATGTACGGATGTATGTGTTTGCAGCTGTATTGGGAGTTGCAGCTGTTGAAGGCTGGAGCAGCTGGATACTTTCTCCAACACAGCCCAGGATTCTCCAGGGTTCACCTGTGCTCCACACAGCAGGTACACAAACCCCTCACCAAAACTGGAATAAGTATACAATCATGATTAAAAAGAACCAGCGTTCCATAATCTCAGAAACTCACAGTCTCAATCTCTCTGGAACAGTATTTATTTAACTAAGAACATTTTGCATTTGGTTTGTGAAAATAAAAACCAAGCAAAGGTTCCAGATTACATTTTAAAAATAAATCAATTACAATTTAATTCTCATTCATTAAGGTGTTTTGGTTCAGTGTTTTTCTGTCATTTAGGTTTTGTCCCGTAGACTGACAGTTTATCACATTCTTTTGTGGTGATGGGAAGTAGTCTTATGGTGACAAGTCAAAATTTATGAAATTAAAACTGAATATAATTAAATAAATATAAAAAAATAAATAAGCTATTTCTGTTAATTTCTATTAAACAGAAATAACGTCTGTTAAAGAAAATAAAGTCAATAGTTCATAACTGTTAAATTCTGAATCTTAGTATTGTGGTCATACATTTCTTCTATAAAATCTAGGATCCAGATGAGCTGAGCATCTTATGTCTTCAGAAGAGGTCCAGGACACTCTCCTCCAGGTCACACTTATATGAACACACACACACACACACACACACACACACACACACACGCACGTTTCCTGAAGAAGTTCTTCTGTACCAGGCTGCTCCTGGATGGCATCTGCAGCATCCTTCCCTTGCTCCGGCCTCATCAGCACCAAGTCAGTATCTATCCAGACCGCATGTCCCCCACCACAGCCGACCTGCTGCGAATGCTGGACCACAAGTACCATGTGATCAGAGAGCGAGTACTGAAAGAGATGCTGCAGGAGGAGTACGGTGAGAGATGCTCGTTCTGTTGTGAAACGCCTAGAATGACTTGTGTGTCGCTGCAGGACTGGACTGGTGGAACTCAGTGTCGCAGTGGGATCAGATGGAGCGCTTGTGTGAACTGGAGACGTCTGTAGGTCTGGCTTATGAACAAAAGGACTGGCTGCTGTTGTGTGGGCTACCCGGGGCCCTCCGGTGCTACAGGTACCAAACCTGACCGGTTGAAAACGAACTTGCTTGTTTAAACCGTAAGTGTGTTCAGGAGCCGTGACAGCTGTGATGGTGCTGGATCCAGAGAGCAGGCCTGGTCTGCTGTAGTGTTTCTGTCAGAGCTGGAGTCACATCATCGAGAGGAGAGGGAAGCTCTCAACGCTCTTATTCACAGGTCCAATATAAGCCTCTTTTCTCAGTCACACGTGTCATTAGGGAGTCCGTTTTATTGTGTGCTGTAGTCAAGTCGTAAATGCATGATGGGAAATGTAGTTCAGGACATGACATCCATCTGTACGTTTTGCTCACAATTTTGGTGATAACTTGGGAAAATATGAAGGAAATTGTGTCTGAACTCAAATATAATTGATCAAAAATCCATGTATGTCATTGATTAGTCAGGGTTTGAGTGATTCAAAGCTGTATTATTGCGTGTTGTGATACTGTATTTGTGATGTATTTCTCCTGCAGATCGGGTCAAGATGTTCTGAATGTCTCGTATCTCGCCATGTGTCTCGCCGTACGAAGGTCCGAGCGAGAAACTTGTGCAGACGTGGCTCTTCTCGTCACCAGACAACACTGGGAGCGATGGTAGAGACATCATGAACCTCTTTTCCAGCCTGAAACCTGTTTGAAAGTCTTTTGAATGAAGATTTATGTTTTACCGGTGTGCTGTGATCATACATCTAAAGAGTATCTCATACCGTTGGTCTGGGTGATCCGTCTCCATCCTAACTTCTAGGCCTAGTGTTGGATCTTCAGTCAGTCGGGAGCTTGCCAGGCTTCGACTCCAGGATCGTCATGTTCCCAGTGCTGAAAAACCACAGCATTCCTGGAAGATGGAGAACTGCACACAACAGGTCATAAACACATTTGCTGCACTGACTCAAACTACAATGGTTCTAAATCAGTTCTGCCAAAAAAACACTTTAAATCGCACATGAAGGTCATGGGTTCAACGCTCAGGGAAACACTGTGTCAGCACAAGTAGCGCTTTGTTGTGCTTGTGTTGTGAAGTGCTTTTGGTGTCAATTGACGTATAATTTAAATGTGTATCCTTATTTTGTCATTCTTGGACAATAATGTGAAATTCTGGACAATCTTAGCAAATTGTGTGGTCATGTTTAATTCAACACTGTGTTTTGTGTGTTGGTCAGTCAAGATGCTCGCGACCTTGAAAGGTTGTGGGTTACCATTTTCAAAAATAAGCTAAAAGACGTAAAAGTGTAGAAGTGACCAACATGAAATATCTTTGGTCAAACTGATATTTTGGAATCTTCACAGTATTTCTTTTACTGATTTGTTCTGTCATTCCGTCAGTCATTAGTATGTCATCTTACCCATCAGGCCGTGCTGCAGCTGCTGGTCCAGCGACAGGAGCAGGAGAGAATGCAGTTGCTGGACACCTTGAACCTTTCATGCGGTGACGTCCATGGTCAGTGAAACGCAAACACAAACGCCTCCTAAAGCTCAGCACGTGCCACACACACGACAATGTCACAAAAGACATTTTTGTCAGTTTAAAAAAGAAGCTTGTATTGATATTGTTTCCCTCTCCTGTCCAGCATGCCGTTTCAATATATTTTTTTTGTTATAATACATTTTTTGCTTAGTAAAAGGAACATATTTAACTCTAAGAAAAATGAGTACTTTATTAAATACAGTATTCTGTTCTCACCATGCAGTTATTTGTTAGTGTTGTTGTGAATCAATGCAGATTCAAGGGCAGTTGGTGCCGTGACCCTGCAACAGGATCCGGAACGTGCCACTCGTCTGCTGACCCGACTCACACAAGCTCAGGAAGACGAGGCCTGGACTCTCTTACACACTCTGCCACATCTGGTCAACCAGCTAAACTGATTTCTTACTCTTGCTCTTCTTCTTACACTCTCATTACTCCATATTTCGAAGTTTCAGTCATTGATTCAAACATAATGTGTGTGCAGGACTCTGAGGCGCTATACGATGTCATACAAAAATACCAGCATGAGCTGAACACACACACATTCAAGATCCTGTGTGAAATTTTGCCATCACAAACGCAAGAAGGATCTAGCAGATCACTTAGAGACCAGGTAATGACGTCATCACTATTCCATGACAGCCAATAGTCAATAGTAATCAATAGTTTTCTTTGCACTCAGGAAATACCTGAGGAAGATCATGAAGGATCATCAGATGAGGAAAAGCGCTGCACTGGTAAATTATTTCAGCTTCCAGAGTTCTGAATATAAACTTTATAGATGTTTTGTATTTGTGACTGCAAATTCATGCAGTTTGATAAATTACTTACTGCTAGAAAAGTGTGTTGATTTTTTTTAAAAATGTCCCACTTCCACTACCTGCACATCTCAGTGACTGTTGAGCTCACACTTCCATTGAGAGATCAGATGTCGAACGTGTGAAACCAATAACGTCTTAGTTACCTGAATAACCTCTTGGCCCTGATGGGAGGGACTGATGCCAATAAGAAGGAAGAAAGTGAACTTAAAAGAAAGTAGAAGAAAGTGAACAAAAGTGAGAGAAAGTGCTCAGTTAAATCAAGACTGGAATTTTTGCTCTGTGTTTATCACATCCAGTCAGATAAGTAAACACATACAGAAACCCGGAGCAGTGGGTAGGGGCAGATCTTCACAAATGAAGGACAATGGCCACTTAGGATGATAAAAGTCAACATAAATTAAAATCCAAGTTTAGGTTGATAAACTGACCCACACACACATATGCACAGATTTCAGTGTTGTGGTCTGTTGTTGAAGGATGTGGGATGGCTATAGATCCGGACGACACTCCATATCTAGAGATTGTGAGTGAGAAAGGCTGGATGGCTAAAGAGGACCCGATGGAGAGCAGGGCTGGATCACAGGACCGTGTGGAAGACTCGGTGGAGAAGCAGAGCTCACTGATCCCACTGGCCTGGAGCAGTGCAGTCCAAGCCTTGACCCTTCAGGAGCCAGTGAGTGACACGGCTTTTTTTTTTTGAAGAAATGCTCCTGTGAAGCTGAAAAGAAAGTGAGGCATGAACAAAATGACTTTTGGCTTTGGTGGGACTGCAGCGCCGCACGCTTTACAACATCATATCAATTGTGTAATAATCACACACAAAAGCACTATTTAATAACGTCATGAAAAATTAATAACATGAATGATGCCAATATTGATTCATGAATGATTGATATAATGCCGCGAAAAAAGCTTTAGTAGATTTTCAGAATTTCCAAAACATGAGTGCATAAATATCAATCCTGTATTTTAACTTGGTTTTTTAATGTTTAATGTTTAACATTTTTTTTATATTTCAGGCCCTTAAGTTTGAGGACAAGTGTCCAGAGCCAATGAATGAACATTGTATCTCCAGGAGTGAATGTGAAAACGACACCCCTGCAAGTTCATGTGAAGACAACACTTGTGAGAGTGCACGTGAAGGAGAGACCAAAAAGAGTGCATGTGAAAACAAGACCTGCGAGAGTGCACGTGGAGTCGACACCAGCATGAGTGCACATGAAAACATGTCCTGTGAGAGTGCACGTGAAAGTAGTGCCTGTGAGAGTGCATGTGAAAGGGACACGTGTGAGAGTGCACAAGAAGAAAAGACCGGAATGAGTGCACACAAAGGTGGCACCTTTGACAGTGCAGGTCAAAGTGATACCTGTGAGAGTGCACGAGAAGGTGACACCTGTGAGAGTGCACGAGAAGGTGACACCTGTGAGAGTGCACGAGAAGGTGACACCTGTGAGAGTGCACGAGAAGGTGACACCGGTGAGAGTACATGGGAAGTCGACACCTGCGAGAGTGGACGTATAGGTGACACCTGTGAGAGTTCACGTGAGGTTGACACATGTGAAAGTGCACGTGAAGGTGGCTCCTACGAGAGTGCACCTAATGATAACTATTATCAAAGTGCGCTTGAAGGGAACACCTTTGAAAGTGGAAGTAACAGTAACATTTGTGAGAGTAAAACTGCACGTGAAGTTAAGAACAGTGAGACTGGGGGTGAACAGGAGACCGGGGGAAGTGCACGTGAAGACACCAGTGGGTGTGCACGGGACAGTGATCACTATGAGTGTGCATGTGCTGGGGACAGTCGTGGATCTGAAAAGGAGTGTCTGCAGCTACAGCGCGAGGTGACGATGCGTGGCCTAGTGGACATCCGGAGAAGAACAGAGCGACGCTGGCAGAGAGACAGAGACAGACAGCGACTCAGAGTAAGCTGGTGTCAGCTGCTGCACTACATAGTAGACACTAAAGTAACTTTAGTAACAGAGTGAGTAACGACTCTCTGCGTCCTAAATCAGCTGGTGCACTACACAGTAGACACTATAGTAACTTTAGCAACAGAGTGAGTGAATGTCTTTTCATTTTAAAAGATAACCGTAGTGTTTGATTCTCTACAGGTTCAGGAGCGACTGGCGATTGTTCAATGCCGGAAGTCAGACGAGGATCTTTTGAGCACGACACAGCGGGACACGTTCAGGCATCTTACCACCACACTACAACGAGTCAGTTCTGTACTACTGTACTTCTGAATATCAGACATTCATGTTTCAACAAACTATAACGACAGTAATAATCTATTCAATTTGATCGATTGGGTAAGCGCCTCTTACAAAGCAGAGCACCATATACACCAATAGCCCGGTGCAATAGCGCCAGCATTCACTTCATCTGGCCATATACACCATGCACGCTCACACACACCCGAAACGCATGTTTTTAGAAACCGGACACCCAGAGGAAGAACATGCACACGGCACACTGAAAGGCCCCGGCCGGCCTCAAACACACACCTCGAGTCACAAACGAAAGCTTCTTGCTGTGGTGCGACAGCGCCAACCATTGCACCACCATGCCACTCACACTACACACTACATGCTACACTAATCATTACAAGCTAAATACAACTGTTACAAATTACATGCTACATATTACAAGCTACAAACTACTCATGACAAGCTACACATAAGCATGCTAACTGTTTCAGCAGAACACGACTTCTAAAAATCACAAATTGTGTACAATGTTAATTAGACTCCTTTGTATTGTTACATTCGGAGGCTCAAGACAAACAAAACTCAATTTAAAGAAACTGATGATTGTTTTGCTTACTGTTTTGTCTGTTTTTTGTCTAATTAACAAAAACAGCCATATGAATCTAGTCTCATTACCAAATCTCTGACTTTAAATTCTTTAAGAATAATTTGAGAATTGTCTTGTGAGTGTGAGATGGTTGTCACGTAAGTTATTTAATGATTGACACGCTTAGCATTTCGTCCTTTTTAACATTATTTGTTCATTTGTTTTGCTTAATTAGTAAACAGTCATTTTTGCCGTATGTTTTATGTACAGATCTTGTATGCAAGTTCTGCATTATAATTGCATTTTTACATATATTGCATTTAAACTTGGAGATGTGGGAATTTGAGTCTTAATGCTACATACCAGTAACTGAATCAATATTGGCAAAACCAAATGTTTAATATTTATGATTCTTTATTTGATTTATTATTTTTTTCTGGGCTACATATTGCATGCTACTCATTACCCATCTACTTATCACTATGTGCTACACTCTACACACTTGCTAAAATGTGAGCTGGTGTTTTTGCATTGCTGCAGGAGGATGAGCAGCAGCAGAAGAGTTTGGTGAGAGAGAAGCTGGAGCAGATGAGAAGAGAGAGATCCTGTCTTCTGCAGACCAGACGAGAGAGGTGTGTTTGTGTGTGTGTCTTTTCACCAGAACCAAAAAACTTGTGTGTTTTCCGTATCGCTGTGTTTGTTTTCCAGGCATGGATTGTGTTCTTCTAATCAGAGGAGAGGGTGTCTGTTTTGTTTGTGTGTGTGTGTGTGTGTTTTCCAGTTCAGATGAGTGCATTTGTGTGGTGTGTGTTCCTCTCATCAGAGGAAAGTGTGTGTGTGTGTGTGTGTGTTTTCCAAATCACTGAACAATGTGTATGAGTGTGCTCTCCAAATCAGAGTATGTGTGTGTTTTCCAAGTCAGATGTGTGTGTGTGTGTGTGTGTGTGTGTGTGTTCTCCAAATCAGACCAGAGTATGAGTGTGTTCTCCAAATCGCTTCATAATTTTTCTGCTCAATTAAATGAGCATAATTCTCTGTCTGTCTAGGTTGTGAAAGTCATAAATGCTGCCAAAGAATAATTTATCGATTTTAAGCAACAATGTAACTTATACCAGTTCCTTCTTTATCGACAACACTACACAGGAGTTAAATGTTTTTGTGAATCTGGTAGAAACACGGCTGGATTCAAAGAACTGCTCGCACCCAAAGAGCAACGCCTGACGGAGACTGAAGAAGCGTAGCTGTAGCTCCGGCCAAACATTCACCTTTATTGAAGCATGAGGAGAAGAAGCCGCACACGCATGCACACGCTCAACCTCGGTGGTCACGTCATGACACTGTCTGTAAGTAATAAAGCTCGCTGTTGCTCGCTCTCTGGCCTGTGTCGTGTGTCCAAACCTCTGTGTGAAGAAGAGCTGCTACGATCTCACACTCTTCGCTCTCATTACTTTTCCTGCAAACTTGGTTTTCAACTAGACATTGCTCACACAAACACTTGCCGTAAGTTACGATTGTCCACCAGTGAATATTTTTCAGTTCAGTTGAGACGTTTGGCAGACGAAGAGACTTCCTGCTCCAGGAACCAGTTTGTGCAGCTTTAACTTTGCTTTGCTTAGGAATATACACATTAATGCAACGCTCTTAAAGAAGGAATATTAGCCGTGGTTAGCCACGACTTTCTTGTGATGCAACGGAATCCACCACATTTTACATGAGACTATTTACAGTGAACGTCTACAATAGAACAACAGAGATAAAAGAAGCATTTAGCTGTAAACGAGTGCACAGATGAGAGTGTTTGGGTGTGATGGTGGGCGTCACTGGTGGGCACACTGCACCCCGGGTCCGTGCGGCCCGCCCTCCTCGTCCGAGCTGTCGTTGTAGGCCTCGCGGCGAAGACCACCCGCCGGACCCTGACTCAGGTCGAAGTCCTGAAGATCTACTTCCTCTGCTTCTGCCGAGATGATGGGAACCTCAGTGCGGGAGGGCAACAGATCTTCCAGTTCCTGGAGGTGAAGAGAAGCCGTCAGGGAAAGCACAGACCGGCGATGGGAGACCTTCTCACGCACCGTCAGCTTTTCTGTGCTGATCCAGCCGCTTTCTGGAAACTGAACGTCAAATTTGATGTACAGATCTCCTTTCTCGAAGGGATTTCTGTACTGAGGCATCCCCTCTCCTCGCACCAGCCTGATGCAGCCTGACGAGAGACGAAGCGGTCAAGCATTCTTAGAACTTCACAATGGCAGAAGAAGAAAAGACGTAGTTGACGGTTATCGCTAAGCTCTAGCGCGACAGCAGTTATCATAACATGTTGCTTGCTAGCATGGGGGATCAACAGTCCTTCTTACGTTTTATCTTAAAACCATGGTTGACAATCAATCTTCAACAGAACAGACGACAGTCTTGGAAAAAAGCGTCAAGATTCACGAATATTGTAACATTTCAACACAATGTTAGTGATAAGCTTTCGCGCGACGGTCAGCAGTCATTGTAAAAGTTTAGAAAGTATTATTATTGTTAAGTTTCACTGTAAAGTTTCAGATAATCACTCTTTTTGGCGCTTTGCCATGACATGTGTAGTTTTACAAATAATTGTAAATCTTCACTACGATGTTTCGTTGTTTTTCATTAGGTTACGACACAACAGCCACCGTATATTTTTAAGGGCGTCGAAGGTCAAGTTTAATTGATTAATGATCATTACACAATGGTGTTTTACAATAATAAAAAAACGTCAACCATCGAAAAATGTAAGCACAATGGCTTTTCCTATAACGGTATAACGGTATTTTTAAAGATTCAGCAAAACAGTTGAACTTTGTAAAAGTCTACGGTCAATGTAAAACTTTTGGATGATGGTTAACACTCGTCGTAAAAATTCTTTCAATCACAATAACGGCCAACGATTTCGGTGCTGATTACGCAACAATGCGAGAAGTCTCAACAACTCGCTGGTCATCAAAAGCTTAGGTCGAAAATTGAAAAAAGCGTAAAGATGGCTGTTTTCCTACCAGGCTCAATCACTTTTCCTGCAGGGTATCTGATAACCAGACGCCGGCCGTCCAGGTGCGAGAGCATGAACTGGAAGCCACACAGCGCCTCCACCAGGCCAATTCTGTGGCTCATGTGCAGGTCATTCCCATCACGCCGAAATTCCTGCATCAAAAGACACGAGTCACACTAATGCAGACAGGGTCAATCTTCTGTCAGACACCTTTATTGTGGCCTCTGAGTAGTAAAATACTAAACATAAAATGTGTGGTCTAAAAGAGGCCAGTGAATTAGACTGTTTAGTATACAATGTTCCATCCATTTTCAACCACTTAACCCATTTCTGAATTCACAAACTCACACCTTGAATCTTCTTGTTGTGAGGCAAAAGTTTCATTTTTACCCTACGTATACATTTTCCTAGTCAAATATACTGTTGATGGTAGTTATTTTCTTTTAATATATTTTATCTTATGTGTCAAGCACTTTGGCCAGTGTGACTCATTGCTCTGCTGCCCTCTAGTGGATCATATCCAACACAACGAAAACTACTATAATATTATATAATTATACAACTACGGTATAATAAACTATAATAGTTTTAGAACATGGATACATCTTCCCGATATACAAAAGTATCTAAAGACTATATAGCTAAGTAGCCAAAGACTCATATATCATGTTTCCTTATATGACTCAGATTCATAAATAAGAATCATATAAAGCATTTTACAGTTTCCTTTGCTTCTCAGTTCATAAGTATCTTACTAAAAAAGCATGTCTGATATGTGAATAAATGTAATGTTTAGGTCTGAGTGCGTCACCTCGTGGTCTTTCTCCTGCAGCACCAGGATGATGTCTCCAGGGTCTGTGTTTGGGGACTGGTCAGCTTCTCCTCCGAACGTGATCTTCTGCCCGTGCTTCATGCCTTTATCCACATGCACCTCCAGGACCTTCACCTCCTTACACACCTTCCGTCCATCACACTGTTTACACCGATCCTTCTCGTGAATCACCTCTCCTGCACACACACACACACACACACACACACACACACACACACACACACACAGGTTACCTATCTACTAATGGGAGAGCCACTCAGACGTGAACTCGGACCTTCTCCGTTGCAGTCGGTGCAGACGGACTGCATCTGCTGGACCATGCCAGGAGCCAGTTGTCTGATCATTATCCTCATGCCACGGCCCTTACACAGGCTGCACTTCTGCACGGCCCCTGTTTTGCCCCCCTGACTGTGGAGAGAGAAGTGTGAATGAAAGAGTGGTCCGGTCACACATGGCGAGGGAGACGTGACTGACCCGCCGCATGAGCTGCACAGAACATTCTTACTCAGCTGCAGCTTTGTGGTCTTTCCATTGTACAGGTCTTCCAGCGACACTCTGTCAGACAGAAACACACGTGATGCTTCATCAGACTCACATGAACCTGTGAATCTCGTGCTCTCACTTCAATGGGTGTATCATGTCTTCTCCTCTCCGTCGGCCACCGTTCCGGCTCCGGCTGCTCTGGCCGCCCATGAATCCAAACAGGCCTCCACCGAAGATGTGGGAGAAGATGTCCTCCATCCCAGCACCGCCGCCGCCGCCTTCACGCAGGCCCTGTTCCCCGTAGCGGTCATACAGATCCTTCTTCTCGGGGTTGGTTAGCACCTCGTACGCAAAACTGATCTCTTTAAACTGACACAGAACATTCCAGAGTCACATCACATTCTTTCAAGCCGTCTCCACAAACTCACCTTGTCACCTGCATTGGGGTTTTTATCAGGATGATACTCTTTTGCTAGTTTCCGGTATGCCTGAAATCACAGCATTTAACGTTTGAATTTTTACTTTTTTATAAATTCTTTAATTAATTATTTCTGTCTGTTGATGTTGTGTTGTCTAACATTTTCTCATTCTTGATTCTGCCCACTTGTCATAACCAAATATTGACATCTTCAGCTGCTTCCCGAGTCCTGCTGATCCCACCAGCTTTCTTCTCTTTCATTTTCACTCACACTCCTTTCATCCCACCAGATACATTTCTCCACCGTTTCTAACCTGCCTGTGCACAGATTTTCGCCGCCTTTCTCCAGTCTGTTTTTCTGTACTATTGACCGAGCTCCCATTGTCCTCTACCGCCCTCTTAAGGTGGATGAAGAAATGGTAACACCATGGCAGTGGCAAAAAGCATTTTCAATTTCCAGCAAAAATATGAAAATACAACTTCTCCTCTCCTTATTCACCAATCACGGCCAGTGAGTGAACACTATCCAAACCATCGTAGAATTGTGAAGCAAAACTTCTATGCACAGGGTTTTCAATTATAGCAGAAAATTAAAAAAATGTTCAAAGAGGAGGGATGTAAATGTACAATTACCAACCAATAAATACTATTTCATAATTGTCTTTACTTATGTATGAAGGTCAGGGTTCACTCAGCTTACCAAGCCGACGTGAGTGTCCATAAACTGTTCTAAAGGTTTTGGAATCAAAATAAATGACAAGAATTGATGCACCTGCCTATCCTAATAATGTTTAAATAATTATTGCACACCTCTGTAAATACTATGTGATTAGTAACTGATAATCCTGTGTTTCACTTCTCAAATATCACTGTGTGTCTCCAACATTTAACTGAATTTTGTTATTGTAACAACTAACAATCTTTTCAGAAAAATCATGAAAAACATTTCCCAAACTTTCGCACCCCTCTGTATAACTTGTGATTCAAGGTCAGCATGAGGTGAAAGGTCAGCAAGTGCAAGTGACTTCAGCAAGAAGTGTATTGTCGTTCACCTTTTGTGTTTATAAAATCAGAAGCACATTAGACCACGCGTGTGATCCCTCTAATGTCCTAAAGGAAGAAAGGTTAACTCTCATGGTTATACGTATGTGCCAGATGGGCTCGTCTGGGAATATCAAAAACTGCGGATTTACTGGGATTTAAACACAACAACTTTGTCGGATTTAGAGAGAATTGTTCAAAAAATCCAGTTAGCATAAGCAACTGTGAATGGCGAATGGCCAGACTGGTTCAAGCTGATAGACGGGCACAACACATCAAACAATTAGGCGGAAGGGCTAAAGCAGCAGAAGACCACACTAGGTGCCTCTCCTGTCAGCTACGAACAGAAAACTGTGGCTATAATTAACACAGGCTCGCCAAAATTGGACAAAAAGATGAGTCTTGATTTCTGCTGCGACATTAGGAATTGGCATCAACAACGTTTGTATCAACAGTATGGGCTCCTGTTGGACAAGGTAGATTCGCTTTTCGTACTCTTTGGCCCATTAGTCCCAATTGAGCAATGTGGCAACGTCAAAGCCTAGCTGTGTATTGAGTATTGTTGCTGACTATGTTTATTTCTATATGACCACAGTGTACTCACATTCTGATGTTACTTCCAGAAGGACACCTTGTCATAAAGAGCAAATCTTCTCAGACTGAGTTCTTGAACATGACGGTGAGGTTATTCTACTCTAACGGTTTCTACAGTCATCATATCACAGCACAATAGAGCATCTTTAGATGAGATGGAACGGGAGATTTGCATCATGGATGTGCAGCTGACAAATGAAACCCGAGAATGCGTACAGTACCTTCCAGCACAAACATCAAGGCCAGAGCCACCATCACCTTCCCCAGGCTCCAACATGAGCATCTCACACCTAGAAACAGCTCAGCATCACTCAGCACTGCCTGCTGCTCATCCTTAAGAACATATACATCAACTGCCTCACGCAGCTCCACACAGGTCACATGCTAAGATGGTTTGTAATGAATATATTGCTCGGATTGTAAAAGAATCTGTCCCAGAATGCAAAAAAGCAGGGTTTCTGGAGGACAACCGCATCTTCCCGCATCCCGCGCCACACCGCGCATTATCTCGCATCACGGCTGTGTCACAGCGGCTCTACCTTTTTCAGCTCGTTTTCGGTGGCTGAGGGAGAAACTCCGAGAATGTCGTATAGTTTGGTGTCTGAGACGTTCGCCATGTCTGCAGACCGGTGAAGGAGGAGCGGATGTATAAGGAGGAGAAGGAGCACGAGCGAGCGGTGAGCCTGCTGCGTGACGTCATACGCGCGCGTCTGGCCACACTGCGCGTGCTCGTTCTCTCTCCTGCACCACAGTGCGAGAAACATGCCCAATATATCACTTTATTTAAACATTTAACAGTATGCTACTTATATCATATGCCATTGGCTGTAGTGATCTAACTGTTTCTGAGACCGACCAAGTGACTTGGACAGTGTAAGTTACATTTACAGTAATTACAGTGGAGTATTTGTAGAGAAAACAACTAACTGTACTGTACATAGGTCAACGTGGAAAAAAAGGAAAGTTACTTGGTTCAGACTTTCTGTGCCTAGTTGTTTTTTTCTTTTATATTATAAAAGTATGAGTGTGTGTATATATACAAACAGCCTGCACAGTGTTGTGCAACAGACATTTGGAGGAAAAAAGAAACCTTGAAATGACTTTGTAGGCAGAGCATTCCAAAGGTGCCAAACACCGATTATTGTGGCACTTTACAGTGACAATAGTAAATAGTTGACTGGTTGAGTATTATCTACAGTTGGTTGCGACCAATCCAGGGTGTGTATCCTGATGCTGAGTTAGCCCCCCC
>CM051499.1:17376994-17470750 GCA_028031935.1 Paedocypris micromegethes
AAAAGGATGGAGAAGATGAAAAACAGAAACAGGATGGATGGATGGATGGATAGTTATATGAGTATTTGTAGGGCGCTTTTCACAGTTTTAACTGTCTCAAAGCGCACGTGTAAATATGTAAGGGAATTGTTGCTTTTTATTCATTTGATCGTCAGGTTGTAAATGTTTAAGTAAATGGCTATGATTATCACTATGTCTATGACAAGACAAAGACCAAGTTCAGCATTATTCTCAAATAATTCATAAAACTGTTTTTAACCAAGCATGATGTGGTAAAGATAGTTCAAGAAGTACTTTATTATTATCATCATCAGAGCTACAGTGCCGAATTAATACAATGGGGTTTAAGGTTGTGTGTGTTATAAATATATAAATTCATTTTAATACTTTATTACATATCTTTATTCAAATATTTCATTATTTCACCCACAGAAAAGGTAAAAATTAGACTTGTGTTTTAAAGATTTTTTTTGGGACGTGTGAAACATTTTACTATTCTAACACACACATGAACACACTTTGAAGATTAAGTCAAAATATTGCCAACCGAACTGATGGTGCACGCGCGTGCACGGATTGCGCGACCACGTTTCCCGGTCGGCCATTTTACCTTGAGTAATGACGTCCAAATCTGGTTGAGCTCTCAGTGTGAAGCTCTTACAGGCCCGGGCTGGGCTGGAGCTGGGCGGCGGGAGGCAGGACGATGCAACGCGGACCAAAAACCACATCATCCCCCGACTGGAGCAGCACAGAACGACCTTGACCACACAGTCCATCTCGGTGTGGTTCTCACAGCTTTCAAATCGCTTCTGGTAAGTTGGCAGCAGTTTATTTGTCTTAATGTGTTGTTTCTCTCTGGATATCCTTTGAATGATTTTCGTGTTTGCTTACAACGTTCGTCTCACGTGACATTGTGTGACAATGGATGAAATGATTGAATGCTTGCGGGAGCAGAAACACAGTTCACCTTGAGATGTCGCTCAGATTTTAGCCTCTGTGGAGTTTGAGGGAAGAGGAGCGGTAATAAGTCAGACGCGGTGATGTTGTTTTTTTGTCGTTGCATAAGGGGGATAACGAGTAGTTTGTGGAGAGCACTGACATCACTTGTGAATGCTCTCCGGGATTTTTAAAAACGTGAGCGTATTTAAAGCTCTGCAATGCACAGAATCGCAGTGCTAATTTCAGCAGATCTGATTGGTGGGTTGAGTCATGCCTCTGTTTTCTGATTGGTGGATCGTGAACTTGCACTGCTGCTGTTATCCCGATATTAATTGTTTGCTAATTTTTAATTGATTTTTAAAGTAAATAATACATTTCTTTGAATCAACATTGCATGTGAATAGTCGTCTGAATTTTAGGTAAACGCGCGTGTGGCCTGTTGATGTCCAGGTGGGCGTGGTCTGCGCGTGGGCGTGGAGCGCTGATCTCTGCAGCATCATTTCTGTCACAAACCCACATCAGTCTCGCAGTGTTTTTACATCCTTGTCATTAATTCGTCGATCGAAAAAGTTCTCCAGTTTCTATGTCACAAGTTGCACAAATTAATTCCTTACTGTCCAGCAGTGTTTGGCAAAGTATTAATTTAGAATCTGATTTAAAATGTTTTGTTAACTTTCATCTAGGAATCACACGTTTTTTTTTGTGAGTCAGCATTCTTTCCAGTGGCAAACTAAAGAATTGTCGGTGTGCTTTTATAATCAAAATAAATAAATGATCTTACAATTATTTGAATAATTCTAGTCTTCAGTCCATTTTTTCTATCACATTTAACAAACAAAATAGTTGATGTGTGAGAGTCTGCCTGTTCTGTTTATTGTGTGTCCGTCATGTCACAGACGTTCTACTCGAGGAAAACACGCTGATTAACACGTTCTGCTCCGATGGATGGATGGATTGGCCTGCTGTAGTTTAGACTGACCTCACTTCCTTCATTCTGCCTGATCTCATTAAAAGACTAAAAGAAAGCTGCTGCTGCTGTCGATGTGTGTGATTACACTCGTCTCCTCACATCTGAGCCACAGATCAATCACTGCATTACACTCTTTTCTTTGTTTGTTTGTTTGTCTGTCTGTCTTGCTTTCTGTCTGTCTGTGTTCCTGTCTGTTTGTCATGTATCTTTATGCATGACTATTTATTTCTCAGTCTTTCTATTTCTCTATCAAAATGTTTATCTGTCTGTTTGCCTGTCTGTCTATCTATTTCTATCAATCCATCACCCATCCATCTATCCATCCCTGTCTACGTATAATGCCCTAATACTTTATAATTGATGCGGTCCTCTGTCTTCCTCAGGTTTCTCTCTGTCTTGTACCAGCTGCTGTCACCATGTTCTGGAAGTTTGACCTGCAAGACGCGTCTCAAGTGGAGAAGCTTCTGGAGAAGGAGGATGTGACGCTGATGGAACTGCTGAAGGAAGATGATGTGCTGCAGGAGTGTAAAGCCCAGAACCAGCGGCTCCTCCTCTTCCTCACGCAAGACAGCAGCATGATGAAGCTCCTGCACCTCATCACACAAGAGCCCCCTGCTGACCAGGAGGAGAAACTGCGTTACAAGTGAGTGAAATGTTAGTTGTGCAGTCGATTCTCCTTAATCAGGACACATCGCGACCGAATGGTTTTGTCCTAAATTTTTGACATTCCGAATTAAGCTGCGAATTCTGTTTTAGCCAGAGATGAATGACGAACTTACACCCTGTTATATTTCTATATTCATTGCCGCTATTAATAACAAGTTCAAGTTTGTTTATATAACTTACTCACAATATATAATAAGAATATTGAACTCACAAAGAGTGCACCAAAATCAACAGACACATTTTAATATTTCACTCAAATCAGATCTTTTTTACTTCATAATTTTGGTTTAATTATTTAATATTTATTTCCTCTGCTTTTTGTTGGACAAATTAAGCAACGTTTCAATTAATAATAATAACAACTCATTCTTTTTTATTTATTTATTTTTTTTCAAATAAATGTAATCCACTGTACTGAAATAGTAGCCATGTAAGCAAATGCGGTTCACTTTTTTTAGTATTTACATGTGTTTATTTACATTAGTTAATAATATTAAATAGAAAATATACCATTTTGTTGTCGTGTTTTTGCCAGGTACGCTAACATCGCCTGTGAGCTGTTGACATGTGACGTGTCTATGATCAATGATAAAGTCGGTGGAGACGAGTCTCTTCTCAACATATTATACGGCTTTTTGGAGCAGTCATCTCCATTAAACCCGCTTCTGGCTTCGTTCTTCAGCAAGACCCTCGGGACCCTCATCACACGTAAAACTGAACAGGTATGTATGTCACTTTTAAAGTAGAAAGAACGATATCGCATGTCCGCCTTCTTTCACACTCATGTGTATAATCTGAACATGTGTATAATCAAACATGTGTGAACTAGCGCTGATGATACCTTCACAACAAAAAGCTAAAATTCTTTCTGTGTTGTTCATCAGCTGATCGGATTCCTGAAAAAAAAAGAGGATTTTGTGGGGCAGGTGTTGAAACACATGGACACGTCGGCCATGATGGATCTGCTGCTGCGTTTGATCAGCGCCGTGGAGCCGGTTCCTGCCAGACTTGACGTGCTGAATGTCAGTGTGTTTTGCAATAAACCGATTACAAAGACAATCTGTGATCTGTCATCTGTCTTTGTTTTCCAGTGGTTGAATGAAGAGAAGTTGATGCAGAGGCTGATCGGTCTGATTCATCCTCACAGTGACGAGGAGGTTCGCTCTTTCACGTCATGTCTTTCTTTTAATTTCTGTTCGGGTCTGTCTGAAATGTGAGTTTTGGAGAGACAAAGACATCATTCAGTAGTTCATTCATGTGTTCACAGAGGCAGTGGAACGCGTCTCAGACCCTGTGTGATGTCATTCATCTGGTCCGAGATCAGGCTGGTCTGATGCTGGACGCCTCAGATGCAGACCCTCTGATCACAACACTTGAGCTGTGAGATCCCACCGCCAAACTATTGAAACCAACACAAACCTGTCCACTATACCGTTTTGTGGCTGCTACACTGGAGATCCTGCACATTAACATTGCACATTTCTGTCACAAGTCTCTAATCTCTTATGTGCAATTTTTTTTCTTGTCACGATTGATCTCTCTTGTGCACTTCTATTTTCCGTCATGAGCGTCTGATCTCTCGTGACGCTCACGAGCCTCACCTGCATCTCTCTTCTGTGCAATCTGTGCAATTTATAGCATGTTTAATTATTGATTCTTTAAGCCAGTAAGAACACATTTACTTCATTTTTTTACTTCATATTGTCACAGTCTATAGCCAATTTAAACAAATATGAAATAAAAGACACATTTCAATTGGCTGAACGTGTTTTTTTGGCTGTGGTAAATGTCATTATTCAAAAGTTTTTTTCTTGCTATGCTCCAGACAGGAGAACGTGGAGTCTTTGCTGAAGAACATGTTTGCAGAGGAAAGGAGTGAAGTTTCCATCATCTGTGGCACTCAAGTCTTACTCGCTCTGTTAGAGACTCGAAGGCCCGTGTGAGTGTCGCGGGCACAGATGATTTCTGCAACACACACACACACACAGATTGACGTGGGTTTGCTGCTTGACAGTGTGGAGCAGCTGATGGACTCGTGTTCTCAGGGATTGCAGAAGTCGTGCACTGTCAACAACAGCATTTTAATGGGCATCCAGCCACATCTGAAGCTTTTCCACCATCTTCTGTTGAACCCTCCTAAGGTTTGAGCGTATTGAGTGTCAGCGTTGACAGTGAGCTAGTGTGTGTCTGTCCACGTGCGTTTTTTAGTTTTGTCCTTCTAACTCACTATGATATAAATTAATGTGTGTGTGTCAGTGTCTGTGTGTATTTGGTCTAAATAGGTGTTAACACGCTCTCGCCTCTGACTCGGTAGAAGCGTGTGGTGTTGACATCGATGGGTGTGGTGGAAGAACCGTTTGGAAACGCTCGGCTTCACGTCTGCAGACTCCTCGCTGCCCTGCTGTTCACCAGAGCTCCCAGAATCCACCAGGAACTCTGCCGTCTGCGCACCATCAACCTGCTGCTGGTCAGAGCCCAACCAATACATAGTAACAATAATTTAATGCTATTTTCGTTTATGGTTGTTTTACGGATATTTATTTATAGATGCATTTCATGTATGTTCTTTTCGATGTTTCTGACTTTCTCTCTATGTACTATGCTGTTGTAAAATGCAATTTCTCACTGTGGGACAAATAAAGGGATGTCTAGTTCATTGTTTACCTTCCTTCACCCAATCCCAACCATGATATTGTATATTTTCCTCATTGTACACTTAATCGCTTAAAATCACCCCACTTGACCAATATCACTCACTCACTTTAAAATCCCATCTTGACCATCAAACAGGCCATTAAAGCCAGACAACGGTCCACACAAGTAACCATAGCTCCCTACTTTAGTGTAAAACCGTAGCATTTGGGGCCCCACTTTGACCTAAATGCCTGCACACACACGATTGCCTGTTTGGTTGCTGCTGGATCACGATGAGTTTTCTGATTCTGTCTCTGCAGGACCTGTTTTTTCACTTCTCCTGGAACAACTTTCTTCACGTTCAGGTGGAGCACAGTGTCTCCGCCATCATCTCCCACAGCTCTGACCTCCAGCTGGAGAACGCCACTCTGACCTCGGATCAGTCGGTCATGTTCACGTCCAGCAGTCTGCTCCAGCACGTATGTCTCTCCTCATACTCACAGTTCCCATCACGACGCCTGCATTTCCATATTACAATTCCTGTGTGTGTGTGTGTGTGTGTGTGTGTGTGTGCGCGCTCAGTTGATGACAGACTGCAGACTGATCCAGAGGATTCTAGACGCCTGGGATGAAAATGAACAGACGCAGTAAGTTTGGGCTTGTGTATAGAGCAGTGAAGCGCAGTGTGTGTGTATGTGACAGAGCATGTGTGTGTGTGTGTGTGTGTCACAGGGCGGCCGGGGGCATGAGAAAAGGCTACATGGGTCACCTGACCAGGATTGCAAACATTGTGGTGCAGAATGTAGAGAAAGAACAGGAGGGGTGTGACATCTCACGCTTCATAAACAGTAAGACAACAGAGAAACGCAGCAGTTCACACACACTCACACAAACACTTATGTGCAAACACGCACTACACACCCTTTGTGGTCCAATTGGGAGTTGGACCTGCCAGCCAGGTGTTGCAGGTTCGAATCCTGGTCTGGCTGGTTCTACAACTGAGGGTCCTTGAGCAAGACTCTGACCCCCACGTGCTCCATGGCTCTACGGCTTAAGGCTGCCCACTGATCCGAGTTTGTGTGTGTGCACCTTACTTCACTGGATGGCACAATTTAGATATGCCCGCTAGTGGCCATATTGACTTCACTTTCACACAGTGTGCACAAGCACAGAAGATATCTCTGCATCTGTTCTTCTAAGCTGGCTGTGTTGTTAGGTTTACCACAGGACTATAAAACACGATGGGGACATTTCATCAGTGTCGTTCTGGCAGAAACCAACAAGAAGAACACAGCAGACCTGGTAAGTTCCAAATCCCCACCCCAGGCCTCGAGAACTTTGAGGCACAACCCTCAACATTTTTATGATATAATAATTGTCATCACAGAGCCATGTCTGGCCCACGAGCCACAGGTTCCTGACCACTGCTCCACACTCACTCGTGAATAAAAACACTTTTCTTCCTGTAGGTTTTCTCAGATTATCAGATGCAGCAGATGACAGAGAACTTTGTGGATCAGTTTGGGCTTAATGATGATGAGTTTGGGGAACACGACGGCAGCATCAGGTGCACAATTCTGTCTGTCTTTGTCTGAACTCTAAACCCAGGACTCTGAAGCCAAGTTGGTTCTGTATATACAGTAGCTGTATAAAAGTAGCAGGAATCAGAATTGTGGTTAGATATAGCAAAAAAAATGTGGATCGCTCCGCTGCACAAAGTTTTGTCTTTGTAGTTTGTCTTCAGGAAAAGTTTCACTGCTGTTTTCTGTGTTTCAGTGGCACATTTGATCAAATCACAGAGATCAGCTTTAAACTGGTGGATGAGCGGGTGAGAATCCCTTTAACTCATTCGGGTTGTGTTCTGCGTTTCCACTAAGAACATTTCTCTTTGACTTAGGCTACTTTGCCTATTCAGACTCCTGCTTCAGACAAGGCTCGGCCTGTCAAGGACACAGAGGAAGAAGAGGAAGACATCTGGGAAGAGAAAGAAATAAACTATGCAACACAAGTGAAGGCCAGGAGCAGGTTAATTACACACAGAGTGTGTGTGCATGTGCGTGTGTGTGTGTGTGACTTGAACATCTGCTTTAGGTTTGGGCCGGTGAATAAGACTGAGAGTTCCATCGCCCCCTGCAGGTGTGTCCACTCATCGCGCACCCAGGGCAGCCCAGCAGACGGAGCGGAACAAAAGGAGTCCAGCGATTCTCAAAGTGACGTCACAACAGATCACTTTTCATGCACTAGTTTCCAGTTTACACAATATTATCGTTTGAATAAGATAATTACACATAGAGAAATATGTAGTGCTGTTTTTCACTTTCATTCACTCTGTCATTCTTTCATACCCTTTGCTAAAACTGTACTTCTGAAATTTCGAGAAAGCCTCGTTTTGGCTGGTATAAATTGTATATGTATACGTATAATGTACATTCCTCATCTCCCATATATTTAGGTTTATAAATATAAAGGAATTCCTGTCTTGGAGATTCGAAAAAATAGTCGTTACTACATGTGAATGTACACTAATTCGTTTAACTTCCTGGGCTGATTGTGTTATCGCCATCTGTAGGGTGCTGAAGAGACTGAGTTTTTGGGGATTTTTTAATCTATTTTGTTCTGCCATTTTGAAACATTTGAGACGTTAAATTTAATTTCTATATTGTGAAATAATAATAATTGAACCTTTATTAGTTCCCCCAGTGGGGATATCTTGTCTCTGTATTTAAACCATTCAAACAGACACAAACTCGGAGCAGTGGGCAGCCACTACTGTATTTTCTGGACTATAAGCCACATCCACTCTATTTTTGAAAAACAAATAAAAAAAAGATAAACACGCCGCACATGCATGCAAGCCGCATCCACTCTATTAAAAAAAGTTCCCTTTCAAGTCGTTCACTCGAAACTACGGATGGGGACAACATTACCTGACATCCGTAGTGTCTTGCTCCGTCCTCTCAGGGATCAAGGGTTTCGGTCGAAACCTGGAGCGTTTTGTTTCTTGTTTTTCACAATTCTTGGTGTTTTTTCTTAATTTCTAAATTTAGTATTTTAGTACATTTTTACAGTAAGGTGTCCGTACTTTTACTTAAGTGAGGTTTTCAGGTGTTCTCTACACCTCTGCCGTTTTGATTTATAATCTATCTGGAGTCGTGGGTTAACATTCCCTGCCCTCACTTTCAGGTCCAGGGTGGACCGCGAGTTTCCAGGACAACTTCGGCAGTGTGGCGGTGGACACAGACTCGGGAGTGTGGGGAAGCTCTGGGACACTGACCAATGATGCGGACCCGGCGCTGTGGGGGGGCTCCGGATCTCTGACCAATGATGCTGACCTGGGCGTGTGGGGGGGCTCCTGTGCTCCAGCCAGTGATTCGGACCCTGACGTGTGGGGCTTCGGCACTCTAGCCAGTGATGGGAGCTCTGGTGTGTGGGGAAGCTCCAGCGTTGCCGCTAGTGATGCAGATCTTGACGTGTGGGGCGGCTCCGGTGGCCGTACGGATGACTTTCAGGCCTTCTGCTGGTGAGCTGCTTCTGGCTGGTTCCGTTCTGTGTCTGGTGACTCTGTAATGGAGGTGGTTTGTGGTTTCAGCTCTGATGCGACTCCTCGGTGCAATTCAGACTCGGACAAACACACTCCTGATGCTACAGGTGATTCATGACAAAAAAACATTTGTTACTGTACATTACAGTCTCATAACTAAAATGTGCTTTATAAAAAGTTGGGTGGGCAAACAGATGGAATGATAAGTGGGTGGGATGATTGGATGGATAGATGGTTATATGGATGGATAGATAGACAGACAGGGAGACAGACAGGCAATGAGAGAGATTAATGGATGGATGGATGGATAGATAGATAGTATTTTTTTTGAAGGATATATTTTGGAGATGTTTTGATGGATATATGGTGTGTTGTGTACAGGTTCAGTGGCGTGTGGGTGGAATGTCTGTGGTTCGAGGAAATCTCCCCGGGTGACGTCTGACAGCAGCTCCAGCGACTCGGACAGTGAAAAAGACAAGGAAAAGCTTCCCGCTCCCACAGAAAAAGACAAAGAGACACTTTCACTTAACAAGACAACGAGGTGAAGTATCTGTACATTTATCTTCAGCTTTCCAGGTTCTATCATCAGTCTGAACTTCTTTTTTTATCTTCTCTCAGTGACACCACAGCGACCGGAAGCTCGGGATTAGACGTGTGATGCCATCTCTCATGGCGCCGAAGTAAGTGCGATTCGTTACAAATGAACGCAAGCTTACTCTGACTTTAACTTACAAACATGTCTGTCTCTCTTTAGGGAAACTCCAATTGAATCAAACGCCAATCTTTCACCCGGGTCACGAGTCGGTCCCGGCCATCTTGTCTGTGATGGAAAAACTTGTCAATCATTCATTTGATTGCATTGTGTATTTATTTTGAATTATCGATGGCTTTGACAACATTTGTTAAAGCACTCAGAACGTTTTTGCCTGAAGGATAGATGGAGGTTAAATCTTGATAAGTGGAACTACAAAGTTCTTAATCACATGACATCATTTTTTACATGGCTCCTGTAATGTCTTTGAAGGAGCCATCATGATGAATCCCCTGAAAGAGAAGACCCTCTCAAGGAAACAAGGGATGAAAGAGATGTATTGAGAGATATGTGGATATATATAGACATAATGGGAGAAAAATGTATAGATGGTGACATTAATGAGAGAGAGATTGAAGTAAAGACAGAGAACTATGTAGGAGTGATGAGAGCGATAGAAGTGGAGAGAGATATATAGGAATGATGATGAGAGAGAGGGAGATAGAAGTGATGAGAGCAATAGAAGTGAAGAGAGAGTGAGTGAGAGAAAACGAAAAGGGAGTGAGAGAGAATAGCAGAGAGGGAGTGAGTGTGTGAGAGGGAGTGCCACTCTTGAGGGAAAACAAGAGAGTGAGATATGTAAAGAGTGAAAGTTTGCGAGTGTGAGAAATTGTATATTTATGTATTTCAAATGGTGAAACTTCAGTGCGGTACGGCAATAATGGTCATGCCGCTCTGACCGCACGAAGCTCTCCACGATATTCACCTTCATTGTTGCTCTTGATTTTGAGTAGCAAGCGGGTTGACTAATTGCTTGATTTCAGTTAGACACTTGAAGAAAACAGGGTTGTTTAGTTCAGCACTTATTTACTGCCACTCTTCTGGTGATCTCGTCTTCCACGTGGTCTTTTACCCAGCGGGTCTGTCCGACTGTTAGATGTGCGGCTGCTTCTGATAACAGATTTATCTTCAGGCAGGACTGATAGATTTGCTTGGTCTCTCGAAGGCTGGTATCATACGGGGAAATGTAGTTCGGAAGATGTATTTGCCACAGCACTTCTACTTAAATGTCGAGTTTCCATTACGTCATACCACAATTACGTTTGAATGCATTTACATGCCGTGCGTGTTGATGTGTGTGATGTTACGTCTTAAGGTCTGATGCCTTCATAATGTGAGTGATGCGGTGATTTCTCTTTTTCATATAATGCAATACTGCTCGTGCTCTCTGTTGTCACGGTTAAACTTTAAAATCAAATATCCAATAAATCCATATTTCCAACGGGCTTGTGTGGACAATCTGTGTTGCTCACGTCATGTGAATGTGGAAATGTAGTTTAATTTAGCACAGGTGTGGCCAACCAGACAGAAACTAAGAGCCAATTTTTTTCAGTGTTAGAGCCACAAAGAGCTGCATAGAGCCACATCAGACACACGGGCACACATAAACATCATCCAATTCCTTAATCTTGTATGCACGCACGCACACACACAGACCTCTGCTCAGCCAGATTTAATGAAAATAACCACACCAACATGATAATATTAGTTATTTTTCAACAGTTAACATTGTGTGCATATTTGACTCATGTCATGTGAAAGCTCCTGAAGAGCCGCGTGAGGCTCAAGAGCCACGGGTTGGCCACCCCTGATTTAGCATAAAAAATGTAAAAGAAATGATTACGGTAAATGTTTAGTGTATAAAATGCTCAGTTCATTCTCACAAAAAATGCTTTCCTCAGAAAGTGAAAGTTGCCTGGGGGCGGGCGGGGGCGTGGTCTGGACACGGAGGAGGCGGGGCGTCGGGCCAGAGGGAGAGTAAATATTTTTCCAGCTCTAGCGGAACCTGTTCGTCCGCTTCACGAACACACACGCAATCCGAAACGACACTCACCGGACAGACGCGGGCGTAATGTCGAACGAGAGCGCGTGTAGACGTAGATCGAGCTGCTGTGTCTGACGGGCAGCACGAGAGAACTTTGTCGGTATAAGTTGTGCGTGTGGCGTGCATGAGTTGTGTGTGTTTTTATGAGTTGTGTTATCCGGGGCCTTTCATGGGCAGAAGGGCCCTGGATATGGGTGGATGTCAGAGTTACAGCAGCTCTGAAGAAGATGTCAGCGCTCTGAAGGGGAAACACAACAGCCTGTTTAAAGTGTGAGTACGTGCCACACACACGACGCGCGTGCGCGCCGAGAAGTTCTGCTGAAAGCGTTTGGATAATTCAAAGAATCTGCTCTTATCTCTTACAAAAACTCTCAACACGTGTGTGAAAACGAGGCTTCGCGAGGGCTTGTGGGTAAAAACAGTTTTGTGAGTGTGTACACACCTGCGCTTCACCTGAGACACTGCGAGACCGAAACTGGTGGAAAACTTCTACAATTTCTACTAATTATCGTGAATTTCTATTATCTACGCCGAAAATGTACACATAACCACAAACTGACAACTGATTTACAGGAAGATTTAAATGTTTAAATCTTTTGGACGTTGTTGACAGTCGGATGAGTCTTCAAAAGTCATTTTTAAAATACTTTTAAACGTGCTATTTTCAAAATGGTTGTGAATAAAGACGTTTAGATATGTACATTCGTGTCTGAAGAGACTTTTGGAGATTAATTAAACTTGCTGAATGTCTCAACACTTCTTGGAATTGCACTTCTTGGAATTGCAAACATAGACACAGAGTTATTGAACAGCTGACACACACACACTAATAAAATGGAGCAGCAGACGCAGAAACATTGACCTTGTACTGTATACAAGATTATACATTCATTTTTAGTTTAGGGTTACTTCTGTCTTTGGGAGTGAATCCAAAAAACTGAGTTTCCATCTGCAGACTTTGCTGTGAGTGATAGCTTAAATATTGTTCAAACGTTTTTTTGTGAACGTTTTTTTTTTATTTTGTGCGTGTGCGGTTTCTCTGATTTACATAAAGTAAAATGAGGTTTGTTGTACAGTATTTTCCGTGATGTATTCCAGTGTACTGGAGATGCTTCCTGTTTCTCTAGACAGAGACGACATTTCTCAGTCACCGGCCACAAATAAGACTATATATCAGTATAGTTTAAACATGCCTGTATTAGAAGTGGAAGTATATGTCTCACATCTATAGGTATGTCAGTTTCAATTGTGCAATGTATGTATGTCTATTTATTTATGATTGTTATAGTTTTAATTTTATAATATAATTTAATAATAAAAAACACATTGTCCCCTTTTCATTTAGGTGTATGTACAATTGTATACATGTATACTCAGATTCTTACTTTATTGTATGGTTTAGAAATCGTGTGTTTGTGTGTGTGTTGACAGAAAGAACAACACTCTTCACATCATCCCGTCTGCGGACGTCAAGCCGTACCTGAAGGACCTTTACCTGTCCAGACGCATCACAGACATCGATCTCTTTGCCCTGTCTGCGCTGCCACACGGTCTGGACCAGCACGAGTGGGTGGCCACCAACAGTGAGTCCGTTTTCATTCACACACACACACACACACACACACACACACACACACACACACACACACACACCTGGATGTAGCTGAAAGTAAATCAGCCCCGACACACGTGTACGCTACATTATACTCACTCACTGAAATGAGAAACATGTCAGACATGATGGGGATTCCAAGGTGAGACGACACATACTTCCTCTATAGAACACAGTCAATGTCACTCCAGGAATGCTAGGAATGTTTGGGGCTCGGCCAGAGAGGAAGAGATCACTTCAGCTTTCATAAACCCCGTTCTTCTCTCTTCCAGCCGTGTCCTTCTTCCAGCACACTACGCTCGTGTCCAGCGCTCTGTCTGACCACTGCTCCAGCATCACGTGTCCAGCGGCACAGAGCCCCACACACACGTGAGAACCACCACACACACATTTACCACTGCAGTCCTTATCGGAATTATCTCTGTCATAAAAGTAACAAAATTAACAGAAGACAAAACTTGTAAGTCATTAATAATATTCAAAAAGTGTATCTTTACTTGACTGTATTCAGTAAACATTCATTTAATGTATTCACTGAGTTAGGGATAGGATTATTGTAATTATCTATCATAGAAGTAACAAAATTAACAAAAGTAGTTTTTCATACATGAGTTAATAAGTAGTCTTACAATTTTTTTTATTTTTTTTATACACAATACATCAATATTGACCAGTTTATCAGTACTAATGTATTCAGTAAACATTAATTTAATTTATTCACAAAGAGCTGGGTTGGGGTTATTTTTTAATTAGTTTTTTTAAGTACTATATTTATCCCCTTGGGCAATTATCTAGCACAAGAGCAGTGATCAGTGGGGCATGTGGGTTAGTGTCTTGCCCAAGGACACTGAGTTGCAGAACCAGCCGTAGGGGGATTTAGGGGGACCAGCGACATCTTGGACATGAGTCCATGGCCCCTACCACTGGACCACAACTGCCCCACATTATTGTAATCATCTACCATAGAAGTAACAAAATTAACAAAAGAATAATGTTTTTCATAAATCAGAGAGTAGTATTTTCTTTTTTAATAAAATACATAAATATGAACCTGTAAATATTGATAATATTTAAAACATCTATCTTTAGTTTGACACTAAACGTTCATTTAATTTAAAGTAATGGTTAAGTATTCACAAAGAGCTACTTAATGTGCACTTTATTAATTACAATAAAAAATTGTGAAATTATAAAAATCATACTAGATTAAAAAAAAGTTAAATTATTACAAACGTTTTTAGTTATTAAAATGAAAAAAGTAATATCCCTCCTACAAAATAGTCATACAAGTATTTAAAAAGTGATTTTAAACGGAGCAAAACAAAAAAAAACTAGGATTTTTTTTAAAACAATGAAAACAATGGCTAATTTTGTAGGTGGGCTAATAATTTTTTATTCAACTGTACATATCAGCTTTTTAGTTACTCAAAAGTGCCCCCCGCCCTTCCGCCATACATTAATTCTGATGCCATTCTTTATGGACTGAGTAAACTCTGACACCAGCTGCTGTGTTCTTATTGTGTGTTCATACTAAACATTTGCTCTGGCCGCCCTGATGACTGCGCTGTTGAAAGACGTTTGGCTTAGAACAAACTTTTAAGCTCCACAAAACAAACAAGCCTAGAACTCAAGCTTCTGATTGGTTGCCGCCGAACTGTGTCACACTCATTACTATAGTTAAACTCAAGACAAACTTGTCTGCAGTCACACCACCCAAGACGTGCCCTTCTCGCCGGAGAAAATTCACATCTTCTGATAAAACAGTAACTATGTCACCAATTGCCGATAAATCAAAAAAGCACCGATCAGCTAAATATGACCTGTCAGTAGTGTGTGTACTGTATATATGCATAAAACCATTCTGTCCCAAATAAACAGCAATTCAGGAAACGAATTGAATTGAAATTCACAAATTACTTAGTGCCGACAACAGTTTTGTTGAATGGATAATTTAAGTGGACCGCGTTTGCAGATAAAAGCCCTAATCCATTCGTGGATTTGTAAAACAAAAATGTTTTTATTAATGATAAAATATTGGTAATAAATGTAATTTAAAAACATGTTACAAAACGGGTATTTTAAAAACATATAAAACGAGACTAAAGCAAAAAATAAATAATAAAGTTTGCTTCTTTCTGGTCGAGCGGCAAAAGGCGAGTGAGAGAGGACGCGATCGGCGAATGATGATTCCACACGCTACTGTGCAGCATTGCTACGATCTGACATGGCGATCGCTTGTTTATTATCTGTTTGTTGTTCTGATCGCGTGTCTATTAATGTCTAAGCTCATAGGTGACGGAATATGAAGTCACAGCAGCTCGCACATGGAGACGTGATGCGCTTTCATTCAGCATTAATAAATCACATACAAAACAATCTTAAACTTAAACTTAATTTTTTTTCTTTAGTTTTACACGCAGCTTTCACTCGTAGCCTTCTTTAGTTCCGGTTCACTCTCAGCCCTAGTGCGAGTCGTGCGAGGACGCACATTTTCACACCTGCAGGTTTTGATGGGCCATTCGAGGAGAAACGGCATTAATAGGCAGAAAATAAACACGTGTTTTCTTACTTGCCTTTCGTTTTGTGAAGTAATTTCGTTAGAGATCATATTTATTTTCTTTCTCTGTTTTTTTGCTGCTGCTGAACACAAAAATTTCCCCTAGTGGGATTAATAAAGTCTTATCTGTCTATTTGATTTACAAAACTTTCATTATATGGAAATGCTGTTATGAGTCATTCGTTAAGCGAGGCAGCACTGTACTTTTTATAAGTAGTGTGTGTGTGTGTGTGTGTGTGTGTGTGCGTGCTTTCAGCCTGTACGAATGGACCGATGAGCAAGGACGTAAACTGAAGTGTTCCGCTCCCGCGTACATCGACTACGCCATGTCCTACATCCAGGACATCGTCACGGACGAGCGCGTGTTTCCCGTCAAGGCTGGTATGATGTCACAGCGCTTGGCTGGTCTGTACCACACGTGTTCTTCCGCCTCTCAGTGCGTCTCTGTGTGCAGGTTCCTCCTTCCCACCCGGATTCATGTTCCTGATTCAGAAAGTGTTTGTGATGCTGTTTCGAACTCTGGCGCATCTGTTCAGCGCTCATTACCAGGACGCCATCGCCATGGACCTGCATCCTCACCTCAACACACTCTTCACACACTTCATCACGTTCAGCCAAACGTTCCGGCTGCTGGATCCCTCGGAAACTGCGCCGATTGATGACCTCATTACCCTGCTCACCCGCTGAGCGATGACCTCATCGCCTTGTTCATGCGCTGGTGATGACATCGCCCTGCTCACCCACTGATTGATGACCTCGTCACCCGGCTCACACGCCGATCGATGACCTCATCGCCCTGCCACACTTATCTTTCCATGACCAAACTAAATGTATGGCAGCTGCATGGCGGTGCAAACTACAAAGACCTGTTGACCAATAGGCACCAATTTTGACTGAATCGGGATGAATTCACTTTGTTTTCATCAGCCAAAGACTAAAGTTGAATCATGTGTCAAACTCGGTTCATCCTCGTTCTGATTGGACAGCTGAAAATTTCCAAGCTGTGATTGGACCCTGAAGGTGTCCTGCTGTGGCTGATGTTTTTATTGTATTTTAACATGTTTTAATCGCTTGTGAAAGTACTGTATATTGTGTAATCAATTTATTATAAGTAATTAAATGTTGAACTTGTTTTTAAAGCAGTGTCTTGGAGCGTGATGTAGAAATTCTGCCCGCGCAGCTTCTTCAACGTGCATTTCTCCGGGCAAACAGCCACAATGTCTCTCAACAAGGTATAATTCTTTTAATCCCAGGCAGCTCGTCCACTACATACTCTCCCAACTCAAGCCTCACGTTAGGACCTTCTCCAAGAAGAAGGTGGAGCAAAAGCCAGAGTAGAGAAGCTGCAGCGTACGTCATTTCACAAGGCTGATTTCAAAGGTTTTACAGAAACTCCAGGAGTGTTGGTCATTTGTTTTGGTGTGATGAGAGGAAACAGATAAAATAAAAAATGTGGAGTAACTGGTTTGTGTAGGTATCACCACCTCCAGCTTCTTCAGCACTGATGCTGAGCATCTAGATAGAACTACAACCGGGATGTTTTTATATACGTACATTCGACTCCTGTTAATTGGGACCCGACCATTTTACCCGAATAAAGCGACTCAAATTTGCGTTATGAGACATGATTTGAACTTGGAGTTCGCTTCGTTTTCATCATGACCACAACTCTAGCTTTTGAGTAAATGCATGTGATGCAGAACACTTTCTAATCTATTTTATATCATCATGTTTTAATACATGTACAATACTTTGTTGTTCAGCCGCTTTTCTGGTCTGAGTAAGATCTACACATTACATAATATTATTCAGAGTTAACTCTGCATGTGAGAAAAGCACACTGGGTTGGCGGCCACATAATAAAAAAACTATGGGCAATTGTTGTGGATTTCGATTTTCTTTTAAGTACTTACAGTAAGTTCTGTAGGCTAACAAAAATAGGCTCATACTATCTTTGATTGACTATTTGTTACAATAGCTCTGTAGTATAATAACTGTGTGTTAATACAATGGTAAGTGATCCTGCCTGTCATGTGGAGGACTGGGGTTCGATTCCCCGGCAGGTTGAGGAAGCTTATTGTATCAATTAAATAGTCTGTCCAAAAAACCCTAGTACAGGAAATATTGGACTTTTTTTTAAACCCCAGTTAGCCAAACAGATGATCTGTGTGAGGATCGAACCCACAACCTTCTGCTCATCAGTCTGACGCGCTGCCTACCACGCCAACGAGGCTTCAGTGTCAAATACGACCAGGGGTTAATAATGATGTTTATAAGTCTTCATTTACGATTCAAACTATGATCATTGTCAGAACGTCTATCTGGACTCAAGAATTGATTCCTTCATTTCTCATCAGTCATTTATTGACTTCTTTTTCATATTTCTCAAAATGTCATTGACAACACATGTTTTTTTTTTTTTAAAAGTATAATAGATATTTTATTTAGTGTGGTCAAACCATTCGAGTCAAGAGTCTATCAGCAGAAGCACTTCAGGTTTGTTGATGAGGTGATCCATGTTATTTCATGATGGTGACGATTCTCTCAATCACAATGCAAAGGGCTTCCTGAAAAGACAATGTTTGACACCATTGACACAGTCTTCACAGACAATGCTTATGTAATTACAGTAAAAGAATAAACTTACCACGAGGAGGCAAATCCTGCCGTCGATTCCAAAGGTGCACCATCTACAGTCCTGAAAACAGCAGAAACATAAGAAACATCAACTAAAAACATTAAGCACATATTTAGTATTTAAATATTACATACATGTAATATAGTACTAAAGTACTAAACCATTTTTTAGTATTGAATTTCATAATGTTTTCAAATATTCATATAATAAATAATTGCATTCCAAATAATTCAATTATTGAAAATAAGAACTTGTATAAGAACACTGTCAGAATAGTGAAGTATCATACTTTCAAGCATTTTATCTCTCTACATTGAATTACGCCCTGGGATGCTGATCACAACTACAGTATAGGCCAGAAAGTGGCTCCTGAGAAATAGTTGACCTCAGGTATGAATTGTTTAGCTTCAGTTTGAAATGCTCCTCTCTGCTTGAACTATAGTCGCAGGCGGAGTAAGAGCAGTTTTGAGTCCAAAAGTTGAGAAAATCTCTGATAAATCATCGTTGTGTGTGAAAATGACAATCTCAAGGACGCTCATGCTTCCTGATAGCAAGTGCAGGAAGTTCTTGATTTCAACTAATAGAGGTTTTACGGTCTTGAAAGGAGTCGAGAAGTAAACAATGAGCAATATTATTCCAACAAGTCTTATTCTTATTGCACAGTAACTGGTCATTTGTAGTAAACCCTCTCACCTTGACTCAGTGGTGTGAAGAACAAGCTGCTGGTCAGTGGTCAGTGTCTCCTCCCTCTCCGTATTTAAGCATCTACTCGCGCCACCGCACATTCACTCTGACGTTTCGCACAATACGCAAAGGGTAACGATTCGCTAAACGAGCGTCTCTCTATCTCTCTCTCGTTTAGCGCAATATTTAGCGCACAACATCTTCAGTGGGAATATTTGCGCGTGAACGAGCCACACTCCGTCACGCGCGCGGACGTTTTATCGGAGACGCATCCTAACGCTTCCGATTGCCCGGGGACACGTCACGCGGGCATGAGGCAACTTCTGCTGGCGTGTGTGTGTCTGCTGCCCCTTCAAACACCGGCGCTGCCCCTGCGCCACAGGTAAAGACGCAAACACACACACACACACGCTGGAAATTGGTGTAAACACACACTAATACAAGCAATACAACAATGCCTTCAAATGTAACGCTTATAGTTCAAGCTGCGTGTGTGTGCATATTTGTAACGGGGTGTGTTTAAATATACTGTAAAAACCATTATTTGTGCGCGAGCAAGTGTAAATATCATTACGTGTGCGTGCGAGTGTACTTTCAATATATCCAAACGAGTGTTTCTAACATTAAAGAAAACAATATGAGCTGAGTCACACACAAGAAAAATCCTGCTTTAGGCTTTAAATGAATTAGAGGAGATGAATGAAATGTGACCTGACCTTCTGTTGAGTCCTGAAATGACTCCAAAGCCGTTGTTGGCGCCCCCTGCTGGAGAGACTCCCGCACTGCCAGAGACTGATGTGAGAACTAGTCACACACACAATCATTCAGGAGGGTTCTTGGACAGATTTAAATGAATTCCTCCACCGTGAGTTTATGAAAGTGTGACTTGAAGAGCAGGGAGTGAAATATCACCCTGAGCAGTTGTGGTGTTTGCGCACCTCTTCTGAAGCCTCCTGCCGGGCGCTAATGTGAGAACTTGTCCTCTCTCTCAGCCTGAAACCTTCAGACTCTTCACAAACACCTGCCTCTTGGAGCGCTCACGCTGGGCACCGATGTGGGAAACCTTCTTGTCCTTCACAATGCGGCTCAGTCTCTTTCCATCCAGAACCATAATTGAGATGGACTTAATCATGATATCTCCAAGACAGAAGCAGGATTTTTGAAGTGATGGATTTAAAGTTGACTCCACAGGAAGTTCTGGTCCTGACATGTGAGCGGCTTGATTGGAGACCGATGAGAATTCTGATAAACTGTCTGAGCAGAAAGACGAAAATCTGTGGAGAGATTAAGTTTGTTATAACCAGTACAGACTAATCCTGTTCACAAACATTCTGGTAGGGATTAGAATTACCCTATATCCCTCACTAATGCACAACATAAACACACATAACGCTCTAGCGCGACGTCTTCCCTGTTACACAACACACATGTCGCGAATCAAGCTCCTTAACCAAGAAGAAACAAAATAATTGTGTGTGTGTGTGTGTGTGTGTGGTGGGGGGTAAGGAAAGGTATGTGTGATGAAGATGATCTTCAATAAAGCATCTCAATATTCACACATGTATATAAAGTATACATATATACGTGTATATATAATTATGTATTCATTATCATCTATTCTTCACTGTTTCCCGGTAGAGCCTGAAGGTTTATCAACACATTTCTAAATATGTTGTATATAATTAAAATTCAAAGTTTGAATTTTGTTCAGTGTTCTTGTCTTTCTGTTCCTAATTCAAAATTAATCTCTGTCGCCTTCAGGCTGAGTTTTCCCAGGAAGACCGGGAAGCTTCCAGAGTCCTGGGCAGGATTGAGCAGGGAAGGCGTCACATCTGCTCCAGCAGCAGTTAGTGTCGGGATCTGGCGGTTTGTCCTGCACAAAAGCCCCCCGGAGCGAGGAAAGCCCTCCCGGGAACGCCGGCACACCCGCCGAAGGTCACATGCTCACGGTCAGGTGATGCGCTCGGGGTGTGTGCTCGGAACCTGCCAAGTGCACAACCTCAGTCACCGCCTCTATCAGCTGATTGGCCAGAGCGGACGGCAGGAGTCGCCCATTGATCCCAGGAGCCCGTACAGCTACGGATAGAGCCAATTACCCACAATCCACCTCTGCTATACAACATCTAAAGCATTTAAACATTACATACTCAAATACTACTCACACAAATATAATATTCTGCTGCTAAAACTGTTAATGCTGCTTAACGACAAAGCTAAGTTAAGTGTGAGTGTGAAAGAGAGAGTTTGTGCTGTGTGGTGAAGTGTGTGTGTGTGTGTGTGTGTGTGTGTGTGTGTGTGTGTGTGTGTGTGTGTATGTGTTTGCCCATGTTGTGTCCTGATCTAAAGGTCAGGCTCGTCATGACGTCTTGCTGCTAAGCTTTCCTTCCCATTTTTGAGACGTAACGAAGCACCTTCATCATCGCTGCTAATCCCTCGCTGTCTCGGCTTAAGTCAATCAGCCTTGACGGAGAGAATAAAGCCCAGCAGAAGCTCCAGCATTCACATCTGAAGAGGCAAGAACAATGACTGTTCAGCACCAAACACTAAACAGCGCCCCCACCAGGCCACGTTCACACTCAACACGTCTTCATTAGTTACAGCTTTTCTCCTTTTTTTTATTGTTTTTTATGTTACAGAAATCTGAATTTCAGAAAACAAATGTAAACCTTGTTTTGCAGACCTACAGAACATTTTTCTCCGAGATCAATACAGGAGTTTTTCTGGCCTTTTAGTGCAAGCACGTTTACATTCGTTCCACGTCAAAGCGCTTCCACTCGTGTCAGCAGACGCAACACAAGCACTTTACAAACCATGTGTAACTTCTCGTGGTTGCCTTCCACTGGAAACAAACTGTTGTTTAATGCCACACCATTGTTACGTGTGTATTTTTGATGAACTGTTTAGTTATTTTGTTTTATACTTGCATTATCACTGAGTAAATGAGACTTTAAAAAGTTTGGGTTCTGTGCGCGTCATATCTGTGTGTTTGTACGTGTTGATTTTTACTGTACACTGTGAACCTGTGACGTGCTGATGTACATCACACACACCCACAATTCCAGCAAATCAGCAGTAGGGGTGGAACACACACACACACACACACACACACACACACACACACACACACACACACAATTTCTTAACCTCTCTCTCTCTCTTCCCCCAACCTTCATTCCTTTCCTAACATTCCTTTTACACACACACGGACAAAAAACTTTTGCATATTCATTCTCATGTCCAAACACACACATGCACACACTTTCTTACTTTATCTAATACTCACAAACCCTCTAAATAGAATTCAAGACTGGAAGAATTTGCACAAAAGAAAAACTAAAAATCCCAAAGCAAGTTCTCCTTTAAACACACACACACAAAACCAATCTCAATTAGCGAACGTGTGTATGAGACTGGCTAAAACACTCATACTAACGCACACATTTCTCTCTATCTCTCTCTCTTTCTCAAATGCGCGCGGACACACACACACACACACACACACACCCATTGAGTAAACTGGAGAAAGTTAAAGTGTTACTAGTTTTCCCCACTATAGTCCAGAGACCCTGTGTGTGTGTGTGTGTGTGTGTGTGTGTGTGTGTGTGTGTGTGTGTGTGTGTGTGGCACTGATAAACATATTTAGACGCACACACAAACCGCACGTACAGTGTTCGTCCTCATTGACACAGACTCAGACCAACCATGAAGGTGTTAAATCTGGTACGTACCTGAGTTTTACCAGTTTTTATTGGGGTTCATGATTAATCTGAGCAGTTGAATCTTAAAATCAGGGGTCTCAGTCCTAGGTCTTATTTTCAGGATGATGTAATTATGAACTGTTTGTGCATGGCTAATTTGTGCTTCTACTCTGGAATTAAATGTTTTTTTTTTTTTACAGAATGGCTGTTTGTGCATTTGTTTTAAATCAGATATAATATTATAATTCATATAAATATAAAAAAAAAAGAAGAAGCTGTTTTTAAATTACAAATATTTCTGCAATTGCACTGTTATTTGGTTTCTTATTTTCTTGAAACGCGGTTCTTTGTGACCTGACAGGAAGTATGTTATTGTGAGTTGTTGTTTATTGCGTCAGGGTCTCGACCCTTCTCTGTCGTATCGACCCGAACAGCAACAGAAAGACAAAGCAGAGTTCAGAAACTTTGAGGTAAAGTTTGCTACACCACAGTCTGACTCTTCTAATTAAAAAATTAACTAATATATTTGTATATGAACTTGTGTGCGTATGTGTCTGCGTACATGTTTGCAGGACGGCAGATTGTTTCAACGCGTGTTTAACACATACAAACTGATGCACACGCATCAAACTCTGGATTTTGTCAAACAGAAGGTAAGAAATATCACACACTCACACTATTATAAAACGTTGAACGTATTTTTCAGTTCAATACAACGCTTAATTTGACCATCATTTGACCTTTGAAACGTTTCAAAACATCGAAATACTATATAATATAATTTGTATTAATATAATAATAAAACATATTTTAATTCAGTATTAGAAAGATCATCCATATAACATATATAACATACATATATATACATATATATATACACACACACACACACACACATATACATACATACACATATCTATTTACATAAATACATATATTTGTATATATGTAATTTATATGTAAACAAGAACATTGGGGATGTGTGTTTCGGAGTGCGTTTACTGGTCGTGTGACACTGACCTCTGACCTCCAGCACAAAGAGTGGTCACAATGCAGTCACTTCAGCAAGAGTATGATGGACAGTATTGCTTCCCTGGACTTGCTGGTGGACGAATCAGATCCAGACGTCGACTTTCCCAACTCGTTTCACGCCTTCCAGACGGCGGAGGGGATTCGCCGAGAGCATCCGGATAAAGGTGAAGGGGGCAAAGATCACAAACGTATCTCATCCGAGATAAACACCGGCTCGATCAATCCTTCCGCTCGCTGAAACTGAACTAGAAGACCAGACACCTGCAGACCAGCACCAGAATTATTGCCTTTACTGGACAAACACACACACACACACACACACACACGAACCAAAGTGAATAAAAAAGTGAAAAATTCTAAGCCGAAATTCAAATAATAATATAATAATAATAATAATAATAATAAATAATAATATAATAATAATAATATAATGAGTATTTGTAAGGCGCTTTTCACAGTTTTAACTGTCTCAAAGCGCGCATGTAATATGTAAGGGAAATGATGCTTTTTATTCAAAATCTTTTTATTCAAAAATCACAGAATTTTATATTTTCATTTTTATGACCTTGACTAAGAACACACTGATCCAGAATTTATACAATATTGTACAAATAAATAAATAAAAAAAAATCAAAAAATGTACATTGAACATGAAAATGTTAAAATCCACCTTTAAAATTAAATTTAACCTTTGTATTACAGTAAAAGATGTAATTTGATTTAAGAGACCCAATAGGTCAGTACACAGCATGAGTTACTAGTGTGTGTGTGTGTGTGTTGTGTGTGTGGTGTGTGTGTGTGTGTGTGTGTGTGTGTGTGTGTGTGTTTCAGACTGGTTCCAGCTCGTGGGTCTGATTCATGATGTGGGGAAAGTTCTGGCTCTGTATGGAGAACCTCAAGTGAGTAAGAGCGAGAGAGAGAGAGAGAGAGAGAGGATAAACTGCTACCGGACAATCAAGCCCTCTCTCACTGTGTGTGTGTGTGTGTCAGTGGGCCGTGGTTGGAGACACGTTTCCAGTCGGCTGCAAGTTCCAGAACTCAATTGTGTTCAGAAACTCAACGTTTGTAGACAATCCAGATGAGCAGAATCCGACACTTAAGTACTGATCCGATCTTGCAGCCTCATCTATGTGTATCTCTCTTTCTCTAACTGTCTGTCTGCCTGTCATCTCTCTCTCTCTCTCTCTTTCTGTCTGTACAGGCATATATTGTATTTTGCACCTTAATTCCGTTGCACCATTGTGCAATGACAATAAAGATCATCTTATATTTCATCCTATATCTCTCTTTATCTGTCTGTCTATATATACATTATATTAATTTCTGTCTCCATCTCTCTGACTGTCTATATATCTCTCTATTGGCCTATCTCTGTTATTCTGTCTCTATATCTATCCATCTCTGTCAGTCTATCGGCGTCTCTCTCTTTATCTGCCCGTTTATATATCCGCAGCACAGACTGTGGACTCTACAAGGCTCAGTGTGGTCTGGAGAACGTGCTGATGTCGTGGGGACATGACGGTGGGTGACTTCACATCTTCAGCATCCTGTTTAGTGAACTGCACTTCCTGTGGTTTAATTAGAGTACCTGTACCAAGTCCTGAAGTTCAACAAGTGCAACATCCCCGAGGAGGTAAAAGCTCACGCTGAAGCCTCTCAGAAGACGCCGCTGATCCCCGTCTGTGCTCTCAGGGTCTAAATATGATTCGCTTCCACTCCTTCTACCCGTGGCACTGCAGTGGAGACTACATGCACCTGTGCAACGAGAAGGACCGCGCCATGCTGCCCTGGGTCAAAGAGTTCAAGTAAGTTCATTTACTCAATACTGTTACTGGTCGTGTGTGTGTGTGTCTGTGTAATGACTGTGTGAATGTGATTCTTCAAAACTGAGTGTGTGCGCGCGCCACTGGCAGAGGTGTATGTTGCTCAAACTTGAGTAAAAGTACAGATACCTTACTCTAAAAATTACCCCGTTGCAAATTACAAATTTCAAGAACACTTGAGTAAAAGTCGGAAAGTATCCAATTTAGAAGAACTTGGGTATTTTAATTGTGCTGATTATAGGCTAAAAAAAGAAAAAAACTATTTATTAGGTTGTATTTCCCTCAATGTTTCAAAAAGGCAGAACAAAATAGATAAAAACAAAATAAAAACAAAAAACAAAAAGTCAGTCTCGGTCAAACTCAAAAGTGCAAAGAAGTGCAACCGCTAATTCACGTTCACGGCTTTTTACTGTTGTTTTCTGTGAGTCTGAACAGTAACTGTGAAAACGTTGATGACTTAAGAGTATTATATTTGATTCAGTAGCTCAATGACCCTTTGCATTGATCTTTTCCTCAACAGCAAGTTTGATTTATACACCAAGAGCTCTGAACTACCGGACGTGGAGCGTCTGAAGCCGTATTACCAGTCTCTGATTGACAAATACTGTCCTGGAGTCCTGCAGTGGTGAACACACACACACACACACACACACACACAAACATCCACACAATGAACCAGCAGAATCAAACAAGTTTGTCTTTTCATTGAACAATATTGTGACATTGTTATTAAGCAATTACCATTAATTTTCCATATGCCTTTCATGAAATGTGCTATGTGAAATTATACTTGGAAGAAAAACTTTCTTGGCACTCACAGACGTCCGAAGCATGTTTGTAGGATTCTCTTCAAGTCTTTAGTTTCCTGGCTGATTTCATCAAAGAATTGGATCCTTCAGCGCCTGCCATTTTCTATGTGATTAAAGACAGTGGTGGTCAGTCTGAGACCTTCATGTGCTTCTTGAGCCGGTGCTTTGGATCACAATCTTGCTGGGAAGCTCAACCACATCCTCTTGTCAATGTCCTGACTGAGAGATGGAGGTTCTCACCCAAGACTTGACGCTACACGCCTCATCCATTCCATTTTTACACCACTGTAAATGACAGTAGATAACACACACACACACTCAGATGTATATAAACACATTTACTTTTACGTTAAATACAAATGTAGAAACACTAGAAAGCTACAATACTCTTGCATATTTTTAGACAATGAATTAAACAATATTATCCTGTTTATTAAAAGAATTTTCAATCGACCAGCAGCAATCTTCCTCCTCATCATCATCATTCCATTCAACACTGACCAGCTTCTTCTCAAACAGCGTGTGAAAGTCCTGACGTAAACTAGTGTTAGCGGTCACTTCCTCCTCTTCCTCACGCCGTCCTCCTCTGACCTCACGTCCTCCTCCCGCTGCTCCTCCTGGGTTGGCTGTGTGGCTCGGGCGGGTGCGGAGCGTGTGAGCGAGCGGGAGGTTCTCAGCAGACACACGACAACGGCCGAGCTAAACAGAGTCCACAGCAGGTGAGGAGCTGGCATCTGACGGGCAGCATCACCCACACTCCTCAGCAATCGTGCCAACCGCGTGTTCCCACCACGTCTCACCGGAGCTTTATCCTAGTCGGAGAGGAGCAACATTCTTACACACACTCAAAACAAATTGAATCAGATTGGTGCCAAAACTATATAATGTAAATTTCAAAGATGCTTCACAATTTTTCTTTTTTTTTTTTTTGCTTGCAATCTTCACATTTAATTAATTTTTTTTCCAGTTCAAATTAGATTTTGTCTCATTTATACATTTGGACTTCTTGGCCAGCTGCTGCCAATCACATTTTCACCAGCCAATCAGAGTAAGGACCAAACACAGAAAAAAAAAAAGCTTTGAACGAAAAACTGAATTTTGCAAGCGAATAAAAAATGTATTAGCAAAGCATTTTTGTTTGTTTCTTTTGTAGATCTGATATTTTTGGCGTTAATCTGATTCCATAAAACCACAATCAACTCTTGACTCGAACCTTTAAATCATGTTGGAGCAGCATCTGCTCAAGGTAGGAGTCGCCCAGGTGCACTATGGGATAGAACTCCTCAACGTACACGCGCCTCCACCAGCGCTGCGGAAAACTCCTGCGCGTTTTCCGGCTCAATTAATTTGGAACCGTAGCTGATTTTAAAAGTGTGTGTGATTTACCCGTCGCCTTTGGGCTGGCTGAACCAGTATTTGTAGAGATGGGCTCTCAGGAAGGCCGGGGGCTTCTCACGGAACGCATACTGAGACTCATCCGTCTGAATGAGGCGGATCACTGCTCCACACAAACACACACCCAGCGTGAACCATGAATATTTGGTTTTACCCTAAGTGTGTGTATATTCATTTTTTGTTCTGGTAATTCACCATCACGTTTGCCCTGCAGGAGACGGTGGAGCAGGCTGCTGAACCAGGGACTCTGAGAGTTTGGCCCCAGAGCCGCAAACCACATCTGCCAGTCCAGCCGGGGCTGGTGCGGTGCCACCACTGGGGGCGCCAAACTCATGTTCCCTGGTTTATACATGAACTCTATCTCCTGATTACAGAACAACAACAAAAAAGATGTGTGAGAGTGTGTGTTGTGGATATATAGAGATAGACAGAAACAGATATAAACAGACACACAGAGAAAAAAAAACAGACAGAAATATATATATATATATAGAGAGAGAGACAGAGAGACAGAGAGACAGAGAGAGAGAGATGTATAGTTCCTCACAGTCCACGTGCTGCGATCCATGCTACCCTCAATGACCACTTCTGGACGACCCCCGACCCCGGTCATCCGGCGGAACAGGCCGTAAGAGTTGACCAGCTGGTAGCGCTGCGTCCCCTGAAACGCCGTCTTGACGCCAGGCCACAGGTTTCTGTGCGTCTCATGCTCAATGTAAGTGTAGGGGACCTGAAGCAGATTCACATCGCGAGTTCCTTTCTGTTAAACAGTTTTACTCTTTACATATATAAAAATATGTTTTGATTCAAATAGCGTTAATATCCCTTAGATGTGTGGAGACAGAAGAATTCAACTGAACATGGTTTGTCTATCGCGTTCAGCTGACAAATTGAATTATGCTTTTTCATTTGAATTAAGTAAACTAAAATAGAACTGAAAATATTAGATCCATCATTACTGACCAAGCTGAGGGTGAAGATGGAGACAGTGGCGGCCGTCATGACTGACCACTGCACGGTGGTCCAGAGCCGCCAGAGCAAACCCTTCACACACGCACATCTGAAACACACACGAGTTATACACACACACTTCACCTGCTGGCCTAAAGCATACACACTCACTTAAACATGGCCGTGATGATTTCCCATGTGAGCGACAGCACACCAAGCCAGATACTGGGACCGGTCACGGCCTTCAAAAACTCACTGAACTCAAAGTATGTGAACGCTAAAACGAGACAGTGGTTAATGGTGCGGACGTGAGATGCTTGGGAACAAAACTGAGCTTTACCGGTTTTAGAAAGAACGCTTTTCTTTTCCCAGTCCACCTCAAGTTGGAAGTATTTGATGGTCCAGTAGAGGAGAAGAGCGTAAACACCCATCTCCAACATCCACACGATCCCAGAGCTCGCAGTCTGCAGAGACGCTGCAGGAAAGACATGCGCTTCAGCGGAGAAATCAAACACAAGCAGAGAACTACAGCTGAGATTCATCATTTGTCTAATGAAATGATGCTAATTCATTAATTTAAACATCATAGTAAATTAGATGAACAGGCAATAAACAATCACGAAAAGTCTCCACCATTGCTGCTTGCAGCTATATTTGCTCCTAATCTTCATAAACTTGATGAGATTTTAGCGTGTGAAAGTAAAAGTATGTGTTATAGTATGTGTTCATACTCTTCTTGGTTGTTGGTAAATGTCTCCGAAGCCAGAAATTGATGTGTCGGTCGTCCAGCAGCGAGAAACACAGTATGATGGTGAGAAGATTGAAGAAGTTATAATTCCCAGACAAGATAATGAGCAGCTGAAGGAGAACCTGTGAAACACAAACACTCCATGAGCCTCACAGGGAACTTCTTCCACACAATCCTCAAAGAAGGTCCTGACATGGAGCCTATCGGAGAGAGCACAAGCAGTTTGGATGGATGAACACACTTTTCTTCCTCACCATCAAGATTGGCTCTGTATTAAGCCCCCTGAGGTTCTTATCTATACAATACATACGAGCTCTTCAGCACAAAGTAGGACAAGAACTACCAAACCCTCACAATAAACAGGAGCTACCTAGTTGTTCACATCTCACAGGACGATTCATAGAAGATAGCACCTGTTTCCCCCCCGCACCATCGTTGAGAGTTTAAAATCCCTTAAATTTTGTAGAAAACAATGCTATTCTACAAGCTCTGCAGTGAGTGGTGTGGACGGCTGAACTAGCTCAACCTAGAGGAGACAATCTGCTCCAAAAGGTACAAGAAGGAAAGCTCCCTCACAGAGAGAGAGAGAGAGAGAGGGAAGGAGAGAGAGCAGAGTGAGAGAGAGAGAGAGAGAGGCAGAGAGAGGAGAGAGAGAGAGATAGAGAGAGAGAGAGAGAGAGGAGAGAGAGAGAGAGGAGAGGAGAGAGAGAGAGAGAGAGAGATGAGAGAGAGAGAGAGAGCAGAGGAGAGAGAGAGAGAGAGAGAGAGAGAGAGAGAGAGAGAGAGAAGCTTCTGTCAGAACACAGCATGGTCTCTTCGGGACACTTTAAACGCATGTGCACTATTTTTACACTACACTCGCCTTTTTATTCATTTCTGATTGCTCACACTAATCCTGCAGTGTTTTATTTCTGTATTTATTTCCTACTTATTATTCTTCCCATTGTAATTTTCTTTTGTCTTTCATACCCCTGTAGGACCTAGTCATATTATGTATGTTTGTGTGACCAGTAACCTGCAGGTAGAAAGCGCTGAGACGGTGACGTCGAATAGGGCTGAAGAAGAGGAACGGAACCGCAATCTCAATCACAAACGTCCCAACCACGCTGAGCTTCTGGAACCACACGGGCAGCAGATGTGCGAACCAGGCCAGCGGCGTCGGGATACACTGCGTCTCGTAGTGGTAGGTCAGCGCTGATGGCAACAGTGAACAACACACACATGAGCAACTCACACACACACACGTTCACTAGGAGCGGGCGAAGTTGAAGAAACGTAATATTATAAATGAACATTTTCCATAATTTTGAAGTTGCGGGTATTTTATGACAATTTTTGGATCAACAAAAGAAATGAAACATTATGGTTTTCACTTCAACAACATTAAACCTCCCAGCACTAACTCAGTCTCATGTTTCCTGTGGTTTTACCGGTCAGGCCCCACCAGGTAGGACAGCGGCTGCTCAGCTTCACCACGCCTGCCGCAAACATTAGCCGAAACAACAGCCACCGCACCAGCCAGAACGTCACTCTATCGTGATGCCTCAGCTTCCCGGACCAGGGAGTTTTCATCGGTGCCACGAGAATAGCCAGAAAGCCCGTCTCCAAGAGCAGATTATCCCTGAGAGCATCACACACACACACACGGTCAAGAGCCTATTGCTCCTCAGACTAAACCAGTGTTCCGTCCCAGCAAACACCCAGTCCACGAGATGAAGCTTACTAAACACAAACTAATATATCCCATAATGCAGTGCTTTGACTATAATTTGCAACTATTTCTTAGAAGCACATTTTTTTAATAATTTCAATTTTAATTTATTTTTGTGGCATATTCATATTTGTAACTTGTAAATGTATATCCTGGCAAATATTTTTTAACAAAGACAACCCTTTTATTTTGTTTCCCCACAGTTATGCATCTTCAAGTTTTTTCCATATTTAAAAGTCATCTCTTTTTTGCATGCATTTATATTGTACATTTCAATTACATTTCTCAGGTTTGTTTATATTACTATTATTTGTTATATTTATATATGTTTATATTATTATTTCTAAATCTATCTTTTCTCTAGAATTTTAATTTCATAAAAGTTCTTAAAAATAAGATTTGATTTGACCACAAATATCACGTTCTCATTTGCATAAACACATGATCATGTCACACAGTTAATAATTTTAAAATGCCTGGCTACTCTGTGTCAGTTCAGTGGCTCGAAGTCCAGTGATCAAATGTCGTGGTTTACATAGGATAAATGACATTTTCTCATCACCCATTCCTTTTTGTAAAAAAAATATATCAGTTTTAATCCAGTTGCAAAGCGAGTAAGAAAATTACACTTTTTATTAGGTAATTCTAAGTAACCACGGCAGTTTGAAACATGTTTAAATTTGTTACTCACCATTGGAAGTATAAGAAAACCTGACCAACCTGAAAGAGAATAAGCACAATCACACAATGCTGATAAATCAGTAGAATTTTGAGTAATGAGCAGTGATAGTAGTTAGATTAATCAGCTAGCGATGAACTAGTACGAGTGAAAAATCAGTCGAAAATTGTGAATAATTAGTAGTAAGCGTGAGAGTTCAACCAGTGATTAGCCACTAGTAATGTTAAGTAATCCCTAGTAATAATCAGAAACCAAAAGTAGCAGTGATTATTATTATTAAGTAAAGTATAATGATTACTCTTGAGTGTGAGTAATCACTATACTGTACCACTCAGTAGTATTGGGGTGTAATCTGTGGGAATCGTGGAAAAAAAAATATTAGAACTGAATTGATGTGTAATTACTCACAGAGTAAAAAAAGTACTGGTGAGTAATCAGAACTATTAATGAATCAACAGCAGCATTGGTGAGTAATCACTAGTATTAGTGAGTTATCAGTAAAACCAGTGATGTGGTGAGTAAGAGTAATCCTGAGAGTGAGTAGTAGTGTATGTACCTGGTACAGGGAGAGGTAAAGGAGCCAGAGAAGCAGAAAGACTCCACAGTCTCTGAACACAGGCAGTGTGAGGGCCATGAAACTGAGCACAGCGCCGCTCAGACTCAGCAGCTCCATGAACTGCTGCGTGTTTAGACCCAGATGAGGTCCGAACCAGAGCAGTGTGGGCAAATCCTTCAGCTGCTCCAGCACCGTCTTACCACTGACCCGCAGCATCCAGCGGCCTGGCAGCAACCCCTCACTCCCGTACAGACCTACAGGGCAAAGAGCAACAGATGAACAAACACNAAACGCGCGCGCACGCACGCACGCACGCACGCACGCACGCAGAAGTCAGACTTGGTTCTCTGGTCGCTCTTGGACTGTGCTGATCCACAGCAAAATAAATAGAAGTCAACAGACATTCCTGTTGCTTCTTGGGAATAATATGATTTGTTTTGGACATGCCATATACAGTATCCTGCAATAAAGCACCTAAGCCAGTTTCATATCCGGTCAAAAAAAAAACACTTGCTGATAAAATAAAACACGCGCGCGCATATGCGTGCTCATGCACACGCGAGAGTGTACACTGTATACACATGTTGTGTAATAATCTGCTCTGGTATTTAGCAGCAGGTTTTCGGAATCTGTCAGGTTTCAACAGCGTTTGTGTCACCGTAAAAAGCAGCGAGTTAAACTCACCTGGAATTTGCACGTAGAGCGAGGCGAAAGCAAACATGTAAACTGCAGATAAGCACCACATGAACATGTGTCTCGGCAAACTAACGCTCCCCATTCTGCACAGTAAAATCCCCAAAAACAGCGGCAGATTGGGAAAAACCGCTCAAGATGGAGAACTGGGAAGTTTGAACACGTCTGACGCGCAAACAAGCGTGCCGCCGCCGCGCAGGAAAAAATATACATATTCATTACGCACACTGACGTTCACTCACGTAGGCAGCGCTGATTGGTTAAGATCCTGTCGACGCTACATATCCACGGAGATTGTCACGAGCTTTTCAGACAGCAGTGCGTTTTGTTATCTTAAACGTTATCAAACATTTGGAGAGATTAATAAATAAAATCAATCATGGCGTTTCCAACTATTTTACTGCAATCTCCCAATAACTTCTCGGCTGTACAAAAACGTATATCAACCCCATCCCTGCGGATGTGTGAAAAATCTGCAAAAGTTCATTTATTGTCTTATTTATTTTAGTATTTTGTGAAACAATTCAATTCTATTTTTAATTCAAATAAAAATGATATATAGACCACGTTTAAAATAATTATGTAACGATATTAATACTGTTTTAAATGTTTTTATTTCCAATTTTAATTACCCGATTAATAAAAAACCTTTGATTTCACAACTTTGTATTTTGATATCTATTTATATTTACTTATCCTGATTTATTTAAAGCTCTGATTTTAAACAACACATACACTAAATCAACAAGTTTAATTCCAATACATCTTAATGTGCAATTCGTTAATGGCCTCAGGCAAGCACATAAAAAACACAAGTCAGTCAGCATCCAGAACGTTCTCTCCTCTCATCAGTACATTCAAGCGTCCATCTCCAGTCACCAGCATCGATCAGGTCCATTTCCAGCATATGACATGATTTACAACAGTAGATGACATGAGGGCAGCATGGCAGGATGAGCACTGAAGTGAGTGCTTCAGTAGTTTTGTCCTTAAATTACTTATACAAAAATTGGCGAGAGATTTTCAACACGTGTTGAATGTATTTAACTTCGTAGCTGCCTCGGACGGACACCGAAAATATTTGATTGTGAAGAGCAGGACGACAAAAGCCGTAAGTGCTTTCAAACTCAAAACAAAGGGAGATGATTCGGAGGAAGATCTAGAACGTGCCACAGTCCTCTAGATTTGAGCATTTTTTGGAGACAGCTGATTTTGGTGGAGCAGTAGATTTTGGCCATGACAGCGGTCCTTATAAAACAAGGATGAGCACAGCAGCTTTACGTTCCATCCCCGCCATTGGACATCTGCGTGGACGCCGACTGCTGCTCCAGCTCAGACTCGCGGACAAATATGACGGCGTCTCCGCTGACGTTAATCAGACACTGCGCCTGCGGAACACAACTTATTGTTAATGTGAGGTCACTAACACAAAGTTAAAGTCATTATGCACTGCTGAGATACTTCTGATGGTACAATTTCTGGTGGTCTAACCTGGTTCTTGTTGGGGTTCTCCATGAACACACACTCCTTCATGCTGTAGGAGACGACTGCGTTTCCCCCGAGAGCGGCGACATGAGCACGAACCATCGCAAACACTTCAGCAATGAAGGTGTGAAGAAAGCCGCTCACACCACCTTCCTACAACATACACACACACACACACACACGTCTCACATCCTGTCATTTCCTGGCCTCATGTGACAGGAAGTACCTCTCTCAGCGAGCTGGTTTCTCGGATGAAGAACATGTTGATGATCCCAAGGTATTTGATGATCTTTGCTCCAGGAATGAAGGACAGAGGAGTCATCTTTACCACCGCCACCGAACTGCCAGAATAAGAGCGGTTGGAGCGCAGCGAGCGATTGCGGCTTTCTGGAAGAGGGCTGGACTTCTCCAAAGAGGACGCTGTTAAAAACACATGAAACAGCCAGAAAGACAGAGCGAGAAGGAGAGAGATAGTGTGTGTGTGTGTGTGTGTGTGTGTGTGTGTGTGTGTGTGTGTGTGAGAGAGAGAGAGAGAGAGAGAGAGGGCCTTCAGAAGACGCAGTACAAGACCAACGCTTGTGACAAGACAAACAAACTGTGTCACCGTGGTGTGGTGCTGATGCTGCAAACGTACGACTTGCTCATGTGAAATGACACACGCACACACACCACGTTGACACTACAAAAATGGCAACGGGTGAGTGTGTTTCTAAAGGAACTAGGTCCTAGGGTCTTAGAAGACACACTAACACACAAAGCAATAGCAAGTCAGGCATGACGAGTTGATAATCAGATCAGAGGGTTTGACGTGTTACAGTGAAGGACACATGCTCTTTGATTTATACTCTCTCCTGCCACTCACTCTTCACATCTGAAAGACCAACTCAAGAGGAATGAAAAGGGCAAGACAGAAAAAAAAGAGGAGACATGTTAAGTACGAAGGGCAAAGAAAGAAGAGAGAAATACAAGTGAGAGAGAGAGAGAGAGAGAGAGAGAGAGAGAGAGAGAGAGAGAAAGAAATAATAAAAGGAAGGAAGGAAGGAAGAAAGGAAGGGAGAAAATAGAGACAGTGTGAAAGTACAAAAGGAAACAGGCAAAGAGGGAAAAAAAGAGACAAAAATATACAGAGAAAGAAATAAAGAGAATGATGCAGAAAGTAACAGAAAAGGGAGATCATACAGAGAATTCGAGAGGAAGAAACGGAGTGAGAATAAGAAAATATGAGAATATGTCTCATACACTATAAGGAGTTAAATTATTAGAAGTATAGACAAAGTATTACATTATAAAAATAATAATAATATTCAGCATAAACCCTAAAAAAATACATATGATCGTAATTACTATATTACCACATATCAATATTATCATGCACTTCATCTGTAACAATCAAAGAGTCTGATTGGGAAAGTAACTTTCCGTCTCTGTTTGTGTTGATGTGAAACACTGTCACATCATCGCCCAGTCACATGACACTCATCACACCCTCGTTCACCAATCAAATCCGCTTTTAGGACGCGGATGCTGTTAGGAGTGGATGTGTTATTATACTGAAACCAGCAGACGAAGCGAGTTCTGACTCCAACCCGTGTGTGTGTGTGAGTGAGTGAGTGTGTGTGTGTGTGTGTGTGTGTGTGTGTGAGTGAGTGTGTGTGTGTGTGTGTGTGTGTGTGTGTGAGTGAATGTGTGTTTTCCTACTTGTTTTAACTGATCCGCGTCTTATGGTGTGAGCTTTCAGTCTAAGCTGCTCTATCCAGGAGCTGCATCTGTCTGCAAAGGAACTGTAATCAACTGAGGGGGCTGGGCACGCACACACACGCCCGCGGGCACATTCAAACGCACAGAGAAAACAGAGACACACACAGAACAGCAGACAAGACACAGGAAGAAAGAAAAGGAACAAAACAAAGAAAAGGGGTAAAATGACTGATGCAGGGGTCCGTCTCACACGAGAGGAGCAGAAACCACCTCCGGAAGTTTCTGTACTGACCTCTGGCTGACGGGTGACTGCCCATGATCTCCGACACACCTGAGACACAAACAGCTACACTTCGCTTTCATTCGTTAAAGTGATGGATTTTACACTAGGTATTATATAAAAAATAACATGATATTTCATATTTTGCTCACATGCACATGCGTGCACGTGCGCACACACACATACACACAGCTTAATAGCTTAATGAATCAAAGACAAACGGTCAAAATTTACTTTTTACTATAATAATAAAATTGTTATATAATAGTCTGATACACAATTTCCCTGAACTGGATTGTTGATTGGACTGGAATTTGGTCGTGTTTTAAGCACAGGGTTATTCTGTACTCACTGTATTGGTTGCCTCATTCAACGCTATGTCCCACACATGCTCTAATTTAAACTTCCTGTTGTCATTGCCTTGTGTTGATTAATCCTATTTCAAGTATCAGTACATTTTTAGAAGATTGGTTTTGACTTTTAAAGCCAAACTCAGTCCCATCCTTTACAGTCGTATAGCAGACAATAAAGCAACAAGAGTTGCATCTAAAATGTCAGCGGTGACTAGGGGTGGGCGATATGGGTTAAAATTCATATCTTGTTGATATGAATAGAAGTTTATTTTAGAAAAGCATTTTACTGTAAAGAAAAATAAGCAGCATTGAAGGTTTGTTTTAGGCTTAATTGTGATATTAAATTATATTTAAAAATGTAATATCTTAACGCTCAATTACTGAATCATTATTACTAATTTTATCATTATATCAAATGTTTGCACAGGTCAGATATTTATGCGTTTAGAAATATATAGTTGAGATGTGCTTCTAGACAACAGTGAGGACAGTAACCAGAAGTAGAAACACTGACCTCTGGGGGAGAGCGGAGCAGTGGACATGTCAGCGTTCAGCTCCAGGTTGAACTGAAGCTGCTCGTCGTAATCTGTTCGGGCTGCAGAGAGATGGATGATAAGCTGGAGAACTGCACGGCTTCAGTGAAGCTCACACTCTCACCCTTCACCAGCATCTTCAATCCAGACGCTCCGTCCTTCTCCAAACTCTTGTCTTTGTCAAAGCTCATGGCTACAGCCGTCACTGCCACCTGTCCCAACACAACATCACAGCGTCACACACACCATCTGACATAATGGTCAGGATCCTGCTGCAAATTGTTTGTGCTTATGTTATAAACACGTGCCATTGATGTATTCCTCTAGTGTTGTGTGTGTTGTCATGTGTCTATAATTGTGTGACGTAAAGGTGTCTGTTAGTTGGTAGTGTGTGTTAGAAAGAGATTCTATGTATGGTTGTGTGTTGCGTTATGTTTTATAAAGGTGTGTGTAAAAGTGTTTTGGTTAATGATAGTGTGTTTTTTTGAGTTGAGATTTGAAGGTGTGTGTCAGTTGGTAGTGTGTGTATTAAAGAGGAGATACGCTTTGTAAAGATGTGTGTAAAAGTGTTTTGGTAAATGATTGTTTAATTTTGAGATGTGTGAGTGTGAGTTGATGTGTTGCAATTATCATATATGAGATCTAGAAATTTGATTTAGTGGGTATTGTGTGTGTATTAGAGGGAGCTTGAGGGCTTCCTTGCGTGAGTGTGTGTGTTGAGATTTAATGGTGTGTGTGTGTGTGTGTGTGTGTGTGTGTGTGTGTGTGAAGATATAGAAAGGTGTGCAAGAGTATCAATGTGTTGATGTGAGAGCACATGTGTCCAAGTTCAGATTTCAAATTCAGGCTCAAATGTCAAAGTGTGTGTGTGTGGGTGAGAGAGAAGATATAGAAAGGTGTGCAAGAGTATCACTGTGTTGACGTGAGTGCGCGTGTGTCCAAGTTCTGATTTCAAATTCAGGCTCAAATGTAAAAGTGTGTGTGTGTGTGTGTGGGTGTGTGTGTATGGTAGAGAGAGTGTTTCTCACCTGTATGAGCTCGTCCTCCGGTATAGCAACAGTAAAATTTAGCTGACAGAGACAGCAGGGAATCATGGCTCGCAGTTTGAAGTATAAACTCTACAGAACACACAAAAACCACATACATCATGAACACACTCACATAATAAAACACAGGTAAACACAGGGGAAATTACTCACCTTGAGCAAGTTCTCACAGAGGTCACTGAAAACCTTATTTAGGCCCTGATTGGTCAGGTTTGCATTAAGGCGGAAGACTCTGACTGAGGTAAACATCTAATGAGAGAAAAAATATCCAAAGTTACGTCACAGTTTAGTATTGTGGTGGGCATACTGTACTTGTGCTGGAAGAATATTTTATGATGTAAAATGAGCATTTAGCGTTTATCAGCATTTATTCTAATTCAATCGTCTGTCTGTCTTCCAGTTGATGCTGCCGTTTTTCCATCATGTCTAATTGTAAAAAAAAAAAAACACTCACTCCTTGTAGTGTAATTGTTACTGTACACACTATATAATCCTGTAGAGATGTGGGTAATTATCTTTTTCTACTTTTCATGTAATAATTTATATCATTTTCATATTCAATTCATACTAATAAATAATGACAACGTTTTATTCTATTATCTTGTTCACTTTTTCATAAAAGTGTCAAAAGCAGAAATTGAAGCATAGAAAACTTTAATTTAGCAGCGCAGATTCCAGAGTTGTTAAAACATGCGAATTTGCACCTGTATGGCTGAAGTCCAGTTCTGAATCCCAGGCATGACTTCAGTATTGCAGCTGTAGAAGCCTAAAACCAAAAGAAAACCAGATGAATTAAGTAAGTGTGGGTGTCTATGTTGGTCAACGAGAATTTGTGTCGAGTAAAGTCTTCATGAATAAACCAAAACTGCTGGACAGTGAGATAAAGCAGAGAAGAAGATGGACCTGTTGGCGTAGGGGAGTCGGTGAGAAGAGCATGAATGTCCTCCACAGCATCCGTGTCGTCAATCTGAAACAAGATTACCAAAGAAGAAGAGTCAGAGAGATCCAGTCGACTACCTGACACCAGATCCATTTCACCTCCAGCACAAACGCATCCTTCTTCCCGTGAGACAAGTCCAGTTCTGACACTTCGTCCGAGCTCTCTGAGTGAGAGCGGAAAAGGCGAGACCTTTGCCGGGGCTCTGGGATTGGTGAACCGATGATCTCTTCCACAACTTCCTGTAATGGTAAATGATATATGGTCAACCTACAGCAGAGAGTTTTGTAAGGATAAACCATGAGTGTGGCTTTTTGCCAGTCGTTTGCAAAAAACCATGCCTAATTTTTAAGATTTAATCAAAATTAGACAAATACGACACAATTTTCACCTGCAAAGATTTTATGTTGATGCCCTAACATCATTCTCTGATCATAAGAGTTGACCTGCAAATTTAGTCCTGGACAAGGTAGAGCTAAGAAACTACACTTGTATCGATGAATAGTTCTAAATTCTGAGGAAAAATCCAACAAAATCGAAACAGATTCATGAAATAGTGTAATAATCTCACACAGTCTTTCCAACTTCCACTGTTGCGTTTACAAACAAAAGTCGGCAAGGCAAGTTTTATGAAAATTTTTACAATAGTGTAAAAGGAATAAACTGAAAAAAAAAATAATAATAATAATGTTATCCAACGGAAGGCACCTTGTTATGATAATTTATTTTCACTTTCTTTAGATATGATGCTCAATATGGACCAAACATAAAAATTACCATGATAAAAGTACATGTTATTTTATAATATATAGAAACCTATATAAATCCCAATTATATGTAGTGCTCACTATGAGCAATATTACGTTAATGTATAATTAGTGGTTGTAGTTGGTTCAGGAAAAAGGGCAGAGCTGATAATAAGCATCATCCAAATTGTACAGTGACTCACCAAGAACATGCTTCTAATGGTTTAAACGCTAATTTTCTCAGTGCAAGTTTAGAGGATGAGAATAATTGTAACCGGATTTGACACATAACTACCACTATGGGTGTGTATAAAAAATATATAAATCACGGCGCATGCTGCTAATGCACTTCTGAATAGACACAAACGGCATTCAGCTGCCTTGTACATGTGTGATGACAATAAAGATGATCTATTATAAATAAAGGTTCCTCAGCTTACTGGAGGGTTGATTTCATACAACTCTTTGTTTCTGGAAATGGTGTCGTTAATTTTCTTCTGCATGTTGGAAATGTGCTGCTCGTATGTGATGTCACCAGGCGTCTTCCCCGCTATCTGGATTCCTCCGGGGCCCGGCAACGCTGTCAGATAGACTCCAGTGGCTGACTGAACAAAACAGATCCCACGTTAGCACTTAAACGGCAAGAACGCGTGTGAACACATCAGTCTGTGTCTTTACCGCCAGTCCGAGCATCATCGTCTCTCCCACACTGATCTGTATCCGTAGGCCGAAAAGAGCATTCATGCCCCGCAGCTTCAGCTTGTTCATCAGTTGTGTGTGCAGCTCATACTCTAGAAAAGGCAGAAGGTTGCTAATAGCTGTGGCGTTGCCCTCGCCCTGGGCTTTCTTCTTCATCCGACAAAGTCTGGCCTGAATGAGGCAGCCCTTGCCCGTGACATTGGCATCGGTTGGCAGGTCAATTGTAGTGAACAGGACATCGGGCACTTTACTGCGCCGGCAGCAGTAGCAGTAGGTGAGTTGAGCAGGAAACGGGATGTTCAACTCGTCGTACGGTATGTGACAGAAACCACAGCCAGGGGGCGCCACCTCCTCAAATCTTAGAGAAACATTAGATGGTAAAAGAGGAAATTAGCACATTCAGCACACTTATGCAGCATTTACACACTCCCTGTTTTATACAAGTCTTAGATGTTTATCAACTGCATCGGCCTTGAGTTATGACGTCCTCGGGGCTTAATCTGGTTAGTAGTTGTGACCCTCCTCAGCAGAAATACAAACACACACACAACCTTTTAATTAGTATTGTTTAGTAACAAGGTTAAAGAGATAGTTCACCTTAAAATATTGGCCATCACATTTTCACCCTCAACACCTTGAACTGAAGAGAACACACAACTTACATTTATAGCAAGTTGTTTGAAAAAACGATAATGTATAATTAATATTTGCATAGGAGACAACAAGAGGAATTGTTATTATAGGATCAATTTGATGATAAATATGCAAAACGTTTTTTAACACCAATTCAACCTTCAAATAAATAAATTAATAAATTGTTAAACTGTAAAATATCTTTTTTTTTTAAATAACAGTGTGTTAATCTTAAAATACCATAAAAGCCTTTTTGTATAAATCGGAATACTTAAAAATAACACAAGGAATTTCCGAGAACCAATCCGCTTTTTCCGCAAAGCTAAAACCACGCCCTCGGAAATCACCTGTCTCCTATTTGTAAAGTGTATATAAATCAGTGCGTCTCAGGTCATTGGAAAACAACCAGTTATGAGGACACAACCGTGTGAATTATGGAGCAGATGACCAGAAGCTGTCATCAGGAGCATCGGGACGAGCGTGTAATATAACACTGGCTGATGCGTTTTGTATTGTGCGCAAGTCTGATGCCATTCATGTGTAGTTTTGCCATTTTGTGTGCATATGAATAAATATATTCTATCCATACGTGTAGAAATGCTTTATTGTCGTGTATACGTGATTGTGTTTTTAGGTGCATGTGTCAATATGTATGTTTACAGGTTTGTCTTAAATAATTTCCATTCTTACTGTACGGTTTCATAATTAAAGCTGTGTTGAGACGTTGTGCTTTACAACAGTGGTAACGCTTTATAAGTAACTTAGACGGTGTGTCACGTCATGCACGAACACGTAGAACCTCATACGACACACTCACAGTGTTTAGATTCTGGTCTCCTATGAGAAGCAGAGCAGATGGTTTCATTATACACAATTGACATGTAAAGCATGCATCACATGGCCAAAAGTTGACATGAGGGCGAGTGAAAGGATTTATTTTTAGGTGAACCATTCTTTAAAATGCCAAAGGTGTGTGTGCGTGTTTGTGTGGTTTACCTACCCTAGTGAAGCAGAACTACCCATATCCCCCTCGACCCTTTCTCCCCCTGTAGTAAACACAACGGGCTGGCGAGACAACCTGTGTTCGCTGTCCACCGGGCCGTCCTGCAGGAAGCGGGAGCTGAGGATTGCAGCAGTGCCTGAGGCTGACAGGATACACACCTCCTCACTGCGCACGCACACACACATTCACACACACTTTAAAACATCTTAATATGTAAGTTTAAGCTTGAATGACCTCAAACCATTTGTTAGAGAATTACTAGTGACAGGATTTTTATGATTTTCAAAATCCTATTAATAAAATTGTTCCCAATAAGCAGGAATTTAATAATATGTCATTGACTGAGGGGATTATTTTAACAATCAATATGACAGTTCTCTGTCTTTTCTTTACTGTGAAGTGTTCTCACCAGATGCTGGTGTTCTCACTGTAGCCCACTACAGTGTGGCAGCCCAGAGCTTTGGCATGAGACTTGATCTCCTGACGTATCTCCTCCCACCAGGCGTCCCGCGTCTCCGGCTCGTCTGAAACAAGAGAACACGCCGGTCAGCTGCAACTCCCAGAGGCCTTCACTACACATGATAGACCTGTTTCACACAGTTACAGGAGAAATTATTTAATAAGGACTCCAAGATCTACCGGAATGGCTCGAAATCTGTGTGTTTAAAACCAAGCTGTCAAATTTTTATGTGGAGATCAATAATTTAATCGTTGTGAATTTGCTGATCCAATTTGTCCCGAGAGGAAAAAAATGTGATCAAAGTAAAAAAAAAAAAAAAGAACAAAGCAAATGTAATGTCAATCCCTTGGTCTGGACAAAACTCAAGACGTCTGCCTCGCCGTCCTGCTAAAAAAAATATGTATTTATTAACTATATGTAGAGAAACGTGCTTTGATTGGAACAATGTTTTTTACAGTGATGGCTTCTTCTAGTAGGGGTTGAGAACCCGTGGCTCTTTTGACTAGCTCACGTGGCTTTTAGGTGAATCTTATTTGACATTTAACACTTAAATTAGATAGCCAACACGTCTATCTAATGTTAAATTAAATTACAATGTAAGCTGAATTAACATGTATTGTTAAAGCATTGATCGGAAACTTATTGCTAGAAAGAAGAGGAGGATTCAACACCAAGACTAGATTTGTTAAAAAATGTGTCAGTCTCACAAGGGCTAAACTTTCCCCCTTAATCAAAATAATTTATGACAATTAAAACATTGACAAAATACTACAAAAATGATCAATTAAATTAGCATAAGTCCTGTACATGTGAAAAAAACAAAACAAAAGAAGGACCATCAGTGGAGACCCACGGCCCAAAGCCATGCAGTGTCCAGGCCAGTCATTCTGTGTATGGATTCCATAATGACTGGAGTTTGTCCCATTTAGTTGTATATTTGTTTTGCATTAGCGTGGAAAGTACAGTCTTTTACAGATGTTATGCATGCCTGATGTGGTCTAAGGGCAATTTGGCACATTTTCAGATGTCATTTTCAAATCAAACAAATAAATGATGAAGCAAAGTAGTAGTACTCTTATGTAGTAGTACTCTCACTGACACGCTGACAACAAACTATAAACAAATAATTTTATTAGAGAGTCAGTATAACAAAACTATTAAAAATGTATTATTTCGAAGACTTCAAAATTGTTGGTCCTCCTTAAAACTATATTACAACATTAGGTTCCACAACATTGGGTTCTTGAGCAAGACCCTCAGTTGTGGAAAACCCACATGCTCCCCAGACACATCAACTAAAGACTGCCCACTGCTCCGGGTCTGTGTGTGTTCACTTCACTGTGTGTGTAACTTCACCTAATGGGCTAAATGCAGGGCACACATTTCCCCACTGAAGGACTTCAAGTGATTTACTTTTTAATTGTGTCAAATTGAAAGAAAATATTTAAGGCTCTCAAAACATGTGGCTTTCAAGGTTCCTGACCCCTGTTCTAAAATAATAAATGTACTCTCATAAAACAAAGTAGAAATGAGTGTAGTGGTTGTGCATCACTGCAAAATGTCGCAAGGTCGGGATCAGAGTCTTTATTTTGATTTAGAGCCTGGACGGTAAATCTGTATAGTTTACTAAATATTCTGAACATTAAGAGCTAAAGTTAGCTGGGACGTGTGAAACAGGACTTGTGTGGCACCAGTATTGCACATTATTTAGTGAAAATTGAAATTCAGCTTGGGGAGGGAAAAAAAGACTAGTACCACACACACATGCGCACGCGCACACACACAAACAAACACTCAGACACAGCTGCAGACAAGTTTAAAGATCAGAGCAAGACTTGTCAGGTTACAACTTCACTCTGTGGGTTGGAGGGAGATGAGGAAGGTGATGATGAAGGCCTGTGCAGATACAGCCATTCCCCTGACTGACAGGACTCATCCACTTATCTACAAACACAGGCAACATTTCCCCTGCTGGTGCAGTCATGCTCCCTAACTCCATCCTATCCTGGAGAAGCAGCCGACAGCAGGATTGACTGAGAAAAAAACTGATGAAGTCACTGAAATGAACAGATTTCAGCAGTAGAGAAGAGCTTAAAACGACATCAGATCTTATGTTTAAAACAAAACAAAACAGAAAGTCCAATGCACAGGAACCACTGTCAGAACATCACCAATATCAACGATGAGCGAACTATGGTTCTTCATTACAAGTGAAACATTTATTTGGGGAAGATAGATTTGTTTCTTTTCAGTTTTATATTTTTGCTACTGGTATTACATAAATTAAACCACCAGTTTCCATTAATATGCAATTTTAATAAATAATTTTTTACAAGTCACATGAAGCATTTTACACATGAATTTTCACTAAATTAGCTAATTTGCAATTTGGTACCCACTGCAGGTCTCAAAGCAAATTTCTACATGTATTGATGTTGGAATGTCCCATTTTTGTCTTGCACTTTTCAAGAGTTTCAGGTCTTTTTAGTGCATTTTTTGTTTAAAGATTTGTTCTTTCTAGGTCAAAGATCTAGATAGCAGGTCAGCCAAGTTAGGACCCAAACACTTAAGATAAGCCATGTCGTTGTAATGGCTCAGTAAGTGGGTTTCATTGTCCTGTTAAAAAAAAAAAAACTGGACACTGTCCGGTGGCCATGATCTAAACCTTGATCTAATACATCTTTCAACATTCAAAGAGTGTTTTGAAACATGTAGGCTGCCCGTATATTAGGTACTTATGCACCACATACCACTACAGACGTGAGCAATGCTAATAACACGCTGGAAGGTCTTTAGTTGTCTGTTTGGACACATCGCGTCTATGATATCCAACAGCAGTGTCAAATTTGGATTTGACTGACCACAGGGCACTAAAGATATTTTGAAATAGTCCATTTGCAATTAGTTTTGGACAAGAGGTCAAACCGGTGCTTGTGGAGCATGCTCACAAAATGTGATTAAAATGTGCATTGTTCAGGACGCACATCCTCCGTGAAACACACTGGTGAAAATCAGATGATCAGATTAAAATATTTTTGCATTTACGCACCAATAAAAATGAACTTAAGCTGGTGAAAGCGATTGTTCAAATGTTTCCAATCATTACAAAACTTAAATTATTGAGCAAGAAATTGGGAGAGAAGTTCCAGTTTAGCTATTGTTAAAAAAAGCAAAAACTATGCATGAAGAATGTAGAAAACATTTTCTTTTCAGCATATTTTAAACTACGAAATATTATCCTCATCCTGCATGTGGGCACAAGCACACGTGTAGTCTGAGAGTGGTCATGTGATCAGGAAGAAGAGGACACTGGTTAAGGGTAAAGCAAAGCAAATCAAGAAGAGAACGCAGCATGCAGCACGGCGCAGGCAACACACACTCGTGAGATAACATGAGTCTGTGTGCTGTGATATGTGAATTCAATTTGAAATTGATAAACAGAAAAGTCTCTTTAACCACTAAACTGTGTCACTATTGTCCCTCTGTCTGACTTTCAGCTTCACATCGTCACTGAATCGCTGCGTCAGTGGTAGTGGAGTGAGATGAACAAAGACAATAACATTAATACGAGTGTGTGTTGCAGTCAAGTAAAAGATGACAGATGTGCGTATAGTTTTTTAAATCTCACACACACTCCTATTTACACTGTTACACATTCACAGATGTTCACTAGTATCAGTGACAGACAGACAAACAGACACACACACACACACACACACACACACACACACACACACTTCCAAGTTCACTAACTTCTAACACAACATTGTCCATACAAGTTTCCCTACAGACAGAGGAGGAAAACAGTTAAGTGGTTAAGTAGATTACTTTTTGCATTTTAGTATATCAGACTGTATTATATTTCAATAAAATGTGTTGTTTTATACATTATAAATAATAGGAGTGACAAAAAAAAAGTAAACGCTTGGATTGTGTATGATAAGCAGGACTGAAGGCAGAGTAGTACCTGCAGTGAAACTATTCCAGTCTAGCAGTTTGTATGATCTGGTGCTACCCAAGGCTGAGCCAAATCGCCACATTAGATTGGTTAAAAGAGCGGAAAGAGAGAGAGAAGAAGAAGAAAAGAAAACCAAACACAAACTACAAACAAGTGCACAACACTGTACAACACCACTCCACAGGAACTGCAAAGTCAGACAAGAGTTATCAGAGGGACAGAGGAAAGTGGAAAAACAAAAAAGAAGCTGTGAGGTTAAAAAAAGAAAAGATACAAATGGATGGACAGTTAGAGGAAAAGATGAATCAAGTGGAACGGTGGACAAAAAGGGTAAGTAAAAAAAAAAAAGATGGAATGGGTTAACAGCTTTATAAAACACTGAAAGATTCCGAGTCTGTGTGTTGCTACTGTACAGTACTACTGTACTAAAAAATAATCCATCGTAAAAACGAAAAAATAGGTTTGTTCAAAACTTTGTCACCCAAACTTTTATCCAAAGCAACTTACAGTTTTTCTTCCTTTCCCTGGAAAACAAACCCACAGACTTGGTGTCTGGCACTAAAGTGCTGAGGTAAGATGTGAATGGGGTAAAACCAAAGAAAGGACTAATCAACGAAAACTAAACCGTTACACTTCAATGATATTGTGACAAAGAAAAAGAGCCACAAAGAAAACTGGTGTGTCATGTGATCACACATGGTCAGACAGGGCTTATTTTAGGGAAACGTTTAGTATGCAGTCAGTGTGCGTTGTCTTACCGGGGTTATGGATTCGATCCAGAAGCTTGACGGAGCGAGCGCTAACCACGCCACCGACGTGAAGAAGAAAACCAGGAGGAAAAGAGGTCAGTGTGAAAAAGGGGTATTCCTGAAACACACAGGTCAAAGGTCATCAACCACCTCAGGTCATGAATACATCAAGGAATCCACTGCTGACTACTAAATTCTAAACAATATTAAACCAAATCACACTTTTTGATCACATTTATATATATATTTTATGATATGCACAGAAACTTATCGGAAAAGACTCAACCTTTGGTCAACATTTGGTCAACTCTCAACCTTTGGTCAGTTCACTCATTATCATCACCTGATGCTTAACCAACGGTGACGCGACTGGATTGATAAATAATAGGGTGAAGTTCTTCCAGTCAATAGTTTCCAAACAACAGGAAGGAAATAAACGACAAAACTCATCTAGCAGTGTCCAGAAAGGCTGTGAGTTCTTACTCTCTGCTCCAGGGCCGACTGAGTCTGCTGCCTCAGGAGAGCCTTGAGTGGTGCGGCTTCCTTCCCTGCACTGCCACCGCTGCCCATGCCTGTGTGTGAAGGAACAAACCTCACTGATGTCACACTCCACAGCAGCATACCATCTGTGATATTTGAAAGGCTTCAGACGAACAGACGGGTATAAATGAATGGATAAGTCACAGACAGAACCAAGAGGGAGTCCTGAGGAGTGCATTCACACCTTTAGTTCGGTTCTTTTGGTCCAAAAAAGCGGTGTAGCGTTTATCTGCTGTTTTGTGTTTTTGTCACACCGGACTGAACGCTCTGGTTCAAACCATTCCGACACGTGACCAACAAGTGACATGAAGGTTCTCACGTGTCGGAATGGTTTGAATGTAGATCCAGATCTGTTGATTTCTGATTGGTCTGAAATATTGGAGGAAATTTGCAAAGTAAAGAACGTCCAAAATGGAACATACAAAGTAAACAAAGACAGATTGAAAAGATAATCATTGTATTTTTGGTCAATTAGTGTAAATTAAAAAAGAAAAAACATACGAATTGAGAACGAAGCTCAGATGTTAATGGGAAGATGGTAAAATGCACTACAGTCAGCGAGGATGCACTGCAAGTCACTTTAGGAGGCGGCATGAAATATTGGGAAATTGCAACATGGTCATCTTCCGGAAAAATTCCCAATGAACCATCAGGCATTCTCTCGCTCTAGCTGACTGCGGAATCTGGATTAATTCATAAATATGTCATCCTTCTAGCAGTAGGATTTGTTCAAGTTCGATTTTTGTTTACAAATTTTGGTGCAGACTAGAGTGTGATTGCCAAACATACCGCATTAAAAAAGGTGTGAAAGCCCCCTGAGAAAGACGATGATGAAACGAGACAAAATGAGAAAAATGGATAGAGGAAGATAGAAAATGTGGACAAAAAAGTGACAGTTTACACAACTATAAAATATACTCTATTGACACTGAATCGCTGTAAGGAAACACAACCACTGAACTAGTGTTCACGTTCATTTACTGTCCGAACTCATCACACTCAGATATCACAGACAACTACAATAAAACATCACAAACGTTCAGGGCCCAGGCGCTATCAGCGAGCCAGGCAGACGTCTCTGGTTTGCTCTTCCATTGGCAGACTTGTAACCTTCACTTGGTGACATGCAGGTGGGACGGTGTTAAAGAGCTCGCAACGTCAGTCAGTAGGGTTTGAGCACACAATAATGCAGTCACTCGAGACGAGGGCTTGTCCTACCAGAGGCTGACAGCAGCAGCTCCTCACTGAAAGACACACACTTTCTCAGCATGGTCGTGTCGGATTGGCTGACATGGATGGGGGGAGGAGTCGTGCTCCTGGAGGAAATCCCTGGCCGTGAGTGGAGGGGCAGGAGGGTGGAGGGGAGGGGAGGTGAATGGAACTTAAGAGTGGGAGAACTGGGGCATAGAAATATCCTCGCTGACAAAGAATGAGACAGAAGCACAGATTGAAGGCATCGCAAAAATACAACTCGAGGAGCAGGAAGTGCTGAATAATTCACACAATAATTGAACAAATTATGCCGTGTAAAGATTTGTGATCATGTAGAAGCACGTTTCACCACCAAGATAAGATTTTGCTCCACTGATTCGGCATAGTGGCATTTTAAACCATAACAACACACAGTACGTGTATGCTGTATTATACTGTGCGACGTGCTTATTGTACAGTGTGAGAACGTTCCTCCAGAAAACGTTTTTTTTTTGTTCCTACCTGTTGAGAAGCTACTTTTAAAGCTAAATACTTCTTTTTGTATGCAATTTTACAAGGTCAGCATGATCAGTGAGCTTATCTTGATTCTAGATCTGCCAGTAGATCAACTTTAAATGACATGCAAATATATTTGATCCTGTTCTATACAACAAACAAACTGCGTATTTCACTAATATATTGTAATAGATCTACTGAATGTTCAATCTCACATTGGAGCTTAAATCAAAGCTTTCTGCATAATAAAATCATACTAAAATATTGTTTATAATTGCAAAACCATGGAAATCCAGTATAACACCCTAATTGTATAGTTTTATATATACTGTACTGTATATAATCTGTATAATATCCAGATTGTATTGATATTTAATATTTTATTAGTAAGTAATCCAGGCTTTATTGATTAAATTAATACTTAGTGGGTCAGGAAATATGATGTCCACAACAGCAGTTTTAATAATCATCACATTACCCACAGTTCCCTGCTGAGACAAGATGTAGGAACAGAACAATGTTTGGACAATGAAGAGTGGGAAAAACACTTAAAGTGGAATGATACACGGAGAAACATTGAGCGAGTTTGGTTCATCTGTAATATCTGATTCAGTGTTTCTCCTTAACAGTTGTAGCAATAAACTACTAATCATAATTTTCACATCAATCATTTATGTTGATATTCGACGGCTTCTGAAACAAACCCACTAATGTTTGAATTGAATATGACCTTGTGTACATCCGTGCTGAATGAGTTAAGTGTGGTAAACATTTGAACCACTTATATTAAATATAAATATTAATAATAATAATAAAGCCTACAAAAATCTATACAATTAAATAGGCCTATAATAGTTTAATAAATTAAAACTTATAATTAAAAATTTATATATATATATATATATAAATAAATATATATACACAAATATGGTTTGTCCCCTGTGTACTCGTAGGACACCAGAAGCTTCTACAGACGACACAGGTAAAGTTTAGCTTCAAACACAAGAAGCTCAGCACTTTTGCACAAAATTCTGACATCCCATGCATAGCAGCAAACAAAAAAAAAGAAAAAGAAAAGAAAAGACACTCTGCCTGACGCCCTCATCTCGACACGACCAGGCCTGGACTGGCCTGAGAGAGGAGCGGCGTTCCGGTAGAGTGTCGGAGGTCAGGTGGGGTCTTACCGGTCTTGGGAGTGAGGCTGAGCTCGGTGTCAGAGGAAGAGGACTGACGACTGTAGGACTTGGAGGGGGAGAAGGAGGAGAAGGTTTGAGCTCTCAAAGGGGTGGGAGGTCCTGAGGACAACGGGATCCCTGGAGCCTCCTCCCCGAAAACTGGCCTGTTAGAGCAAGGAGGACACTTCGTCAACACACACATGAGAACGTGTGCTCGAATGCGTGACAGGAAGTGGACAGAGTGCAGAGAGGATGTGGATGGCGGGAAAAGACAGGGAAGCATGATGGCGATAGCAATGAAGAGAAGAAAAGAAAAAAAAAACAACAGAACACGGGGCTTCGGCAAAACCCTCCTCAACATGAAAATAATCGACAAAAAAAATGAAGCAGCGAGTTTCAGCAAACCAAAGCACAACGCTTTTACAACAAGTATCGGCGGGATTTTGCGCGACAGCTTTAACAAATCAGCTACTCTGATGGAACAAAAGGTGAAACGCGCTCCTGATTGGATAAAACGACGGACGCTTGTCGTATCGGGTGATTTATGTGTTGCTTTGGCAGCTGAAGGGAGGGGTTTTGGTGATGTCACAGCTGTCTGCCAATGGAGAACACGGAGGTGAGAGGTCACAGGGCCGTGATGGGGTCACGGGGTACCTGCCTACACTGTCTGGCTCGGGGGGCTTCTGAGCTCCTGTGTCTGGGTTTCATACCGGCAAACAGAAGTGTTGGCACGGAAACGGAGAAGCCCTGAGAAAGACGGCTGCTTGCGCTGTGAACCGGACTGCTGTGTGTGGAACGACATCCGAGAGTGGCAGGAGCGGCCTGAGGAGATCTACACACATGTTTCACACAGAATTCATCCCTCACAAACAGACACCGGGAACACATCCACGTACAAAAACAGGCATGCACACGCACGTCCGCGGCGGCGTGATGGGTATCGCGAAGGTCCCAGCATTGACCAGAAAATCGGCCGGACAATACGATTGCTGAGAAGTACAAAACAAGTGAACAAGCCCAAAAACAAATTTAATATGCAAAAAGGTTCATGTTATCGTTATCAAGCTTGAGTTGTGGATCATAGTTATTGTGGATTGATGCAGAGGAGTAGAGAGCACCTGAAAACCATACTTGAGTAAAAGTACGAGAACCTTACTGTAAAAATTACTCCATTACAAGTTACAATTCACCAATTCCAAGGAGACTTGAGTAAAAGTCATAAAGCATCCCATTTTAAAATAACCCAAGTATTATACTCGTAATACATTTGGGCTTAAAAAACAAGAAACATTTTATTTTTATTTTCCAATACAGAGATGAAATTAAACACCTCAAAATGTTTCAAAATGGCAGAACAAAAAATATAAAAAAAAAACAAAGTGTCAATCTCAGTCAAAGTCAAAAGTGCAACCGTTAATTCACTGTCGTGTGATTTAGCTCATAAATAGCATCCAGTACCATATCACCTCATCAGCCCAAGAAATTAACGGCGGGAGAAAAAGATGCAGACTTTTCACGCACAATGTCATTAAGTGTCAAATGTATTCAAATGTAATGAAGTAAAGAGCATCCTAGAGTGCTCGACCAAATATTTAGCCAAGTAGAGAGTAAAAGTTGCTTATATTTTTAAAATACAAAAAAAGTACAAACTAGTAAAAAAAAAAAAACTTGCGTAAAGTAACAAACTCAATTTACTCAAGTACTTCACACACCACTGGACGTCAAGTCAATCCACAATGACTTTGTCCACAGAGACATCAATGAAATCAATTCAAATTTATTTCCAGGTAGATATAGTTGTCCTGCTATTCTTGACGTCACATCACAGCACAAGGATCATGGGATTCAGGTTCCAGTGTGGTCAGGAGCTGAGACGCATCTATCTATTCTATTGTCTTTCTGATAAAACTGATAAACTTTCTGATAAAAAAATCAGAAAGATAAAACTGAAAAACAAAATCCCTAATAGTGACCACTGGGCGGATTATGTGTTCCCGGGTTTGTTCTTTGGTTTGGCACTTCTCAGCCACCGTAGGCTATTCAAGTGGTTCCAACATTCTCAGCATCGCGACCAAACATCAGCTACTCCAGTAGCTCAGATCTGCACAAACCAACAGCGCGGAAGCAGGAAACAGAGACATGCCAGTGCAGGAAAGATGCAGCATGCGAGTGTGAGTAGAGACGACATGCAGGAAGAATAGATGCAGGAGTGGGAGGATTGTATGATCAGATACGTTTATGAACAACACGTTCCAACAAAAAACGGCAGCATGAATAATCACTCAAACAAAGAAGAGTCTTCAGAGCTCTCTAAAGAGACGCTGGGTTCAGGTCGAATCGGAGAATAAAGCAGAAACTCACACACACTGACGGACGCCAGTGGCCTGCTTAGAGCTGATGAACCAAACGAAATACCACATGTAAGTTTGGAGTCAAACTGACAATATCAGAAATGCTTTTTGGGTAGTTTGTCCGTACATATATGAACATTCGCTCAGCTGAAATTGTGCCTTGCCAAATTGTAAATGTGTGAGTAGACTAACCAACAAATATAATAAAGACATGTTAATATCAGTATGTCTTTTATGAGAGCAAAACAGTGTGCACTTCACCTGTTGAAATCCAAAAAAAAAAAACTGATATGGATTGTAAATTTGTTTTATAGTTCGAAATACAATAGTACCCCAACTTAAAAATGTCTTAGATAACGAAAATCCAGAGTAACAAAATGTGTCGCCATGAAAACTGCTATACGAAAGGAGCGTGTTTTAGTCTTAGTCTTAGTCTTAGTCTTTAGTCTGGCATGCATGGAGATGAGAGTTCAGACATGTAAAAAAACTGTTTATTTTTACACACGTAAAATAAACAAAAAACACAAAAACACTAGTTAGATTCAGAGATCTTGCTTCCAAAAAATGGTTTTTACTCTTTTTATTACATTTTTACCAATATTTTATTAATTTACAAAAAATTTTGTAAATTGGGGTACTACTGTAGCTACATATATTTATACTAGATATGACTGCTTATAGAGTTTGGTGCTTTCATCGTCAAACCATCATATTTAATAAACATAAATATTATAGATGAAGCGCATACAAACAGAGCAAATCAGATGAACCAACACGGCGTGAGATGAAGGGTGGCACACTCACTCTTTCAGCTCTTTGGAGGGCGAGGAGTTGCTGGGTTGGGCAGCTGTGGACGGCACCGAGCTGAGCTTTTCAAGTGTGCAGGCTGTTCCTATGGCACGAACCACAAGGCCTGATTCACCCTCCAGGTCGAAACACTGCAGGTAGCCCACCACCGCATTCCCTCCCATCTCCAGCACCTTCAGACCGATCTTCCTCTGCAGTTCACCTAAAGAAACACAAAGATCAAATCCAGTCACAACTTAACAGACTGAAATGGCAAACAGAATACACACTAAACCGTATCAATGGTAACCAATTAATGGAATAAATTCTAATAAACTCCTGACTTTCTATCTCCATTCCTCTCACTTACAGTTCTGATTTTACTTCAGAGTTTGTTGTCAGAAAAATTATAAACCGAATGCCTTTTCACTCATGTCAAACTTTAAACCTGTCTTAAATGCAAAAGTTCTTAAATGCATTGCTCTATGCTGCTGATTAAATGCCGCAGATTGAACTCAACAACTGAGCGTTTCCACAGTAGATCTTTCCCAGTTTATATGACCAGGTCTTTGAGCAGTGCTGATCTAAAACACTGATGAACTTCATAAAATGTTTCTCAAAAAGAAGGATATACAGTAGTGGGAGTGGGTGACGCTTGTTTGAAGCATGTTAGAAGTGAAGCATGTTGGAAATGAGGTAGGTCCTGACTGTTGCGAAAAGGACATCGTGTCATAAATTGATGGCGGTCAGAAACGTGCCTTGAATGACATAACATGGTCAGCATCACATTTGACTGAATGTTAATGTGGCTTCATTCTTTAGATTTAAAATGTCATTTCCTTTTTTGAAAATGAAACAATACTACGAAAGAGGTCTTAAATCAATCTTTTGAATATAAAAAAACTAGATAATCCACAAAAATGTGAACAACTAAATATTTATGAAAAATAAAGAATAAAAGTTGATGGTTTTGGGAAAACCACACACATCAACCCAATTTTAGCATCTTTCACTAATCACATTCTTTCACAATCTTTAATCCAATCAAACACTAAGCACATTCTACAATCCGATTAGAGCAGGAAGTGTCTGTGAACCTCTACAGACGCGCTCTCACACACACACACACACACACACACAGATAAAGGCCGCAAGCCAGAGGAGTCATTTACAAAGTATCAGAATGAGTCACTGTCACGATCAATAGCTCATGATTACGTGCATTAATACCTGACATGAGAAAAATGAGTCTCTGTCGAGCCTCGTTGGAAGCACGGGGGGTTCTGATGCGGTCGATCCACTGGTATTCTGGGTCTTCATTCACAACAAGCTCTTCCACAAAGCCATGAACCACAACGGCACGGTAGCATCTGGGAACCGAGGTCGCTGGAGGAGGATGCGGCACAGTAAACTTTCTCTCACACAGGTAAAAAGCAAACAAGTCGGTAAAAAAAATGCGACTTACTACAGAAGAATTTCACTCCGCATGACGATTGTCTGAAGCGGTTCAGGTCATTGAAGAGATCCACCTTCACCAAGACATTGATTTCACCTCTTATACCTAAAAACAAGCAATGACAGGCTAATCAAGGCTTTGTCTGAACAGACAATGGGCTTGAGGGACACGTACCATGTATCGTGTCATAAATGGGAAGCCAACCAGAGATGACAGTCGCAGCCTCGCTGCAAAGTAAAGGATCTATGTCGATGTAAACCTTTCCTATGGCATCGTTTGCACTGTATGTGTCGTGGTCAAGCACAGTAATCTGCAAAGGCTCGTCCTGCAAGTCCTCATCATCCACCTATGTGAAAAAAATGCATCTGAAACTGGTAAAAGAAGCTACAAAAACTGAATTAGGAATATTTTAAGAACGCAGAATCTTCTTACCTCAAACTTGAACCACTCTGAATTCCATTGTGGATTCAGAGACTTGGGACACACGTCGGTTTTGAACGTTGTGTTCCCAAACTTCACCTGTGAATAAAGACATGACAAGCATTACGTTCTGACACCAACAACACATCCAGAAAGATCATAGGTCTAAACCAATGCCGGGAAAATAACTTTTAAAAACCTATCGATTACTGAAAAATATAATAATATATTGTAAAAAATAGTGATAATTAATCATCATCTAATTTATCACCAATTTACTTTGCAATTAGTGAAGTGAGTTCAAAACCGAGGTGAGTTTATCATTTGGCCACTAGGAAACATATCTAAAATGCGCAGGATTCGAACCTGCAATGCTCTTTAACGCTGGACCACCACTGACAATTTCTCCATCTAAAAAGTAATTTTATAACACGTTTTATAGCTCCTCCTGTTTGCTCAGACAAATACGTACTTGATATTTTTCAACAGCACATCGTCACTTGTACCGAATAACAACTGCCATTTCACTCTGTTCTCGTCTGATAGTCAAAAAGTGAAGCAACAGCAGTATTTTCACTGTCAGGTCTAATGTCTTTTTTTTTGTTTAGTTAAGTACAAATTTAGTTAAGAACTTGGAGCACTTGAGAATTTTAACTTGGATAATGATTTACAAAAAGTTGGTAAAATGCTTTTTAACGTGTACTAGGTAAAGTCATCCATCCATCCATTTTGAAAAAACGCTTTTCAATTTCTGGGTCACGGGGACTGGACCTAATCCCAACTCTAGGCCTGAAGGTGGGATAAACCAACCAAACACACAGCAGGACACACAAACACTCATCCCCACTCGCCCAATAATGCAATTTTTCCAGACTACTAATATACATTGTCTTTGTTCAGACAATAAAAGTACTTTGCAAAAGTAATTACATTGCGAAAAATATAGCACTTAATTCTAGTCATTCAAGGTCAATTTCATTTTCAGTAATTCTGTTCAGTAAGTTCCGTAGTATTTCACTACACCCAACACTGGTGTATGCTAGCAGAAAGCATCAGGAGTGCGATGAGAGCAGACGGACCTCCACGAAGGCATCTGTCAGGTCACTGGCTCGGTCCATGACGGGCAGGTGCCGCCCTGCAACAATCTTGGCCTTTAGCTTTCCAGGCATTGTTCATCTAATTCAGAGACAAATTAAGAGAGTGTGAGCCACAAACATCCACTGACAGTGATGGTTCGATCATCATGGATGGTGCAGCTGTGAGGTATGAAGATGAAGAAGAAGAACAGAGGTATGAGTCAAGACTTAACACAGAATACAAACTCATGTGTTTTGCATATTTCATTAAGGTGTTCATTATATTTCTATACATTTAATTTTGAACAAGAACTTGTTAAAAGAAAAACTAGATCTTCACCAAATGTTCTGTCACAAATATTAGAGGAATTAAAAACGTAAGACAATACAACTTAGAAAGCAATAAAATCTGTTGGTGATTTATCTTGTAGGGTTCAATGGGTTTCGGCAGACATCTAAATATTACGGTAAACGGTTCCAGTGTAGCCACTATTCAAATATTGTTGATCATTAATGGTCAAATTATTGCTGGTAATGATAGAAGAAAAAAAAACGCTCAGCTTGTTGTCTGTAAAGATCAGAAGTGCTAAATTATAAAAGAGTGAGCGTTGGATTGCAACGGCCATTAAGCTCCAGAAACCGCAGCATCATCATTTCCTGCCTAAAAGGAAAACGAGAAGAGAGGAGATTCTGAATGAACGCACAAATCTGTGGATATGTGATAGGTTAGTTGTTTTACATTTCTTCTTCCGGGCAGCACATCAAGGGTAACGCTACAGGACAACACCAAAGTGATGCTGGCTGGTAAAAGAAGCTCTTTTCACAGGAAGAAGAGAACGTGCAGCATGATTACAGGACAATCACAATGAATTATCATTTAGCAATACATAAAAATTGACATTGACACACTATTAACAACAAATAAAAAAAAAAATAAAAAAAAATAAATAAATAAAATAAATATATATGTGTGTGTGTGTGTGTGTGTGTGTGTGTGTGTGTTTGTTTGTGTGTGTGTGTGTGTATGTATATATATTGACCTGACAAAACTATGAGAGTGATACAGAGAGAAGACAATCATCTTCCTGAAAACAAGCCAAAGAAGATACGGAGGCACTTCCGAACTTAACAAACGGCAAAGGCTGCACAGCCGAGTCAATCCAAGCTGATGCTCTCTTGGTAGAGGAGCTGAGCATCTTCGTTGTCACTTTGAGACCGCCTCTAAATTTAAAACTCAGGATTTATGTCCACTTAGTCTGACCAACTGGTTATTAAAACCACATTTGTTGAGTACACAAGTGTCAAGATAAAAACAAACCATGTTCTTCTTGCTCAGGCTCTGGTAATCAAGACTCAATCACTGTAATGCCCTTTTCGCATGACTACCTTCTTTACTCAACACATCCTGCAAGAGAATCCAGAACGCAGAAGAATGACTGGTTTTTCAACCAATAGACGCATGCCACTCACTGCTTGTCTCCTTACATTGGCTACCAGTTGCTGCTCGGATCTAGTTCAACGCTCTAACCCTCAATTACCTGGTACAGGTTTATTCTTGTCACCTATGATCAGAGAACAAATACAGCTTAGTTACTGGTTCCTCACTCGCTGCTCTATGGGTAACAACATAAATACTCTAGATCCTCTATCCCATTTTAAACAGCACTAAAGAGTTTATACAAGCGAATAAAAAAATAATCTTCCCTGGCAGTCAAGCACTGACTGTTTCCTATTGTCACATAAATGCTACATGTTTCGATGACCAGCTAAAAGTTTCTGCTAGGTAAATGTAAAATCGTGTATAAAACAACACAGCATTTCAGTGCCTAGTGTAAACAGTGTAACCAAGACGACACAGAGATCAATTGAACTTTTCTCTTTTCATTCTGATCCTTAACAGCCACAACATTCACAACATGCACTTGTTCCCAGTTACTTAAAGACTACGCTACTGTTCTCACTTAATTTCTCTTGGCACAATTTGCTTCCAGTAAATAACTCATTTATTCTTTTCTTCCCCAATCTTAGAAAAAAAATATTGCAAGTGAAAGAAGAAGAAGAAGAAGAAAGTGAAGTGTTGGCAATATGGCCACTAGGGACCAAACTGAATTTGTGCTCTGCATTTATCCGCAGCCTAGGCCGCGGCGCCCGGGGGGCATGTGGGGTTCAGGCATGCAAGGACACTGAGCCTCTATATGCTCAAGTTTTTTACATACTATATATCTATATCTATATATATTTATATTTGTCCCGATTTATTGTTGAGAGTACTGCTTAAAAATACTAGCCTACACATAACTAAATAAGTAAAGAGAAATCGATGTATTACACACAATATATATACACATACATACATGTATATACTAATACATACACATACAACACACACACACACACACACACACTAAATATGCACAAATAAAGCACCTAATAATTATGCAAGTTAAATAAAAAATATATTTATTGTATTAATAATAGAATATGTGTTTTATATATATATATATATATATATATATATATATATATAGAGAGAAGAGAGAGAGAGAGAGAGAGAGAGAGAGAGAGAGAGAGAGAGATGTGTATATATTTGTATTTAAATACACACACAATATATGTATGCTCGCTTTTATGCATTTCATGTTGTCCGTTATGCCTTAATTATTCCGTTATTGATCGACATACAAATGCAGTACAGTATATTGATCGCAATTGAAACGTTCTGACGCGTGATGGTGCATCTCACCAGTTTCACCTCAACGATTTAATCTGACATTAGAGTCTGTCCATCGATGAAAACGCCTCTCCTGTCTTGATTGAATCTCAGCGCTGTGCCGCATTGTCACTAAACGTCACTTATATCGGAAACATTCGTAAATTCCCATGTTTAAACGGAGAATCTCCCGATTAAACATCGTCCGTCAGGCGAAGCAGCTCGCTCGGTATCAGGCGCATCGCTCGCGCACGCGCGGGTAGGTGGAGCGGAAGATCCGAGCACTTCCGGGTCAAGCGTCTTAAATCGACAAGTTGTCTTTGCTTTCAAAAATGTAGTTCAGTAACGTCTTCAAATAACACATTAACACTCTTGTAATTGTGTTCATAAAATTACCAAGCAGTCAAACTATTTCAAAAATTACCCGTCAAGTGTCCTCAAGCGGAAAGAATTACGTTGTGCACGTGTTAAAGTTTAATCCCCTTTCCTGGAGAGCCAAATAAATCAGTCGTTTTATTACTTCACTATTATTATCCATGAATGCTTGTTTATATTTAGTTATAGAAAACGCTATTATTTATATATGTATCATCGTTATTTGTAGACTCACAGAAATAACGTTGTTTAAACATGTCCATGTTTTTTCAGAATGTATTATTGCTAGAATTATAAAATGAGAGAAATCAAAAGGCATCAGTTATACAACAGTTGCTCTTGAGGCATTGTCATCACATGCTATTTATACGTTCAAGCAAAGTGATTGTGTGTGTGTGTGTGTGTGTGTGTGTGTGCGTGCGTGCGTGCGTGCGTGCGTGCGTGCGTGCGTGCGTGCGGAAAAGATGAAGCGTAAAAGATGACTGACTGACTTATTCACTCAAGCTCTAATTCACCATACACACTTATGAACACACTTGCTTGTTTGCACACCTTCAAAGTTTGGGACAGACAATGGACAATTTGGTTTTGACAAGTTTTTATAAAGAACAAAGACAGGTAAAAACAATTCTTAAGGCTAAAAAAAAGAAAGAAATATGGAGTCACATTGAAAGAAGTGTGAAAAGTATTGGCTGTGATTTGTTTTGTCCTTGTGTCAAAGGACACACACACACACACACACACACACACACACACACACACAGATGTCATCTATGTTGGGCGCAGCTGTCTGTTCATTCTCATTCCTCTGTCTGAGCTAAATTTACAGACTTGATGCCTGACACATAAAAACAATAGTTTGCGCTGTTGGTGTTTCAGACGTGTCTAGATCTCTCAGGTGAACACAGCTCTCGCCTCTCGAATAACATTTCAGCATGGCAGACGAGTAAGTCCATTTACCATTCATTTCTTTTGAATAAAAAAAAGTCTATGACCAACTGTACATTCAACTAAACATTCTTACTTTCCTCCTGTGGCCATCATCAAACGCTCTCTTCAGTGATGTGAGTGAATCACATTCACACCTCTCAAAATGAGTCTCAACCATGTACGTCTCTCATCGGTCCTCTTCTTTATTCTCTCATCTTTAGGCTCCTGGTATACTGGCTCCACGGGCACCAGTAAAGGTCGGTTTGTCATGGTGGCTCATCTCACACAAGCTTTCCTCAGAGGTTTTCTCACAAGTATTGCTTTTTCCTTGAAGCCAAAGTCCAAGATCTCAGCTTCTCGGAAGCTCTCGCTCAAGGTAGAGTTTTGTGATGTTTGGGATCGTGTCTAGATTTTGTGTGTGAAAATCCGTTGGAGTGACTTGCGTGTGACTGTTGTGTGGCGTTGCACTCAGATCCTGCTGCTGCAGCGGGCGATGGAGGAGCTGGAGCAAGAGATAAAGAACCGTGATGAGGAGAAAGTGAGGTACCTGAGCGAGAAGCTTCCACCGCTTCAGGTCACCAGTCTGCCCATGGATGAGCTGCAGGTTTGGGATTTAACACACAACATGTTAAGATAGAAAAAACGACAAACATAAAGTTAAGATTTAAAAATAGTAAATCTGTTGTCGAAACCTTTATTTACTCTAATAATAGAAAGACAGGCAGATGGACGGTCAATCAGACATATAAGCGGAGAAAAAAATAGTTAGACAGACAAGCATACAGTACATAAAAGCAGACAGATAGACAGGCGGACAAACGTACATATAGAAAGACAGACAGAAAGACAGAGAGAGAGAGAGACAGAGAGTGAGTGAGTGAGTAAGAGTCAAACATACAGAAAGATAGACAAACAGATAGAATATTCATAGCAAGCTATAAATCAGTAAATCCTGAATAATAATAATAATAATATTAACAAACAATTCTCATGTCTACAGAAACTATGTCGACAACTTCACGCCAAAATTGATGTGGTGGACGAGGAGCGATACGACTTTGAGCACAAAGTGTATAAGAACAACAAAGATGTGAGTGTAAAGACAAGACAGAGAGAGAAAGAGAGACTGAAGGTGAAATGATGTTTGTCAGATCCATGAGCTGAAGCTGAAGGTGCAGGATCTGGGAGGGAAGTTTAAGAAGCCGGCGCTAAGGAAGGTTCGGGTCTCAGCAGATGAGATGATGAAAGCCCTGCTCGGCTCCAAACACAAGGGTTCGGTGGACCTCAGGGCCAGTCTCAAGTCCGTCAAGAAAGAAGACATCAAGCAAGAGAAGGTCAGATCTCTGTTCATGTGTTTCATGGCAATCATATAATGGAACTGAGAGAGAGAGAGAGAGAGAGAGAGAGAGAGAGATTGGGTGGACAAATGGAGTTTGCGTTGTATGTGACATAGACAGGCACAGAATGAGAGAGCGACAAACGAAATACGCAGAGTAAAGTGTGTGTGTGTGTGTGTGTGTGTGAAGAGAGAAACAGAAGGATTGTGTGTGTGACACAGAGAAAGAGAGACGTGCATGAAGATCAATTCACACATTTTGTATGAATGTGTGAGAGAGAAAGCTAGAAAGTGACAGAAAAAGTGTGTGACAGACAAAAAAAGAGAAAAATATGAAACTAGTTCTGTAAAAGTTCTCCCAATAACAAGAGAGACTATTTCTGCAGGTGATGTCGACGGAGGTGGGCGACTGGAGGAAGAACGTGGAGGCCATGTCCGGGATGGAGGGCAGGAAGAAGATGTTTGACGCGGCCGGTGGAGGACAGTGATGTTCTCCTGTATTGATCATGTCAGTCCAATAAAAAAAACGCAATGATGCTGTAGTAGCTGCACTAGGGCTTATTTTCAGGGATGTCACACTTTGTGTTGATCGCTTATTGTGATTTTGGTGTGAATGTAAATAGCAGGAATATTTTTAGCTTGTGTGATTGACAGTTCAGGTCGAGGAACATCAGCACATTCTGACCTTGAACCCCAGAGTTTACAGGGAGTGACACACAGACACACAGACGGACGGACACCGCGGTCATGAGTGTGTGTCGACTGGCGCGCGCGCACACACAAACCAACACACACAAGCACGTGCCGAGTGTTAAATATAAACCTGAACATCTGAACCGCGTCTGCGCTTCTTATTTCACGAGCGACTCTGGGCAGGTGGCGGCTCTTTTTATATCGCTGTAGACGTGCTGACGTTGATTCTCTCAGCATTTCAACCGCTGGCTTTCAGGTTAGTGCTGTCAAAGAAACACACCGTCATTGACGCTAACAGCTCCACAACAGCGTTCAATCCAAGAGGTAACTGAGATCATTCAGTGAGTATAACACTATGGTTCACTTTGGATTCAAGCGTTTTATGAGAAAAGAATGTATTACTGTAGTTCAATAATGTCTGTGATTGTTTCCCTATTAAAAACTGCATTTCAAATTCGTTTCAGTATTTAAAATCTCATGATAACACATGCTTATTCTGAGATATAAATCATAACTATGAGATACGCAAGTCATAATTGTGAGCTACACCAATCATAAACATGAGATAAATTGACCAATCAGCGCGTCTCTTCGAGATCACGTGGCGATTCATAACCTCAGAAATGTGTCATTGCACTACAAACATGAACGCAAGTCTCATATTTATGACTTAGTTTCTTATGAATATGATTTAAATTATGAGATAATTTCAGCAAAATAAAAAGTGCAACGAGCTTCCATACAAAATAACGTCCTATCTATCAAAAACAGTAAAGGCATCTCGTTACTCATTGAAGAGAAACAAAACTCTTGAAAGTTTCACAGATAACCTAGCTCCAGCAAAATCATTACATAAACAATTTCACTCCAGATATATTAGTGCAATTAAACCCACTCATTTCAGATTAATAATCTCACTCCAAATAGATTAGCGAATAGAAAATCTCACTCTAGATAACAGTCTATAGATCAAGACAAATTAATATATAACTCCAGATCTAACTCCAAAAAGATCAGTGAATAGATAAACTCACTTAAAACTGAGAATTAGATAACCTGTAGATTTATCAGTACATAATATAAATCGGTACAGATTAAATAACCTCATTCCAGATTTTTCAATGAGGAAATTCACTCGGGACAAATTATTAGATGATTTCACTTAAGATTGAGTAGTTACATAACTAAACACAACCATAACAGACAGTTACTCATAGTAAAAATTTCTTTATTTTCATTTCTTATGCTCACCTGAGGACTCACGAGTAAACAATCTTTCACTTCTTTTTACAACCATTCTTCATTTAACACGTAAGTGAAACACAAGAAAACAATCGGATGCCGTAACACAGCATAGACTGGCTAGTCAATAGTTAATTCCTTCATGAAATATTTGTGCAACCATTAAAAGCAGGATTAGTTCAAACAGATTCCTGAGATGGCCGGGAGTGAAGACGGAAGAGGAATTTAATAAAACCACAGCTTGAACGAGATTTCCTTCCACACATTTTCCATCTCTTTCTTTCTTTCTTTATACAAAACACACTGGTGTGTGCACGCGTCTCAATATGTATCTATACAAAAATATACATTTTTCTTTGTTAAATTACACTCGTTCAAGTAAACACATACATATTGCACGGCAACAAGTGTTTAAAAGTGAACGCTTGTGCAATATAATTATTTTGTTTTATATTTTAGACATCACGTCTTTTATTTATGCCAGTAATCGATCAATTGATAAAGTATTTTGTGAGAATCTATAAAACTGGTTGTGATGATAGAGGCTTATGGAACAGTTGCTACAAAAATTCTCTTTGGTCTCAACAGCCCTGAGGTTTACCATATTAACAAAAAAACAGTCAAGTTCACACAACATGGATCCACAAATAAAATGAATAGTGTTGCGTTTACAGTATCTTTCCATCATTCATTTCCTTCCATATGATGGTTCTGACCTGGAACAGACTCTCTCAGTCCAGAAACATCAGTGACCCGCTCACGCCGCTGCCGTCACGCTCTCTTCATATAAAAGCTTCAAACTGAAGCCACAACAGTGTTGTCTTTTTGTTTACCTGTTGGTCCACAAATCAGCCAACGCTTGTTTAAAGTGCACTGGCATCTGGAGTGTCTCGGCTATGTGTTTTTCAAAATCTGCCGGTTCCACATTCCCCGCTTGGAGTGGAAGTAATGGAAAAAGTTTCTCAGGTAGAGTCGTTCCACTTCCAGGCCGCCCTCCAGGATCCTGCAGAGCACAAACAAGCGGGTCAGGAGACTTGGTGAAAATCAAACTTCAGTAAAAGTACCAATACCTTACTGTAAACATTTCTCAGTCACCAATTCCAAGAATTTCAAACATTTCTAAGTCACCAATTTCAAGACGACTTGAGTAAAAGTTGTAAAGTATCCAATTTTTAAAGAACTTAAGTAGTTTACTCATACTTAATTTTAGGATAAAAACACCAATAATGAGGTTTTGTTTCCTAATTTAGAAATTAAATTTAACTTCAATGTTTCAAACAACGTCAGTCTCAGTCAAATTCAAATGTGCAAAAAAGTGCAGCTTAAATAAAGGTGCAACGTCCATTTACTCAAGTGCTTTACACCACAGCAGTGAAGTAGTTCTGGATTATTCCATCCCGCCTTACCTGTCCAGCAGCTCCCAGTCCTCTCCACCCCAGCGGTCTCTGTACTCTTCCGTGTTCATGCCTCCAATAGAGTCCAGGTCCGATTTATAAATGGCCAGAAGACCGAAACCATTGACTTCCCAGTAACCTGCAGGTAAAACACCATGATCCATAAACCCCAGGAGCATCTGACCTTGAACTCAGATCTTAAACCGAGTTATAATTGTTAAGATTATGAAGAAAAAACTGTGTTCAAGCTTCTTCTGACCTCTTCACTCAGTCACATTTATTAGTCGAAACACACACTTTTGTGCCAGCCGCTTGGCTTTTACAATTTGCAAACTCTTTCAGATTTTGTCTCGTTGCAGACGTGTGTGACTCTAAACGACTTACCGTACGGTTCCTGTGGTGTAGCTCCACAGTTCAGCCTCATGACTATGGGGGCGAAGGCCATGTGTCCCTCCACACAGTGTTTCCTCATCGTGTCAATGATGCCGGGAGGAAAGTGGATGTGCAAGTCACAGAGAAACACGATGCTATGATGATCCTGACACAGAGACAACATTACTGTTCACCATCACAGTTGTCAACCAATGCAAAACTACTGTAGCTGATCAATAATGTGCCACGTCACAGAACGATAAATATAAAATGAGATGAGATTAAAAAAAAAAGATTATATAAAGGGAGAGATGTGAAATGTGTAGTAGACAAGCGAGTACACAAACAACGTGTGTGTATGTGAGAAACTCACAGTGATGAGGTCGATTCCAGCCTGGAGTCCTGCAGATCGCTCAAAACGGCCACTCAGACGCTTGTACTGATGTCTAAAAGATGCACACACACATCAGACACACACACGCAACCATACTTGCATTTATATCATATCCCACCATTAATCCAAATACAAACTATACAATCCCTCCCCCTAACCCTAGCCATCAAAATACATCCCTCCTACACTAATCTAAATCTCTCTAATCTTAACCAAAAACCTAATCGTCAATTCCATCTTGGCCCTCAAACAGGCCTTCAAAGCTGTGGGGCCCGACAAATGTTCCCACTAGTCCCCACACTTTAGTATTAAAAAAGAAAGGACCCCACTTTGACCTAAATGCCTGTTCACACACGTACACACACATCAAGTTTATCACTCAACATACCTGGGTATATAGGAGTTTTCTAGAGCTTGCTCTATGTTCATGTCTGTGCTGTCGTAGTCTATGATGATGATATTAAAGTTCTGATCTCCACTGCTGTGGTACAACTGTTCCATGTCTGAGATGAACTTCTGGACCCAGCGGGCCTGATTTTTTACTGAACACACACACAAACTATTATTGCTACAGAAAGCAGGGGCGTAAATGCTGTTGTGCTGACGTCCAATCACCTGGCACGATAAAGTGGACCGTGGCGCTGGGGTTCCAGAAGAACCCGATTGGACTGCACAGATGAAGCTTGGAGTCGTCGGGTTTAGTGGGATTCCACAGGGCGGCTGACCTGACGTAGATGTACTGAGAGAGACGCAGGTGTCGACCCGAAGCCTCCTGCAGCTCCAGCTCCAGCAGGTAGCGACTGCCCTGAGGATAGTCCGCCCGTTTCTCCACGTTCACCACGCGCTTCAGGGAAAACTGCCTGAACACAACACACACACAGAACCGCTTGGCTTTTATTATTGAGCTCAGAAGTCAGAACTCTGGATATGAATGAATTCCTCTTTGAATTTCGCTTTGGTTTCCTTTTAACAACATTATAAATGCACAAAGCACAAGAGATTGTTGAAAAAAAAAAACTTGGAGAATAGAACGACTGGCTTATCATATGATACAAAACTGAAACGTTCTAGCGTTAATTAATCAGGGGGGCGAATGACAGTGAGAAGAGTTTCACAAGACCCCAATCTTTAATCAAAGGTGTAGAGAGTACCTGAAAACTAAACTTGAGTAAGAAAAGAGATACCTTACGGTACACTCCATTACAAGAATGGAAACATCTATTCCAAGAACACTTGAGTAAAACTCGTAAATTATCCAGTAACTTTGTAATTGTACTGAATTTACAAAAAACACATTATCAGGATTCATTTTCTAATGTGGAAACTAAAATTTACAAACAGTAATTTGTTAATACAAAAACAACAAAAAATCAAATGTGCAAAAAAGTGCAACCGCTAATTTACCTTCACGTGATTTAGCTCATAAATAGCATCCAGTACCTTCAGCACCCTGCAGATGGCGATATCATGGTTTTTTGGCAAAAAGATGTCAACTTGACATAAGTAACGGTAAGTGTCCATTTGAATGTGGTGGAGTAAAAAGCCCAAATGCTCAATCAAAAATGTGGTCAAGTGAGTAAAAGTTGCTTATATTTTTGACACTCAGTACAAGTACAAATTAGCCAAAAATCACAATAGTAAAGTCCATTAAAAGTCCATTTATTTAAAAAAGTCCATTTATTCAAGCATTTTACACCACTGTCCTTAATTGACTGGAGAAAATTTCTGACTCTGTGTATACACAATCAACTAAACTCATTACACATTGTAAACACAAAAAACGAAATACTTCACTGCATATTAATAGCAAATAATATGTCTTACCGTGGATATTTCCTGTCAAGCTTCTTCATGAAAGCTTCTACGACCATCAGAGCATCGGCCTGATCGAGAAGCATGTTTCCAGACACGTTACACTTCAGATCGATCCCATCAGAGCGGCTTCGATGAAGGTCCAGTGGCTCCACATTGAACGTCTGAGACCAGTTCACCTCCGGGTCGAACACGGCCCTGTGCACAACAGTGTTGCTGTCCTCCTCAGAGAGACCATCGTCCACCCAGCCGTCTTCATCTTCTGCAGGCTCAGCGTTCTCCTCCATCTCCTGAGGCTCTTCCTCATTCACTCCTCTCCAGCGAGCAGATAGTGTGGAAGGGAGTTGGCCTTGGCGCCTCGCTTCAGTTGGATTATATGACACTTTTTCATTGGCGAGATTGAGGTACGAGGGCTTCAGTGTCTCGACCTTACCATGTTCAGACCAGGATTCCAAAGGTCTGGAGCGATTTTCGATGAAAGCCACGTTTGGGTGTTGGTTTGAAACACGAGTGGTTTTCTCTGCCCACCTTTTTAGCTTTGACTCAATTTTTTTGTGATTTGATGTCGTGATGCTCGCCTTTTCATAGAACGATTTTTTCTTGTTAGTTCTGTCGTGTGGTACTTTGACAAAAACTTTGCCATCAGCCAACTGATTTCCAAAGTCTTGACGTTCCAGCACGGCCCAGTTAGTGACCAGGGCTCCATCGAGCATGAGAGCATTGACTGGATAGTTCCCGTGGGTTTCTATCGGTTTGTCCTGCTGGTGTTTAATGGGAAATGCTTTCTTATGGTCAGCAACAGTTTTGACCTCTCTATCACTGCTGTGATATGGAGCACCATGGTCACGTTTTGTTCCTCCGTCTTGAGCGAGTGCCCCATAAAGTCTTTTCTTTTTCAACCTTGAACGGTTTTGGACTTCACTCCGGCCAGGATTGGGCCTTGCGGTCGTCTTCGTAACGTTGTGGTGATGAATGGCAGAGATTCTGTGCTGACCTCCAGGTACTGGCTGACCAGTAAGGCTGAGGGGATTGTTTCGCACTGACTGTGGTCTTTTCCTCTTTCTCATGGCTTTTGGACGAGTAGTTTGGTTCTGCACGAGGTCTGAGGGGTCTTGTAGACCTCCGGGAGTGTTCTGTGCCTCCCTGAGAATCTTTACGGGGACTTTTTCTGATTGAATAGGCACATCTGGATTTCTACGTTTTCTGGAACGCTTTTTTACTAACAGCAGTTTGCGTGGATTCAGATAGCTTTCGTAGTATTCAGAATAATCCGGCATGACTTCGCTCCTGAACTCCTCGTTCACCCGAGATCTCTTCTTGTACTTCACATCATTCTGAAAACTGTCTGCTTTTCCATTCCATCCAACATTAGGGTCATAATATTTACGTCCTACAGGAATAAAAATGAAATAAGTTGAAATTTTAGTGCAGTAAAAGACAGCACAAATATTTTAAAAAGTAGTGAAAACAATTACACCAATAATCATTAATAATAATAACTAAACAAGATCATTCATGCTAGCGTAAATTAATTGATTCGACCTTTAAACGTGTCAGATTCAGGCGGCAGATCTTGCTTAATGTAGCTAGAAAAGCCATATCTGAAAGAGAAAATGGAATAATTAAACAGAATAAAAATTACTCATCATATATACAGTATATACAGTACATGTAGGCGTGCGCACACACACACACACAGCCATTATTCTATTTAAATAAACACTTAACGTAGGACACTTGCTGAGTTGGTTAACACAAGATAAGATAACAAGAATTGATAACCGCTAAGCAAGCAATTGTTGATAAGGAAAGTGGAACGATCAAACAACCACTTTTCAATGATAAAGCATTTAGAGCATTTAAAGGCGTGTGTAAAGTGTGTGGAAACTGTTGCTGAAACTTGCTAACAGAATGCTAACAGAAACACTTAATTATAACTTTCAAAAACAAATATTTACTATTTTTTACACTGTTACAGACTAGGCACTGTTTTGAACAAGTTTCGGTTTTACACAATTAAACTTGTGTATAGAAGAGAATCCGTCAGAGCATATAAGACAGTTTTCCCGCCTAAACAAATTGGATGAAACCTCATTTGATCCGGAGGGGGTACAGGAAATAACACAAAATCTTATAAAATTAATCTTAAAACAAGACAAAATAACCTGAATCTAAATAAGGAATAAATTAGAATTAGCCAAATCAATACATACATCTGCAATAAAACAAGACAGAAAACCCAACAACACCCACTACCCCAAAATGGATTCAGCCCAAGCTTTTAAAAAAGCTGATAGAAAGGCCACACCTTTCTTTGACCAAACACAAACATGGAAGTGGTGAGTATGCAGGATTTAACTGATTGAATAAATTGACTAAACCAAATGGCTGCATTTTCATTTACCTAAAACATAGTGGCCAGACAAAATTAAATGCTGAAAAGAACATCAACTCTCAGTGATGGCCCTCGTCAGCAATGGTAACTTTTGCTGATGGTATGGTAAAAAAAAAAAAAGCGCAAAATTTTGAGTGCTAATGTGACCTCACCTGTCCATGTAATCTGAATTAGCACGGTAGAAACACTTGTTTTCCCCTTCCATGTGTGTGAGCCGTGTGTAGTCGTTGGGATAGACGTAAGACAGTTGGACCTATGTCACACACACAAACACACATCATCATAAACAGTGGTGTCAGGGAGACTGAGCTGTGTCAGAACTCACAAAGTGCAGACCCTGGTAACGCATCAGATGAAACCCCTTCAGTATGTAGCTCGGCAGATAATTACAGTTCGGCAAAAAATCCTGCACACGGGCTCGGTTCAATAATGAAACTACACAAACACACATACACAAAATGTATGAGATGTGCGTGTGCATGTATTTATATTCTTACATAATGCCATAACATGTCACTAACTTTTTAAACTAGTCTATAAACGCTGATTAGACCATCCAAAGAGTAAAACTCAGTAATTTACCGTAAATGTGTAAAATCAGAAAAAGAAATAATTAAGAGAAATGAAATGACAAAAACGGGGTTAAACAAGCTTCTAACTCAGATGAAACGAGTCTCGTGGATCTATCCTCAGCAAGTCCACGGCAGGAGGCGTAGCCTGATATTGCACTTTGGGTGGGGCTACATGACTGGCAGCTGTCTGTGGTGTGATGGTGACATCTGCTGCCTTCCAAGAGGACTCATCTACACACACACACACACACACACACACACACACACAATTAAACAACTAAACAAATAATGTATGTCAATGCACAACCAAAAATGTATCAATAACAGCAGGCGACAAGGAGAAAAATAAGTTAGAAAGAGAAAAGAACAAAACGAGAGACAAAAAAAAAACTCCTGACCCCAGAAAAGAGAAGAGCAACAGGGAAAGAAAAGAGGGAAAAAAAGAAAGTAGAAGTGAGAAAAAAGTAGAAGTGAGATATTGAGAAGGAAAAAAAAAAAAAAAGAGCAACGGGTAGAAATATAGAGAAAGAAAGAGTAAGCTATTCCAGGCATTCTAACACAACCCTGACATTTCTACAACCACAGCTTAAAATATCACATACACACACACACACACACACACACACACACACACGCCCACAAACCACACACACGCGCACACACACGCGCACACACACACACACACACACACTTACTGATGTAGAGTGAGATGTACTTGGACTGGACGATTGAAAATTCACTGGCTGGCGCTTTTAGTGCCCACTGTAAACAAACACACACTGTCAAATACTTTGGGACAAGTACACAACAGCACAACTGTGTGTGGACAAACTCACCGCAAGCTCCACGTGGTCCGTGCCTCCATCATCCTGCTTATGAATCAGCTCAAAGAAATATTTCCTGTCCTTCTGCAGACTGCAAACACAGCAACAACTTTTTCATTCTGACCAATAACACGGCAAGCTCGCAAAATTAAAGGTGCCAGCTCGCAATACTAACACAAGCGTTTCAATAGTTTATTTAGTGCAATTATTGAATCTGCTTATTTATCTGAATACCCAGAATATACTTATATAAAAAAAAAAGAATACTGTGTGGAAGTGAGTGTGTGTGTGTTTGCTGTGTGTAAGAAATAAAAAAAAGTCACCAAAAGGTGACACGTTTGAATCCCAGACCAGTAGGTTCCACAACTGAAGAGTCCTTGAGCAATCTGCCTAATATAGTAGGAATGCCTAAAGATGCCTAAAGCATCTGCCTAATATAGTAGGAATATAAAAGGCCATGGTTCTCAACAGGTAAGATCCAGGACAATGGTTCTCGACCAATAAAAGGCCAAGACTATGGTTTGCAAAACACAAGGCCAAAGCCATATGTCTCAACGGGTAAAAGCCAAGGTCATAGTTAATAAAATAAATAAATAAATGATAGGTTGCCAGTCAAAACGCAGGACTGGCAGAACCAAGATTATCCCTCAGGAAGAAAGGAAGTACTATGGCTCAAGGAAGCATGTCTCAACTTTAGTCTCAAACATACGTGGAGGTCTGGGAACATCTTGGAGATCCTGAAAGATCTGAAGGCCAGCTCTCGTAAGATCTGAAGGCCGGATCCCGAAATATCTGAAGGCCGGGTCCCGAATGATCTGAAGGCCGGGTCCCGAATGATCTGAAGGCCAGATCTCGTAAGATCTGACGGCCGGATTGTGGAAGATCGGAAGGCCGAATCGTGTAAGACCTTAAGGCTAGATCCCGTAAGATCTGAAGGCCGGATCCCGTAAGATCTGAAGGCCGGATCCCGTAAGATCTGAAGGCCGGATCCCATAAGATGTGACAAAGTGTTTGGAAACATGCAAAGTTGTGGTGACATTTCCTTTACACTTGCACATCAACACACACACACACACACACACACACACACACACACACGCACATACACACACACACACACACTAAATGTACTCACGGAATAACATCAGAGGTCTGATTGGCATATTTCCAATACTCCCCTGGTGCGGTCCATTCCCGGCCAGTCTGAAGTCAAACACACTTCATCTGTTCATGCGGCTGTAAACACACATGCAACATCCTGGCCTCACCAACCTTCCCCACATAAGCGCGGAGCTTCAAGTTGTGCAGACTGTCGTCGTCGCTGAGCCAGAACTCGCTGTTGTCATCGGACGCCAGCGCAAACAGGAAGTCTCCTTTGAATAAGAAGCGAAGGCTGAGCGTGAAGAAAACGTTCTTAAGTGTGAGAGAGATCCACAGACCATCACTGTACGGATGGATGTAGCCGAAGATCCGGAGTCCGTAATTGGTCCATGTGGGTGACACGGCCAGTTTCTTCACCGTGGTGCGAGTCTACAACAGAAACACCAGAAACACAAGACCATCACACTCATTGTCTACTTCCACTTCTACATGTTTCACTCTTTTCTCTTTTTCCCTATTTCCATTTATTCCAACCTTCATTTAATTTATCGTTTTCTCAACAACGCTTCTACACATTCTCAATCTCCTTCCCCTCTCTCACACACAAATTATTTCACTTTTTCATCTTCCACTTATATTTTTACACCTCTCTCCTGTCCTCCAACCTCTAAGTTTTTAATGTTTACCCACTCTCAGTAACTTTTCTATTTATTTCTATATTGTCACCTCAATCATATTTTTTACTTTACTTTCTTTCATTGATTTAATTCTCTCTTTTGTTTCTTTCCCTTTTTAAAATCCCTCTTCTTCATGTCTGTTATTTTTACTTTATTACACTCCTTTTACTCTCTTCCCTTTCTCTCACTTTTACTTTTATAACCTCTAGCTTTATTTCAGTCAGATTTTGTACTCTCTCCTCTTTCTGTCATTTTTTTTTTCACAATTTCTCCCACTTCTCACATTTTCAGTCTCTCCCTGTTTTCACCATCTCTCAGAGACTAATTTTTTCCTCTCTCCCCTTTAGACCTTTCACCATCACTTTCACTTTCTCACTTTCAATCTCTCTCTCTTATTTTTTACTCCTCTTTAGTTCTTGAATTTCACTCACCTTTTAACGCTTTTCCACACACCCTCTCTCTTTCTCTCACAATCTCTCACATCCTTATTTGTCCCTCTCTCCTATGTTCTCCAACTTTTCCTTTCTTTCTCTGGTATTGGCATGACATGTGGAAAGTGTTGTGTGAGACTCAGTGGACACGTACGTGTGGATGGAGAGGATAATGTGGATTCTTCCTCAGCTGAGCGACAGACGAGCCACACCACTCTTCAAACACATGCAGATTAGCTTGGCCTTTAAACTGCAAGGAACGCACAGTAATATTCATCAAGACGCTGGGAAACGCTGAAGAACACAGGGTTTCATCCGTCTCTGTCTACACACACACACACACACACACACACACCTCATCACTCCATTCCACTGAGATGTTTTGAGGAGACCAGACTTCTTTGCCTTGATCCTGATCAGAAATCATTTCTTCCGAAACCTGTCAGACAAGCAGAAACACACGTACAGGATCAAGCAGTTCATCCTCATTCCTGCGGCACTTCTGTGTTATTCCACATCTCCGTCACACACTGACTGAGCAAACACATGCAGGGCAAGCGAGAGAAAGTGACATCCACGTCCGCTCCAAAACAGAACTTACAAACTGAAAGTCATTGACATTAACATATCACACAACATACGTGTGTGTGCGCATGATTGTGGGTGTGCGTTTGTGAGTTGGTTGTGTTTGTAAGGCTGTGTGTGTTTGACAGTCTGTTTGCATACGTGTGTATAATAGTCGTGTGTTTGAGTTGCGAGAGTTGTATGTTAATGCGTGTTTGAGATACTCTGTGTGTGTGTGTGTGTGTGTGTGTGTGTGTGTGTGTGTTTGAGAGTTGCATGTTTATGTTTGAGATCCTGTGTGTGCATGAGTTAGCATGTTTGTAAGCTGTGCGTTTGCGTATGTTTTATCCCACATTTATCCTACATTATGAGTGTGCATGTGTGTACTTGTGAGTTGTATGCTTATGTGTGTTTGAGATCCTGTGTGTGTGAGTTAGCGTGTTTGTTTGCCTGTGTTTGAGTCAGTTTGTGTCTTGTATGTTTGCAAGTGGTTGAGATCCTATGTGTGCGCAAGTTAGCTGTTTGTGGTCATGTGTTTAAGTCAGTGTGTGTGTGTGTGTGTGTGTGTGTGTGTGAGTGTGTGTGTGTGTCTTACACTGCTCTGAGGAACATTTTCCCAGCTGATGCTTTTCTTCGGAAAGACTCTGTCTGTAAAACAAGGAGTAAATCTTTTTAGTGGCAGTTGTGTGACTCCATTCGTTTACCATCTATCTTCACACTCAGCGAGGCGGGAAGGTTTCATGTACACTTAACGTCACACACTTCAGCTCTGCAATAAAGACCAAAAACCAATCACATTGACACATTTGACAATAGCTTTAGATATCTAACACATTTGGTGAATCATTCAGTTTTCTGCTAAATATCGCAAAAATTATGAATTAAAAGGTTCAAAAACAAGTAAGTTGGCAGAATTGTGCAACTTAGAAGTGGTATGTTGTTGTAAATGCGATTCATTGCATTACAGTTGTCAAACCAAGCAACAAGATCTATGAAATCTACAAAAAAAAAGAATCAATACATGTTTGTACAGTAAAACTGTACAGTTGTACAGTGAAAGACAAAAACCAAAAATTAGAAAGTAAAACACTGATCGGGTCAAGAATGTAAAGAGTGCACATGTGAGACACAAGATAAAGGGGTTAGTCAGAGAAAACACTGAACACACAACCAGTATTTCAGGTCTGGCGGATAAAGACACATTCTACACACACAGCATGTGCCGCTAAGACCATCCGTGAGCAAACGGAAAACCTTTCGCAAGCAAACAATCATTTAATATGAACCCCACACGCCACAATCCGGGACAAATGACGCATCACTACACTACACAAGACTTTAGTCAGCAAACTTTAGTCAGTGCGTCTCTCATCTCCGCTGCCGATTTAAAGCGAACTGATGAGGGTAATGTAGAGCTTTATCAGATTAAAAACTACCAAGAGTTTTTCGATCAATGACAACAAACTTCAAAGCTACAATGAAGATAATGATTAAGACGTTGCAATTGTTGCTGGATTCGCAGAAAAGCATATGCAGCATCAGAAGCGACATTGTTGTGCTAGACGACTGTTCAAAAGAGTCTGTCAACACTGGATAAATTCTTTACTTATTTAAAAGTTCAGCATTGTGCTTATTTTAAAAAAAAAATCATATGTTCATATGTGAATGTGTTTGTATAAGAACAATATTTCAACCCTGTGTTGAATTCAACCCTCTCTAGTGTTCTTCTGTGTGCCATTAGACACTGTGTAAGCATATGTAGTGTTCTTCAGTGAGGTGTTCAACCTGGTGTAGTGTTCTTCTGGGCAAAGTAGTAAAAGTTATGCTATCAGCTACACAATCTCTTCTGTTCTTTATTCACCCTGGCACCCATTCAAGATTATAGAGGTTTAACAGGTTGTAAGTTTGAAAAATGTGTTGTTTTGTTTGTTCAAGACATTTAGTCAAGTATGTATGTTCCTCGGCTGAAATGTTGTTTGATTGCAGTTTGTTGAGAAAGACTGACTTAAAAAGAGCGAGGAAAGAAGAAGTAATGGAATGAAAAACTAAATCTGGGGTGTAGTGTCAACAACAAGAGAGTGTCACATCACACGCATGTACGACCCTCCCACCCCCCACCACACACACACACACTGCCAAAAAGAAACAACGTGATCGAGCACACTCGAGGAGAAGTATTTTAAAGAGAAAACACAGTCTCACTATGTTGGCGCCGCATGCCAACCCGCACCACGAATTGGGACTCAGCTAATTTACATATGGCAGAAAGTCATTTGCATTTCGTTTTTAATACTGAATAGGGACTGGGCATTTAACAGACAGAAATTCTGTCCATTAGTCCATCTATCAATTTCCATCTAGTGTAGGTTTGTCTGTCTAAACATCCATCTCATGTTTATCTGTCTTAAAATGTTCCTTCAAAAATATTGATTGTATTGTGGTTTCCTAATGGTTGGTGAGTTGAGCTTGCAACCAATAGATTGCATATTTGAATCCCAGACCAGCAGGTTACACTAGTGTCCTTGAGCAAGACACTGAACACGATCTGTTCCCCGGGCGACACGATGTGTGTGTGTGTGTGTGTGTGTGTGTGTGTGTGTGTGTACATGCACTCCTCACTGTTTGGATGTGATTAATGCACAAATTTCCTAGTATGGTCTGACTACCTGACATCTATTTTTTCCTAAAATAATTTACCTATCAATAAAGTGTAAGATGTGCGCGTGTGTTTTGCTAAATGTTGTCATCACAAATGAAGACGTAGTAATTATGGCATGAAGATTAAACTGGAAAAGGTTCAATTTTATTTTCATAAAATCCAAAGTTCAATAACACTGAACATTTTAACCAGAAAACCATAAAGCCAACACTATAAATAAGACCTAGTCCCTGATTCAGATAATTGTTGACACTCTCTCTATTTGACACAAACACACACACACACACACACACACACACACACACACACACACACACACACACACACACAAAACCAGTTAGACCTTATTGTATTTGTACATGATAGAAGAACTAGAAAGTTGATCTGGCCAAGACTGTTGCGTGCTGACGGCATTGTATCGAGATTGTTTAATACACCCTGATCGAAGGATGAAGATACAACACAGGAACACAGACAATGCAATACTCACTCAGCGGAACGATAATTACAATTGTTTAAATCAATTAAAAATGACTGTTATTTAATACACCCAGATTACACCAAATCCCTACATGACCTGATCTTTTGAATATAGCAGAATATACTTATGCATGGTGGATGAAATTACTTACTTGTTACATACTTGTTGTATGTTTTTGGCTACTTCGTACTTGTACTGAGAATCAAAAATAAAAGCAACTTTTACTCTCTACTCCAATGCATTTCTGGTTGAGTAACTGTACTTCTCACTCCACTACTTTTGAATTGACACCATAATCGATTTTTATCGTGGTTAATTTCTTGGGCGAACAAGCCGATTATTGCCATCTGTAGTCTGCTGAAGATACTGGAAGATTTTTGTTCATTATTTATTTTGTTTTGCCATTTTTGAAACATGGGGGTTGTTATATTTAGATTCTGTATTAGAAAATAAAACCTCATGAATAGGGTTTTCCCCCCATTTATTTGTATCTGTACTTTTACTTAAGTATGGTTGTCTGGTACTCTTTACACCTCTGCCACACAGACATACCAGTGCGCTAGTATTCTGACATCTACACGCAGTGTTGTGAGCAGGTCAGGCGGAGTGAGGGGGCTTTACTCACCGGTTCCGCTGGACTCGCTGGTGGCCTTGAACCCCTGATACACCGCCAGCAGAACCACCATCACCAGCGTCCCGAACACGATATATGTGCCGTTGCGCTTAAACTTCCGCACGGGGAGAAAGTTGAGCATCACGGCTACGCGTTGATCGACCCTGAAAGAAACGCGCAGACACTTTGAAACTGACGGAAACTTTACATCTCGTCCGCTGTGATTTAGCGCGCGAGCGGCGTCGGCCACAGCGCAGGTTAGCGCGATACACGCCTTTGGTGACGTCAGACTTCCGGTTAACAGGTAGGAGCGACGTGACACCCTCGCAGGCTTTGTGATGAATCAATAAAGAGCGATCACTCAGGTGTTTTGCAAACTAACACAGTCTGTCTGTCTGTCTGTCTGTCTATCCATCCGTCTTTCTGATCACACGGACACAACACACGGCCGTGTCTACTGCGCCCTCTGCTGTTGAAAAAAAACCATAGAGCTGGTTGGTTGTACTGTTGTACTTCGTGGGGAATTCAGTGAGATTTGCAGAATGTGTAACGATTCGTAAACAACCATAAATTGTTAAGGCAGAGGGAGATGCAAACTGAAAAAAAAATAGATGTAAAAAAAACCCTTTATTTGGCCTACAGCCAAAGTCAAATACAGTATTTATTAATTATTCGTTGTCCATAAATGGAAAAGCATGAAAAAAGATAGATCTTGAACCATTGCGATGATCCATTTTTTGTGAAAATGCACTTTCATCTTTATCATCTCTGTAAACTACATTAACAAAAAAAAAATACAATAGTTCAGCCTTCACTTCACACCAACACATAATTTACTCTTATTCACCTTTAGTTATATATTTACACACAATTCAGTGGTGAAATGAAGAATTTGAGAGGCTATTTATAGCTGTAATAACGTATCAGAAAAGACAAGAAAGATTTGAGTTTTTATTGTCATAGCATCAGAGAATCATCAAATCATCTCTTCCGTTCAGCACCACAAATCTTCTGTTCTGCACTCACACACTCCATCACCACGAGACACAGAAACCAACGACGACAAGCTCAAACACATGGACACTTTCAAAGGCTTCCAGTTGTGAGCAATTGTACAAAAAAAAAAAACCAACAGAACAAATGTGCGATTTTACCAGTGAAAAACATTCTTTAAAATTTAAGCACAACAAAAAAAACAGGATCATTTCTGATCACAATTCATAACGAGATAGAGAAGTTTCAACTGTACAGCAACAGAGTTCTCAACCGCAAAACAGTGAAAGAGAGACTCAAAGTGAGAAAGAGAGAAAACAAAGAGCAGACAAACACGGAGAAAAAGAATGAGGGAGAGGAAGAAACAAACTAGTCATAAAAGAATTACATAATAGATCCAGAAACGGTGTAGAAATGAGCGCGAGACTTTCCGCAAAACACCTGCAGTAGAGAGAGCGAGAGATGACTTTCTGAGACATGTCGACACACTGAACTCTCTGGTCACAGCGGGTGTTTAAAGCGTGTGTGATCTCTCAGTCTAGTGTGTGTGAGCGGAAGAGCGACGGATCACGGTGATGCTACAGGGTGAGGACCACTCCACTTTATTTCTACTGAGAGGATGAAAGCTGACTAGCTGCCTTACAGTAACACACACCGACACAATCACACGCGCGTGTCTGTGTGTGTAGCGCACACGCAGACCAAACAACAGGTACAAAAGATGTAAAAAACCGTAAATGTAAGCACATGCAGCAGTTAGGCAGATGCTTGTTCCTGCGCTCCATTTTCCTCCACGTCCATCACCCCAGCCTCAGTCTTCTGGTCCTGCTCCGCCTCCTTCTGCATATCACACAGACACACACACACACACACACACACACACACACACACACACAGTTCCTCCTCGGTCACACACAGTTAAGTTCTGAATGATGGGTAGTTTTGGCACGTACTTTGGCGTCTCGCTCTGCAAACTTCTGGAACATGTTGGCGTAGAGGCGTTTGTCCTTCTCGTGCTGCGCTTTCAGATGTTTCTGGCAGAGCAGGATCTGGCTCTTTGCCGCTTTATTGGCTGGATACTGCTGGACGAGGCGCTGAAAGTCCAGTCTGGCCTCCTCAAACTCCTTCATGGCGAACAGCGCCTCCCCTCGGCGGAACAGCGCCTTCTCGTTGACGCGGTCTAGCTCCAGTGCCTTCACATCACCACACAGAGCAGGAGAAAAGTCTCTCAGCAGCAATTTAACCAAAGAGATGGGGAAAAGACTTCTCTGTTCTTTTAAAATTTGATTCTTTACGCTGGGTACTCAAGTCTTCTTGGAATTGGTGACTTGTAACTTGAAATGGAGTATTTTTGTAATTGTGTGTACACACATACTGTACACGCGCGTGTTGTCAACTATATGAACAGTATGATCACAAAAAAAATTTCCATACGTCAACTTACACCAACAACCGACAGTAAAATAAAACTTTGGCAGCAGTGCTCAATGAACATCTTCTGTGGTGACTTCAAAGTAAAAATTCAGGTAAAGACTTGGTGTCATAAACTAGGGTGATTCACCAGCCTGACTCCGTGCCAAAACACAGAAGAGCGTGACTCACCTTCAACGTCTGAATTTAGATCACGAAACAAAGATTGTTTGAGAAAAATTGTGTTTGTGCACTGAACTGTATGTGAACAGAGCTCTTTGTAAAGACTCACTGTGATTATAAACCAGGAGAAGAAAGTGAGAATGCAGAATGTGAGAACAAATGAACAAACATGTTTGTGACATGCAAAACGATATATAACTCATAATAGAAATAAAAACGTGGATTGGTTCAAATCACATTATTATTGAATAAGGTGATAAATGAGAGAAACATGTTATGGGGTGTTGTGTGTGTTTTTTGTTCCAGGAAAACAGATAACAGAACGTCATCAGTAATAGTGAAACGGAGTGGTTTTTTACCTTGTCGCAGTTGTCGAGGGCGTGGCTCGGCTCCTGTAGTTTCAGGTAGCACATGGCCAGGTTGAGGTGAGCAGCCAGTCTCAGAGCTTTGGCTTTCTCCTCATCCTCCCCCTGCAGGCTTGACTCATTCTCCAACCAGGACACGATGCGCTTGTACTGCACCGCTGCCTTCCTGAACTTCCCTTCCTGTAAACACAAACATCACTTAAGAAACCATTTCCCTCGCTTTCCGCTAGAGTGCCACAGCTTCTTCTTACCTTAAAATACAGTGTTCCTTTCTCTTTAACGATGACACTTTGCTCCAGTTTCTCAATAGAGGTCATCTCCCATGGTTCTTTAGCCTACATGACAAAACACATCTGTATCTCGCACCCTCCTATTATTAAAATGATGGAGTAAACACAGCGGATCTCTCTCTCACACACACAAGCACGCGCACAGAATGCAATAAAAATACATCTTGAATAGCTGAATTTATCGAGAACACCTGGTTGAAAGCCACATTTTACGATTATAGAGTACAAGTTACATGCAATGTAATATTGTATTCTGAAACACCATTTTATTTTATTTTGTTTACTGGGGTAATTTTATTTTGTTTACTGAGATGTGAAACAATGCTCTACTTTTGAGTCCCTGTTCTTTATTATTGTTGTAGAATCAATATTCTGATTCCAAAACCTGCATCCTTGTATCTTCCGTATAGTCAATCATCTTCTCAACTTTTACACTATTTCTAAATTTTTTTTTTTCGCATTTCACATTGGCTGATTAGGAGTTCTCTTTTCAGTGTCCTTGTTTCATCAATATTCATCATAGAAACATCCTAGACTCGTGTCGTCGATTTTTTTCTCGTCTTCAAAGATTCAAAGATTTTATTTTTTGCACCTAACCTAAACTATTTTTTACTATTTATTGTTACCCCACCCATTAACTTTTATACACTGAAATCAAATTCTTCACAGTTATTGAGTATATTTAGTTATAAGTTTCAACTCGACTTTTCAATGAACCCTCTCAACTGTGTCAACACTCTTTCACCTTTTATCAACCTCCTTGACGATTTCTTGTTATTCCCTGGGTCATTTCTTCAACTTACATAAAAGTATTTATACAAAGTATATAGATTAAATTATAGTCATTATTCCAGCTGATGATTCTGCTGAGATGTGATCATGTGAGGGTCTATCACACCGACCTTCTCGAATGCCTTGAGTTTGATCTCGTACTCCAGCGTGGCATTAGGTGGAATATTGAATTTGTCACTGCCATCGCATCCAAAGCCATACCTGAAATGACCACAGGTATAAATGAGCGTGTAGCCATGTGTGTAAGAAGATTTCGCACGGACAAATTACTTGGACTTGATAATGAAGAGCGCCTCCTCTCCCTGGTCCATGGACTGTATCGCTTTCTCTACTCCAGGAGGCAGATCCAAAGTCTCGCCATCTCCAATCTCAAACTTCAGCTCGCGCTCATCAAAGACACGACCCTCGTGACGGCCCTTAACAAACACTGAATCATACAACAGATCGTGGGGTTATTCAAATCAGTTCAAATTATTTGTGATTTTAACCATGTTTACCTTCGACAGAAGCTCCCTCATTAGGTTTGGAGTAGCCTTCCCCCTTAGTGAGGATTCTATGAATGATCCCACCGTCTTCTTCCTCTGTGATGTCTTCCCCGTGAAAGTCAAACAACTCCACCTGACAGACACACAGCTGAACATGTTAACACTCTAACACTTTGTGCTAGGAATCAAAAAGAAAACTAAACAGCATTCACCTGGAACACCAGTGTAGCATTGGGTGGAATTTTAGGGGGGTTGCCAGCAGTACCATATGCATATTCAGGTTTACAGATCAGCTGACAGATCTCGCCAATCTTCATGGTGGCCACACCAATGTCCCATGCTTTGATCACCTGACCTGTGATTACAAATAACTTAATGGATAATGTTCGACAAATCATGTGTATCTTTAAATCTATGTGTTTGCTTTTGTTAGATTTTAATTTATGGTCACAAATTTGTAATATTTTTCATTGTACACCGAACCCACTTTTGCCCAACTCAAACGAAAACTTCTCTCCTCGATCCCGGCTGGAGTCAAATGGTGTGCCATCAAGCAGCGTCCCAACATAGTGCACAAAGACTTTGTCTCCTGTCATAGGGGACTCGCTTCCCGTACTCTCCTTCTTGATAATCTGCAGAGGAAAGATGGATATGAATAAAAAAAAAATCCATAAAATATTACACTGAAGACAACGAATACTGTACATTGCAGCCACAGCCATAACAACTGAGTATTTAACTACTTTAAAACCATATACCATTAAAAACATCACAACTAATTGATAGATTTTAATAGTTCATTCGAGGCTTCCGACCATGTTCTGATCAGCAAAGTCACAATTAAGATTGAGCTCTGTTTACATTATCCATCCACCAGGCGCATCAGATGCATTTTATTTGTTTATGTAAATGCATTTAAAGTCAGTCAGTCAGTCATCTTCTACCGCTTCATCCTTTACAGGGTCGCGGGGAGCTGGCGCCTATCTCAGCGTCTTAGGGCCGGAGGCGGGGTACACACTCTGGATTGGTGGCCAACCATTCGCAGAGCGGGACACACAGACAAACACATTCACACACTCACTCATACCTATGTGGTCAATTTTCCAATTCCAATTAGCCTGTAGCGCATGTTTTTGGACTGTGGGAGGAAACCGGAGAACCCGGAGGAAACCCACGCATTTAAAGTTTTACCCTCAAATGTTTATGGCTCAAACCACTTAATGTAATCCCAACAAAATCTATAGATAAGTGTGTTTCTTTTGTAAGAGTTTGTGTGCTGACCTGTGTGTTGTGTTACGTTATGACACTTGTGTCATAAAACAAAATGCATCTGAATATTGTATAAAACATCTGCCAAGTACAAATAAAATTTACTCAAGCCAAACCAATTTAAACAATTTGACTATAGGCATGAGAGATATAGAAAGTTTTGGAAGGAAGAACTCCAAAAGTGTGGATTTCCATTGGGTGGCGGCAGTGAACAGTGTTATGGCGCATCAAGAGTTTTCGTTCTTTATGGCCATTGTCGTCTGGGCAATCAAAGCAAACTTTGAGCATTACGATGATTACAGTTACATCACCCATCCTCCTTATCTGTGTCTCTAATTTACGTAAACATGAGAATCATTAAAATGTGTTGAGAGATGATATAAAAAAACAAAGAAATGGAAAAAAAAAAAAAAAAAAAAAAAAAACAATGTTTAATAAATATGATTTAAAATAATTGATTTCAATATCCTTAATCTAAACAATAAAGGTCATTAAACCCATGGCCTACCACAATCACATGCATATTTTATTTAAACGTTCTCGTTAATCTTGGTGGTCTGAGACACAAACATAATTTAACTGCTAAATCGAGTTGTAAATAAGTTATTACACGCAAATAAAACATTATTTATTCAGCCCACCTTTGTTGACAAGAGGGCATTAGTACATTGTGTTTTACATTAGATAATGCTCTAAACGTTTTAAACTGACTCAATATTTTCAGATACGTATTTTGCATTACTGAGGCCACTGTGTTGCTTCATTCAACAATTCAAACTTTATTTAAACAATGTGCATTCGTGCCAACAATTAAAAACGCTAAAATATCATAAACAATTCTGAATTTTGGCAGTGATCACTAACATCAAGACTTGTAAAAAGCTCCAGTCTCCGTTTACTTTAATTTTCCCCGCTGAGGGACAATTACAGGCTGTTTCAATTCAATAGCACAAAGCACGTGAATGGTGACTGTGCACCTACCAACGATGCCATGTCAACGCCACAACGCGTGGTTTCTGCGCGACACTATCACGCACGTGCAGGTGCAATAGCGCAAATAATGCAAACTAAGACCGGCACAGTTCGCTTGAGTAGCTTTAAGCCGACTAGCGTCTGGAGGTCGAGGATGCAGAATTAGCAACAGGCAGTGCACGAGAGCTAAAAGAGGCTACACAAAGCCTGTGAAGAACGAGGTAAAAGCCTCGTTTCGTGAAACTTGTCAGGGTCTGGTGGCGAGAACACGCGTGTCTGGAACAGGCACACCTCCCTCATGGTGCCAATGCGGCTCGTTTCCCCGCAGTAGTTTACCTTCAAGACACCTCCATCTTTCTTCGCGGTGATATCTTCACCCTCGATGGGGATGCTGCCTTCCTTCACCACCTCTTCTGCAGTCATCCTCGACCAAATGCGACGTTAAATGTCCTTCCGAAAGCGCGAAACCAGATCTGCCTTCTCCTCACAGCTGCGCTCGAGGTCTTCTCACAAACCGCATAAACCTCGACGTCTGCGGGATAAACGACTTGATTTTTCAATGAAGAGAAGCCGGCTTACAGGGGATAGTTGCTGCTTGAGGTGGTTTTTGCGTGAACAGAGCGACGTGCGAGGAGTGAGAGCGACAAACGACTCCGCGGCTGGAAACTGAGGCGACTCAACGAACTTTCCAGAGCAGCGCGAGAAGCAAGAGATGGTAAAATCTAGAAGCAAGGATTCATCCAGGCACCGTCACCAAACTATAAGCCACCGAAGCGAACGAAAACGGAGCCTTTAACTGGATTGAAAGTCGACAAAATTCCTTTTCACAACGGAATTTATCGCGCCGCTCAAATGTCACCTATTAAAAACGTTAATGTCAAACAATGTTCAATCCCAAATCCTACCATTATTTTTATTAACAAAAACTTTTACACTCGCACAAATACATTTTAATTTTAATTATCGCTGTACTAGTAATATATTTGATACAATCATGTATAATAATGTAATGCCATTGTTTTTGGCTTTTATAGTATCTTTCGCTACTTGTCACGTGGCTTCAATAGAACCCGGAATTAAATGCTGTCGTTTCGGTTTGACTGTTGTGTGGAAGTTTTACACGCCCCCTAAATTTCCCTAGTTTTGATTGGCGGTAAGAAACGACTGGCGCGTTGCTTCGAGGAAGTTCGCGGTAACTGGCGATGTTTGGTCTGCTGAATGAAGCCTTAAAGATAAAGCACCGCTGCAAATTAGGTCAACGTGATCACTCCGACGCTGATCACACAACTATTCTATTACATAGAATATTCACCGAATTGTTGCTTTTGTACTTCGTTACACGTTTATTGCCACCTTACTAATCTAACCTGTCTAGAAGAGTGATATGGAGAAGAAATCTGGCCGCTTTCCTTTTCCGTTTCAGCCCTATCCCATCCAGGAGAACTTCATGGAGGCACTCTACACATCTCTAGATGAGGGGAAAGTCGGGATATTCGAGAGTCCCACAGGAACGGTCTGTCTGTCTGTCTGTCTCACCCATTCTCATCCATCCTGAGGTAAATCCACGTTTGGCTTCTTTGCAGGGAAAGTCTCTGAGTCTAATATGTGGTGCCTTGACGTGGCTGAGAGACTATGAGGAGAAAAAGAGACAGGAGGCGGCCAGGCTTCTGCAAGGAGCAGGAGACGGACAAGCGAGCGTGATGAAACCCGTGAGCATGACACAGACATCAGAGCCAGACTGGGTGTCTGAGTTTGTGCAGAAAAAAGCAGAGCAAAACATGGTGAACAAACTGAAGGTAGGACAACTATCAAGTGTTCTTTTCAGTTTAGGGTTTGGTTGGGTAGGTTGCCTTTATTGGCTCCATCTATGAAAAACATCCTTGTATAACGGGTTTTGAAGGTTGTGGTGAATAAATATTAATAATACTCTCCTTTCACAAACACTTAATTTACAAAAGCAGAATCAATTTGGCAGCACGGTGGCACAGTGGGTCGCCCCACAGCAAGAAGGTTCGGATCATGACGTCAAACTGTTGAAGAACACGGACCTTGATTCTAAATTCTAATTCAAAACCCTTAACATAATTTACTTGTTTCTTTCTGGATGAAGTCCGGACAGTTGGATTCAGATTATTTTCAGTACCAGTTTTCTATCAAAGTTTAAAAACATGAGTACAGGTAATTTGGAGTTTGTTAGGTCTTTCAGTGAGTGAAAGTGATTGTGTGTGTGTGTGTGTGTGTGTGTGTGTGTGTGTGTGTGTGTGTGTGTCCCTTCACGACTGGTTGGCTTCCAATTCAGAGTGTGGATCCAGGGTGTGACTAGTTGGGATTGGCTCCAGCTCTCTGTGATCCAGAAATGGAAAAGCAGCTCAGAAAATGGATGTATGGATAGAATTTGGATATGAACTAAAGTCTACCTCATTTCACTTCTGTGGTTCAGGATGAAGAGCTGAGAAGAAAGAGGAGAGAGGAGAGACTGGAGCTGATCCGGAACAATGCACAGCTCAGATATACCATGAAGAGAAAAGTGAGTCTTAAACCAACCCAGTTCTCATCATGTGGCAAAGCCAGATCTGAATGCAAGACCTTCATCAGGGCAGTGAGGATGATGAGGCCATGAAGCTGCTTCAGCTTGGCAAAGAGGAGCCGGAGAAGATGCTGGACCCTGAGGACGAGGCTCTTATTGTGCAAGAGTACGAGAGTGACGAGGAGCCCAAGAGCAGGTTGTACAACTCTCAATACATCACAAAAACGCTGCTTTATTGTAATCTTCAGCTTCAGCTTGCTTCTACTACAAATGGCTCTGAATAAACTCATGTATTAGTCTTTTAATGTTAATGGATGAAATGAATCAGGGCCTAAATATATTTTGTGACAATAATATCATCATGTCTGGTTCGTTTCATCCACTCACAAATGCATGTTTCTTCTCCAGGCTTTCTGAGGATGAGGATGAAGATCTGGAAGAGGATCATGTCACTAAGGTGTGAGCTCAACCATGTACATCTCAGATCTGTTTTTGTCTTCTCACGGTGTACTCGTGTTTAGATTTACTACTGCAGCCGGACTCACTCTCAGCTGGCCCAGTTTGTGCATGAAGTTCAGAAGAGTCCATTCGGTGGCTCTGTGCGTCTGGTCAGCCTGGGCTCCAGACAGGTGGGAACAAAAGAAAGATGCACACTGTGCTGCTTCCTCCATCACACTCCTACAGACACGGAATTGTGTCTGTTTTCAGAACCTGTGTGTCAATCCAGAGGTCGTCCGACTCGGAAACGTCCAGTTGATGAACGATCGCTGCTTGGAGATGCAGAAGAAGAAACAAGGTGAGAGATTCATCCTTTATTGTGTTTGAGGCGAGAATGAGTTGTTCTGTTATTTACCGGCTCAGGGAAGCAAGAGCAGGGGGGAGACTCAGGGTCAAAGCGTCGCCGTGGCAACACGGAGCGGTGCGTGTTCTCTGGTTATGAGCGCTTGATGGCGATGAGGGATGAAGTGCTGGTGAAGGTTCGAGATGTGGAGCAGCTTCTGCAACACGGCAGAGAAATACACGCCTGTCCTTATTACAGCACACGCTTGAGCATCCCAGCAGCTCAGGTCAACACACACACACAGTGAAGAAAACCTTTTCTCACTCTCTCTGACAAGCTTTATTTATTTCTGTGGATCTCTTACTCTGTCTAGCTCTGTCTTCTCTTTGTTTCTCTTTCTATTGTTCTTATTCGCACTCCTTGAATTCTGTTTCTCTCTCTGACACTTCACTCTTTCTGTGTTTTTCCTCACTCTCTCATTTTCTCTTTCTCTTCCTCCTCAATTTCTGTTTCACTCTCTCTCTGACAAACTTTGACTCGATCTGTGCTTCACTCTGTGTTTCTTACTCTTCTGTTCTTTTTCAGTTTCTTTGACGTTTTCACTCTTTCTGTTTCTCTCACTCTATTCTTTTTCTATTTTTGTCCATCCTTACCCTCTCTCTTTCTCACACTCTTGTATTTTGTGTCTCTATACTGTTGATTTCTATCTTTTTGTTTTTGTCTGGCTCCACTCTTTTTGTGTCTTTCACTCTTTTTCTCGTTTCCATTTTGAATTTGAACCCCTCGTTCTGTTTTTCTCAGGTGGTGGTGTTGCCTTATCAGACGCTGCTCCACGCCTCTACACGCAGGTCGTCCGGGATCAAACTGAAAGACCAGATCGTCATCATCGATGAAGCTCACAACCTGATGGACACCATTTCCTCCATACACAGTGTGCAGATCAGTGCAACACAGGTCATTCCTCCACATTTTCTCCTGACCGTAGTGAAGAACGAGCGAGACTGAAGAATGTTCCTGGTGTTTCAGATCTGCAGGGCTCATTCCCAGCTCTCGCAGTACTGTGAGCGCTTCAGGTAAAACACAACCCTCACTACAGCTCACGAGCGCCGCCTCATGGAGGTTCTCACGCAGGAGTCGACTGAAGGCCAAGAACCTGATGTACATCAAGCAGATGCTGTTCGTTCTGGAGGGGCTCGTGCAGACGCTGGGAGGTGGGGGTTTTCTCTCGTGCTCCGCATCCTCTGTCACTTGCTGATGTGGTTTGTTTTCTCAGGTAAAGCTGGTCAGAATCCCGCCTCTCAGTCGTGTCAGCCAGGTGAGCAAACACACACACACACACACACACACACACACACACACACACACACACACACACACACTCGCTCACTTCATTGCTTCTATTCTATGGAATCGTGCCAGAAATGTCAATGTCTTTCAGGAACAGAGTTGCTGACCATCAACGACTTCCTGTTCAAGGCTCAGATTGATAATATAAATTTATTTAAGGTACGTAAAAAATTGTGATTGTGTGTGTATGTGTGCCGTGTTATTATATACCCATGTATTGACACATTTAAAATGTAGGTAATTTATATTTTTAAAAAACCTAAATAATAACTTTAAAAAAAAAAAATAATGATTTTCCAAGTTTTAATCCCAGTACAGTAAAATGTTTTTATTATATATAATACAGCACAACCTTTTTAATTTTAAAGTATTTTTACATGACACAGTCATTATTATTTTTTTTTGTTTTATTGAATATATGTGATTTAGAAAATTGTAAATATAAAAATATTTCTGTATAAAAAACTTGATATAATAATAATAATAATAATAATAATAACTGAACCTTTATTAGTCCCTCAGTGGGGAAATTTTTTCTCTGCATTTAACCCATCCGATCAGACACGAACTCGGAGCAGTGGGCAGCCACACAGTGCGGCGCCCGGGGGGCATGTGGGGTTCAGTGTCTAGTTACCATATGTAAAATAAGAAACATTTGTTTTGCCGTTGTGTGTTTTCTCAGCTGGAGAGATACCTGGAGAAGAGCATGATCAGCAGAAAAGTGAGTGCAGGGAGTCCCAATCTTCAGGCTGCAATGTGACCCGTGCATGCGCTGACGCTGGGTGCTTTTGCAGTTGTGTGGTTTCGCCGAGAGATATGAAGGGGGAGGTGTGAAACTACGTGTAGAAAACCGTTGCACCGAGGGTCTCGCGCGGTTCCTGCAGACGCTGGAGAACAAGCAGACAGGTGTGGAAACCCTTCAGGATCTCCAACGGCGCTTTCTCACCTTTGCCATTTTGTTCCAGAACCTTCTGACCAGCAGGTGGCGGCAGAGGACCGACCCATCATGGCGTCTCCGATGATGCTAGTGGAGAGTTTCATTCTGGCGCTCACTAATGCCAACCGTGATGGCCGGGTGGTGATACAGAAGCTGAGTGAGGGCCCACTGGCGAACATCACAGTCTGATGAAGCACTTTATTCATTTCCTCTCTGCTTGTCCAGCATCCCTGGCTCACTGCAGCCTGAAGTTCCTAATGCTGAACGCAGCCGTTCACTTCGGGCCAATCCTGCAGGAGAGCAGAGCTGTCATCATCGCGGGAGGAACCATGCAGCCCGTCAGCTCTCTCTGTTCATCACACACTCGTACGAACATCATGCGCGACTCATCTGTTTTATGATGTCACTGATTCTGCAGGTGACTGATTTTAAAGAGCAGCTGCTGTTCTCGGCCGGCGTGACGGAAGAGCGCATCCTTCACTTCTCCTGCGGTGAGCCGTTATCTGCTTTGTTTCCATGTTGTTGATGCCGTCTGTGACTGTTGTGTAACGGCTTCAGGTCACGTCATCCCTCCTGAGAATATCCTACCCATAGTGCTTTGCTCCGGCCCCTCAGGACAGCAGTTAGACTTCACGTATCAAACCAGAGACACGCCGCAGATGGTAAAATGACCAGTGCATGATTATTCACACAAATGAGAATTTCATTATGAATCGGGATGTAAAGTTTGGCATTGAACTAGAGCAGTTAATCGTTAAAAGATCGTGATCTCGATTCCAACCCCATCGAGATCTCAATTCAGCATGTATACAATTCTGATACTGATGGGATCAAATTGGCACTTTTTTGACTACTTGCTCTGATTGGTCAAAGCAAACCAATTGCAAAGCAAATCCCCGCCCACCACGACTAAACCCAAAACTAAAATCAGTTGGAAAGATTATGCAGATATAAAAGGGGTTCTAAAAGATTTTTTGTTTACGTTTAATACTTTTACATTACATTACATTATTCATTTCATTTATTTAAATTTAAAGCAAAGAGTAATACGGTATGTTGTTTTCACAAACAGGGTTCAGGGTTAAATCTTTAAAGAAAAAAAATTGTGAACTTTATTCTAAGCAGAAAAATCGTGACATTTTATCCAGAATTGTGCAGCTCTACATTGAACAGGGTGACAATGTGCAGATTATTCCATATCCTGTGTGTCAGATGGAGGAGATGGGACGAGTGGTGACCAACCTCTGTAATATCGTCCCGGGCGGCCTGGTGTGTTTCTTCCCCTCCTACGAGTATGAACAGAAGATGTTGGATCACTGGGAGAAGAGCGGCGTGCTGCAGCGACTCCAGGCCAAGAAGAAGGTGGACGACCTGGAAGATTCTCAAAGACACATTTTACACCTTTTGTCTTTTTCAGATTTTTCAGGAGCCAAAAAAAGCCAGTCAGGTTGAGCAGGTTCTGAGTGAATATTCCAAGTGTGTTCAGGTAGGTCAACATAAACGAACGGCCGGCCGCTCTACAACTACAGGAAACATCTGCGTGTGTTTCCTGCAGCGCTGCGGGAGTGCTGGATCTGGCCAGTCGGGGGCGCTGTTGTTCTCGGTGGTCGGAGGGAAGATGAGTGAAGGAATCAACTTTTCAGATGATCTGGGCAGGTGGGTTTCTTTTTATATACAGTATACTAGTCTGACATTTTCTTCTAATGTTAGAGTGTTATGTCAGTATTTAAGTGGCACACGTGTGTGTGTGTTTAGATGTGTGGTAATGGTTGGAATGCCGTACCCCAACATCAAGTCTCCAGAGCTGCAGGAGAAGATGAATTACCTGGATAAGAACATGGTACTCAATATCTGATGATACTCTGTCTCTTCTTCATCCACGTCTCAATTTTTCACTTCCTCTCACTCTTTCTTCCTCTCTCATGTCTGACTCAGCCTCACGTGAACGGCAGGAGTCCAGGAAAGGCTCTGGTCGAGAGTTTATGCATGAAAGCCGTCAATCAGTCCATAGGTGGGTAGTTAATGCATCTAGTTAAAGTCAGACTAGCTAAACTAGTTCTTCCTCGGGTGCAGTATTTATTAAAAGCCGTGTGATGTAAATCTGAAGGTGTGCTGTTTCTCGTCCTCTCAGGGCGGGCGATCCGTCACCGTGCAGACTTTGCGTGTGTGGTGCTGTGTGACCAGCGTTACTCGCGGAAATCCACCCTGCAGAAACTTCCAGACTGGATCAGAACCAGAACTCACACTCACAGCAGCTTCGGCTCTGCCTTTTCCAGCTTGAGACGGGTACGAGTCTTGGATGGGTTAAAAGCACCAATTTTGATATGGTTTGCCATATTGGCAATCTCACTCACTTTACAGATCTACAAATGTTATTATTGACTGTTATTGATATGTAACATCCCGATAATTTTTGAGACACTGCTTGTCCTTCCTCAGTTCTTCCTGGAGAAACAACAGAGTGGAACAGCACAACACTAAAGAGAAAGAAGAGCATGTGCTGAATAAAGGATGTTTGATTCATTACTCCTACCCTCCATTCGTCATTAAACTATATACCATTCACTTCTACAGTTGTGTGTGTTTGCTAATTTGCTTCTTTTCCTATCCCTTCCCAAATTATTTCTCTTTTCTTGTATTGCAAGCTTAAGGATTTGCCCTTTAAAATGTATCATTTTCTAGTTTAGAAAAAAAATTCAATCCAAATACTTATACTAAATAAATAGTATACTTGTTTCTTATGTTATTCAACAGATTACTTTTTTTT
>CM051499.1:17488196-17502726 GCA_028031935.1 Paedocypris micromegethes
ACACACACACACACTCACACAACACCTCTGTTCTGTCTGCAGGAGTGGACGATGGCGCTGATATTCCAAGGGAGACACTGGCCGGCATTTATGAGAGAATTCAGCAGAGAGAGCTGCGTTCCAATGAGGATCACGTGACCTATGTCACACGCGTGGAGCAGAGCATTCTGGGAATGAAGACTGTGAGTCAAGCAACTATCTACTAACATGTGTTAATTTGCTTTGAAAGAAGAAACTGATGAAATTTTGAAGAGATTATTGTTACATTTGCGGGCACACACACACACTCACACATGATCTATATACGTAAATACACTGTCTGGTTCCTGTCTCTCAGATCCTGTCGGTCCCTCATCGCCGGCTGGTGTGCTGCAGTCGACTGTATGAAGTCACAGACGTTAACAAACCGCAGAAACACGCTTCCCATCAGAGGGAGGTTTTCCTCTTCAACGATCTCATAGTGGTGAGACACACACACTAGCCACTCAAAATAAGAAAAAGCCATTTTGACTTGACATTTAGCTGAGTGTGTATTGCAGTAGTGTATAGTACCTGAGAAAATTGACTTCTTTACTGAAGTATTTTTTTCCTACTTTGTACTTGTACTGAGTATAAATATTATAAATAATATAAGCTAATTTTGCTCTCTACTTGACTACATTTTTGTTGAGCAATGGACACTAAACATTACTCATTACATTGTGATTGTGCGATTTTCTTTACTGTGGTGAATTTTCCGGGTAAACGAGATATTGCCATCTGCAGGATGCTGAAGGAACAGGATGCTATTGATTTGCTATTTATTGCTAAATCACGTGAATTAGCGGTTGCCTTTTTTGCAATTTGAGTTTGACTGAGACTGACTTTATTTTTTTTTTGTCTATTTTGTTCTGCTATTTTGAACTCAGTGAGGTTAAATTTCATTTCTATAATAGAAAATAAAGCTTCATAAATAAAAAGTTTATTGTTTTGCATTTCTTGGTGCTTTTTGAGCGTGCGAGATGTACGACTTTTACTCAACTCTTATTGGAATTGGTGACAACTAGTAATGGATTAATTTTTACAGTAAGGTATCCATACTTTGACTCAAGTATGTTTTTGGCACTCTTTACACCATTTACACTTTTTAGACGAAGACACAATCAGAGATACACAAACCAACAAATAGAATGTATTGTGATTAATTTAAACTGTTTTTACTATCAGATTCTAAAGCTGTGTCCGAAGAAGAAAACAGCAGCAACTTACACCTTCTGCAGAGCCATGGGCTTGTTGGGAATGCAGTTTCATCTGTTCGAGAATGAGTGTAAGACACACAAACCCATAAAATCTCACACACAAACATGCACAGTAGTTTGATTGTGAATGTGTGTGTTTTCTTCTAGTCTATCCAAACGGGATCACCATTCTGTCTCCATTCTCGTCGGAGAAGAAGCAGGTGGTGAGTTTCTGCTCTCAGAGTGGCGAGGAGCTGCTGAAGTTCATTGAGGACCTGAAGGAAAGCATCACTGAGGTGGAGGAGATGGAGCAGATCCGTATCCAGTGTGAGTGTCCATCCGTTTCTGTGACAGCACACATGTATGAATTTGACTGGTTAATCTCCATCACAGGGGAACTGGAGAGACAGCAGATAAGCAGGTTTCCGGCCAACAAGAACGGCACACAGATGGACATACACCCCGCAGCGGGCCCGGCTGCAGGTATACACACACACACACACACACAACTTATTTACAACTCACAAAATATATCACACACAGAAACGCACACAAACAAGTTACACACACACTTACACCGCTTCTCAAACACACACAAAAGAGCAAACACACACACACACACACACACACATCTGAAGTAAGGACGCCCGTGTTTCTGTGCTTACAGGAGATGATTTCTACAGGAAAAGTGGGAGTAACACACTGGAGGTTTGTGTCAGTGTGACGTGCTTGTGTTACGTCAGCATGTGTGTAGCTGTCGTTAGCTGCGTTTACATGGACATTAGTTACGTACAGAATTAACTAATCCAACCTGATCTCAGTCTGAGATCTCTCTCTCTGTCTCCCTCTCTGTGTTTTACTCTCACTCATTCTCTCTTTCTACTTCTCTCTCAGATACACACACTTTCTCTTTGTCTGCCCCCCTCCCCTTTGTCTGTTACTCTCTTATCTCTCTCTCCATCCTCTCTCTGTCTGTTTATCTCTCTCTCTCTCTTTCTGTATCGCAGCTTTATCAGCTGTTGGTAAATATGCATGATAGCAACACGTCATATTTACTATAAACACACACAATGTTATCTGCCACAGAAGTCTGTGTGAACGCAAATAATGTGTCTGTGCAAAATCAAACAGCTTTGCCACACTTCCTCTCTCTCTCTCTCTCTCTCTCTCTCTCTCTCTCTCTCTCTCTCTCTCTCATACATTTGTTTAAGCAAGTTTAGGATTATAAAAAGCTTGTTTTTGCATAAAACCATTGCACGAACAATGCAATGCATGGCATGTCTTCCTTGTGTGTTCTCAGCACCACACACAAACACACACAAACACTCACATATGTACAAACACGCAGACATGCATGCACATGACACACACACACTCCGCCCGCATGGCATGGCCTCCGCGTGTGTTCTCCGCACCTGAGGGCCGTGAGAGAGCAGCAGGCCAGGCTGATAACGCTTCCTGCTTCTGGCTGTTTCTAAACTAGGTGTCAATTCACAACAGGCTCCAAACATACCAACTCAACTCCCCTCTGGCTCCGCCCCACGCTCAGCAGCACCTGGCCGTCCTGCCTAGCCCCGCCCCCGGGACCGCCCTCACCATCTCTCCCGACACCCTCATTCAATGCCAGCAGATTGTGAAGGTGATCGTTGTGGACGCGGCAGGGCGTGGCCACGTGGAGGCGTTTCTCAGCCACAACCCCGCCCAGCGCCTCATCCAGTCTGCCGTTTCTAGCCCGACGAGGTCACGGGACGGGGTCCAGACCCCCCAGCCACCGCTTCCTCCACCGCCACCTCCGTATCACCACCCACATCAGTTCTGCCCGCCTACCCCTCCACCACCACGCCACCTGCTGAGCCATCGCAGGTACTCCAGCGGAACACGCAGTCTGGTCTGAAACACACACACACACACACACGCATGCACATACAGTACACACTCAGGATCAAAGGATGGGACAATTCATGCAAAAAGGAAAGAAAATCTGTATTATTCTGATATAAGATTTGTATTATGTTTATTTTTTGGCAAATATCCATTAGAAATAAGGGGAGATTTTATTTATTTTATTTTTGGCAAACTGTAAAGATTATTTGGGAAATTAAGAAAAATCAAAATGTACTATTATATTATTCTTCCAAGTTTGTTTTTGTTACAAAATAATCACTTTATTTATTTTCAATGAATAAAATAATTGTCAGTTGAAATGAAAAGATAATAATGAAGACATTTTTCACACTATTTATTCTGAAGTTAACAACATAATAGAGTTGTCTTTTTATCTTTGTTTTGTTTTGATCTAAATATTGCAGATGAAAAATATTCTAAAATATTTTATATAACTGAAAAAAAAAAAACGTTTTTTTCCACAGAAGAAGAATCTTTTTGAACAAGTTAGAATTTTCACTTCTATTCACGTTAACGAAAAGAAATTTAAATGTTGAGACAAATGTTCAGCAAATCATTTCCATGAGGACAAAGACTGTACCATATCAAAAATTAAGGTCACCTAAAAAAGTAAGTTGATCATAAAAATGTATGTGATCAATAAAAAAAAAACAGTTTGACGAGATTTAGTTAAACTTCACTGGAACAATAAAAACATTTTATTTGTTGTAAATAAACGTCTTCTGATGGATTGTTAATGCGCTTCTGGAGCTTTCTACAACTGCAGACATTTGCTCAATTTAAAAATGCGTTCATAACAATATTCTGTTTGAGTTCCGCATGAATTTCTTTGAGTCATTGTGTTTACCCAGAGCCTTTATCATGAGTTTATTTCACAGAATATTCTTTCTTGGAATTAACAGCAGCACAAACATGTTGTTCTTCTGAGGCATTATGGAAAATGATGTCATTCTGTGCTCAGACGCAGAAACCTGACTACAGCAAAAAATGTATTTCTATAAGTGTTTGTGTGCAAAGCTTTATTGTAGAGTTTGGAATGGAACCCTAAGACTGTGACAGTTTTCATGAATTTATAATCTGTCCAAACTCAAAAGAAAGAGCAGATAGAAATAGTCTCGTCCAGTAAAATCTATATTTATATCAAGCACTAGTCTGGAGTTTTATATAGTGTATAGACACTTGAAACATTCTGTTTATGCAAAGCCACTGTCATATCAACAATAATTAAATTCAGTTACATGACATCTGTGTGTGATTATTTCGTGTTTGTGTGTGTGCACGTGCGTGCATGCGTGTGTGTGTGTGTGTGTGTGTGTGTGTGTGTGTGTTTGTGTGAAATGAGAGATGAACAAAGAGAGTGTGAGGAAATACAAATACTAGCCTGAGAATGAAAAGGTACAAGATAAGAAACATCAAGAAAAAGGTGAAAAGAGAGAGATGAAAAAAGAAAATATCTAAATGAGAGACAGAAAGGAATTGAAAAGAGGGAAAAGGAAAGAGATTAGAGGGGAACGTGACAGAAAAATGAAGAGAGACAGATTTGTGGATGAATGAAAACCATTCTGAAAATGCAGCTCAACTCTAATGAGGTAAGAATCCAGAAAGAAACAGAATAATTCAGACAGTGAACAAGCAGAATCTGTTATTTCAGGAACAGTAGACTAGCATGAGGGCTACGAGACTCTGGGAACAAGAATCCTACCTCCAACATCTGAGAAAGGTTTCTCACCACCGGTAGTGGAGATGACGTGGATCAGCGACTCCTGGAACTTGAAGTGTAGCAGATTTTGGTATCGAGTTTTACACTCTAGCCACTAAAAGTGTGTGAGATCAATGAGTCCTAAAAGCCCCTTTCCATCGGAAGAATTGTCACTCAGAGACCCAGTTCCTGGCTTTTCCTGAGGTCTTGATTTTCGGACTGCAATTAGACTGGTCTACTGCACCCGAGACCATGAGTGTGAAGGCAATCATGAAATAGAACTTTCCCACACTTATTCTGAGACCATTGACCCGTGCCTAAAAGTATACTGTCCATGTCATGTGCAGCAGAGAATGGGGGGCTCAGAAGATCTTGCCAGGTAAGCCAGAACCACCTGATCCTAGAATGTCTCCACACTGTGTGATGCAGAGTTCCTCAAGAGTAAACTACTCCATAGTAATCTACCTTATCATAGACTACGCAACCGTTCATATAGCACACTTCATTCTCTCTCAATCCGTTCCCGGATTTCAAAATTGTTTTTTTTTTAATCTTCCAGTGGGCTCCAGAGAGATTATCGGTGGAAGAGTATGAGCTTAATTCGTCTTTCAAGCTCACCAGCCAGATCTGGATTTTTTGTTGTGAAAAAATAATGACATACCACGTAGAAAAAAGAAATCAAGTTTGTGAATGTTGCAGTGGCAATTGCAGTGCAAATTTAGGCTACTTTGTACTTGTACCGTGTATCAAAAAATAAGCAATTTTAACTCTCAACTTTGGATTGAGTCATTTTGGATTGAGTATATGTATTCTTTACTCCACTACATTTGAATGGACACTTACCATTACTTGTTACATTGTAATGTGCATGTACATGTGCGGGAAATCTTTTTCTACTGCGGTTAATTTCTGCCAAGAAATTAATTAAAATTAATGAACTAATTTTCTACCGAGGTAATATTGCCATCTGCAGGGTGCTGAAGATAATGGAAAAACAGTGGGAAAATAGAAGCCATTACAGAGAAAAGAGCTAGTGTACACATTTTTTCTTGCAGCAATGATTCTGCCTGTAATGGCAACTACCTATCGGAGCTACATGTTCTTTGTTTAGTGCTTTTAATCAGGCTAATCTGTAACATCTTTTTGTTGGACTATTGAAGTTAACTGTGACCTTTGTTTGGTCTTTTGGCTAATGTGTGGAGCCTTTAGTTCAGCCTTCTTCTTCAGCCATCTGCACTGCATCTGGATTTTAGTATAGATAAAGTACTTGCTTTCATATGTTGTGACTACAAAAAACTCTTTTTGTACTTCCAGAATATGTACAAAAAGTCTATTGGTATTCTATATATTCTATGCTCCACTGACCGTAACATTCTGGTTCATGATAATGTTACACACCGACTTTTATATCAGAATAAAAGTTTTATTCAGGACACAAATACTGTTGTTCAAACACACAGATTTCTGACTTTGGCTTAATACAGTAAAATAAGTGATTTCTCACACAGCAACACAAAGAAACTATTAAAGATATTTGTTCTTCACCTGGTAAGCAGCAGAAGTTCTAGAAAGATCTCCACAGTTAAACTGCTGTAAGGTGGGTAAAAAAAAAAAACTGAGGTGCATCCTGAGGAACAGAAACGTTCAGGGATTTTGTGAGAGAAGAGCTCAATGTACTTCAACATGATTTCAAAAGATTGAGATGATTTCAAAAGATTGAGAAGAACTTTTCAACAAATTAATGCTTTTTATCCAGCAAAGTCACACATGGAACGTATAACTCCTCAAACTAATGTTCCATTTCTGAACCGTGAATCGTCAGCTCAGGTTTAGATCTGGTTTTGATGATCACAAGCTTTTTTAGCCATGTTGATAAATGAGATCAGGCATAATGTACATCACTTCCTCTTCTGTCTTTATCTCCAGATTTGGCCGTGGAGTTCAAAGTTCCACCATGCGTCATAAAATTCCCTTCGTAGTGTGCATACGCTCACTAAACAAGTGAGGATCATGTGAGTGTTCTTCTCACATCACATGACGCAACAGAAGAATTTTGGGACAATCCATCTGTTGTTCACGTGTAGTAGATAGTCTTACAAACACTAGTTGCCCTGCACATTATGGCTGCACACTAAACAGGGAGAAAAGAGGTTGTTTCAGACACCGTGGTCAGACAGAACCATGTTACATCGTTGTCTCTTCCCATTCCAGTTCCACGTCACCTGAAAAGAGAGAGAGAGAGAGAGAAAAAACATAAATGTGAAAGAGAGAAAGAGCGGGACTCTCTGAGGACGAAGATGACTTTTACCCTCCATGGCGTCCAGAGAGTCCATTTTCTCCAGAGCAGAATAGTTGACAAGCCATAAGGAATGAGTGTTTCCTTTAGCAGAGAGAAGGTCCAGCGTGCTCTGATATAGAAACATGTACTGAGCCTGAAAACCAAGAGATTGTCCAGAATCAAATACTGTGGATAAAGTACTAGTGCTTTATCCACCAACCAAACCAATCATCTCGTTCAACCAACCAACCAACCAACCAACCAACCCACCAACCAACCAATCAACCAACTAACTAACAAACCAAACCAATCAACTAATTCAACCAACCAAACAACCAACCAACTAACCAAACAAACCAATCTACTAATTCAACCAACCAACCAACCAACCAACCAACCAACCAATCAACCAATTACACAAACAAGCAACAGACCAACCAAACAACCGACCCACCAACCAAGCAACTGAACAACCAACCATCCAACCAACCAACCAATAAACCAACCAACCAACCCAATGCTACACTCCAAACCAACTAACCAACCAACCAACCAAACCAATGCTACACTCAAAACCAACTAACCAATCAACCAACCCAACGCTACACTCAAAACCAACTAACCAACCAATCAACTGGCCAACTAACCAGCCAACCAACTCAATGACACACTCACCCACCCAACCAACATCAATGTGTCTGTTTATCCATCATTTTGGCCTTCACTCATCTATCCATCTACCCACCCACCCACCCACCCATTCATCCATCCATCCACCCATCCATCCATTCATCCATCCATCCACCCACCCACCCACCTATTCATCCATCCATTCATTCACATTTGTCTGTCTTTCTAGCTATCTGTTTGTCTTTCAATCAAATCATAACTGACTCATGATAAAAGCAAGATTTACCAGGTTTTGAACCATGCACATCCTCTCGCTGCGCAGTTCTGCCACTAGCCCGTATATATCCACAAAGTCATGATCTCTGACGTGTTGAATGAGGTGATCCAGAGCGATGAAGACTCCGGTCCGGCCCACACCAGCGCTGCCAACACAATAGTGTAGCTCACATCAACCAGAACCAGTCACAGCCACATGTCCACTTCCTGTCACTTGCCTGCAATGCACCACAATGGTTGTGTTTTCATGTCCTCTGTTGGTGCGAACTGCTTTAACAAACTGGACCAGTGTGGAGCTGGACTCTGGAACGCCGTGGTCTGGCCATGAGGTATAGTTAAAATGATGAACAATCATGTAGCTGCCATGCTAGATTGATTGAAAAAGAAAGAGAGAGATAGACAGACAGACAGTGAGTGTGTTAGACAGAAAGAGAGAAAGAGAGGAAACAAGTAGAATCTTTTACTCGCTCCACTTTAAGAGCTCGAACAGTCCAGTCCACACCAACTTCTTCTGTGAGTTTAGTAATGATGATGTCAGCAAAAACTGTCACAGGTTTATTGTCCTCGGGCCAGTACTGATGACAGCGAATCTGAAACACACACATACAGAACATCATTAACAATATTAACTTATAGTGTGTGTGTGTGTGGTGTGTGGTGTGTGCGCATCTGTCTGTTCATCTATTTAAATACAATTGTCTTTATTCTAGCAACTTTTTGTTGGTCTCGGACTAAGAAAAGCGCTATATAAATAAACTTGAACTTTATTCAGTCTGTCTGTCCGCATGCCTTTCTATCGAACCATTCATTCAGCCATCCATCCATCCATCCATCCATCCATCCAACCTTCCTTCAATCATTTCATACATATTTTAGTGCAAATACACAAAAATACAGACTAATTTGAATATTCACAACATTTTAATTCAGAATTTTTCATAATTTTTAATTCAATTTTTTTTGTTTATGGAATTTTTATTTATTCTATCTTTTTCTTTTTTAATATACAGAAAATTACATTTGAAAAAGAAAATATAAATGGCGAGCGTACCCGGCCCTTTTCAAAGCACTGAGTCAGCATCACAATTGTCCGGGTACCCGTCTCCCAAATCATCCTCCAGAAGTCAGCCACTGTGCCAGGAAGCGGACCCTGAGTAGCGATGAACTCGTTTGGACACAAGAATCCCTGAGACACACAGATGTGATGGTAATCCAGATGAAAGAGTATCAAGTGAGTCTCTCTAGCACATGTTCAGACTTAATCGTTTGAAGTGTTCAAATTGAATCAAAATGAATCCTTAAAATGTTTGGGGACCAAAATTCACTAATAAAAAATCTCATTCTGTTCTGTTCTGGTCAAGTTTGGAGTGGCTCAGTGACTGGCCCAATCTTGTTTTCAATTTAGCAGCTTGTTTTAGTGAATCAGTGAATTTGACACATAAGGTCAAGAAAGTTCAAGCTAGTATGTTTTGAACATAAGAGTTTGTTTTTTCTCTTTAAATTTAATATTTTCTTAGCTGTGGAAATGGATTGTTGCTGTTTGTTTTGTGTACAAACAAATGTTTACTAGCACATTCTTACTGCAAATGTTGCTGGTGACTGTTAATACTGTGTTCAGCTGCTTTGAGATTCACTCTTACTGTGAAAAAAGTTTTTGAACTTATTCTGACGCCTGTATATCAGACAAGCAGATCTTACAGAGATGAAGCTGGCGTTGATATAGTCTGACCCCGGTATCCCCGGCTCCGACAGCAGCTTCACTCTGCTGTTGTTATCTGAGAAACACATATACTCAATAAAATAAAAAAAATAAAAAATGTTCTTTTGTGTAACACTACGGAGTAAAACGTTTTTTGAAAATTCTAAAAGTAAAAATATGTATTTTTTAGAAAATTTCTATATTTTTAATTTAGTTGTTACTCCTTCAGTTGGGAATTTGTTTTATGTATTGTTTACACAACTTGTGTGTATGTGAGAGAGCTTGCTATGTGTACATCATGTGTGTGTGTGTGTGTGTGTTTGTTGTACGATTGTCTGCATGTGTGATGCGTGAAATTTAAATTCATACACGGTTTGATGTTTGTAAATCTATTTTTAGAGCGATTCCAGGGTAGATCAGCGTCTGACGTCGACAGATCCGTAAGAAACTTTGGGAGTTCCTGAAACACAGCAGATGTCTTGTGAGACAATACACCAGGAAAATATCAATTATAGAGATTTTAATAAAATAACAATAAATATGTGTTACTATAATTATGTTCTGAAGGCAGGACATTCAAATTCTAGGTTCTAATTCAAATATCGGCAGGATATAGAAAACTTCAATTAAATTTCAAGTTGAAACATCCAATTCCAATCTTTCACTTTCTTTCATGCTTTTTTTCTGTGTTCCAACTTGTTTCAAGTTCACCCAGAACTAAAGCTATAATATGAAATAAGCATCATTTTCCTATTTTCCCCTGTATCATTCCAATTTTAGTGTACAGTATTTGCTACAGAAGTCAGAATTTTGACAAAGAGAAATCCCGCGATTATTGTCACGGCCGCATGAGGGCAGCAGCGCTCCAATTGTAGGTTGTTATTGCGTCTTCAGGATTGGAGTTTGAAAGTTGGCAACACGTGCTGAAATTACACTAACGCTAAATAATATTTATTTAAACTGTTATTTGCTGAATAATTTACAGAAGCTTTTAAAACACACAATTGAAACTTACAGCAAACTCCTCCTGAAACTTTGCATTGTTGTTGGCACAGAGACTTTCCACATGCTGAATAAAGGATTTCTTACTGACTGGCCTGATGAATGAATGAACACATGAATGAACTCATGAAAAATGAACATGAAAATGAGTGCTGAATTTAACAAACAATATATATGAAAATGATATATCAATGAACAATACATACATGTATAATGAGATGAGTGGATGTATTTGAATATGATTAAAAATAAACTAATAAATGATTAATTAAATGAATGAATGAATGAATAGAGTGGTTCCATGGAATTTTCTAGTACACAAAGATCATTTACACAGAGGCAATTAATGAATCAGTGAAAATGAGTAGTTGAAGGAGTAATATAACTCGTGAATGAATGAGTGATTGAGTGAACGAATCAGTAGTGCAGAGTAAATATTTTCCAACTCCGTGTATGAGACCACTTGTCTCACTCACCTGAGAGATTTCCTGTAACTCAGCAACCTGCAACATCAAACACAAGAGTGTGATTATATTTTATCTTCACACACACACACACACACACACACACACACACACACACACACACACACACATACACACTCCAATATAAATTAATGCTTCACAAATGTGCCCAAAACCCATCACACACACTTACTTACTGGATGACAAATATCTCTTTCCTTCTAAAGAAAAAGGAAGAATACCTGAAAATAGAGCGTGAATACATGAATGAGTTAGTAAAAGAGTAAATGTGCTCAAAACAATAGACGTTGAAAATGAATTGGTGTGAAAGAACAAGCCGGGAATATTTAATGGAAAAAGTTTCAGGAAAATGCAATCAGCTAGAAAAGATGTTGCAAGAAATGATGTGAGAGAGCTGTATCGCTGACGGTTAGACACTGAATATAGATGCGGATGAATAAGTAGAAGCTTCTAGAATCTCTTTATAACCAATATATTGTGTTTGAAAAAAAAAAAAAAGCTTTGAGCCACTTTACCTCAGCCAGATAGTTTTTTTGTTTTATTTTATTCATATTTTAGCTTTAATTTTACTGCACTTTATTGTATTTTTATCTTAATTTTTATTGTATTTCTTTGCTCGCTTATTTATCCTCTTTCTCAAATGCATTCCATGTTTAATTGCTGGATGATCTGGAAAACACATTTCATTACATGTCGTACCATGTATCATGTGTATGTGATAAATAAAATTTGAATTTAAAGTCCTTAACTACCGACTGTCACTGTTGCTGTACAGCGCATAGGCGGTATATTAGTAAACATTTTTTTTTCTTGAAACACACTTCCAGACTTTATGAATCCTTTCAGAAGTCAGAAACCATGCAAATACTATAGGGGTTATTCCCCCTTTCTTTCTTTCTTTCTTTCTTTCTTTCTTTCTTTCTTTCTTTCTTTCTTTCTTTCTTTCTTTCTTTCTTTCTTTCTTTCTTTCTTTCTTTCTTTCTTTCTTTCTATACAGTATATCTAAAAAGAGACACAGAGAGTTTGAACACAATGGAGTTTCTCACCGGTTGATCTTCTCCTCTTTCAGCTCCAGATCGGCAACGGCAATCAGCTGATCCAGCTTCAGCTTGGTTTCTATGATCTCTGCCTGGCGTGGAGAGTACGTTCCTCCCTCTGTCTTCTTCCGGTGGATCCTGAATCCAAACAAACTCAATCAAGAGAAGAATAGTCCCGGAATTGGCACAAAAAGTCAGGTGGTAAAAGAAAGACCAAAAAACAGAGACATATCGCAAACAAACAGTGACAAAAAGTTATAGAAATAAGAAAGAAGATAGGCAGAGCAAGATTGATAATGGTCATACCTGACTGAACCATACACCAGCAGGATTAAAAGCAGAGCCAGGACAAAGGAAAGCACAACTCCAAGAATGATCTGCTGCTCTCTGGTCAGGATCTGGTCATCTGAAAGCACAGATGGTTCCTCACTTACACCAGCAGCAGCATCCGTCTGAAGTGAGAGTGGGTCATACCTGCCGTCCGAACCTTCTCAGAGTATTCAGAGTCAGTGTACTGACCCAGGATGTTAGTGGCGCGGAACTTAAACCTGCCGCACATGGAGAAAGGCATGTATAGTGACTCCTGATAGAGGTCAGAGGAAACAGAGGAACATCTCTTACACGTAATGTGTCTTGGGGTTCAGTGGTCCGTTGCAAAGGGCCTCTGCTTCCTCAGACAGACAGCCATTGTCCAATCCAATCACGTATGTGTTGACGTTTGTCACACCACGCTGAGTGTTTTTCTCCAAGCACTTTGGGTTGGAGAATCCCCGGTCGGTCAGGTATGGAGCGCTCGGGTGCAAGAACACACTCTTCCAGTTGGATAGATTCCCATAATCCATCACTACATCAACACAACATATTCTTCTCACAGGTTTCTCCAGAAGTACACACACTCACACACTGATGAACCAGGGGTCTTAGTACCTGCCGGCTCTGAGACGATGACCTGGACTCGGTGAATGGGTCCGTGGTCGTCGGTGAAGAAACACTCAGGCATCTCGATGGTGATGGTGCTGGATGTGGAGATGACTGCGCCTGCGTGGTTCAAGGCAGCTCGGGGTCTTCTTGTTGGCATGGGGGGTGCTGAACACACACACACAGAGAAATATCGTTAAGAAAGGAAAGTTAAGACCCATGAACTTCTAGAAGACCCCTACTATGATGTTTTAGGTAAAATTGATGCAACAGCGCCCCCTACAAGAGTATGTTCCGTAGATGGTGTTTGGTTAATCAGTCAAAGTGAAAGCTAAAAACTTAATTTTCTTGCAAGCTCCACATTTTGATAGTCTAATTTTATGACGCACAAGACCAGGAAGATTTATTAATAACCCTATCAATCCACAATTAAACATATATTATAAATAATATTACAAAAGAATGTAAATACATTAAATAAAATAAAAAATATGTGCAATAATAAGCACTCCAGATTTTCATGCACAAAAAAAGCATCCCCTTACTTTCTTGACGTTCTGACTTTCCAAAAACCTAAAATGTCCAACTAAAAGCGTAAATCTAACTTGTGACCTGACTTTCAGTGGCAAGATTTAACTATCCGCATGTGAACAAGTCCACGCCAAAGAATTTTACAGAAAAACTGAAAACTGAAATTCCCTGCAAACATTCACCCACAGACAGTTCAGGATTTTTTAAAGGCCTCTCTGACCTTTCACTCCTGTAGTGACATTCACTTCTGAACTTGGCCCCAGACCTGCTCCATTCACTGCTGCAATCTGACAGAACACGAGCAATATGAAGAGACCTTATTTTATAATGACACATACCGTATATTATATTATAATACAACAATATTAATAGACCCATGATACATTCTCTTCAGAATGGGAGTAACTGTATGTGTACTCGTATGCTGTAGGTGGCGCCGCCCTTCAGGCCGCTGATGACAGCTGTCAGAGTGTTGTTAGGGTTGCTGATGACACTGAGGCTGTGGATGTAGAAGTCCAGGTGTCCGTTCCGGTACACCGACACTTTATAGCCGCTGATGTTTCCATTCGGCTCGTTTGGGGGTGAAAATGTGACATACACGCGCGTCACTTCCTCTGGAATCACTGTCAGCGTCAAGTTTTTCGGTGGATCTTTGGGCTCTAAACAAAATCACACAAACATGAACAAAACGTTACAGCAGTGTTTGACACATGAAACTGTTGCTCTTGTGTGACAACAAACACAAAATTTGTATTCAACATTTTTTATATAATGATTGTGTGATGTAGCTGGATGTAGCATTTTTAATATAATGGTTGTGTGATGGAAGTTTGTTTGTGTGTGTGTGTGTGTG
>CM051499.1:17502732-17520232 GCA_028031935.1 Paedocypris micromegethes
GCGTGTGTGTGTGTGTGTGTGTGTGTGTGTGTGTGTGTGTGTGTGTGACAAAAAGTGTTTGACAACTTTCTTTGAGTGAATCAAGTCAGCAGCATCAACATTTTACCATCTTCTAGAGTTCGAATGAAGACGGGTTTTGCTGCTTTTCCGTCCCGGCGAGCGCTATACAGGCTTCCGGTGAAGGCGGTGACAGTGACAGAGTACGGGGTGAATGCAGTTAGGTTCGCCACGTGAACCGATCGGACTTCCTTTGCTCCCCGCACCAAGCTCACGTTAAATCCTGACGCGTCCATCTGAAAGACCACGAGTCAGTCAATCACCCTCAGAGAACAAAGGTGTATGTGTGTCAGCAAGCTCACCGCCATGACGTCGATGAGGTAAGAGGTGGGGCCAGAGATTATGACAGGCTCCTCCCACCGCACCTTTAAACCGGTGGCAGAGGGAACAACCTGAACGTCACGAGGAGGCGCATCAGGGTCTGGAACACAGAGAAAGTGTCAAACACTGACACACTATGAATGACTATTATTATCAATATTATTACACGGTGATATACAATTGACTCCTGTTAAACAGATCATCATCAGGATGAGATCAACTAGACACAGAAGACAACGTACGATACGTAACATGAAAATGTCAGGTTGCCCCTTATTGTTTGGCTTAAATTGCAGTAATTTTGTTACTTAACTGCAAAAAGTCGCAGAAAAAACTTTGTGTATTTACGCGAATATAAGCACCCCATGAACACCCCGAAAAATCCATTGATATGCAAACATAAGCACCTCATTACTTTTTTGGTGTTCTGACTTTCCAGAAACCTAATTTTCTGGCTAAAAACCTATCTTGACAGTACTTCTTTTAACAAACCTATTTTCTGATTGTTTTACTTGAAGAACAGATAACAAGAAGAAACATTACATTTTATTTTAAAATGTAGTAGTATACATCCTGTAGGGGGTGCCATGATTAAACTTGTTATGTCCATATAAGAGCGTTTTTGCTGGGTGGACTAGTTCTCCCGCAGAGAGTTTGCCATGTTGATGTGTTTAATTTAATTGATTTATTTAATACTTTTTCTAGTGACATTTAGCCACTGCTAAGGGTCGCTGCAAGGATAAGGTTAATTTTTTTCAGTTATTCAGGTAAATTAGTTAACTAAATTAAAAGAAACTAAAATTAGGTTGTGTGAGGTAGTAGAGTACTTGTTGTTTAGCCACTGTTATAAAAAGCACGTAAAAAATTGTGATAACACAGAGGGACTGATGCACATGTTCTTTACCAAAAGTGAACATCTTGTGAGTCAGTGTTGTACCTCCGGCCAGCGTGTGTGTGTAAATCCAGTCTGAAGGTTGTCCAGCACCGGCTCGGGTGAAGGCCACCACTCTCAGGCGATAGTATCTGTACTTCAGCAGCTGAGTGATGGTGATGGTGCTGGTGTCTCCATCCACAGACTCCACGAGCTGTTTCTCCACGCAGGACTCGAGCTCAGCCCTCACTTCACATCCTCGTGCCAGTCTCTGCACCTCCACACTGTAACCCTGCAGCAGGCCAGGGACGTGTGAAGGCCGCTGCCAGCTGAGAGACACGCGGTCAGACCTGACGTCCAGCACAGTCAGGCCCCGAGATGGACCCGGAACTGCAGAGAGAAGAAAAGAAGAGACACTTATTTATTCTGTGTACCATCCATTGTACCATATTAACTTTCCAACAAAACCAAAGTCCCTTCCGAATATTTCTTCAAATTCATCACTACCTGACTCGGGTGGAGTCTGAGCTGTGCAGTTAGTCTCCTCTCCTCTTCCCGCTGAATTAACAGCAGAGACGCTGATGCTGTACCACGTATCAGGCACCAGGCCGGACAGAGTGTGTGTGAGTGAAGTCGAATCGGCCTGTTCCTCCAGCTCTCCAGACCGGATCACATAGTGCAGAATCTCTCCATTGGGATGAACTGGAGGCTTCCATTCCATGTACACAGAGTCCCAGTCTGAGCCGGAGCAGGTGAGGTTCCCCACCGCATCCGACACTGGAACACAGACACACACATTTCACCACGACCCTTGAATGGAGAAATGTTCCAAACGATGTTAAAGACACTAATACCACGGTGCACAAAATAGACACACACACAAACACTCAGACACAGAAACACATGCAATATCAAGAAATATCAAAGCGGGGTCTCACTATTTGAATATCAAGGGATAACATGATTTGTTTAAAATGACATCAGCACTATGTACATTTACATGTAAAGAGTGCAAAAAGCCACACATTGTGATCTTCTTGCTGTTACTTATCAATTAAATCCATGCGTCTGAGGAAAAGCATATATTTTTTTCATTGATTCATTTCATTGAATTGAAACTTTTTTGTAGCAGTTGTCTTTATCTCATGCGTTGTGCACAGTAATCCTCCATTTTGAAAACAAGGCAACACAATGGAAAATGAACTGGATGGCTGCACTTGAGTTGCAAACCTATTACTGTATCTTGATATAGTTCAGAATAATACAGAACAATTAGAGTTCCAATTTTCTGCAGTGGAGGCCGTGCAATCCAGCATAGAATTGCGCTCCACCTGGTTCCTCAGCAGGCGTTTGTTGATGCTGGTTAAAAATACTGTACATTACCGTATATACATACGCTAAAGTCTTACCTTAACTTTTTACCTATTGTAATCGTAATGAAAAAGAAATAGTAACATCAACCCAAAGCCCCATCTTGACCCTCAAACACGGCTTCAAAGTTGTAGGGCCATTGAGTGGCCTATAAAAACCTAGTTTTTGAAGTCCAACTGTGGTATACTTTCAACTTCATGCTCTTATTGAAAGGAACAAGGAGGGTAGATGGTACCCGACTCGTTGGTGGTGAAGAGCACAGGCATACTGTACTGATCTCCGTTTCCAGCTCGGGTGAACGTTGACACGCTGATCTGGTAAGAGTTGTGAGGTCTGAAGCCACTCAGCACAGCATGCGTGGACGCGTCAGTCGAGTTCTGGAAAAAACATAGATCCCCTATTTAACACACAGGGGAAAGGGCAGAGAACATCAACCACAAGGACACATGCCTGATATTGGAAGGTGTGTGTGTTCAACTCCTCTATTCTGAATCCATAGAGCTGGACAATTCCGTTTGGCTCCAGACTCGGCTCCCACTGAAGCCACACAGAGTCCGAAGTGTGGTTTGAAATGATCAGGTTGCGTGGTGGAGACATTGGGCCTGTACACAAATAAACATCTTATTAAAATAAAAACCCTAAACAAACACAAACACACACACACACACACACACACACACACACACACACACACACTTGGACAAAACATGAGATATACCGGTACATGTACATATATATTCAATATACAATGTATTCAGGTATTAATTACAATAATTATTCTGGAAGAAAACATCATCCCTCGGTCAGAGTAACTACATTACTTTTTGATTACTAAATGACAGTGACTAGATTATGTTTAGAATATTGGATCACAGTGACTAGATTACTTTCTGATTACTTGATCACAGTGACTAGATACTTTTAGAATACTTGATCACAGTGACTAGATTGCTTTCAGATTACAGTTTGACAGTGACTAGATTGCTTTTAGTTTACTGGATCACAGTGGTTAGATTACTTTTAGATTACTGGATAACTTGAATCCTTTTAGTATACTGTATCACAGTGATTAGAATACTTGCAGATTACGGGATCTACATAATAATTACAGCTTGTTATAATTATTACAGCTTGACTCAAAGACATGAGGTGTGTGAGAAGCCTGTGACCTGCTTCATCTGTGAGCAGTGGGATCATCACAGCCGGGCCGAGGCCCACACGGGTCACAGCGGCGATGGAGAGATTGTACGAGCTAAAAGGAGTGAGATCAGTCAGAGTCAGCTGTGTCTCCGTGGTGGAGGATCTGACCACTGCTCCTGGACCCTGTAACGCTAGGGAATATTCCAGGATCTCGCCGTTGGCCTCTACCGGAGCAAACCAGGACACGTGAATAGAGGTCGAGGAGAGATTCCTGCTGGACCCAGGCAGTGGAGGAGAACTCGGCACTGAAAAACAACCAAAAGATGGGCTTTCAAGTGGTTTTGTGTGTGCCATGAAGGATGCAATGCAAACCGTCTTCGTCGGTCCGCAGATGGAGCATGGCGGTGTGATTGACAGCTGATCCCGCACCAGTGGCAGGGGTGACGGAGATGATGTAAGGGAAGTATTTCCTGAGCTTGGTGAAGAGGTAGATGTTGTCTGTGGTGGTCTTGAGAATGGTGACGTTGAGTGTGCGGTTGATGGCTGAATGTGTGGGTCCAGCCTCCTGCAGTTTCAGGTGGTAGAAAACCCTGCCGTTGGGCTCCAAAGGAGGGTCCCAACTGATGACCACAGCCGTGGAGCTGTAGATAGCAGCACTGAGGTTGTGAACCGGTCCACTGGGCACTACAGCAGGGCAGAAGAAAATTGTATCACAACTAAAGAACTAGCGGCATACACAAGGGAGTGATTCATTGGCCACTCTGCAATGGACTTCTGTGGATCATGGAGTGAAAATGACCTGGAGATTAAAAGTATCTGTATCATAATGTCTCACAACAGAAACATCCAAACCAGTCACTGCAAATCCAAAAAGACAAAACTGTCTGCCAAGAAACTGCTTCTGAAATTCAAGAGCGTTATGGTAAACGATGGAGGACAGTTGAAGTGTTGGCGGATAAATCCTTCATCTGATGCAGAGTCGCTGAAAACGAATCAAACGAAATCACTCGCAGAAAACACAGCGTAACTCTCAGACACCAGGGGAGAACGTTTCATTTCCCTCTCCACCTTTGCAACGTTCCACCCAAATCACACCATTCACATGGACGTATCTTCTGTACCAAAATTTTATGTAACTAACCCAGGAACATCTCCACGCCAGAAAGCAACTAGATGCTTTCTGCTTTTCGACAAATCCAGTGAGAGGAAACGCAAACCGGGAGAGTCTAAAGCGACCAGAGGTCTGGTATTCTGACAGTCTGAGTGTTTCCTACAGTACAAGACCCTCACCATACATTTACAATTTCACCATACAAGCAATTTCCCCCTGGGGATGAATAAAGTTTTTTGAATCTTGAATCTTGAATCTTACCTTATTATTTTAGCATGACATAAAGATTAATTATTGCAAGTCTGTTCCTACTGTAATCAGATTAGTATAAACTGTCAACCTGGGAACACGTGCTTCTCATTTTGTTCTCAGAAGATTGTCAGAACGCCGACCTCAACATCCCAGTTTGCAGCTCGGAGGAGTCGTCTCCTTCACAAGAGTGTCTGTTTGAAGCCCAAGGTGTGATTTCTCAAAGTGGAACGTGCTGGAAACGAGGCGCGGAGGCGCTGATCTCCCCTGAGCGTGTGAGGAGACTGACCGTCCTCTAACGCAGTGAAGTTTAACCGGGGGCTGAACAGTCCCCCATCACCAGCAGAAGTGCTGGAGCTCATCCACACACTGTACTGATGTCCAGCCTGAAGATCACGCAACACTGACCAATGCTCCCAACCCGGAACTTTCTACAGACAGAGAGAAACATTTAGAGGCAGCGATGGAGAAAACCAGAGCAGTCAGTAGAGCTCTGTATGTAAGTACTCATGAGTAGAGCTGTTTGTGTATTAGATGGTTTGTTTGTTTGTTTGTGTGTAAGTACTTGTGAGTAGTCAGTAGAGTCCAGTAAAGCTGTGTGTGTGTGTGTGTGTGTGTGTGTGTGTGTGTGTGTGTGTGTGTGTGTGTGTGTGTGTGTGAGTAGATGTGTGTGACACGACAGTGCGAGTACTTGTGAGTAGTCAGAAGTATGTGTAGAAGATGAAGAAGTGTGTAGTAGATGGTGTTTGTGTGTGAGTACTTGTATGTAGTCAGTATAGCTGTGTGTGTGTGTGTGTGTGTGTGTGTGTATGTGTGTGAGTACCAGTGTGTGTGAGTACTAGTGTGTAGTAAGTAAAGCTGTGTTCACACACATGTTCATGCTGTGCGTGTAGTAAACGGTGTGTGAGTTCTTGTGAGTGGTTAGTACAATTGTGGATATTGTAAATGTAATGTATGTATGTGCAGGTGTGTGAGTATGTGTGCACCTATGTGTAGGGAAGAGGGATGTACGTGCAGTAAAGGTGTAGCTTGCGTGTGTGTGTGTGTGTGTGTGTGTGTGTGTGTGTGCGTGTACCTGTGAGTAGTCAGTAGTATAGTTGTGTATGTAGTATATAGTGTAGTACTGGATGATGCCGTTGGGTTGAGTTGGAGGGCTCCAGCTGAGACGCACTGAGGTCAGTGTGAGGAGTGTGTATGAGACATTCTGTGGGGGGTCAGAAGGGGCTGCAACACACACATTTCCTTTCTACATACACACGTATTTCATCTGTGCGTTGATGTGAAGATCTAGTTTACCGGTTTCTGTTGTACTGAAAGAGATGTGAATCAACATTCCTCCGTCTCCAAGACGAGTCCAGCTGCTGACGGACGCATTATACTGACCCGACCCATCCACACTCACCACGACTGAGTTCTCAGTCACATTACTGACAAACTCAGAGCTAAGGTTCCTAAGAAACACACACTACTGCTTATCAGAGCTAAACAAACAGACACACTTACAGTATACGTATAGACTAATGAACAAATACAGTAAATGGACCTGTTTATTACACAGACTGATGTGTTTACATACCAGACTCTGACAATGTAGCATAAGATCTCAGCATTGGCCTCATCTGGAGGCTTCCAGGACAATTCCACCTCGGTCTCGGATAGTTTCCTAGCACTTAGAAATTTTGGAGGGGAGCTGGGAACTGCCGTTTTAGAAAAACAGGCACTGTAGGTTTAGTGAACAAAATCTCAAACATTTTAAACAGTTTTGACAAATGACAGCCTTCCATTACATCAGGACCAAGGGGATGCATCAAGGTTATTATAACAAACACAGAAGTAGCTGGGTAGTTTCCTCCTGAGCGAGAAAGAAGAAAGGAAATAGAAATAAGAAATGCCCTGTGGGAAGATGGTTAAAACATTCTGCACCTATATTCTGCGCCTTCCAAGATGGAAGCTAAAGAGTTGGAAATAAACAATTAATGTATGACCTGGCATGAATGGCACCATGACATTTTCTGAAAATATAATCATAGAAATTCTATACACAATCATTCTTTACAATATTTCCCCAAAGCAACCTTTTGCAAAAAGAGAACAGAGAAGTCATTACATGTAAAAACAAAAAGAGTCCTTTCATTCATTTCTCAAAGTCATGAACACAACATCAATCAGAACTATTATTATATACAATGGGCAAAATTATTCTAAATAGAAACCTCTTTTTTCACACTGGTAAAACTTTCAAAGTTTTGACATATCTTGGAAAAATGTATTGTTCAGGATAGTTTATTGTAAACAGTTAAGTACATTGTACATTTTTATTATTCATAATCTTTCCCCTTTTTTCCAGAACACCAATATCAATATTGACATATATTATCTGAAAATGGGGTGAGAAAATTTTACTTGGTAAGACAGCTTGAAACGAGACCTATTTTCTGGAAACAAGCTAATTAATCTTTTACTCTTAATTCTAAGCTAGTTAATTCATCTTGCCTGAAAAAAAAAAAAAGGGATTTATTGTGTAAGATCTTTTGGCTTGTCAAGAATTCATTTTTTGCAGTGTATCCAGTCTCGTTATTGATACTGGTATACAAGGGTAGGCATATCAAATTATTCCTTATTAATTAATTCTCTATTTCAAATTTTAGTTTGTTTCACATGCAGAAAAGTTTATTGTACACACATGAAAATTAGTAATTTAAAGTTTGTCGTACATGCAGGTAAGTTTGTCATGAAAAAGTGACTTAAATACATCACATGCAAGGTTTGAACTCACCGTCCTCCAGCGTGGTGATGTTCAGGAACTCACTGGTGAAGTTGCCGGTGCCGACGCGGGTCGCAGCCTGCACACTGATCCGGTACTGAGCAAACTTCCGCAGGTTGGTCAGGATGGTAGAGGGCACTTGTGTGGTCTGGTTCAGACTGTGTGTAGCGTTCCAATATTCCACTTTATAGAAGAGGATGATGCCGTTCGCGAAAAGCGGAGGTGACCACGATATGTTGACCTCACTGGAGCTGATGCTGTCGTAGGTCAGATCATATGGTGGGCTGCCCGGCACTGCAACAATCACCAATTAAATCAAAATATATAATCAAATTACGTAAGTACAGTACTTTTAGAATAAAAAACGAACAACTGCATACGTAGGCCCGGCCCCGGTCTTTAAAATAAAGAAGTAGATCTGACAATATGGCCACAAGGAACCATATCCAAATCGTGCTCTGCATTGACATGGAGCAGTGGGCATCCTGGAAGGCCTGTGGTGATTAGTGTCTTTCTCAAGAACACTCGGTTGTAGAGCCTACCAGACCAGGATTCGAACCTGCAACGCCGAGGTGGCAAGTTCAACTCCTTAACTGGACCACTGGCATGCTCTCCCCATGTTTGAGAAGGTTTTCTCCCACATCTTGGAAAATTGCCCAGAGGAGCAAGAGTAAGTGACTATGTGTCTGGGTCGCACTTAGTGATCGGCTGGCCAGCAATCCAGGGTGTGTTTCCCGCCTTTAAGTCCAAAGTTGCTGGGAATCTTTCCAATGGATGGGTGGATTCTGTTTGGAGACTTGGCATTTCAGTGTGAGTTTAACTCTATCCCGTCATGGAATGGACTGTTCTTAGATTTATGTCTATGAGTCCAGTCCTTCAGGCGTGAACGGAAATGCATATTTTAGATAAGCATAAAAGGTGAAGTCCTACAAATATACAAAGTAGTCTAATATTGTTATAATAAATTGTAAGTCTGGTGTAAACAGCAGGACGACTCACCATCCTCTCCTGACAGCATCTGCAGAGTATCAGAGACCTGCTCTCCATGTCCATGTCGTGTGAAGGCACGCACGCTCACATTATAGTGGGTGAAGGGCTTCAGGTAGCGCAGTGTGATGCCCGTCGTGGTGCTGTTGAGCGCCTCGGTGAAGGAGCCATTGGTGTAGGACACCTCATACAGCAGGATGACACCGTTGGGTACCTCCGGCGAAGACCAGGTGAGCGAGGCAGTCGAGGAGGTGGTCTTCACCAGAGACAGGTCTTGTGGAGGAGAATCCGGCTCTAAACCACAAACACAGGCTTCACCAAAGTCTGAAGAGGAATAGTCAGGGTTTTATCAAAATACCATCCTCCAGGGTGGTGATGAAGATGCTGTCATCATCACTCTCAGGACTTTCTCCAACAGCCGTTGATGCCGCCACGCGCACTTTATAATTGCTGTACTTGTCCATGTCTGAGGACACAAAAGTATATTTTATTCTTTGACGAATAATTTGGTTGTTGTGGCATCTCTGTACAACTGCCACTCAAAACAGAATGCACTCCTAAGGATCCATACTTGAGCTCATGTTGATCTTTCTGGTTAAGCCAATCACTGCATACCCTAACCCCAGAAATCTCCAAAGGTGGAGTAATATTTGTCATTTTGTCATGAGGGTTTCATGAACTGCTTTTAGTCTGGCTCGTCAACTAGGACCTGTTTGCCATGAGTGACCCAACAACATAGCTCCTAGGATCATTTGGGCACACACACCCTTCTACTACTGTACAGTGGCAGTTCAAACAAAGTCAAAGTGTGCATATGTATGATAGACGTAATTACTTTGAAACAATTCAAGAATGAATGTTTTCCTTTGCTGGTGCAAAGGTAAGACAGGAAGCTTAGCGATTGGATAAAGTTAAGCCTGTTTGAAAGTAAACGTGGGGGTAGTGATGGAGTTACCTGTGAGAACAGCACTAGTGCTGCCTGTCTGCTCCTGTTGCTCCTGGCCAGTTTGCAGATTCACCGTGTAGACTGTGTAGTGTGTTATTTTGCCATTGGGGTTCAGGGGCGGATCCCAGGAGACCCGCACAGAGGTGGAGCTGATGTTCTGATAGGACACTTCCTGAATGGAACCTGGCACTGTGGGGAACAAAGACATTATTGCAGCCGACTGGCAATTAGTTATATAACTCCAACCTTAACAAAAATTCAATTGTAACTTGGGCCCTAAAACCCTCAAGCAGGCCTTCAAAGTTTTGTGGCCCAGACAAAGATCCCCACAAGTGCCCCACTTTAGTACACAACATAGCATACATTATGTGCACATATATAACATACACGCACACGTAATAAGCCAACAACATGCAGACACTCTGACACAAAGAAAACAACGTTTTTACCTTGTTCTGTGGTTTTCATCATGACATCACTGGATGGCCCTTGTCCGATGATGTTGTAGGCTGACACACTGAATTTATATTTTGTGAACGGACTCAGTCTTGTAACCAGATAAACAATGAGGTCAGATGAGAGATCTGCGGTCTCTTCAGTGGCTGGAAAGACTGTCAATGAACCAAAGTTAGTTTTCCTTTGTCAGTCCATCATCCGTTCATCTGTTTGCTCATCCATTCATTCATCTGTCTATCTCTCTGATTGTTCCTTACATAGTCAAATGACTGTCTGACTCTCACTCTGTCCAGTCATCCATCTATGAATACTTTTTTTGTATTGAGCAAGGGTCACTTACTCTCTATTCCTGCGGTGGTGGCGTCTGGTGTTTGTGGGACGGAGTGCGTTTGGGTGAAGTCTGTGTAAATGTCTCTGGTAGAGCGGCGGTGCTGAGATGGGCTGAAGTGAACTGAAAGTGTCTGGTCAGTCAAAGAGTCAGAGGTCATGGATTTCGTCCACTTGTCTGTCTGCTCTCGACTAGTCAGACTAGTCAGAGTGAGCCAGGGTGGGTGAGTGTAGGGTGCACTGGATGTCAGAGGAAGGTCAGAAGAAATGTCAGTGCTTGTTTGGTCTGTGGCAGAGGCTGTTTGAGGAGACAGTGTGAAGGCAGATGTTGTGGTGGTGTCGAGTGACCTGACATGGCGTTGTAGACTCTGAGACTCCTGCTCCTGCACCAGAGCGACAGACACAAGTGAGCTGAAGCAGAGAGGGATTGCACTGAAGTCACTGGTTTCACCTGTCCTCTCAAGGTGATGTCCTGCACCAGTATCTCGCGGTGCAGCACCAGAACCCGGTAGTGTGTGATCAGGCCATTGGGTTGAGTCGGGGGACTCCAGAACAGCTTGACTGATGTGGAATCGACGGACTCTGCCCAAAACTCTGACACGGCACTGGGCGCTGATGGAGAAAATATGGACAGAAGCATTAATTTATGAATTTCCAACTGGGATTTAATTTAAACTGGGATCAGCTGTCTATCTGTCTGTCTGTCTATCTTTTTATTTCCCTCTCACAGTCATAGATCTCAGTCCATCCATCCATCCATCCATCCATCCATCCATCCATCCATCCATCCATCCATCCATCCATCCATCCATCTATCTATCTATCTATCTATCTGTCTCTGTCTGTCTGGCTGTCTGTCCGTCCGTCCAATTGTTTGTCTGACTAAACATATAAGTACTTTATTCTAATATCAAGCATATATATTCACAATGTAAACATGTGTATGTATTAAGGTCATATTTGATTAAATATACAGCAAAAATAATGTTTTACAAAATTATGTTTCAAATAATAATTTTATGATTTTTATTCACATCCAAGAATGTTGTCACAAGCTAAAAGAAAGATGAAGTCAACAGAAGCTTTCACAGAACATCGCAGCAATCAACGATATAATTAAACACTGGCAGCATCATCACAGTCAGACATGATATGACTGTGAATATGAAGTGGGGTTCACCTTCAGCTTCTGTGGTGATGTTGATCAGCGCTGCCGGTCCAGTCTCTCCTGCTGATTTAGCCATCAGATGAACATAATACTGTGTGTAGGGCGTCAGTCCGGTGTAGATGAAGGCCTGCTCCAGTGTGTTGTTCTCGCTGAGAAGTCCTGAAGAGAGAGGAATTACTCAGAGATGGATGAACATTATTTTTACTTCTGGCATAAATTTGAGCTTGGAACAAAGGAATTAAACACCGTAAATGTAATTGTGCGTGTTATGGAGGAGATTACGTTACCTTCATTGTCATAGAGTTTGATGACATAACTAAAACGCCCAGTGATGATTTTAGGAGAGTCCCACGTAAGAATCAGAGATTTAGAGGTGATGTTTCGTAAATTCACTTTTTGTGGAGGATCTTCAGGAGCTGCAACACAATTTCTGATTAGATTTATTTAAGATGAAGTGTACAGTTATGATTATGAAATTAGAAAGGAAGTGAAACTAATGATTGAATTGTCAATTGTCTGTCTATCTTTTAATTGTCGCCTTGATTGTCGATTGACAGATACATGATACAGATATGGATGGGTGGATGGCTGGATGAACGGATGATGGCTACATAGGCATACAAGACAGACAGATATATATATATATATATATATACTGTATATATAAAAGAGAGAGAGAGAGAGAGAGAGAGAGAGTGTTGGCTCACCGGCCTCTGGCATGCGGACCATAGTACTGGCAATCTGTCCCTCTCCATCACTTGTGAAGGCTGAAACCTCAAACACATAGGGAGTGTAGGGCCGGAGATCATGGATGCTCACGCTGATGGGGACGTTCCAAATAGATGGAGGTGGAACAGCCGAGAGCGTGACGTCATGCAGCGCCGCTGATGTCATCTGGGTCAGATCAACTGATGGGCTCGGGGTTCCTCGTGACAAAATCTCTGCTGCATCCTGAGACAAACAGGCATCAGACAAAAACATACAATAACAACACACACACACAAGCACACTTGTCCATGTCCATAAGACGTTTGATGCGTACGTTGCAGTGTGGCATGGCAGCAATGATATCCTCCGCGAGCAGTTCTTGTGTCTGAACAATCTGTCCAGTCCGAGCATGTTTCACTTTTACCGCAAACCTAAGGATGAGGCCATTAATGCGAACGGGGAGGAACCAGGTGACAGAGACGGACGTGTGGTCTTCAGCAAACGCCGTCAGGTTCGACACCAGACCAGGAGCTGCAATAGTCAATAAAGAAAAGTGAGTACCTTTGCCAACATGGCCACCAGGGACTATATACAAATAGTTCTCTGCCTTTAACCATTCAGTAAAGTTACACACACACACAGTGAAGTGACACATACAAATCCTGAGCAGTGGGCATCTTTAAGCCGTGGGGTGTGCACTCTGAGTGGGATTTGAACCTGAAACGTCTTGGACACAAGTCTAAGTCCCATACCACTTGACCACAACTGCCCCAAATATCTTAGCATGTTGGCATTTCTGATTGAATGTACGGTGGAAGCTATGCTGTCAGGGGCTTGGAAGGGAACATTTGGAATACAGTACTAAATAGCACCTAATTCTTGAAAAAACAATCTGGCAATTGGGACGTGTAATGAAACCTCACTGGGAAGAAGCTTAAACTTGTAGTGAAGGTTGAGTCATAATGGTTAGAGTTGGTTGAAATCTACAAACTGTTTGGAGTGTGAATCACAACTACAGATTTTATCTGCTATAAGATCTATTTGGAGATATGGGGAAAAGATGTGTTTGCCTTTTAAATTGACACAGGATATTTAACTTGCAGTAAAGCTACTATTCAAAACACTGAAACTTAACGCAGAAGGTCTCATCATCAATCTTTATACCACTTTAGGTTTATACCTATCTAAAATAAATCTTAAAATGCTTTTTCTAATCAAGAAGCTGGAAAAAGTAAGTTTGCCCTTTCTGGTTTTCAAAAGGGAAGCTTTAAGAAAACTAGTTGAAATACATTGAAAGTTGGGGCAATGAAACAAAAATACGCATAAGAAACAGACAAATCGGTGATGCGGAAGCTGATTAAAATTGCAAAGCTCTCAAATTACATTTTTGAGAATGACTATAAGAGGAAGGGCATTGTTCCACTTTCAGTGGTAGCTGCCTATCCTCATTTGCCCTGAAATGCTCTTTTTTGAGCTGTTGAAATAATTTTGTGGAACTGTTCTACCTCAGAAAGACATTTTCATCATAGACATTTAGAAAAAGTCAGTACAGACATGCTTCTTACGGGCTTCTGCCGTTTTGTAAAACAGCGACGGACTATACGGTCCAACTCCTGCTTTATTCACTGCTGCGACCTGCAGAGAAAAACAATGATGGAAGATGCAGATTAAAAAGTTAGAACGGAAAAAACTCAAATAAAATCTGTGTGTTCAGAATACACACAGCCATTCTTCGGGTCATTTTAAAGTTCAATGTGTGAATCAACGAGACATGAAAAGAGGGAAAATAGAGATCTAGCATTCTCTGAAGCGGATGAATAATTCACATCCCATCCATTATTTAGTGAGATCAAGGCAACACGGGCCACTGGCACGTTTCCCTTAACCACCAGATCCAGTGGACACTGGAAAAAGATTGATGGACAGACAGACAGTTGTATTTTTCCCTATTTTAAAGTAATATTTAAAGTCTAGTTGAGATGTACCAGGATGTTGTACGTGGCTCCAGGTTTGAGGGTGTTCAGCAGAGTTTCCGGGATGTCCAGACTCCTCTTGAGCTCAGTGAAAGTGGCTTCGGGATATGGACACATCTCCTTGTATCTGATGATGAAGGAGTGAATGCTGGGGTCAAGGGGCATGGGCATCCTCCAGGAGAGTAGGATCCCAGTTGACCCCACCCGCTCCCCCTCAGGCCTAGAGGGCGCAGGAGGAACTGCAACACAACACCTGTCCGTCAAGCTGCTGTTCTGGGAACTTTAAAGCATTATTAGTGAAGATAATGTGCATAGTCATGAGAATTCCTTAATTGGACGGTTGAATGGCATCTGATAGCATCTAGACTTATAGAAACTCGTCAAATTACATTATTCTTCCAAATTATTTGAAACAGGAAGACATTAAAACACACTATTCACACAGGACAATAGGACTTAATTTTGCAGACGATAATTCCCTGTTGAATTTTGGATGAGGTGAAGGACTTGAGCTGGATACTGTTGCTGGGATCTGGTCATTATCACATTCACAGCCTTTATAAAAACACTCTTTACAGGCGTCACTCATTTAGCAGAATATAATGCCGTGACCCCTGCACTGCTCTCCATGTCTATCGACTTTATATGGATGAATTATGCAGGAGAAAACACACTAATCTCCGGTGAAAAGAATTGCTCACCTTCACGTCTGCAAAAGTAAGGAGCGAGAGAGGAAGATCAAAAATAGAGTAGCATGAGACACAATGATGCATTGCAATATATAGAGAAACTAATAAAGAGAGGAAGGGTGTGTGATAGAGTATGTCTAAACGTGTACACACGCAGAATACTACGAACAAAACAGTTCCTTGCGTCTGCAAACTCACAAGCCTGTTCTGTAGTGAAGAGCATTCGGCTGACAGCTGAACTGGCCCCATCCACCGTGATGCTGTTCGATGTTTCTGGAGTCGTGCTGAGAACCTGAGCCTGCAACACAACACACATTTGTCACAGAGCGTGGTGGATTTACTGATGTTTTAAAAGAGACGTGAAATAATGCAAAAGCAGCCAGGGCAGGTAGCAGAAAAAGACGAAAAAAACGTGAGTGACTGAGGAATGTGTGAGAAAAAAGAGGGTGTATAGATAAAGGACTTGAATTGAGCCAGTTCCAGCATAGTTCAAAACCACTTTAATTTACAAATTCACTCAAATTTAAAGTGGATCAGGATCACAACCTAAGGTTATAGGTTGTATTACCAGGGAAAGTGAGTACATCATCATAACTTTGGTGAAGAGTCTTAAAACATGGAGATGTAATTAAAGTTTCCCCCATTTATCATGGATTTTTATATATCCAATCGGTGATGTCCAGACACCCCTCTCTCTTATTAACTTCTCCAGAAGGATACAAATGCATTCCCAGACAGGCCTAGTCTCTCCATTGTGTCCTAGGTCCTACTCTGAGTCTCCTTCTGGGGAAACATGTCTGGACGATTCCCTGGGAACAGATCCCTAAGCCACATCAGCTGACTATGCTCATCAGAAGAAGCACCTCTACTATGAGTTCCTTCTGTGTGCCCACTTGTCATCCAATTTATTAGGGCACTGTCTTGCAATCCTGGTAAACAACTAATTTCGGCTCCATGTATCCTAGACCATGTACAGTACTTTTGATCATGACTTTATCATCAATATTCAGAGCTTTGTCTTCACCACAAGCTTGCTCATTTACTGCAATACAAAAAATTACAAATTAAAGCCTTGAACTTGAACCTCCTAGTGACACAGCATTCACAGACTAGGGTCAAATTAATTTCCTCTGATTTTTTTTACTGCCTGTGATTTTGGTTAGGATGATAAACAAATAAGTTCTCAGCCTGTGCATCCACTACAAAAGGCACTGTCAGAAGGGTGGAGAAGATCTCCAAGGTTTTCTTTCCATCCTCCCAATATAGTCTCAGGCATTAACATCTCACCCCTTCCGCAAAATACAGTGTTGGCATAGGACTGCTTCAACCTTTTGATATTTTGGACAGCTTACCAACACTTCTTTGATGTAGACAATCCATGGCCACACAAGTCTTGTCATAGAACCAAGTTTTGGTGTGCTTGGTCTATTAGTACTTTTAAGATATTTCCAAAGTCCCACAGTCTAGCAATGGTTGGTAAGACAATATGAAGACATCCCTCACTGCTGCAGTTGCAACAAACGCTGAAGACCCTTGTGCAATTGGAGAGTAATTTTCTTTCAAATGTTATGAGCCACAGCTTACTGTATGTTTTTAAAAAATGTTCTATGCCACAGTTTGACAATATTGCCCAACTCCATTTCTTTCTAGGATTAATTTTCTCACAGTTTTTATTTTTTATTTTAAATGTGATAACGTGCTTACAGAAGTTTACGCATGATAAATTAATTTACAACGTGTTTGTTATTTCTATGAGCTCCTGATTCATCCAGAGATAATCATACTCCTTTTAAATGTGAAACTAAGTTTGATACATCTTTTTTTCTTTTTGATTAAAAGTGAAATCATCCACATTTTAATGCATTATCCATTGAGGTGTCATATGTAACACCTCCCTAAATTCCCCTGGATCTTCATGCCAAGCCATGATTCAAGAAAATGTAAAGAGCATCAAGCAAATCACCTACTGTATAAAGACTGCCATTTCTCCAATTCCACTATAGGGATTGTTTACTCAGATGATATGAGATTACTGTGCTTAACTTGGAGATGCTTAGATTGCATTTACACCTCAAGTGAACTGTACAGGATTATATTTTTGGATGAGAAGAAACCACCTCTGCTCAGCTTGCTTAGTTGAGCTGCGTTCGATAGCTGTATTCTCTTCAACAAAAAACCTCTTAATCAAAGCAAGATTAGACTAAGACTCATCAGCAACACAGATCAATATCTCTCCCCAGAACCTCATGTTTCCTTTGCGGAACAACCTATTAATACTAAGTATGTGGATCTACAGCACCATCATAATACTGTATATAAAAAGGTTTCACAAAGACTTATCATAATTCAGGTTTAGAGAGTA